>CM064545.1:34222515-34338612 GCA_032716605.1 Paralithodes platypus
TATGGACTTAAAGAAATCGAAGGAGGAAAGGGGATTTTCAAGCTTCTTTGTTTGGACAGCAGTAGAGGCTACTGTATCCCTAAACATGCTAAATCAAACACCAGTATAACGAAAATATTTTTATCCAATGCCGGAATATTGCTACATCAACTCCCAATTCAACAAAAGGAGAAAAATTGTGTTTTCATGGTAACCATCACATACAAGGGATTACCTATAATGAAAAAGTTGATATAATAGCTAAAAATGCTACTGAAAAAATGGAAATTGATGTACAATGTACCCTATCTTTGAAACAGGTAAAAAACAAAATAAAGAAATGTCAAGAAGTAAAAGAAGCTAGAGATATCGAGTGTAAGTATATAGCCAGGCCTAGTGCCACCATGCATCATTACAGAGAGGTGGTAGATAAAACTAAATTCAATTATGAGGATGTTACAAGTAAGTGGAAAGATTCTGTATGTACTAGGTTAAGACTAGCTACAAATATTACTGGGAATTAGTCATTAATACTGCAGAGAAGGATATGAGTTGTAGGCTGTGCAATCGGCCAAGATCTCACACCCTTCAACATTATATACTGCAATGTATAACTTTAATAATATATAGAAATAATACAATTGAAAATGTAACTAAACAGATAATATGGATGTTCCACAGTGTAACTATGTACAACCTTTGAAAAGAATGTAAAATAGAAAACATATAATTTGATGTGTATCTATGCTCTTCAACTAAACACATGTACATTCTAGTGGTGCCTTACAGGCCACCCTGGGTCAGCGAACCTACGCTCCCTAACCATACAGCTGTATTGTCCTCAATATTCTCGGCTAATGGCTTGATGACAAGTACCTCCGGATATGAGACACATCCCTCCCGGAGGACTACTTGCACCTTCCCTCCGAATATTATTTTATGGAAATAAAATCTCTGAATCTGAATCTGAATCTGTATGGCTGTATGTTTTGGGTGCTGGGTCTGGTGACTGGGTCACGACGGTTAGGGTCCCTTTAGATGTTTACAGAGGGATTAACACGGTCGGGGCTCAGTTGGGGGTCTTGTGGGACAGCATGCGTGTTGAAAAAAACAAAACACAATCTGATCAAGGTCTATAACGGGGACCCCTATATTTTAGATATGTCTTTATTATAATACTGTATATACTAAACTTAGGTAGTGTTAAAATTAATCTTCAATATCAATGTATTACTCATCTAACTATATATGTAATGACATAGTTTAAGTCAGAAATAGGGTGAAGATTGCGTATGCACCTTCGCCCTTTTGAGATAATGTAACTATGATACTTGTGTAACATTTGTACTTTTCTCAATAAAACAATCAAATCAAATCAAATCAAATCTCTCTCTCTCTCTCTCTCTCTGGGCTCCTCTTGTCAATCCGGTACGGGGGAGACAGGCAGGCAGTCCTAGGCAGTATTTTGTGGCAGGTAAATATGTGAGGTAGATGGATAGATGGATGGATAGATGGATGCATTAATGGATGAATGGATATATGATCTATAGATATGGATGTCCTTATGGATGAATGGGTGTATATAGATGATGGCTGGATGGATTGATTGCGTGGTGGATAGATAGATAGATAGATAGATATAGATAGATATATAGATAGATAGAGATAAATATATAGATAGATATTTAGTAGATATGCTCGAAGATAGATGGATGGATGGATGGATGGATGGATAGACAGATAGATAGATGGATGGATGGATGGGTAGATAGATAGATAGATGGATGGATAGATAGACATATACCGGTACGGTACCGGTATATTGATTGAGAGAGAGAGAGAGAGAGAGAGAGAGAGAGAGAGAGAGAGAGAGAGAGAGAGAGAGAGAGAGAGAGAGTACAAAGGAAATCAAGCAACAACAGTTCTAGTGACCCTTCTAGGCTGCTTGTCCTCCAAAACACTGAGGATCAAGTGTCCAAACAGTGGTTTAGAGTGGGTAAGGGAACATTGGAAAGGGAACTACTGCCCTAGAACTAATGTCCGTGGAGAGAGAGAGAGAGAGCGAGAGAGAGAGAGAGAGAGAGAGAGAGAGTGTAAATCACAAGCCTTAGAGTAAATTAATAGACAAATACCGGTAGATGGACAGCAAGGGCTAGACAATATGTACATATGGTATACATGGTGAGAGTTGGCTAGATGAATGGATTAATAAAGAAATGGACCAAAGACCAAATGAAGAACCGGAACACCTTGAACTGCATGACCGACTAGGCTTCTTGCCATTCAGGAACGAGTGGCAGGCAGTTGCAGGCACTCTCTTGCTTGCAGGCAAAACAAAAAAATCACACACATAACAAAATCAATCAGTTGGTTAGCCTAGTCATTCATTCAGTACATCAGCAAGACAGATAGTTATTTACTCACTGGGTTAGTCAGTCAGTCTGATAGTCAGTTATTTATTCACTTAACCAGTCAGGAAGATAGTTACTCATTCAGTTAGTTAGTCAGTCACTCAGATAGTTAGTCACTCGTTCAGTCAGTCAGATAGTTAGTCACTCGTTCAGTCAGTCAGATGGTTAGTCACTCGTTCAGTCAGTCAGATAGTTAGTCACTCGTTCAGTCAGTCAGATAGTTAGTCACTCGTTCAGTCAGTCAGATAGTTAGTCACTCGTTCAGTCAGTCAGATAGTTAGTCACTCGTTCAGTCACTCAGATAGTTAGTCACTCGTTCAGTCAGTCAGATAGTTAGTCACTCGTTCAGCTAGTCAGTCAGATGGTCACTTATTCAGTTAGTCTGTCTAGTAGGTCATTCAGTCAGATATTTAGTATGGCAGGATAGATTGATAGAGTACAACGGATATAATGTTTTCATAGTCAGTCAGGTTTCATATACCGTATCAGTCTTAAGGGGGGATGGGCTGGTTTTTTAGGCCCCATTCTTTCTCGTGTTTAGCCCCATTGTTTTTTTAGATTTTAAGACCTTCGCCTCATTAGTTTGGCGATTTTAAGAACTTTCGCCCCATTTCTGTCAATTTTAAGACCTTTAGTGCCATTTAGTTGTCGATATTTTCCTGGCGAGCGATAGCGAGCCTGTACTTTAAGAGGAACCGGCCTTCGGCCGGAAATTTGTTCTACCGAAAAATGTAGAAATATATCTTGACAGGAGGTCTAGGGGGTGTAATTCTAAGGTTGATGGGAGGTCTAGAAAACAAACTTAAAACCCTCCCCTTAAGTCAGGAATGGTATAAGTGGGCTGTCAGTCTAGTGAGAGGTGATTGGATAGCTGGATAGAGATAGATAAATATATACACGCATACCGATACATAGGCCTATAATCTAGATACATACCGGTACCTGTAGCCTAGATGTAGGCTATGTATGTACCGGTATGTATATAGGCTATATATATACTCTGCCACATACTCCATTGCTGGGGGTGGCCGACATGAGACAGAGCCCGAACAGAAACAACATTTAAAGTTCCTATTCTCAGGGTCCGGGACCACTTTCGCGTGCTCTCGCCCGTTTTTCTGTCCCGTCGAGTAGGACAATTATACAAGGGGAGGAGGATTCCTAGCCCCCTGTCCCCAGAAGGTAAAGTAGGACAGTAAAAGAGACAGACAGAAACAGCTAAGGTTGGGTAGAGGATGCCAAACCTCACTCTGGATAGGGCAGCCCTCACCTTACATAGCCTAGATAGCAAAATATAATAGTGGAAGTCCGGGGTGTCAAACGAAAGCCGAATCCATTATTGTTAGGTTAGGTTAGGTTAGGTTAGGTTAGTGTTTATTATTGTATATGTAAAGATAAACTCATGGTTATAGTTTGAATAATGTCTTTGTAAGTGATTAAATACCGGTAGCCAAAACAATTGTATTATATGTTATTTTCGTGTATTCCTTCTCATACCAATTGAAGTCTTCAAACAAGATTGCTCCAGTGTGACACCCTGACACTGTGGAACAAATAGCTACCAGTAGGCTAGACTATATACTATTAGCATACGGTACACTAGAGCACAAAGAATAATAAACTGTGATCCACATTGTAAAGGAAAGCAGACGACCTTGAACTGCATGGCCCTAGCCTTCTGGTCAATCATGCATAGTTGTCAGGCGTCAGGCACTTCCAGGCACTCTATCACCCTTTTATTGTGGACCGGATATATGCCAGTGAAATGCTAGTGAAGTAAAATGATATATAGATAGATAGATAGATAGATAGATACAGTACTTAATAAACAAATGGATATACCGGTACATAACTATAGATAGGCAGGTATATAGATGGACATATACAGTATAAATAGATAGATGGATAGATATATAGATAGATAGATAGATAGGACACTTATATAAACAGACACATGAAAAGTGTGACTGGCATATAATTGGAAAAGTAAATTAATGAATAGACAGCTCAATAGATGGATGGATAGATTATAAAGATTACCGGTATAGATTATAGACACCAATCGAGCAGGGCAGTACCCAGGCGAGGCCACATAGGCATATGGTAAGGAGTTGCTGGAACTCCTATCTCATTTGCCTGGTTTCCCTCACTGTTTCTATTTTTGCCTCAACTACACAGAGATTAATCCAGCTAACTCTCACAAACACCTCCTCCTCCTATTAATGTCACTACACTTAACAAGCACAACAGACTTCCTTTCAACACACCTAAATTACCTCTACCGTATCTTGATTTTTGCTCTCTATCACACTTGTTCCATGCAGCTGTGCCTTTTGTCTTCTTCATGCACATATTAGGAATATATACAGCATACCGGTATATATATATATATATATATAGGCCTATATATATATATATATATATATATATATATATTATATATATATATATATATATATATATATATATAAGGGCCTATATATATATCGTATATACAGTATATATGACAGACGACCTTGAACTACCTGACCCTGGGCTTCTGGTCAATCATGCACGAATGTCAGCCAGTTGGAGGCACTCTCCCACCCTTCAATATATATATATATATACGGTATATATACAGTATATATACATTGTATATTCAGTTCCACCCTTCCTTCCACCTCTCATTGCATTGACATTCCACTCTCAAATTTGGTGACACAATTGAAGGGTGGGAGAGTGCCTCCAACTGGCTGACATTCGTGCATGATTGACCAGAAGCCCAGGGTCAGGTAGTTCAAGATCGTCTGTCATATATACTGTATATTATACGATATATACTGTATATATATATATATATATATATATATATATACCGGTATATATATATAGATAAAGAGAGAGTGTGTTACAATAAAAATGTCTTTGTTTTTGTAATTTTATATTACCAGTGTTAAGGGGGGTGTCACAGTTTTGTTTTATCTTTCTCTCCTTTTCTCTCTTTCCCTGGCTTGTATTCATTCTTCCCCATTCAGCCAACTGTTTTAAGACGTTTATCCCCATCCAGGTGTCGATTTCTTCCTGGCGAGCGATAGCGAGCCAGCATTGTACTGTATGGAGAAATCCGGCTTCAACGGAGACATTTTTCTATCGAACAATATACAAATTTAGCTTGCTGTCAAAACAAAAATATATATACAGTATGCTGGTTCGCTACCGCTCGCCAGGAAAATATTAACACCTGGATGGGTCTAAACGTCTTAAAACAGTAGGCTGAATGGGGCCGAATGGATACAAGCCAGAGAAAGAGAGAAAAGGAGAGAAAACAAGGCAGGTGATTATCGTCCCTACTTATAAACACTCTTATGTGCAACTTTAGTATCTCAAGAATGTCGAGTTATCAGGGGTATTATCACCTAGAGGCTAGACTGGCATCACTTCAATATCTATATAGCACAGTAGCTCAGAGCTACTGAGAGAGAGAGAGAGAGAGAGAGAGAGAGAGAGAGAGAGAGAGAGAGAGAGAGAGAGAGAGAGAGAGAGAGAGAGAGAGAGAGAGAGAGAGAGAGAGAGAGAGAGAGAGAGAGAGAGAGATCACTTCAATATATATATAGCACAGTAGCTCAGAGCTACTGAGAGAGAGAGAGAGAGAGAGAGAGAGAGAGAGAGAGAGAGAGAGAGAGAGAGAAAGAGAGAGAGAGAGAAAGAGAGAAAGAGAGAGAGATCACTTCAATATCTATATAGCACAGTAGCTCAAAGCAACAGAGAGAGAGATCACTTCAATATTTATATAGCACAGTAGCTCAGAGAGAGAGAGAGAGAGAGAGAGAGAGAGAGAGAGAGAGAGAGAGAGAGAGAGAGAGAGAGAGAGAGAGAGAGAGAGAGAAAATAGTGGAGGAGACATACTGTAAATACATGATTTAGTACAATGCCTTACTGTATAGCCTACATACATGAAGCCACTAATTCATAATACTCGATACGGCATGTGAAAATATACATTAATATTACCGTAACTGGCGGTGGTGTAAGAACAGGTATAATTATTTTCAACTAAATTAATTCTGGGATAACAGGTGTTGTTGAAAGTTAGCGTTTATACATCAGTGTGCCCTGTTCGTTATGCTGATTAAAGAGAATCCGTTCACCTCCGATAAAAGTTAATAATTTCCTGTGTACATCAATAATAAGAACACCAAGGTTACTCGTACGTACACAACACAACACACACAGATATATAAACAGTATATTATATATACCGTATATATACGGTACCGGTATATATATATTGCATACCGGTATATACGATATTGAGCACAAAGGTCTTGGAGGTCATCATGATCATTATTATTACCAAAGAGCTCGGCAAGATACCCTGTTCACAATACACATTACACACACACACAATAAAATAGCGTACACACACACACACACACACACACACACACACACACACACACACACACACACACACACACACACACACACACACACACACACACACACACACACACACACCGGTAAGAAAATAGCACACAAACAATAAAAAAACACATATCATAGCATAGCCGAAAGCAAGCAACCACTGCAGCCGAAGCCATCATTATTATTATTATTACCCCACAGCAGTGATTAACCTCTATATTACACACACACACACACACACACACACACACACCGGTAAGAAAATAGCACATAAACAATAAAAAAAACACATATCATAGCATAGCCGAAAGCAAGCAACCACTGCAGCCGAAGTAATCATCATCATTATTATTATTACCCCACAGCAGTGATTAACCTCTATTACACACACACACACACACACACACACACACACACACACACACACACACACACACACACACACACACGGTCAGAAAATAGAACACCACAAACAAACAAAACGCATACCGGTACCGTACCTTACTTAAGCATAGCTAGCCGAACGCAAGCAAGCATCAGAGCCGAAGTGGTCATCATTATTATTATGACCCCACAGCAGTGATAAACCTGTATATCACACACACACACACACAATAATTGAGCCGCCAACAAACCAGTACCGGGGGTCTCTCTCTCTCTCTCTCTCTCTCTCTCTCTCTCTCTCTCTCTCTCTCTCTCTCTCTCTCTCTTTCTCCACACACAAACAAACAACAAAACGAAATCTTCTACAGAGAGCAAGCACTAAAACTTAAGTAGCCATCATCATTAAATACCTACCGTATACCGATACTCCTCATAAGCAATACCAGTACGATACCAGTACGTTACACTGATTGTAGCCTACTACCTATATACTGTACTTTTTGGAAGATAACGAATTTTAGAGTCTACAGCAAATTATTATGTGTGATACCGGTAGGTTAGGTTGAATTATAAGTTAAAAGTAATGCAAGGTACCGGTACACCTCCATATGACCAGAGTTTGATAGGTTGATTGGAGTGATGTACGGTAGGAACCACATGCATTAAAGTTTGATGGGTTAATTCGAGTGATGTGAATTAAAGCTTGATAGGTTACATAAGATAAAGTAATTACTAGAAATAATTACTATTTCAGGACTGGGTTTGAATAGTGTCCAGTTTGCCAGCCTGACAACCATTTAATATGACACTAATCTACAAAAATCAGTCTTGTCTGTATGTGTATGGTTGTCCAGTCTCTGTTGAGTGTAGCGTCTGTATGCAGCCCCAGAGAACCACCCCAAACCACTGCAATCTACCCGATATTAACCTAGAATCCAACTCTTTCTCTCTAGCTAGCCTGCAGCGCTCTGGTTCACGTCCCTCAATGCCCTCAATGCCCTCAATGCCCTCAATGCCCTCAATACCTTCTTTGCATCAGTTTTTACAACAGAAGACCTCAGTGATATCCCTACACCATCGCCGATCCAGATTGATAATTCAGATGTTCTAAGCAATATCACCGTTACAGAGAGAGAAGTATTGAATTGTTTAGATAAACTCAAGGTAAATAAAACGCCAGGACCTGATACAATCTCGCCTAGAGTTCTAAAGGAAGCTAAGAATGAGCTCTCCAAACCACTGACATTACTATTCAATAAATCCTTGCAGTCTGGAACTATGCCTGATCAGTGGAAGCTAGCCAACGTAACACCGATATTCAAAAAAGGCAGCAAATCCCTACCCAGTAACTATCGTCCAATTAGCTTAACCTCAGTTGTATGTAAAATGCTAGAAACGGTCATACGAGACAGACTCGTAAATCACTTGGAGGAAAATAACATACTTAAAGATACTCAACACGGCTTTCGTAAAAAACGTTCCTGTTTAACAAACCTCTTAGACTTCTTCCACGATCTCCTCAACCTCTACGATGAGAGTAAAGCTGTAGATATTATACCTTGATTTTCAAAAGGCCTTTGACAAAGTTCCCCACAAACGTTTACTGCTAAAACTAAAAGCGCATGGAATACAAGACGGTGTGTTGAAATGGATAGAAAATTGGCTCAGCAACAGAAAGCAAAGGGTAGTCATAAACGGTAAGGCATCAAAATGGACCAATGTAAGTAGCGGGGTACCCCAGGGATCGGTACTAGGACCAATTCTCTTTCTAATTTACATCAACGACATAGATGAGGGTCTCACCTGCACAATCTCAAAATTTGCTGACGATACAAAAATTGCAAATAGCGTACTCTCAAAAGAACAAGTTGACGATATGCAACACAATCTAGATAAATTGTCATGTTGGGCCCAAATTTGGCAAATGAGTTTCAATGCGGATAAATGTAAAGTACTACATATCGGATACCTAAATGAGAAAGCAAACTATTCGATAAATGGCACTCAGCTTAAGAGGTAAACAGAGAAAACTGATCTGGGAGTAACAATATCGAGTAACCTAAAACAGAGTCAACATGTCCAGACGTTGTTAAGAAGGCAAACAAAATAATTGGCTTTATAGGCAGGTCATTTGAGCATAAATCCAAAGAAGTTATCCTAACCCTTTACAATTCCTTAGTCCGCCCTCTTCTGGAATACTGCGTTCAATCCTGGTGCCCTTATTACCAAAAGATATAAACAAGCTAGAACGAGTTCAACGTAGAGTTACCAAAATGATACCTAGCCTAAAGAACAAACCATACGAAGAGCGTCTTAGAGAATTAAATCTATTTCCTTTAACCCAGCGCAGATTAAGAGGCGACTTAATTCAAGTGTTCAAAATCATCAAAGGCATCGACAATATGAACTGTAGTAAGTACTTCACTATCGACCAATCTAATTACACGCGGGGAAACGGTTGCAAAATTATTGGTAAATCTTTTAACTCGCACGAATCTAAGAATTTCTTCTTCAATCGAGTTGTCAACTTGTGGAATGGGCTTCCCCGAGACGTTATAGACTGCAGCACCGTTGATTCATTTAAATTCGCCCTAGACAAATATCTCGCATCAAACCCGCGACTGACTGCGTTTGTAAATGAATAACTTTATCCTCCCCTCAGTTACTAACCCATATGTCCCCTACTAACTTCCTAGTCCTGCCACGTTAGTGGCAGGGCAGTAGTTCCCTTTCCAATGTTCCCTTACCCACTCTAAACCACTGTTTGGACACTTGATCCTCAGTGTTTTGGAGGACAAGCAACCTAGAAGCGTCACTAGATCTGTTGTTGCTTGATTTCCTTTGTACTCCTTTGTACTCCTTTGTACTCCTTTGTACGTCTGTGTTTTGGTTATTTGGGTTTTAGTTTCATTGACTGTGGGTCTTTTTGTGATTCGCGTATACTCTCTCATTCTCTTACTCACTCTCACTCTCACTCTCACTCTCTCTCCACACATACCCACCCACCCACCCACACACACACATATAGACCCACACAATGTACTGTACACCCGACCACAGATGTCCACGGTACACATGTCTCCCTTTGTCGTGTAGCCTACCCTACAAACACTGACCTAATATTTCCTTGATACCAAAAGTTAGGATCGACGCCCTTTTCCTCACGTATTTTCTCTCTCTCTCTCTCTCTCTCTCTCTCTCTCTCTCTCTCTCTCTCTCTCTCTCTCTCTGTGCTTGTGTCGTGTATCCTATCATACAAACACTGACTTAATATTTCCTTGATACCAAAAGTAAGGATCGACATCTTAATCCACTCAAAGATCAGTCCCACATAACGATGACAGAATGAATATAAACACCATTCGAGGAGGTGCACTTTATTGACAACGTTTCGCAGTGACCTGAAGAAGCTATCTGCGAAACGTTGTCAATAAAGTGCTCCTCCTCGAATGGTGTTCATATTCATACAGTAGCGAGTAAAAGTCATCAAGCACCCCTAGAACATCAGCACCAAGAGGACAGATATACATTAACATTTAGTGGGTATAAGGTACTAATTTAAGACCTCTTTAACAAAGCCTGATCAAAACACCTTTGTCTATAGACTCTTGAATATAGGCTTAAGGCTGCTAAATCTGAAGAAAATTTGCAAGCCTGCCTCTCTCTCTCTCTCTCTCTCCTTTTTTTTTTTTTTTTTTTTTTGCTGACGATAATTTGACATTTCCCATTTTCATTACACAACCATTACGAAGATTTTTAAAGCGGAGTATAGTGTTTCTTATTAACACTTGACATTCATAAGATGCTGACAAAGCCTGACATAGTGCTTTCGTCTTTTTCCATCACAGACTACATCGAAAAATCAGCTATTAGAGGATTGAATGTTCCGCCAGGTGTAAAAAGACTAATCATTGATAAAGGTACAACATGCCTTTTGACTCTGACTATACCTTGAAGAGATGTCAATGTACCGTGAGTCAGGTGTACACATGTTGGTGTAGCCTAGATAATATCCCTTTGTGTTTAAAAGCTACCGTACCTCATAGACTCATAAGCTTAAATTTCCTTCAACACTTCAAATAATACACCTGTAATTGTTTTAAGAACAGGTAGGCAAATGTACAGTAATAGCCCCGTAAAAACTACCTTGTGAAGGAATTAGGAATATAGTCTATTCGCTGTAAGTAGGCGAGAGATCATGACCTCTATCCTCTGTAACACAAAAAGGGCCAGAGTAAATTGGTTGTCAATTTCCACATCAATTCCTTGACTGACTCTTCCCAAATGCTAGAAATATTTGCTTGATTACTCTAGTCGTTTTTTTGAGTTACAGAGGTTAGAGGTCATGATTTATCGCTTACTTACAGCGAATAGACTATAGCCTTCGTGGCTTGAAGGTATAGGATGGTACGGTATGTAAGTTGCATATACTGTATAACTTAGGTATATTTGTGTAGGCCCTAGGAATGTATGGGCTATACTACCAATATGTTATTAGTTATAACAGTATAATTATTATGTTGTATTATATCTATCTTCTACTAGTGAGTCACAGTGCAGCTGTAACTAGCATGTGTGTGTGAGTGAGTGAACTGTGTGTGTGTGTTTGTTTGTTTGTTTGTGTTTGTTTGCTTGTCTGTGTGTGTGTGTGTGTGTGTATGTGTCTGTGTCTGTGAGTGAGTGAACTGTGTGTGTGTGTGAGTGAACTGTGTGTGTGTGAGAGTGAGTGATCTACATTGAAGCTTTACCTGAGAGAGAGAGAGAGAGAGAGAGAGAGAGAGAGAGAGAGAGAGAGAGAGAGAGAGAGAACATACTAGAATATTGGTACGGTACATGATCCAGAACACCTGTACTTACCCCTTATAATCAATAATACACACACACACACACACACACACACACACACACACACACACACACACACACACACACACACACACACACCTCGCAATGCTGGGCTGATCTGACACCTTTGGAAGCTCGACAGCTAGGATCATAGCCTAAAGGGAACTGATTTAGAAATGGAACTTTGCATCCAGCACTATAATACTTCGGTATATCTATAATTTTATGTAAAGCCAATTGCAGAAGAGGCCTTGATAGATTAAGGGGAGACTGGCCGTTTGTTTGGTCTATTACCGGTAATTCATTTATTCATATATTTTTTTAGTTTCCTCCCTAGACCTCCATCAAGCTTAGAAAACACCCCCTAGACCCCCATTCAATATAAATTTGTACATTTTTCGGTAGAAAAATGTCCCGGCCGAAGGCCGCTTCCTCTTAAAATTGCTAGCTTGCTATCGCTCGCCAGGAAATAATCGACACCGAAATTGCACGAAAGGTCTTAAAATTGTCAAGGAAATGGGGCGAAAGGTGTTACAATCGCCAACCTAATGGGCCGAACGTCTTATAATCTCAAAACTAGTGGGGCTAAACATTAGGGAGAAGGGGGTCCAGAAAAACGGTCTGCCTCCCCTTAAGCACGGAGTTTGTATGTGCATCTCCGGACCCTCATGTATGTGCACTACAAAAACATAGGACCCCGAAATTTATTGAGTGACTGTACATATACATTCCATCAGGTGCTCGAATGAAGTAACACCTGTAAAGAAATACCTGTGTCGACCTAAACAAGTGTTGATGTAAGTAAAGGCCATATTCTTGAACATGGGGAAGGGGGAGGGTTATACCTATCCCTTCCCGATTAGAGAATTTAGGGAATGAAGTGTTGGATCTAGGAAGGATAGACATTTAGTTATCAGGATAGACATTTAGTTATCAGGATAGACATTTAGTTATCAGGATAGACATTTAGTTATCAGGATAGACATTAGTTATCAGGATAGACATTTAGTTATCAGGATAGACATTTAGTTATCAGGATAGACATTTAGTTATCAGGATAGACATTTAGTTATCAGGATAGACATTTAGTTATCAGGATAGACATTTAGTTATCAGCTATATTACTAAATACCGGTATAGCTCAAATATGAGTTTTATATTTAAGGGGGATGTATGGTAGTCGCTTTTTCGGGACTTCTTCTCCCTCGTGTTTAGCCCCATTAGTTTTCAGATTTTAAGACGTTCGGACCATTAGTTTGACAATTTTAACACCTTTTGTCCCATTTCGTTGTCAATTTTAAAACCTTTCGTGCCATTTAGGTGTCGATTATTTCCTGGCGAGCTATAGCGAGTCTGTAATTATAAGAGAAATTGGCCTTCGGCCGCGACATTTTTCTACCGAAAAATGTACAAATTTATCTTGAAAGGGGGTCTAGGGGATGTTTTTCTACGCTTGATGGAGGTCTAGCGAGGAAAGTATAAAATACATGAATAGATGAATTCATAGACCAAAAAACAGCCACTAGCCCCTTAATTCGCTCAACAAATAAGGTCGTAAAAGAATGTACGGTGGTAAAATAACGATCAATACTCTAACATACGGTACCGGTAACATAACGATCAATACTCTAACATACGGTACCGGTAACATAACGATCAATACTCTAACATACGGTACCGGTAACATAACGATCAATACTCTAACATACGGTACCGGTAACATAACGATCAATACTCTAACATACGGTACCGGTAACATAAACGATCAATACTCTAACATACGGTACCGGTAACATAACGATCAATACTCTAACATACGGTACCGGTAACATAACGATCAATACTCTAACATACGGTACCGGTAACATAACGATCAATACTCTAACATACGGTACCGGTAACATAACGATCAATACTCTAACATACGGTACCGGTAACATAACGATCAATACTCTAACATACGGTACCGGTAACATAACGATCAATACTCTAACATACGGTACCGGTAACATAACGATCAATACGCTAACATACGGTACCGGTAACATAACGATCAATACTCTAACATACGGTACCGGTAACATAACGATCAATACTCTAACATACGGTACCGGTAACATAAACGATCAATACTCTAACATACGGTACCGGTAACATAACGATCAATACTCTAACATACGGTACCGGTAACATAACGATCAATACTCTAACATACGGTACCGGTAACATAAACGATCAATACTCTAACATACGGTACCGGTAACATAACGATCAATACTCTAACATACGGTACCGGTAACATAACGATCAATACTCTAACATACGGTACCGGTAACATAACGATCAATACTCTAACATACGGTACCGGTAACATAACGATCAATACTCTAACATACGGTACCGGTAACATAACGATCAATACTCTAACATACGGTACCGGTAACATAACGATCAATACTCTAACATACGGTACCGGTAACATAACGATCAATACTCTAACATACGGTACCGGTAACATAACGATCAATACTCTAACATACGGTACCGGTAACATAACGATCAATACTCTAACATACGGTACCGGTAACATAACGATCAATACTCTAACATACGGTACCGGTAACATAACGATCAATACTCTAACATACGGTACCGGTAACATAACGATCAATACTCTAACATACGGTACCGGTAACATAACGATCAATACTCTAACATACGGTACCGGTAACATAACGATCAATACTCTAACATACGGTACCGGTAACATAACGATCAATACTCTAACATACGGTACCGGTAACATAACGATCAATACTCTAACATACGGTACCGGTAACATAACGATCAATACTCTAACATACGGTACCGGTAACATATTTAACCTAAAGTACTATTTCACTATTTCATTACAAAAGGTCTAGAAGTTCATCAAGTTCATCTGTCTACAACTGATATCATATGGGTTAAAGTTAGGCTATTATCCATTACAGGTACGTACCGTACCTTATATATCATGAAAAACAATAGTTAGTCACTCTTCATAAAATAGTTCATCCTTTTAAACATTTCAACTTCATATACGGTACCCTTAACTGCCGGTATTAATCTCTCTCTCTCTCTCTCTCTCTCTCTCTCTCTCTCTCTCTCTCTCTCTCTCTCTCTCCCAAACCGTATTACCTGATCATATAGCTAACCTGAATGATGTTAAGGTGATTAAACTATAACAGCTAGAGGAGCAGCAATAAACCCCAATAAAGAAGGCAATCAATCTTTTTCATGACCCAGTTTTATGGCTCGTATAATGAATACACCTTGTAAATGTTGCATAGCACGAATTGCACTGACTGATATTTTTCTTTAAATAGCTACCGTACCGGTACCTTTTATGTGTGAAATTGAACGTTGGTGTAGATTTAACTTGGTCACTACGGCAATTAAGTGAAAGTCGAGTGGTCACAGAGTAATTCAATTAACTACCTGTACACTGTTAAGATTAGATAGATGGATAGATAGAGATAGATAGATAGATAGATAGATAGATAGATAGATAGATAGATAGATAGATAGATAGATAGATAGATAGATAGACACTATTAGACAGAACAAACCAAACTTTCCATTAATACTTACGATTGTGGCATATCAAATGTCATTTGTTGCAAATTATGGTTAAATCTGAATGCAAGTTCTTAAATACTGGTATAATAATATGTAGGTCTAACGTACGGTACCGGTACCTGAAGTACCGGTATATAAGAGTACCGGTATAATAAAGTAACACACTGTATAGTGGGCACACATTATAGGCCTACCAACAGCTTTACATACAAACAACACTACGAAGAACTGTTAATCTGTCTAATCTAACTGTAACAAATATAGAAGATTCATAACAATATATCTGTAATTCTTGTAATTTGCATACCGGTAGTAAATTGCGTCACCATAGCCTAATGGGCTAACTATACTTAAATACGGTACCGTTTTACCGGTTTTATGTACGTAAGTCATTAAATAATGTGTGTATGAAAGTGTCTGCACATAGGTTACCATACTATACATATCTTGTATAGGTATCGTAATCATGTATACAGTAGGGTACCATAACTATATCACATTATCAGTGACTTACATACGTGTCTTGAACGAGTGCACCGGTAGATATACTGTATGTCACAAGGTGCAAGTTAAATCTCCAGACTACCGTACAGTACATACATAAAACACCAGTGTGAGGGAATCCGTTACTTACGACACCATCTGGTCACACTAACTCACTTTTTTGGCTCTCCCTCTCTCTTCTTTCCGCCTTACCGATACCTACACTGTATAGTTTATGTTTGTGTTTGTTTACCTTAGCTGTTTTTTGTGCCTACTTCGGTGCTCTCTTCTGTTTAATGGGTGTTCTTCCTCGAGTGATTGCTCGCTCTTGCTCCCTCTCTCTCTCTCTCACAATATCACCGTTACAGAGAGAGAAGTATTGAATTGTTTAGATAAACTCAAGGTAAATAAAACGCCTGGACCTGATACAATCTCGCCTAGAGTTCTAAAGGAAGCTAAGGATGAGCTCTCTAAACCACTGACATTACTATTCAATAAATCCTTGCAGTCTGGAACTATGCCCGATCAGTGGAAGCTAGCCAACGTAACACCGATATTCAAAAAAGGCAGCAAATCCCTACCCAGTAACTATCGTCCAATTAGCTTAACCTCAGTTGTATGTAAAATGCTAGAAACGGTCATACGAGACAGACTCGTAAATCACTTAGAGGAAAATAACATACTTAAAGATACTCAACACGGCTTTCGTAAAAAACGTTCCTGTTTAACAAACCTCTTAGACTTCTTCCACGATATCCTCAACCTCTACGATGAGAGTAAAGCTGTAGATATTATATACCTTGATTTTCAAAAGGCCTTTGACAAAGTTCCCCACAAACGTTTACTGCTAAAAACTAAAAGCGCATGGAATACAAGACGGTGTGTTGAAATGGATAGAAAATTGGCTCAGCGA
Organism: Paralithodes platypus; assembly: GCA_032716605.1. Lineage (NCBI taxonomy): Eukaryota > Metazoa > Arthropoda > Malacostraca > Decapoda > Lithodidae > Paralithodes > Paralithodes platypus. Next base: position 34,239,559 of record CM064545.1, read on the forward strand.
CAGAAAGCAAAGAGTAGTCATAAACGGTAAGGCATCAAAATGGACCAATGTAAGTAGCGGGGTACCCCAGGGATCGTACTAGGACCAATTCTCTTTCTAATTTACATCAACGACATAGATGAGGGTCTCACCTGTACAATCTCAAAATTTGCTGACGATACAAAAATTGCAAATAGCGTACTCTCAAAAGAACAAGTTGACGATATGCAACACAATCTAGATAAATTGTCATGTTGGGCCCAAATTTGGCAAATGAGTTTCAATGCGGATAAATGTAAAGTACTACATATCGGATACCTAAATGAGAAAGCAAACTATTCGATGAATGGCACTCAGCTTAAGAATGTAAACAGAGAAACCGATCTGGGAGTAACAATATCGAGTAACCTAAAACCGAGTCAACAATGTTCAGAAGTTGTTAAGAAGGCAAACAAAATAATTGGCTTTATAGGCAGGTCATTTGAGCATAAATCCAAAGAAGTTATCCTAACCCTTTACAATTCATTAGTCCGCCCTCTTCTGGAATACTGCGTTCAATCCTGGTGCCCTTATTACCAAAAGATATAAACAAGCTAGAACGAGTTCAACGTAGAGTTACCAAAATGATACCTAGCCTAAAGAACAAACCATACGAAGAGCGTCTTAGAGAATTAATCTATTTCCTTTAACCCAGCGCAGATTAAGAGGTGACTTAATTCAAGTGTTCAAAATCATCAAAGGCATCGACAATATGAACTGTAGTAAGTACTTCACTATCGACCAATCTAATTACACGCGGGGAAACGGTTGCAAAATTATTGGTAAATCTTTTAACTCACACGAATCTAAGAATTTCTTCTTCAATCGAGTTGTCAACTTGTGGAATGGGCTTCCCCGAAACGTTATAGACTGCATCACCGTTGATTCATTTAAACTCCGCCTAGACAAATATCTCGCATCAAACCCGCGACTGACTGCGTTTGTAAATGAATAACTTTATTTTATCCCCCCCTCAGTTACTAACCCATCTGTCCCCTACTAACTTCCTAATCCTGCCACGGACATTAGTTCCAGGGCAGTAATTCCCTTTCCAATGTTCCCTTACCCACTCTAAACCACTGTTTGGACACTTGATCCTCAGTGTTTTGGAGGACAAGCAACCTAGAAGGGTCACTAGATATGTTGTTGCTTGATTTCCTTTGTACTCCTTTGTACTCTCTCTCTCTCTCTCAGCCTAAAGTTGTCTTTGTCACTGTTACGGCTCTTGTTGGTGCTCTGAACTTTTATTGGGTCTTCTTCCTCGAATGCTCTCTCTCTCTCTCTCTCTCTCTCTCCTTTTAATTTGGCGATTTCATTGGTGTTCCATCTCCCCTCTCCTTTAGATCAAGTTACTTTGTTTACAGTACACTTGCTTTGTTAACACGCCACCGGTATTCCATTCATTTATCATGCTCTCTATAAAGTCCTGTCCTCTTTTATTAAAGGAAAAAGACCCACAACAACCCTAATCTACCCAAATCGTACCCTAATGTGATAGTTACGTATATTATCGCCTTATTTACATCAATAATCATACAGTGGTAACCTACTAATAGTGTCGATTCATCCTAAAATATGAACTAGTTTCGGACATTTATCGGTAATTCGACTTTGGCATTAGGGTACGGGTAGGCCTATGCTGATTATTATCGTGTTTTACAAATTACAGAATCAAAGAACTACGGTATTTTTAAAATGGTTTATGCAATAAATATATAAATATATGTAATACAAGGCCCGTATTATAAGCGATATCTGAACTTATGTCCAACCCGAAAATAACTAACTAAAAAATGGTCGTAATTATATAGGCTATATAATTTCATTGGCATATAGCTTGGCTGCCAGCTACCAAAAGCCTATATGTGTGGCCCAGAAACGACAGGTAGACTTAGAATAGAAAGATAGAAGAGTAGATGTTGTGTGAACGCCAATGACAGAGTTGACTGGGCAACTGGGTTCGTTCCTACCATTCCCCCAAATTGCTAACTCCATCAATTCAATCAGTCACATAACGAGAGAGAGAGAGAGAGAGAGAGAGAGAGAGAGAGAGAGAGAGAGAGAGAGAGAGAGAGAGAGAGAGAGAGAGAGAGAGAGAGAGAGAGAGAGAGAGACTATGTTATGGTGATATAGGGTTTAACGGTAGGCTATGATGTGTGAGAGGTGAGGGGTTGAATTTTGGAGACTGCAAGTGTGTGTGTGTGTGTGTGTGTGAGAGTAGGTAGTGGCACTAAAGGTATTGGTGGGAGTATTAACGGTATGGAGCATGAGAAAGAGGTGATGGTTATGTGTGTTGGTGGTGGTGGTGTGTGGGAGAGAGAGGGTAGCGTTGTGTTATTATATACGGTACACTCTGATGCCATAGTCTGTGACCCACTCATAAATATTCGCCTATTTCTAAATATGGAATTATATCTCTTGGAAACAATATGATTATTATTTTCTATACATCAACTACAAAACTATGCCTATATTATACTACCGTACCAGTATTTAGGCTACCGGTATCAAAAAGCAAGTTCCATCCAAAATGTAATCCAGATAGGCTAGTTAGGCTACCACATAATTGCATATACAAATATTATAGGGGGTCAACGATTTCATAAGAGTGGGCTACATACTATGGCATCCGAGTGTACATTATGATAAGCTAACGAATATGGTGTTTGTGGTCAAAAGTTGACTATTTAGTTAACCCTTAGAAGATACTATGTAACATCTCATTTATGTTTTCTGGCTATTAGTAGACGATTTTATTCAGGTTAGGAAGGGTATATGGGAGTCAGAGGGTTAATTGGGATAGTCTTAACACTTCTAATTCCCACAGATCCTTCCTGAATTGCATAGAATCGTTTAATGATAGCCAAAATAAAATGTCCAATGGCGTCATGATCCTCAAAGGGTTAATCGGTGTCAAAAGTCGTGTGGGCCTAAACTATAACCTTCACAATCAGATGTTTAATAGTAGAACATAAGTAAGGGCTAAACATGAGGGAGAAGGGGGTCCAGAACAAAATCTGGCTATCATTAGACGATTGTATACAGCTTAAGAAGGATCTGTGGGAATTATAAAAGGCAAAGCCTAAATTAGTACGGTACCGGTACCTTTCCTAAACAGAATAAAATAGTTTAATAATAGCCAGCAAACAGATAAAAAATGCGTCATCTTATTTTGAAAGGGTTAAGTTAGGGTATGTAGGCGCCCAAAGTCCAATGATCTTCGAACCGGAGTGTACCGTACCGTACCGGTACTTAAAAATGTCAATGTATAGGAAGATGGGGTTGTGTAGGTGTCACAGGTGTAGCCTATATAGAGTTGCGTAAGAGGACTCGAACTAGGTGGCGAGTGTGTGTTTGTATATTTATTTTATGGAGCCGTAAAATAGGACGGGAAGGAGAGGACAACTAGAGGAGGTGACTTGCTTGTAGTTTCAAGTCCAATTGAATAACTTAATTTGTCTTAACTCTTACCTTACGGAACTTAATTAACCTCACACATTGTCTAAATTATACGGTAACAGACGAGAGAGAGAGAGAGAGAGAGAGAGAGAGAGAGAGAGAGAGAGAGAGAGAGAGAGAGAGAGAGAGAGAGAGAGAGAGAGAGAGAGAGAGAGAGAGAGAGAGAGAATCCGGCCTTACAGCTATGATTTGACTTGTTACTGGTATAGGCTACGCGACTTCAATGCAACCTTATACTAATATTAATCGTGTGAAATGTCCAACTTGGTATCTTAAATAAAGCGTTAGTACTCCACATTAGCTATATAAAATTGAACGTGTATCGAAGCAAACACAATAATACAATGTTTATCAGTAAAGTGGTATTTTTGGTATGGTGATATTGTAGCCTATCTAAGGCGGTGATGGTGATGTGGTCTACTTAATTATAATAATGCATGAGGAAGATGGTGTTGTGTCGGTGTTGCATAAGAGGACTCAAGGTGGGTTTGTAATGTGTAAATATTGGAGTTGTGAAGTGGGGTGGGATGGATAGGACAACTAGGGGAGTGTAAGGCAACGTCGACCATATCAGAATCAGATTTCCTTAACTTATTCATTTTTGACATTCAAGTAACTTTCGTCCATACACCGCGCCTAGTCTCACCTAACGTAAACTACCGGTACCATAAAACATGAACATTGATTGATGAATACCACAAGAACAGTGATTGATGAATACCGTACAACACAGCATTGGAGATAGGCCTAATGTGTTGTTAAAACGTGACATACGAATAAGGAGCTAGCTTAACCCTTCCACGCATATGACGCGATTTTGAGCCGATTGGGGATACTTTAAAGCCTTTGTTACCATCAGGGGTATTTAGAAACCTTTAGTTTAGTTACTTCAACCTCTGCAGTTGTCTTTGAGTTAGCTGTGGGCAGAAAACTAATTTTGGAGAGGTAATTATAAGAGTGAGAGAACTCTATTTATTATTGCTAATCTGGCAACCTCTGCGTCATATGTGCGTGAAAGGGTTAAAGGAGAGGGGGGAGGGGGAGGAGGAGGAGTTTCTGGACCCCCTAAGCCCTAAAGGCTCCCTCATGTTTAGGCCCATTAGTTTTTGAAATTTAAAGACGTTCGCCCCGTTACTTTGGCGATTTTAAGACCTTTTGTGCCATCTAGGTGTCGATGTTATAGCTACCAGCGATAGCGAGCCTGCAAATTAGAAGGAACCGGTCGACACAATACTGTATATCCCAATGAGGGGTCTCCGGGGTACGGTACTGGCCGTCTAATGAACTCAAGAGTATAATAGCCAATTCGTACGCGGCGATCCAAATTGTACGCACATTCAATTAACAGTCAATCAACATGTCGAGTTAGAGTATGACTCACGATTAAAATGCACGATAATTAAGGGAAGGTTATTATTTTTTTTCTGAACAGCCTTCTCCCTCCTGTTCAGCTCCATTAGTCTTGACATTTTAAGACGTTAGCCTCATTAGTTTGGCGATTTTAAGACCTTCCGTCCCAATTCTTTGTCAAATATAAGACCTTCCAGGACATTAAGATGTCGATTTTTACCTAGCGAGCGATAGCGAGCCTGCACTTTAGGAGAAACCATGTGTGTGTGTGTGTGTGTGTGTGTGTGGTAGGGTATATGGATGGCATTGGTGGTTCTAGCTCAACAGAATACCTAATAAACTATGTAAGAGAAGGAGGTTAAGATAGGTTATTTGGTAGGCTATGGGGACTGCTAGTGAAGGCTAAAGTGGTGAAAAGAATAACAATATGGTGTCCGTAATCCGTATGTTTCTGTATGACGAGAGAGAGAGAGAGAGAGAGAGAGACGTACGGTAGTGCTCCTGTATTCGTGATGAGATGCTGAGAGATGACAGCACTGATGTAACAGATGGGGTGATGCTGATTTACGATGATGTGCAATGGCTTGTGGTGGCGGTCATGGTTGCAAGTACCGGTACTGTACATGTAATGGTACCGGTATACGGTAAGGTATATTGTAAGAATTGTATATGTAATGGTGAACGGTACCGATACACTGTAAGTACTTTACCGTACATCATTAAGTAGCAACTAATACACGTTAAATTGCTACAATAAATATTTATGTAGCCTTTTGATTTACATAGCCTACATATGATACAGTATAGGCCTATACCGTACCGAATAAATTTTTCATATTATGTTACCGACCGGTACATATTTAGGCCTATAATCCTACGTATATAACGGTACCCATTATATTAATATGTGCCACCTTTGTTACAGTTGAAGACAGAGGTAAGTACTTAGAGATACCGGTAATATTTATTAAATACCGGTACCGGTAGTGTAGCATAGGCCTATAGGCTATCATGTACGGTAAGGTATGATCTTGTTTGTGTAAGGCAGTGGCTAATAATAACCATAGAACTAGTAGAAAATATTATCGGTATTGCTATCTAGCCTATTACCGTACAAAGGGATGCTTAATAAAAAATATATCTACCGGTAATATAGTCTATTCGCTGTAAGTAGGCGAAAAATCATGAGATTCATGACCTATATCCTCTTTAACTCAAAAAGGGTTAGAGCCAATTGGCTGTAAATTTCCACATCTATTCCTTGACTGACTCATCCTAAATGGTAGAAATATCTATATTATTAAATCAGTTCGTGTATCTGTTTGTCTGTGTGTTCTTAATAGGCGGCCGCAGTTTTGGACCTGGGGAGCTGAAACTTTGCATGTGGGTGTCAATTGACCTGGGTCAGGTAATAGAGGGGGCGAGGCCACGATCGGAGGTCGTTTCGAGGCCGAAATTGAAAGAAAAAAAAGAAAAAATTGGGGGCAGAAGGCCTCCGATCGAAAAGGTGTATGGAACGAAAGTTGTTCGCAGCCCCCCAAAATGGGGGTACGGATGAGGTCAGATCCAAAATCGGAGGTCATTTAGCGGCCGAAATCGAGGTCGCCGTTTAATGAGGCACAGGGAGGTCGAGGCCGGTGATTATGGTAGTAGAATTTAAACCCGGGCAACGCCGGGTACCCCTGCTAGTTAGCCTGATTACTCTAGTCGTTTTTTAATTACAGAGGTTAGAGATCATGGTTGTTCGCCTACTTACAGCGAATAGACTATAGTACGGTAACGGTAGCAAATATTATCGGTATTGCTATCTAGCCTATTACCGTACAAAGGGATGTTTAATAAAAACAAATATCTACCGGTACTAGTTGCAGTACCGTAGCCTAGTTGTCTACTAGGTATTTCGGTATATGGGAAGCCACCGATACGGTACCGTACCGACAATAAAACTATGAAAGTACCGTACTCTTCTGAAGTAGGTTAGTGATGCCAATCGTGAAAGCCTATACAGGTCTATACAGAATACATGGCGTGGCATACATTTGAATTGGTACCGGTATTGAACGCAAACGAGACAATGCAATTTGGTTTATGTTAGATCAGACATAAGAACATAAGAAAATGGGAGTCTGTAGAAAGCCGATTGGCCCAAACAAGGCAGATCCCTCTCACACTTAACCCTAATTATAAGGCCTTATAAAGCCCAGCTCACTAACACCATTAGGACTGACCTCACGGAACGGTAAGAGGTCAGAAAACGGGGGTCTACAGAACGCCGATTGGCCCACACCTGACAGATCCCCCTCACACCCAACCCATCTCGTCCATATGCCTATCCAACTTTATCTTAAAGCTCCTTATCGTTCTTATAGCACTTATATCACCCATATTTCTCACCTTATTTCAGCCTATTTCCTCCCCATTCTCCTCTCAGCCCGTCCGCTATTCGTCAAACACCACCTGTAGTCTCTTTCCGCACTTCCGGCACCCGAATATCGCGCACAAAAAGCAAAAATAACTACAGGAAGAGCGATGCGTCTTTACCGAGCGTAACCGCCTCTGGGAATCAAGCGAGAGTCTATAGTCCTCCACCTGGACACTTACACACAATAATAGAAATACGCGGCTTAAAAATGAACTAAAATATTAAGCCACTAAGTAAATCTTAGTATATTGGCTATGGGAAGTGAAAATAATGTTATCGATCACCTAGAGTTAAATATGGAAGGTGATTTTGATATTATAACTCCGGATGTCGCGAGTTTCCCGCCAAGACTCCGTTTTCTGTGGAAATCTATTGCTAGGCTTAATTAATCTGAATAAAGGATTACCGGTATATAATATAATTATACGGTAGCGCTAATAAATCATGTTTCAGCTGTCCTTACGTTTGGCTCGTTCTGTGCTGTAATAATGACGTTTCAAAAATAATAATGGCTTCAAGATGCTCACATCTATGCATTTCATGATACGGTACCGGCAGGGTACTGCCGAATGGGTTTGTCATGTAGACTACCTTAATGGATACCGGAAAAGGTGGCAGACCTGTTTTGGTAAATAATAATGATACACTCCAATAGCCTTATGGTCTATAACCGATACAGTATAAATCATGATATGGTACCGGTATGCTTATTGTACTAGGCTATATATATATATTTTTTTTTTGGGGGGGAGGGTAATACCAGTACGGTACCAATTGCAGTACAATTGTATGCACACACGGCGGGCACAGTACCGCATGTATCGTACGGTACGGTACTCTACTAGCCTATACAGTACCGGTATGATAAACTTGAGACAATGAACATCAATTGGGGGAAATACTGGTTCAAGGTTTTAGCAAGGGAATTTTTCAAAGTACCGGTACCGTATACTGTAGACCGGTATGTTCAGCGTGTGAGAATTGTTCTATAAAATGTATATAGGCTAACTCCGGTGCTGTGTCGAAAACCATACTGAGGACAGATAAATATAGGGGACAACGATATACCGGTATAGGCCTACACAAGTCAATTTCAAAAGCCATGAGAGCAAAGAGACCTGAAGAGGGTTCAAGATGTGCCGAAACTGTTGTGTCTTTACAGTAAATACCCTTTTTCATAACGTGGGTTTAGTTTCCCTATAAGATTAAAGTTGCGGATAAAAGTAATGGGAAAAAAAGAGCTCGTATAAATGGTTCACTTTTGGGTAGATTTTCTTTTTTTTCTTTTATGTTTTTTTTTTTTAGTTTCCTCCCTAGATCTCCATCAAACTTAAATGTACATCCATTAGATCCCCCTTCTAGATTAATTTGTACATTTTTCGGTAGAACATTTTCCGTTCTTCCAAAATTCCCGGCTTACTACCGGTATCGTTCGTCAGGAAAAACAAATCAACACCTAAATAGCACAAAAGGTATACCGGTACCGTACATATTGACAAAGAAATGGGGTGAAAGGTCTTAAATCGACAAACTAATATGGCAAACATCTTAAAATCTGAAAACTAATGGGGCTAAACATAAGGAAGAACTTCGAAGGGAGACCAGAAAAACGACCCAACCGGTACCGGGTAGGCTTACCAGTACATCTATTTTTGGTAGAATCTGGGAAAATGGACAGATGAAAGTTGAGATTGTGAGAATTTTGTTTAAGCCGATTGGGGTCTCTCTCTCTCTCTCTCTCTCTCTCTCTCTCTCTCATTAGATCGTGGAGGGGGGCCTATTGATGCGCGTGACGTCAGCGTTTACTTGGGGCTTCGGCGAAAGTACAAGTAATAGTGAAGAAAATAAGCTGCCCCTATTGTGGGTACCAGTAATTTTAAAACTCTTTGGCAAAGTTTTCTATAATAAACCAAATAAAATCGTATACCGGTACTGGTAATGATATTCAGAATATTATTTTTTTAAATCCTAACAGACGATATAATAATGACATATAATGGTGACAATAGTTTAACTAAAAGATAAACACCTTCACGTAGCCTAGGCCTACAGTAATTACGTTAATCGTTAAATAAGCAAAACACAATGCCGGTACGGTACAATACCTAAACAAAAATAGACTACGGTACTAGAGTGCAGATTACCATATGCCGGTACTTAAGGTTCCGGTATGTTCTTTTAAAAACATAGCCTATCCGGTACCGTACTGTATTAGGCCTGGCTATGGTACCCCAAGATATAACTAGACTATATTTGCCAAGGCCAACTAAATATATTTTGACGTGTAAAGGTACCAGTAAGTTAGGCCAAGGTTTATAGAACTATGGACCTTGGGTAACTTGGGTTAGGCTAGTCCAATACAATTGTTTTCAACTAGTACCGGTACATGCTGATCTGATAAAGGCACTCTATAATTTACACAGATAACACATAGCGGGGATCGGGTAGGCTATTTCTAAAGAGAATACCCAACCACTATATATATATATATATATATATATATATATATATATATATATATATATATATATATATATATATATATATATATATATATATATATATATATATATATATATATATATATATATATCGGTATAATTATATATAAAGTTCTTCACTTTTTTTAAGTAGGCAGGTGCCTCACGATCAGCCTGTATCTCACTTGCAAGGTTGCCTGCTGCTACATCACTAGGGCTTCAGTCCACGTCTGATATATCGCCACCACTACCACTATCATCTTCACTACCTCCATTATCACCACCACAATCATCACCATCTCCACTAATTCATCCACTCGTATCATCATCACATCACCTCTACTAGCACCACCACCATCAACTATATTTTCCAACAGCATCATCACCAACACCACCTCTACTGACACCAAGCACAATCTAAACTATCTCTTCAATAACCATCACGATCCCCACCACCATCACCACCTACAATAGATTATAGGCCACACCAAGGAAGTTATACAATCAGTAGAATATACATGTCCATGGGCTTCACTTAAAAACGTCGGATATATTTTGTAGAGAAGTTCGGCTTTTTTGTTTGAATGAATATACTAGCTCGACAGGATTCTTTCACGTTTGGGTATCTTTCTGGATTACTAGTATTACTGACCGATAGGAAAAAAGTCAAGGACACTCTAGAGTAGATATAAATAATTCAAACTTACCATCAACTTACTTTGTCCCGAGTTCAAATTTTGGCTGAGTAAGGTAATATTTGTGTACTATCTCCAAAATCTCAAGGACATTAGGCCTAAACAAGTGAAATGATTAACAGTATAGACAATGGGAGGAAACCTCTCTCTCTCTCTCATATATAGATTATTGATGTAGGCTATTCCTTGGAAAAATACATTAATTAAAATACCCGGTATTACTCACCCCCTTCTCTCTCTCTCGTTTAAAATCCCTCCCAAATCCTCTAACCCCCTCAGAAAAGGCATTATTACTGCCCACCAACCCCTAAAATCCCCCTTCCACGTACAGCCTAATCGCCTACTGTCCACGAATTTCAGAATGTAACCGGATCACGGCTTACTCCTCGAGTTTCCTTTTATTCTCATGGTATTAGGGCCAATCTCGTTATCTGACGAACTGAAGTAATTGAGAGTAATCTAGCCATGCAACTAGTTACCGGTATGTTTCTATTACCGTACATAATTGATATAACTGGATTATATGTAATTGTATTGTGGATACACTGTACACGTACGGTACGGTAGTTACTCCTGCTTTGGCTATCATGCAGCCTATTCATTACCTGTAAGGTAGTTACCGTACTCATGCGTTGGTCTATCGGTATCAACAATCAGTTACCGTATCTTAATCTTTGCTCAATATGGGATTGGCAAAACCCTTCCCACTCGTTTAAAAATGCAGCCCTACCTTGCAACTAAAGTATTGGGCGTAAACTGCCTGGGTTATGCAGGATAAGTGGATACCAGTATGTCGTAATTTTTGTTTTAAGATAAGAGTTACGTATAAATAACTGGACTGCATTCCAATTTGGCCTTGTAGATAAGTTAATCTACAGGTACCGTATATAACTGAGCTGCATTCCACTTTGTTTTTCTTGAGAATAATATCACTGGTTGTAAGGTTTTGTTTTGTTTGTTCATACGAGTCCCTCAGTTCTGGTGCACCTGTAGCCTATATAGCCTAGTTTATATGTGTGTGTGCGTCTCTTGGTTGTGTGCACACTATAACACAAGCCTACTTTGGACATCTAGGCTAAGCTGGTTCAATTGTTCACTATAGTCTATTCGCTGTAAGTACCGGTAGGTGAAAAATCATGACCTCTATAGGCTAACTCAAAAACGACTAGAGTAATCGAGCTAATATTTTTACCAATTGGGAAGAGTCAGTCAAGGAATAGATTCGGAAATTTACATTCAATTTGCTCAAGCCCTTTTTGAGTTACAGAGGATAAAGGTCATGATTTATCGCCTACTTATAACGGTTAGTACCGTACCTTTTCCGGTACGGTACCAGTACCGATACATTAGTTAGGATATGAAGTTACTCTATAAAATACTGGACTAAGGTTACACGATGTGTAACGGTGTACATTTAACCCTTTGATTAAGAGAGGCACCGTACATTCTATGATCAATATAACTCTCTGACGGTATCATGGTGCCGTGAGTGGAAGGAAATCACTAAACAAAGACGGTACCGGTATGTACAACTTGGAAAAGAACCCTTTGTAATTGTTTACGTTACGGTAATGCATAAAATTATACAGTATATGCCCAGTACCGGTACCGTACTCCAATCGTGCTGGTGACAACCGTGAAAGAAAGCCGAGGGATGTCAAAGAAAAAGAAGGGCTGAAATATGATGTCAGTGGGCTTTTAAGGATGCCTCAGAGACTGAGGATTAATTAACGATAAGAGAGACTAATGATGTACGGTATCCTATTACACTAAGGGTACGGTAGGACATACACACCCTTTAGTAAATAGAGAAGTTGGAAATCAGTAGTCGATACGTTGCTTTGTCACTATAAACTAATGGTATAGGCTACAGTACCGTGTAACCGTACGGTACGGTAATAATTTATTGTATGGGTAGGCTATATCTACGGTACCGTACACTGCGGTTGCAGAAGTTGCAGTAGGCATACTCAACCAGGCCTATGGGCGGCAGTTCTAGCCAGATATTTAATACATATATGCCGGTACCGGTAACTACATAGAAATACGGTAATTTGGTGTTACAAATACTATAGTCGAGTCCCTGGTTGAGTCATAATATTTCTTGTTACCGCAGTCCGCAGCCCACAGCCTACAGATAATTATGCCGTAGCCTATGCCTACGGGTACGTTTTGAAAACCTTTCCTCAGATGACGCCAATTTTAGTTTTAATGTAGCTAACGGCAGGATTAGATTACCGCCAGACAATATTTATTAAAATTAAGGAACTGTCAAGTTAGATAACTACCGGTAACTTACATTAGTATTATCATAAATAAATAGTCCTTCCGTTCCTAGAGGTCCTTCTAATTTCTTAAAGTCAAGTTGCCCATATAGCCTAAGTTCTATTCATCTCCGTGATCTTATACATAGAAATTTAATGCGTATGATTGAGTTACGAGTGTAGTTTTTAATGTAGTGGTTAACGCATCTATTTAATAGAAACCACACTCGTATTTTTTTTTTCAATCTATTTTTCCTTCATACATAGGCTAAGATCTCGACTAGGAACAGAACATAAGTGGGTAACTATATGTAGAATTACCTGGCAGTGCAGTGGCAGTAACATCAATAACGCAAATCGTTGTCTGACTGGAGAGGTTAAAGTTCACAAAATATCCTCATACTTTTTGTTTTTTTTTACTTTTTTGTAGATGTTTAGGTGACAATCACCACGGTCGATCTGGGGATCCGCCGCTATTGAGCTCATCCTGGAATCTTTACGACTCTGAATCTTACGATTCTATACAGGACTGTCCATGCCATTTGTATCGACACTAGCTCAGAGAAGAGTGTTGAGAAGGGAGAAGGGGTGTTGGAGAGAGAGGAAGGTGTTGGAGTGGCTTTGTTATGCGTGTTTAGTCTGTATACGTCGTCAGGATGTCCCCTGACTGGGTGCAAGCATGTGCAACATGCTAGGACGTACTACCACACCTACTAAATGTCCGCCGTGGCATGGATTCGATCCCGGGTCTTGCAGATTCACACGCGAGCGTGCTCACCACTCGACCACCACAGCTCCGCTGTAGTACCGGTAGTAAAAATATGTATCCAAGATTCTAAAGGGTCTCTAAACCTGTCAAAATCCCAATTCTTCACAGGAGATACAAGAGACGTCCCTCAACTATACGTTAGGCCTACACCAAGGTCCATAGATACAACGATGTATCTATGGACCTTGGCCAACACAAGGCCCACGTGACACAAGTGAAGTTCTTCGCGGGGCTTATCTCTGTGGTAGGTGATTAGACTAATAGCTACAAATTGATAATAGTTTTGGGTACGGTACTGCGGGTAATGGCATTAACAAGTAGGCCTAGGCCTAACCAAAATCTACAATGAAACAGTCAAATTAATGTTATAGCCTACAACTACATATTTTAAAGCTAGATAAAGTTTGTCTGCTAACTAACTTAGCTTGTCCTTGTTAAATTAAAATCTAAAGGTACGGTGCAGTACCTGTATTATCTTGAGTAGGCCTATACGGTATTTTGTAATCCTGTAATCTTATTTTAAAACAGTAGGCCTATGCAGGGTACGCTATCCGGGGAAATTCACGTTTGTTATTTTCCTTATATTCCTTCGCATAGGCCTATCGGTATTCCTTCAAGTCTTCAAACAAAATTGCTCCGGTTTGACACCTATTATTTCTAGACTTGTCATCATGAACAGATCTGTGTAGGTTAGGGCCGTTAGTTTACGTTAGGTTAGTCATCATTGTCAGTACCGAACTGGGTTATACAAAATGAACTCGATGGAGGGCAACGCAGGCACTTCCCTAGGACCCTTAACAGTTGATAAGGTTAATGAAGTCAGTGAATGCTGCCAGATTACGGTGTCAAGTGTCACTGAGCGAAGACTGATACATTTCAATGGACATGCAGGTGCAAACGGGTGTGTATGAAACTGATAACCAAACTACCCATTAATTTATAGGCTATGACCAAATGTGAATAATCTGAATCTGAAAGCTTGAGCCAAAAACTTAGGTTAGGCTATAGGCCTAAACAACGCAATAGTTCTTATGTTCTTATATATAGGCTATACTGTATACCGGTATATGGCCACATAAGTTGTCAGTAAAATGTTGTCCGATTTGATTGATGGCTAGGCTAAATAGGCTCCGAGTCTCTGACCCATCGTGAGTTCGTGACCATCCAATTTCCAAAATATCGCCAGGGCCCATCAATATCACTTACAAATTACAATCCTTACCATTTCTCCAGGAGTGTGAGTAACAGAACTGTTGATGTTATCTTACAACTTTGGATTATGCTGTTCAATTTTGGTGTCCTTATTTAACAGAATGGACATTGATTCTTTGGAGAGAGTACAACGAAGAATGACAAAAAATATCCATATGAAGAAAGGTTGAAGAAGTGAGGTTTACATTCGTTGGAAAGGCGCAGAGTTGGAGGGGATATGATAGAGGTGTTCAAGAATTTCAAGTGGGTTAGTGGGATTAATGAAGGGGACATGAAAGATGTACTGATGTTCAGTGATCGCGAAAAAACTCGAACAAATGGTTCAAACTAGGCTACATCAATTTCGTTTCAGAAAATCTATAAGCAAGTATTGGTTTGGTACATGTGGAATTATGGAATAGGCTACCCGTACCGAGTGATATGGTAAGCTCAAGAACGATAGAGCTTCAAAATATAATTAGATAGGCATATGGACGAGATGGGCTGGGTTTGAAAGGGATCTGCCTTGTATGGGCCAATCGACTCTCTGCAGACTCCCGTTTAATCTTATGTTCTAGGCCTAATTTGGATAAGTGCGACATAGTTATTTTGCCCTAATAGGCTAATACAGGAATTTGGAAACAGCCCAATCGCCCACACTTACCACTTTGACAGATACTTCACCCGATTCCATAGCCCACTAGGGTAACATTCTAGTTTCACGTACACAGCGACAAAAGGGAGGCGCCGTTGTAAAGGCATAGCTTCCCGACCAACTATGAAGATCAGGGAAATTGCTGGGTAAAAGACGTAATATAATGATAATAAACTACATTAACGACATTAGCTTAACCTAACAACCTTACCTAACCTAAACTAGTATTATGTAATAGCTATGGTGCCGCATATAGGGAGACAATTTTTTTTTTTTTTTTACAGTAGGCTAGGTATAATTCCTTATAATGCATTTCCGCCGCTTTGAACATATATAGGAATTAAGTATGGTATATGACAACTCTAAAGTAGCCATAGAAATTTATGAGTATGCTGTGAAAGCGAAACTAGAATTAAACCCAAACGAGAATTGTCTACATACGGTAATTAAACACACAATTTATCAATATTTAACCTTGGTCTCTTAGCCTACTGTACCACAGAAGTTGACAGAACAAAAACAGATAACAGGAGAACTGTGAAGTGTGTCAAGGGACACATGTGGCCAACTGCACGGCACACTTCCCTGGTTCAACTAAAACATCTATTTTGAAGTGGGCTAGGCCTAAATACTCACCCATCTTTGACGCCTGAGGGTAAAGTAATTCTCCTCTGGTTGTTTCTTCTCCGACTTCTTCCTCTCCAAGCTACACGTCTCCAACTTATCCTTTCGCTTCCGCATGCTCACAAACACATTCAATTTTAACTTTTCTTGGATATCACCCACTGTAATGTTGGTTACGTTGGTCGACATTTTGCACTATCACTCGAGGGGAAGAACGAGGGATGAACTCAACCGAGCTCCCGTATTTTCACTGAAGGGACGCGGGAGAGCGAAGCGCGACACACTACCCCAACCGCTGACTGAGCAAGACTGAGGAGTGTTTACAATTTTTGGTCAACCTTTAACTCCGTATGCTCGGATCTATTTCAATTTTCAACGCATATTATCGCTATTTTTACAGAATATAATGTTTTCCAAAGTAATACCAGAATTTTTACTCAAATTCTACACAAATATATTCATATAAAAGTATGATACAGACTCACAGTGATGCAAGATCGAAACCACCTCCAATAAGGACATGGCAACCGCGCTTACCTGCTCAGGTAAACCCACGCACTCATGAAAACAAACCCAAAGAATGCATGACCGTTGCTATAATACCTCCTATCACCGTATCACAACATGGAGAAATAATTGGCAATGCCGGGAATTATAGATGATTATACTGAAACCAAAAGCAGTACGGAAAGGCTAGCACTGATAAATAATGGAAACCGGCAAGAGAGGCGGATGGTGGCAGTTTAAAAGATTTCAGTAAAAATCAATATCATCAACTGATTTGTGAAGCTCGGCCGGAAATCGTCTGCATGATAATATAATTACGCAATCGACCTTTAAACTACCATAAAGTTTGCTTAGTCCCGTACAATAGTCGGAATTCTACCTTCCACTATCATTTTATCTCTCTCCCTCCCTCCCTCTCTCTCTCTCTCTCTCTCTCTCTCTCTCTCTCTCTCTCTCTCTCTCTCTCTCTCTCTCTCTCTCTCTCTCTTATAGCAAGTCGACAATACGTCTTTGACAACGGGAGGCCTTTCCTAACCCTATGATAATATTATACTGGCCGTGGTAAAATATAATTGTTTGGGGTTGCATTGTGGGAATTACTCAAGATAGTAATTAAATTGACTATAATGGGAATATCCTAAGCTGAATAGTATGTCTAATGTTATCGAAAATTATATATTATTTAACACACGTCATCGTTAAGGGGAGATGGGCGCATTTATTTGCTTATGGTTTTATCTTTTTATTATTATTAATATTATTATTTGTGTTTTCACTTTCCTCCCTAGACCCCCAACAAACTATAAAAAACACCCCGTAGACCCCCTTCAAGATAAATGTGTACATTTGTCGCTCGCCAGTAAAAAATCGACACCTAAATGGCACGAAAGGTCTTAATATTGACAAAGAAAAGGAGTGTAAAGTCTTAACATCGTCAAACTAATGTGCCGCACGTCTTAAAATCCAAAAAACCATTAAATATATTACCATATATTATCATTATCTTAGAGGGGGATCCTTGTTTTTGTTTCTTTTTTTTTTTTTTTTTTTTATATGAACAAAATAAATACAAATAAAAAGTGAACCATTTAAGGGGGGGCCCCCTTAAATAGTATACCGATAACCTAGTGTATTTGAAGATTAAGCATTTTCTAGTTTCAGTCCTCAGTTGTTTGAGCAACCCTTTAACTGTTGCTCTTACATCCATTCGCAATATAACCAGATTAATGGGGTTATTTCTGGAGCTTACTCGATTTTTCTTCAAAGATGTCGCCAAACCAATCTTAGTGTACAGTCAAAAATAGTATCTTCGCCACAAACCGTGTTATTTTAAGTTACCATCGCTTATCCTTGACATTCCACGCGTTTCTAATGTCCCATTACTACTACCGAAAAATGTAAAAATTCATCTTGTCTTGGGGGTGTTTTTTTTAAGCTTGATAGAGGTCTAGGGAGTAAACTAGAAGAAAATATATAATTATAAAGAAATAGAATAACCTTCCCTTAACACCGTATTCCCTGCCTACTAGTATCCAGTGACCTCAATCTAGGTATTATTGTGTGTGATGTCATGCCCTGTAATAGCTGTGTGTTGTGAGCGGAGCTGAGGCAAGACATATTATCGTCTAATATATTTCCTGTCATACCCGCCTTAGATCACTTGACGTTGACGTGTTGCAGCCCTATACCCCCATTTTCTATTGGGTGAAATTCGGAACTTTGGATACTTTCTTTTTCTTATTCTTCTTCTTTATATTTTCTTCTTCTTCTTCTTCTTCTTCTTCTTCTTCTTCTTCTTCTTCTTCTTCTTCTTCTTCTTCTTCTTCTTCTTCTTCTTCTTCTTCTTCTTCTTCTTCTCTTCTTCTTCTTCTTCTTCTTCTTCTTCTTCTTCTTCTTCTTCTTCTTCTTCTTCTTCTTCTTCTTCTTCTTCTTCTTCTTCTTTAGGTGCTTTGTTTACTATCAATATCTATCACAACTACCCCCTTAGTCTCATCTACCATAGCTACCACCAATACCTTTCATAAATATCACAACTATCACCAATAGGCTGCCTGTTTCAACTAGCACCATCGCCTACCACAACTAAAACCAATACCTGATACAACTACCACCTTCATCTACCATAACTACCACCATCACCTACCACAACTACAACCAATACCTGACACAACTACCATCATTACCTACCACAACGACCACCATCACCTACTGCAACCACCACCATCACCTACCACAACTACAACCAATACCTGACACAACTACCATCATTACCTACCACAACGACCACCATCACCTACTGCAACCACCACCATCACCTACCACAACTACAACCAATACCTGACACAACCACCACCATCACCTACCACAACTACAACCAATACCTGACACAACTACCATCATTATCTACCACAACTACAACCAATACATGACACAACTACTATCATTACCTACCACAACTACAACAACTACCACCATCACCTACAACAACTACCATCAATACATGCCACGACTACCATCACCATCATCCAGAACTACAGCCGATACCCACCACAACTATAGGTAGCGCCAACGAACTTGACAGCAATCTTGATCCCTGACCTCTATGAAACTCAAAAGGGCCTAGGGCAAACTGGCTGTAAATATCCACACCTATTTCCTGGTGGGCTCTTCCCAAATGATAGAAACATCAGCCCGATTGTTCATTCATTTCGAGTTATAAGAATTTAAGGGGTCAAGATAATTGTCAAGTTCGTTGGCGCTACCTATACCACAATCACCAACCACAATTTCCACTGATATGCTAGCTGCCACAACTACCACAATCACCTACCACAACTACCACTCATATGCTAGCTGCCACAACTACCACCATCATCCACCACAACTACCACTGATATGCTAGCTGCCACAACTACCACAATCACCTACCACAACTACCACTCATATGCTAGCTGCCACAACTACCACCATCACCTACCACAACTACCACTGATATGCTAGCTGCCACAACTACCACCATCATCCACCACAACTACAAAACAATACCTACCACAGCAGGCATTATAATATTATATATAATATTAAATACAAATAAAAAGCGTAAAATGTGTACCACCTTTCACTGTGAAGCGTCGAGTACGCCAAAAAGGAGCTTAAAATATATATCGCCCAAATGAAAAACATATATTTTTTGTTTTCGCCCAACTGAAGTGCCTATTCGGCCAAAAATATGACATGCACCGATTGTACAAACACAAGCGTCCTTTAAAAATGGTGACCAGAAACAACTAAGGGTGTGTGTGTGTGTGTGTGTTTTGTGTGTGGTGTGCGTGTGTGTGTGTGTTGTGAGTGTGTGTGTGTTTTGTCAAGTAACCTAAGGGATATGCTTACTATGGCATTTCACGAACTGACGATGATTCATGTCTATTTGTGTTGTAGGTTCTTGACAACGAGAGGTCTTTCATATAATACCATGATACAATATGGAACAGCATAATAATACTATTTGAACATATCACTTGCGTGGCTGCTCCATTATAACAAGTGGGTAGATTGGGTGGAAGGAAGACACAGGAAAGAGCTTTAATTATATACCCTTCTCTACCTAATAACACACTCAAGAAAGCCACTCCAACAGCTTCTGATGACAGCCATCATGTAGGGGACAGTGTTTATTAAACTATAAAATAGGCCTATTGGGCCTAAAAATTGGTCAAAATTAAAAAAATCATATACAGTTGGAATTGTAATGACGAGACGAATCCATATATACCCATGAAAACTCGAAATTCGAAAGTCGCCCGCCAAGTGCAAAAATTTGCCTGGGCAAAGGATTTTGGACCAAAATATTATCGATTCTGGGCAAATGGCTGTGCGAAGATGTAATATAAGACTAAGTATAGAAGCAGCTCAGCGAGACAAATCGAATAGCACCAAGTAGAATTCCCTAGGACTTATAGTTTGGGCTACAGAGGACTTTTAAAGTCCAAAAACTGGTAATTTGGGCCCTTCTGGGAGGCCAAGTCATATACGAAATCCTAAACTAATTGTCCGATTTCAATTCTGTTTGCACCATTCGATTCAGCGTGTCAAAGTGTACTTGTGATATAAATTTGAACAATATCCTTTTATAGATAACCACGGAAAGTACTGATACAATACCTCGTTCTAATAAAATATATTAGTTACACATTCAAACTATCGTTTTCTGTAATTTCTGTAAAGATTATTGAAAGAAAACGTTTCCGTCTTAAATATTATATGGCTAACTATACTATTTGAACATATCACTTGCGTGGCTGCTCCATTATAACAAGTGGGTAGATTGAGTGGAAGGAAGACACAGGAAAGAGCTTTAATTATATACCCCTCTCTACCTAATAACACACTCAAGAAAGCCACTCCAACAGCTTCTCTGACTTAGACAGCCATCATGTAGGGGACAGTGTTTATTAAACTATAAAATAGGCCTATTGGGCCTAAAAATTGGTCAAAATTAAAAAAATCATATACAGTTGGAATTGTAATGACGAGACGAATCCATATACACCCATGAAAACTCGAAATTCGAAAGTCGCCCGCCAAGTGCAAAAATTTGCCTGGGCTTGAACGCAAGGATTTAGGACCAAAATATTATCGATTCTGGGCGAATGGCTGTGCGAAAATGTAATATAAGACCAAGTATAGAAGCAGCTCAGCGAGACAAATCGAATAGCACCACGTAGAATTCCCTAGGACTTATAGTTTGGGCTACAGAGGACTTTTAAAGTCCAAACACTGGTCATTTGGGCCCTTCTGGGAGGCCAAGTCATATACGAAATCCTAAACTAATTGTCCGATTTCAATTCTGTTTGCACCATTCGATTCAGCGTGTCAAAGTGTACTTGTGATATAAATTTGAACAATATCCTTTTATAGATAACCACGGAAAGTACTGATACAATACCTCGTTCTAATAAAATATATTAGTTACACATTCAAACTATCATTTTCTGTAATTTCTGTAAAGATTATTGAAAGAAAACGTTCCCGTCTTAAATATTGTATGACTAACTATACTATTTGAACATATCACTTGCGTGGCTGCTCCATTATAACAAGTGGGTAGATTGAGTGGAAGGAAGACACAGGAAAGAGCTTTAATTATATACCCTTCTCTACCTAATAACACACTCAAGAAAGCCACTCCAACAGCTTCTCTGACTTAGACAGCCATCATGTAGGGGACAGTGTTTATTAAACTATAAAATAGGCCTATTGGGCCTAAAAATTGGTCAAAATTAAAAAAATCATATACAGTTGGAATTGTAATGGCGAGACGAATCCATATACACCCATGAAAACTCGAAATTCGAAAGTCGCCCGCCAAGTGCAAAAATTTGCCTGGGATTTAGGACCAAGGATTTAGGACCAAGGATTTAGGACCAAAATATTATCGATTCTGGGCGAATGGCTGTGCGAAAATGTAATATAAGACCAAGTATAGAAGCAGCTCAGCGAGACAAATCGAATAGCACCACGTAGAATTCCCTAGGACTTGCAGTTTGGGCTACAGAGGACTTTTAAAGTCCAAACACTGGTCATTTGGGCCCTTCTGGGAGGCCAAGTCATATACGAAATCCTAAACTAATTGTCCGATTTCAATTCTGTTTGCACCATTCGATTCAGCGTGTCAAAGTGTACTAATGGTATAAATTTGAACAATATCCTTTTATAGATAACCACGGAAAGTACTGATACAATACCTCGTTCTAATAAAATATATTAGTTATACATTCAAACTATCGTTTTCTGTAATTTCTGTAAAGATTATTGAAAGAAAACGTTCCCGTCTTAAATATTGTATGGCTAACTATACTATTTGAACATATCACTTGCGTGGCTGCTCCATTATAACGAGTGGGTAGATTGGGTGGAAGGAAGACACAGGAAAGAGTTTTAATTATATACCCTTCTCTACCTAATAACACACTTAACAAAGCCACTCCAACAGCTTCTCTGACTTAGACAGCCATCATGTAGGGGACAGTGTTTATTAAACTATAAAATAGGCCTATTGGGCCTAAAAATTGGTCAAAATTAATAAAATCATATACTGTTGAAATTGTAATGACGAGACGAATCCATATATACCCATGAAAACTCAAAATTCGAAAGTCGCCCGCCAAGTGCAAAATTTTTCCTGGGCTGCGCAGGGATTTTGGACCAAAATATTTTCGATTCTGGGCGAATGGCTGGTCGAAATTGCAATCTACGAGTATGTATGGAAGCAGCTCGTCGAGAAAAATCGAATGGCACTAAGTAGAATTCCCTAGGACTTATAGTTTGGGCTACAGAGGACTTTTAAGTCCAAAAAAGGGTCCCCTGGGCCCTCCAGGAAGGCCAAGTCAAAATCGAAATCCTAAACTAATAGTCCGATTTCAATTCTGTTTGCGCCATTCGATTCAGCGTGTCAAAGTGAACTTATGGTAAATATTTGAACAAAATCCATCCATAGATAACTCGTCTATGGAGTTTTTAAACTTTAAAATAGGCTTATTGGGCCTAAAAATTGGTCAAAATGAAAAAAATCATATACCGTTGGAATCCTAATGACGAGACGAATCCATATATACCCATGACAACTCTAAATTCGAAAGTCGCCCGCCAAGTGCGAAAATTTGCCTGAGATTTTGGACCCAAAATATTTTTGATTCTTTTTTTTTTTTTTTTTTTAAGGAGACAATGAACGGAGGAAGGAAAAACACAGATAAAACAAAAAGGTCCATGTGCCTAAAGGCATCCTCCATTCATAAAATGTTTGTAACAACTGGATTTAAACATTTGTAGATTGTAAGTTTGTGGAAAGCAATTCGAGGGAAGTGAATTCCAAAGAGTAGTAGCTCTGATGTGTGAGGCAGAAAGATATGTATCCAGCTACCAAGGCCTGGCAGAGAAAATGGAATTCAGGCTATTCCCTGAGTCTCCCGAAACCTTGGCGGTAGTACTTCCCTGGGCGGGCTGCCTACCCCTACTACCTGGCCGAATGGCTGGTCGAAATTGCAATCTATGACCATGTATAGAAGCTACTCGTCGAGAGAAATCGAATGGCACCAAGTAGAATTCCCTAGGACTTATAGTTTGGGCTACAGAGGACTTTTGAAGTCCAAAAAACGGTCCCCTGAGCCCTCCAGGAAGGCCCAGTCAAATACGAAATTCTAAACTAATGGCTCGATTTCAATTCTGTTTACGCCATTCGATTCAGCGTGTCAAAGTGAACTTATGGTAAAAAATGAACAAAATCCATCCATAGATAACTCGTCTATGGAGTTTTTTAACTTTAAAATAGGCCTATCGAGCCTAAAAATTGGTCAAAATTAAAATATGTATATACCGTTGGAATCGCAACGACGAGACTATTTCAAATATACCATCCGCAATTGCATTATTTAATTAATTTGATGTAAACTTTGGTTGGATCGTCTCACTATAAATCTCACCTGCAAGCACTCTTGATTGAGTACTTCGTATATTGCTCGACAAGTTTCAGGAGTAATGCGAGACAAACTATGCTTGGATAATCTTTTAGTATACTGCAAATAAGTGTAGCTGCATCCATTTGAAACAAACATGAGGTTTGCCTCCAGTCGAGCTTCTGCCGATATACACTCCCTCCTATTGGCATCTGCTTGGATATATAGGTTATATAACTGTCCTGTGATTATTGTTGTTGGGGACCATGGTGATCATACCGGACCCACTGACCCAGCCCTGCCGAGCTCCTACTCTGACCATTGGCAGACTTTGACTGGCCAATCACTGCCCGGCTGCCGTGTGGACACACCGCAAGCGTGTTTAACAGACTTTGCCCGGTGAAGGGGCACAGCCCGCCGGACACTGCTCGATCGTGTAGACGGGGCTTAAGGAACTTATGTGTGAGCCTGGTATGTCCAATGCGGAGGTGAGCTGAAGCAGTTTCCAACTTGCGAGGCATGGTAGGGCAAGCTCTTGGCGATTTGTTTGAACTTCTCTGAGCTTGATAACAGTAACACAATCCAACCATGCCTGCCAACGGGCACGAACAGCAAACACGACAGTAGTACGCAGATCAGAAGCAGGCAGAGGGTAATTTACATGTGATGGTCTCAAAGCTGCAACTTTTGCCGAAGCATCCACCTTTTCATTACCCTTGACACCAACATGTGCAGGGACCCAACAAAAATCCATTCTTTTCCCTTTTTGATGAATGAGAAACAGCCACTCTAAAATCGCTAAAACTATAGGATGGGAAGAATTAAAAGATTCCAAAGCCATGAGAGCCCCTTGAGAATCGCTAAAAATGGTAAAATGGTTGTCTTGGTGAGCAAATACCAATTTCAGAGCTAAAATGATAGAAAACTCTGCAGTAAAAACTGAGGCAGCTAAAGGAAGGCTACCTCCATGGTTGAAGTCTGAGAACACAACACCAACACTACATGAGCAAGGTAATCTGATTCTATCACTTGATCCATTCCGGCTCCACTTGTCTTGACCCATACTATGGCTTTAAAAGTTAGGTTATGAGGCCAGTTGTCATAATTATACATACACAATATTATTAAATGACCATATACAGATTTTCTATATAGCAAATGCATACACAGCCTTCAAGTTAAGTATTATGAATCCAACCCACTTAGCCTGGTCATAATTTAACACAATTGGGATCCTTGCCTACCAATAAGATAGTGTGTGTTTACATGCATCTACAGTATATTGTAACATCCGTACCTACCGGATGTCATGTGACTAGACCAACCTGTTGAACGTGACTTTACAACTACAACCGCGTGGCAATAACTCAACCCTGCTTACGTGAGAGAGAGAGAGAGAGAAACCAGCCAAGTTTGGGGGGAAACTACTGAACGAGGCGGAACCAGCCCCCCTTCTCCCTACTGCGCCAACCACTCACGGGGCCTAGTTTACCTGCTTCTCGTCTGTGAATGGCTGACACCAGCAGCCTGTTTTATTGGTTTCGGCACCTGTGTCCTGCCTTCTGATTGGATAGCTTGGTCCGAGAAATTATATAAAAGCCGGAGATTTGATAGTTAAAAGCAGTACATTTCTAGCTGGGGAACACGAGCAGTGTGGTGGGGAGACGAGACAGACTTCAAAGGCTTGTATATTATTATGTTAAGTTGCGTCCGGGAGCGACCTCTTACACGTTCGTTAGGGATTATTTGTGACTATTAATTAACCAGAGGTATGTTGAAAACATACACTCATTTGCTTTAAGATTTTGTGATTGGAGAAATCATATAAGTTTAATTTACTTGGAGAAATCATATAGGTTGGATTGGAGAATCCTATGTTTAATTTAATTGGAGATATATATATTTTGAATTACTGTTTGATTCAGAGATGATTTGTGATTGAATATTCTACTTTACATATTAACTATTAACTAACTTGATGTAAAGCTATTGTCATTCATAATTAAGGATTAAGCCTTGTATAAGTTAAATACTTACCTGACTATTATTCTTTAATTTGCACTTTAGTGAAATCAGAACGTATGCAAGACGATCCTGAAACTCTATCATAACTTTCATTGCTTATTTTGATTAATTGTAAAATATCTTATTTTCGTTTATAAATATAATTCCCTTCAATGTGACTTTATATTTCCTTACCATTTTTATTTAGTCAAATGTCTTTCAGTAATAAGAATAAAGATAAAATACTAAAGGAGAAAAATAATAAACTAAGCATAATGAGATAACATAGAAAGAGTAAAACATTCTTTAGAGGGTTAACAAACTTAAATTAATTATATATGAAAGATTTTGATACTTTGCTGATAATAAAGATTAATTGAGATATTCTAGTGTCTTAATTAAACTTTGCTTACATACCGAACTTTTGTATTCGTAATTAATAGCCGCTTTCATATTAAAACATTCAATGTAACTTTAGTTTACTGATTAAATATAATTTAAGTGTATCGGAGTATAAAGGATAACTGTCCCAACAACTGAGGGAAAGCAAGTGACAACAGAACTAACTTTAATATTTTACGTTCTTTTGGCCTTCAGCTGTTTTGCTACACTTTCACCTTAACTGTTCTGTCTCTATTTATTTAGTTAACCACTTCTAAATCAAGATACGTAACAATATCTATAATATATTTACACAGTAAGTCTTATCAAAAGTGGCAGCCAAAGTACTTCTCAAATAGACTAATTCCTTGAACGTGACGATAGTGCGGTTATATGTGCGATTAGTTTGCTTGGGAACCAGATTAACTTGCTCATGTAGTAATGTACACCCTATGTGGTTAGTTATGTAGAGCAGATTAACAGTGATTTTGATTAGTCGTTTTGTCTTTTTACTGTATTCGTCAAAGTTTTTGTTTGTTTAATTTGCAAGTTTTACATTATATGCCAAACTATTGGATGGCATATTAAGTAAAAAAATAAACTCGCAATCAACCCTACTTATCCTTCAACCATCTCACAATAGCTTCAATACATATATACATTATATGAATAAGCTTAAAAACACTCCATTATGTCTATGTTGGGAGGACAAAAATATATATATATATATATATTAAGAAAATTGCTTTTTTGGACATTACATATCCCTAGTCAGATTTAGAATAATCAAGTGCTGGATTTGAGGACTGTTAATGTCTGTAGTAGTCGTCGTTGTTGTTGATGTTCCCCAGGCTGTCTGGCGTTCGCGAACAGCCCCAAGGTCCTGAGCAAGGCCATAAGCGAGCGGCCCCACAAAACCCGCCCTGCTTACCACTAATAAAGCCCGGGTGACCGAAGCCATTCCAAGGCAGGGAGCTGAGGAGGGTGCGGAAACTCCCGGGAACCCCAAGCCCCTGTGCCCCTCAGCAATTATGAAGGGAAAGTTGAGGGGCAAAGGAAAAATGTAGTCGTTCCCTAGGCTGCCTGGCCGAACAGCCCCAAGCTTCTAAAGAAGGCCATGGTCGAGACCGGGTTTTCCCACAAAGTTACCAAGGAGTGGGTGTCGTGTTCTTGGCGTAAATTATTATATATATATATATATATATATATATATATATATATATATAATATATATATATATATTTTTTTTAATACAGTAGGCTATAGGGTAGTTTAACCAGACCACCGAGCTGGCCCGAAGGATTAGATTAAAATGGACGATTATTCAAGATGAAAAAATTATTGTGTGCTATGTAGTCTTCCATACTGCGTGTGATAGTGTACCCGGACAAGTATCCTGGACGGAGTCATCCAGCTTCTTCCAATTAACTCAGAATGGCTGGATGGTGCCCATATCGCAGTCTGTAGTTGTTGTTGTTCCCGCTGTTCCCCAGGCTGCCTGGCCGAACAGCCCCAAGGCCCCGAGCAAGACCAAGGCCAGTCTGTAGTTGGCCGAGATGGATGTCAAGCTCATTCCATGGTCTAGTTTCACAAAATATACATAACAGACCATACAAACAAACCAGGACCAAGTAAAACAAACCAAAGTCTTTTAATTTATGTTTATTTCATATGTCAAACACACAAACCGGTACATCTGGGTCAAACATCTATTTTTATTAAAGTTAATCATAGAAAATCTCTGGCAATGTTGAGAAGCTAAGCAGGCCTGGTCCAGTCACTATTTCTTGGCTTTCTTCTTGGGCTGCAAAAAGAAAGAACATATAAGTAAGATGCTTGCATTTCAAATATATTATATTAAATCCAAATTAAACAATTAATATAATACTGTACAGTAAAATGGTCTAACTATAGAATTATACATACACACACAATACTCAAGTGATCCATAAGAGGTACGGTTTAGTCTCTTGTCCTATTAGCCGTTTAAAAACAATCCTATCAAGGAAAATATAATTGAGGAACAGTGTAGAAGATATGGCTAGCTTATTATCTATCAAATTCACAAATAAATTATAAATGAACATTATCATCTATCTATCTATTGTCAGATGCCCTATTCCCCGAGGGGGTGCTAACGGAAGAGCTTCCTTCATAAACAGAGGCAATTCATTCAATTATCAAAAATGTTCCTATTCACAGGGGAGGTTTGCTAAATCCTTTGAACTCGGCTGTCCTCTTATACTCCACACCAAACTTTCGCCACGGAACTCTGGTGCCCTTTTGTACTCCCGCAATCTAAATTTTCACAATACAACAAGCAGACGACATAGCGATGTCTGGTTAACGCCAGGATCAAGATAACAGTAAGTACTCCATTTTCCCATTAAGCTGATCTTTCTACCTATTACCGTTGTTAAGCTATTAAGACCATAAGACGACAGCTGAATTGGAGGGGTTAAGCCCAACTGGCCATCGGTGTGGAGGTTGTTGTGGAATGGGATTGTACTGTTGGATGTGAATGTAGTCTGTAATCAGCTCGCCCATGCTGATCAGGTGCTTGCATATACATGTGTACATACAACACTGGTCTAACCATGGAGTTATTAGAATGGAGATGTCCTGACCTTTGTCACCGTGCTGCCAAATGATTCCACCCTTACCTAAGGTATTGTAGGCAGGTACGAACTTCCCGCACAAATTTTCCTTCTGTTACTTACAGTTTCCTATTTAGAATGTTGGTTGGATAAGTTAAGACTAGATTTCATATGATTTCTGCGTAATACTTACAGCCACAGATTCAATGATCAAGGCTCACAGACTGTATAAATCATATAATAATTTATGTAAATTGTATATGCATAGATGAGCAGGAAACCTTAATATGCTTGAAAAATATTTCAATTGATTTTAATGTAACAAAACATTCTGATAAAACTACGACATTCTTGATTGCCATGTGTATATTATCTTTACATATAGTTTTTCTGCATATATACAGTATATAATTATCTTCCTCAGAAGTTGCAAAAGGACACATGCAGGAAAAAATTATACAGCTGGTAATCAAGAACGTCGATGAGTAGTTTGATAATGTTTTGGGTTTCATTGAAATTAACATAAATATTGTTCCAACCATATTAAACCCCGAGATGCATAATTAACTTACATATCAGGTCTCTTTGTTTTACCATGCTCTCAATGGATGGCATGTACCAATATATTATCGCTGTTTAAACCCACAATAACTGCAATGAGTTATATATGACGAGAGAATAATGCATTAAACTAGGAAAAGTCGATATTTAATACTGAAATTCGTAAAATAAATAAATACTGTACACTCGACCAAGAAACAATCTTTACACTGGTGAGCTGTAAATAATCTAGTGTGAATGGAATGAATCAGATGAAACATACGCTTTTGAGGTATTATCATAAGATTTCGACCCACTTCCAGAATGTTTAGAGCGGTAGTGTAAAGATTGTTTCTTGGTCGAGTGTACATGCATCGTTCTTTAGTGTTTAGCACGTCAGAATTAATGCTTTTTATGCGTTTTATGCTTGGCAATTATTTTCCTTTAAATAGGAAATAAGATTTTTTCACTGGTTTTCCAACGGTGTCATCAGAATAGGCATAATATCAAAAGTCCCAAAATGGTCATTCTATGAACGATTTTCACCCACAATAATTACGTCTACTACAGTCTATTTTATATATATATATATATATATATATATATATCAGGATAGAGGAAACCCCCATCGTCCGTTTTTTGCGTCGCCTTAAGCTCCTTTCAGTAATCTGATCTAATCCTTCGGGGGGCCAGACCTGTGAGAGTTCCGTATGGAGCTCAGTGGTCTGGTTAATCTGCTCTACATAACTTAACTAACTAGGATAGAGGAAAGGATAATCCAAAATATTACCGTAGAAAACCCCACAATTATTAATATGTTTGAGTAACGACTAGATCTATATAAATAATTATTATGTGTTTTACACCAACCAACTTCACATCTAAACTCAATTAATGGTACTCCGAAGACTCAAACCCCGGATACTCACATCGAAAAGTATGTCACGCTCTTTCCAAAAGTGTCATCAGAATATGATTTTCATTAATATATTTATATGAATATAACAATAAAAAAGGTACACCTGCACAGAAAACTGTTTAATTATATTACTATGAGTAATACTCCTGTAACATTTTAAAACTTTAAAATCTATACACAATACACTAACTATTGTATATTTACTTTAGGAAAAACCTCCAAACCACTAGATTAGGGGGATTTGCACGCTAAGTGGTTAAGGTTTTCCTTCTCATCTACGCATAAACATTACAGAAATCATTACGAGACACGTACCGTTTGTAAGCCTTGTTCATCTGATTCTGTGTCCTTAAGTATTACTATAGCAGAAATCATATAATATCTAGAGTAACAGCTTATCCAACAAACCTTCTGAAGAGATAATTATACAAAACAGAGGGAAAATGTGTGCGGGAAGGTGATCCCTCCCGTTCTACTTCCTTACAATACCTCAAGTAAGGGTGGGATCGATCTGTAAAGCTGAAGCCTCCTCCACCCTTCTATAGTCTGTTTCTTTTCAACTGACGGTAAATTGCAAAGTTCCCTTCAAGATTTCTCTGTTATTTTGAAGATTTTGTAGTGGAATATGGTGCTAATTATATAAACTTGGGTCTTTATATGATGCAGAGATATAGTAGTTTCATATCTTCCCATTATTTAACACAAAAATGTGCCAAGGGATTCAATTTACCGTCAGCTGGAATAAAACCGACTATAGGTCCATGGTTATAACACACCTAATGTCCTCCATTGCCGTTAGTTGTGTGGAAGTCCGTGCTCTTGGGTCAAACCTTTTGGGCGGTGTGGGGAAGTGAACTTGAAACTTTCGGGCACGTTACCACTCAGCCACGCCGGCTCTATACAATACATCATTCACAATTTTACTAACAAGAACATTGGTTTAAAAGTAATCAGCATGACCATTTGTTACTGTATTTGTGCCTACTACTGTATTTAATCATAAAACAGGTTTCACTAACTAATTCCATCATGCTATATCTAATATTATACATGAATTATGATCCTCTAAACTACTAAAATTAATCTCTCTTTTACACAATATTTTAAAATTGGTTAACCTGAGTATATACATACATACAAACCCAAAATGGAACCAAGATAGTTCAAAATTACCATGTGTCTTGTAGATTCGATTCATTCCATAAGAATGCTTACCATACTCTTATACTGTACTATGAAGTGTGAAATGTAGCGGAATCATAAAATAAATAATGATAAAAGCACAATATTAATTAATATTGCTTTGTACCAAAACCGCATGAAAGTAAATTAGCGCATACCCTGAGCCCCACATCCTTTAACTTCATGCTAGAGAACACAAGAATAACGACATACTTATAAAGCTCTTAGTCTCTCTCCCTCCCTTATCACCACCCGGCGGTCTTCCTGCCTTACCCCGCCCGCTAGAGCAGGTTATCGCCTCTGCCAGGAAAAAAAAAGATCAAACTCGATTGTATTGGTGGTTTGCCCCTATTGCCTAGCTAACCAATTGCTCAGTCTAATTAAATATCATAAAAGCTTAACAAAAAATATGTAAAATATGAATAAATACATCATAACAAAAATTGAGAAATGTTCAAATATTCAGCTGTATTATATAAGGAGTGAAATACACAGGTGTTTTTGGTGTAAATTCAAAGTATGGATACCATGCTAGATCATAAGTGATCAAGTTTTTATACCACCATACCCTGCTCAAGATTGGGCTAGTGCAGTGGACAATTACCACAGATTGCTAGACTGCACTGTCCACCACAGCACTGTCGTCTGCCAATGACGCACACTGGCTGGCCCGAACCTCGAACCTTTCACTTCTCGGTTTGCAGGTGAGTGTTCTACCAACTGCGCTACGGCCTGTGGCTATTAAATTTTTCTCTCTACCATTTCTTTAGAGAAAAATGGGATGAACATTTAGGGGTTAATATTATGTATGTTAGTCAGAAGAAACTTTTGAAATTGGGAGGAGCAAACAAAAACACTAAGAAATATTTCTTTGCCCTCAGGATGTTCCAAATTACACTACGACAGGGTGTCAAACCAGGACAATTTGGTTTAAAGATAAGAAGGAATACAGGAAAATTAACAGGAATTAACTTTTATTTGGCCATTTCATCACTTCCGAAGACAAAGGCATCGTTAAGCATAATATTAATTTTGAGACATATATCTAATAATAATGACTAAAGTGAAGGGAGAGTTTTGACCAGGGTTTGCATAGTCGCTCATTTGACATCCTGTACTATCTAAACGGAGCCTCACCGGTATATCTTCGACTTCATCTAATCATCCTTCATACTGCAAGGGTTAAAGTTGAGGAATAGTGCAATTTGTAATGACAATAAGGAGCAAACAATAAAGTTAACAGAAAATTTGTGTTGTCCTTCAGTGTCGTTACAAAATCCACTGTGGTACCCAAACGGAGCCTCACCGGTATATCTTCGACCTCATCCAGATCATCATCCTCTTCGCCAAGGTCATCCTCCTCATCGATGTCGTCCTCCGCAATAATGTTGGTCTCTGTCTGGTGGGTGCCGCTCAGGTGTACGGGCCCGGAGCCTGACGCAAGCCGGAAGGTGGCGATTTGGTCTTCCACTAGGATCTGAGGAGGCATTATTATGAGTAAATTTATGAATCTGAAGGGGCAATGATCAGGGTAATCCTATGGCTAGGAAAATGTGTTGTCAATACTAATGTTAAATGTGGCTTACTGGTGTAGTGCTTAGTAGATTTTACTGAAAGAAACTTACTATAGGATCTCTTAGTGCTTAGCATCTTACGAGTCCCGTTTCAGTAGTCCAAGGATGTTACCCGCTTTAGGAGTCAAAGGTTTCTTTCCCACATCAATGACGGACAGATGTTACGGTCTTTTTTCCCTTGAACAGGGAAATATAAGGTAGGGTTGGCCTAAACCTTTCTGCTGATACAGCTAAAGCATGGCTGATCCAAAGCCAGGTCTCAGTCCACTTACGGACCTTTATGCTTATATACTGCTAGTACAGCCTCAACACACTCCTTTGTGGTCAGCACTCAGTGATACATTTAATGGAGATCCAAGAAGAATAATTGGTAAGGGTTGTGTTAGCGGGCGTATCATAACTTTGTTTTACATAAGCCAGACGCTAGCAGTTACGTTCGCGTTGAATTTGACTTTTTGTTTCCAACAAAATTATCCCACGGTCAGCTGTTATTTGCCTCCTGCGGTAATATTTATGATGACAATAAGTCAGGGGGTTGAGGGGGACAAAGCCCCCAACAACCCCATGACTTATCATATTATATTACCAGCTGGGAGAGACGATATGCCCGCTAACATAACCCTTACCGAATGATTGTATATTCAACATTTGACTACTTAAAAAGACAATGTTCATGCTAACCCATTGACAAAAGGTACTGATTAGGGAGACAAAAACCTAGAAACAAACTAGTGTAAGTTTAACGTCCTGAATTTCCCAAATTAACAAATTCCATGAATATGACGAGAGTACATACATAGGGTAAGATGCCCAATGCAGACGACTGGACCCAAGGAGACGCACTTGAAACAAAATAACTTGCACAGGTATAGGATGAGTAGAAAGATGCATGAATGGTGGGCCAAAATATTCTTTAGCTATCACCTAATATGCTCACATAGTACCAGCTTTTTATTTTCATATATTATTGCGTGAGATGAGATGAAATAAAAAAAAATCATGTTTTCGCAAATTCCTTACGGAAAACCTAAGATTTTTTTTTTTTTTTAAAGCAAAATTCTCACAGTTCCCTAATTTGATCCTCTTTTCTGTTATTGTTGGTTGATAGTGCATGAGTTGAAGTGTACCCCTGCATGACCAAGAGGCTTTTACTTGCACGGCTGAAGGGGAGGGAGGGTGCGTCACCATAGGGCCAGCAAAAAACACAAAATCCAATAGACGCATTTTTTCAAACTGATGCCAGAAGGTTGTACACCACAGTGGTAGAAAGCCATACTCACCTCTCTATCTTGTATGAATATGGTGGAGTTTCCTTCACCATTGACAGAGCTGCCTTAACTAGAACAAGGGCTACCCTGGGACCAATAGAGACGCACTGCGCAAAACCTAAGGAGACGCGCGTCTGCTTAGGGTAGCTGGGTTGTGTCTCCTTGGGTCCTTGTAAATGTGTGTTTATTTTGGTAACATTATTAAGCATAATAACCTTTTCTTTGATCTCAGGTGAAGGAAACTCAACCTTCTGTATACCATACATAGTAGGGAGAATGACTGTCTACCAGTGTGGTATGGCATCAGTTTGAAAAATGCGGCTCTTTTGGACTAAATAATTTTTGCTGGACCTAAGGAGACGCACCTCTTTCCCCCTCTCAGCAAATCGGAATCGAATCAAGAATTTTTTCCGCTAAACAATCAAATTTTGTTGTAGCCCCCCCACCCCCCTCATGCCTCTCCCTACTTTGCCCCACTTCCCTCC
Source organism: Paralithodes platypus (assembly GCA_032716605.1). Taxonomy (NCBI): domain Eukaryota; kingdom Metazoa; phylum Arthropoda; class Malacostraca; order Decapoda; family Lithodidae; genus Paralithodes; species Paralithodes platypus. The sequence continues at coordinate 34,274,394 of CM064545.1, forward strand.
TTATCGCTCGATAGAGTGGCAACATGAATGAGCCCAACTCTTGCCTTTGTCAGTCAGACTGAGTGTATCGTCTCACCCCCGGCCACGACATTGACACACACACGCCTGACCTATACATACACACACACACACGCACATTCAAGCACGAACCTAAAAAGGTGTCATTGCTTTTGAGTTGCTCACATATCTACCAGACTACTCAGAAAGTTACAGTTTTTACCATTTTCAAGCTGAATGAAGGTACATGATCATGATATTTGGTTGGTTATTGAACGTTTATTATTTACAGAGATAAGCAGGCATAAAACAGGCGTATTAGCACCATATCAGCATGGGAGGGCGAGTGGCACTAGATTTAAACCTCAAATTAGCATTAATGTTCCATGTATAACTTCCCTGCAGCCTCTAAATTATTTTGGTAATGGCCTATAATTAGCAAATTAGTATGTTAAGTTATATTATCTGCCTATTTAATAATATGAATTATATGGCCTATGTCAGTCAGTTTTGTTGTCTAAGCATTGTAAACTAACAACCAATAGTACCATGCTTTCTTTCAAGTACCAATGAGATTAATACTTATATAATTGGTTGTGTTTTTGTGATTTAAACACTTCTGCGTGTCCTTAGGTCTAGGTGCGTCTCTTTAGGGTTTGTGATAAAAAGGAGACACATGTCTTATTTGTCTTATCACTCTTAAATAAGAACAGGCACAACATTTATGTTGATATTCTTCAAAAATATAAACATTTTGCTATTTATCCCCCCTACTCTCAGTTTCCAATCTGTTATAGGCTGACGGAAGCAACTCGACAAAAAAAATAAGTACCCATTTTTGCGTCTGCATTGGGCATCGTACCCTATATGTGTGACTAATTTGCTTGGGATGTACATTCTATGTGGTGGGTTTGTTTTAATATTTCAAAATTTTAATTTGCTAAATCGTTATTTCCAGTGACGTTCCTGTTTTGGTTTGTTGCAAGTGTTACATTTTAACTTCATAAATTAGCTTACACCATAGCTTGCTACTAACAATAAAAACTAAAAATTAAGAAAATGGGCGTTTACAGAGTACAGAAGGCCAATTCTCCCTACCAGTAAATGCCTACAGTGGCCGATAGAGGCGCTGAACGCAAGGTTTACCGCGGTGCATTGTGGGAAATGGGCGACATAGCAGAGCTATCCACCCTCCCTCTACTTCAACAATTCTATAATATATGCAGTTAGTCGAAATTTCTGTAGCTGACACATACTTTGGTCTATGCATACTTTTGATTTATATATTTTAAAATCACCCATATTCATAAATAACGTATATTTACAATAAAAAGTCGGCAGGTATTTTCCCGCCAATTTTGTTACGATAATTAATCAGCTTATAATTATGTTTGTAGTCATTATCAGCTGCATATGGACTTTCCCATTATTACTATACTATATAAGCACTTAGTGTAGTCGTATACTGTATAATAAAAACTTGTAGAATCACACAAAAATTGAGATAAACTGTGCATATCCTAGGTGCTGGGTATAGTGATGTCTACGGTCGTAGCTCTGGTGCTAGTTCAGAAGCGTCCACCAGAGGTCTCAAGGAATTGTTGGTAGGGAGAATTGGCACACACATGGAATATTAGTAGTTTCACACTATTCAGTAATTATCAAGCAATCTGCTAAAATCAACATCTGACAGACATTAATACAGCACAGAGCGAGCCAAACGTAATGACAGCCGAGACATGACTTATTAGCACGACCGTACTCAAATTCTGTCCCGAGCTTATTCCAGGAGGTCAGCAATAAAGGTGACCACCAACGATGCTAGTATTCGGGTTGATCTAGCGCGGTTTTCGACCAAAGACACAATCATTGCCTGTGCCCCGGAGATACCAACAGCGCATAGTCTTAAGTGTTACTTTAAAGATGAACATGTTTCGAGTAAAGCCAGTATTACATGAACAATGTTTCCCCTGAACTTTTATATTTAACACTGGTTTGACAGGGTATATGGTTATCTGATAAATGGGTCACCAAAATCAATCTCTCTTCAGCCTAGTTTTCAAAATAAGTGCTAAAGATCTTGGAAATGATGCAGTTTTTAATGCTGTACACTCATTTGATTGACAAGGCTAGGGTGTGCCCTTGTTACAGGGACTTTACTGGACATTTGCCATGAATCGCTATACCCGAGTGTCCAAACTTTTGACGTCTACCAATGGCATGGGATGGGATCGAACTGCCGACCCTTTGATCGGCAATTAGACACGCTACTGACCATGCCGCGGAAAATTTGCTGACTATCATAAATTGATGATAAAAGCTTTTGTGTGATATCCACTTCATATTACAAGAGTAACTACAGTATGTTGGATGGTAACTTACCTAGGGTCACATCATAGGGAAATGTGATGCCATTTGTGCATTCAAACACTGAATTTTTGTCCAGATATAAATATATATTTCTGAATAAAACTTGACATCTCAGCTAATTTAAATATAAACCAAATTTATAGTAGCCTTCAGATTTTGTTAACAACCTTGATACAGTGGTCTAGTCATATGTACAGTATTCCATTATGTCATATATAATCTAATGATCCTGAGAAATACATACCGGTATATTTTACCTCTAATGCAAACATAAACTACCTATCCATAACAAAAAACTAATATCCACATTTCATATTCAGTACACTATTAAAAAAGCAGGGTAAAAAGGGGTCTTCGGATCCTCCGGCCCTTCAACCCACAAAAAATATACAAAAATAAAGTCTTTGTTAACTGAACACGGGATAATAAATGACAAAACAGTGAAATCCCCTGGATCTATATATGAACCCTGCAAAATGCAAACAGAACAGAGTTGCTTACATCGACATTAGTGACGTGAGAAGGTCCGGCCTTGGAGACACAGATGGGGATCTTGTGCTTCTTCTCATTGTATCCAGCCACCTCCAGCTCCACCACATTAGCCTCACCCTCCTTTGCCCCTGCTCCCAACACAACCTGTAGGCAAACAAATAGGCATAATTAACAAAATGTTAACCCTTTCACGTTTTATGACGCAGAGGTTGCCAGATTAGCAATAATAAAGAGTTCTCTCACTCTTATAATTACCTCTCCAAAATTAGTTTTCTGCCCACAGCTAACTCAAAGACAACTGCAGAGGTTGAAGTAACTAAACTAAGGGTTTCTAAATACCCCTGATGGTAACAAAGGCCCTAAAGTATCCGTAATAGGCTCAAAATGGCGTATAAAACGTGAGAGGGTTAACTGTGTTAGTGGTGTAATGGTTTAGATGCTTATGCTCTGGGTGTGGTGTCCAGAGTTTGAATCCCAGGAGGACCATTATAGCTTTAATTAGTTTAATAAAGTACATTGGGGTTTGTATTGGATGATTAAAGTTAAGAATGGGGTGTTCCATAATAAAACAAAATTCTACCATTATGAGAAATAACAAAATATAATAGCTTCTTAAATGTAGCCAAATAAATTAACTACGAGCTACAAGACATGACTAAGATTGCGTGGGCGGTGATGCAACAAAATCTCCCAGAGTGAATTCCATTATCCATTGAATTTCCCACTCGATATTCATAAAGTATCTCACTGATTTTTCAAAGCCTTAACGCCTCTAACTCAGCTGTCTCTCATGCTCCATACGCCCAGAATCGGCCTCATGACCTTAATAACTTAGCAATGGTAATACAGTAGCTAGAAAGATCAGCTTATTGGGAAAATAGAGTAGGCTACTTACTGTTGTTTTGATCCTGGCGTTGACCGGACATCGCTATATCGTCTGGTTGTATGTTGTGAGGGGAAAATTTAGAGCGCGGGAATATAAGAGGAAACCCGGGTTCCATGGTGAAAGTTTGGTGTGGAGTATAAGAGGACAGCCGAGTTCGAAGTATTAAGAGTGGAAAATGAGAACACTAACCGTGCTGACAGCAGAGCACGTTTTTATTTGTAACTCCAACAGTGTTCTGTGGTGGATAAATGTCTTCCTACCCTTCCTTGGGTTAAACCCTGCTCCTACCCTTCTTTGGGTTAAACCCTGTTGTCTTGTTGGGAATGCTTCCTACGATCAAAGGCTACATAACATATGGACATAAGAAAACGGGAGTCTGCAGAAAGCCAATTGGCCCAAAAAAGGCCCACTGATAACTATACAGTAGTTGTTGTTGTTGTTCCCCAGGCTGCCTGGCCGAACAGCCCCAAGGTCCCGAGCAAGGCCAAGGCCATAGAGCGCCCCCACAAAACCCTCCCTGCTTACCACTAACAAAGCCCGGGTGACCGAAGCCACTCTAAGGCAGGGAGCCGAGGAGGGCGCGGAAACGCCCGGGAAACCAAAGCCCCACCCAAGGCCCTGTGCCCCTCAGCAATTATGAAGGGAAAGTTGAGGAGCAAGGGAAAAATGTGACGCGTTGGCTCCCAATCTGCCAACTTTTAGGTTGGCAGTAGGGAGGTCGATCCACGGAAAAGACGCCGTCACTTGAGATCTAGAAGATATATAAGTAAGAGGAACAGTCAGAGTAAGCTATGGGTATGGCAGAGATCACTCAGCTCTCACTCTGATAGACCAGCCCATCACCACTCTATACAGTAGTTGGATTCAGTATTGACATGCACACCACTACTGCCTAATGGCAGTCTGAGACTGAAACCTTAACTTATTATGCAGCATTCATCCTTGAATAAAGTGCAAGGTAATGTGACCAAAATAATAAAAAAATACCATAATATTAATTTTGTTTATAAAAAATACTGCTACTTGCCAAGGAAATTCACTAGCGCTTGAAGGAAACTATTATAAAAACAATTGTTAAACTATAGAATAAAACAAGCTGAAATACAATGTAATGACTAAACTGGTTCGATAAGACATACCTGTCTGACTGACAGTGTGTGGGTGGTGACAGTACAATCTCCGGAGTTCTCGACTGTCACGCCGTCCCATTTTACCTCTGGATTGGCAGCATTGAGAGTGATACCTAAAACAAAACACGACATCAAACTCTAAATCTAGATTGTTGTTGTAGTTGCCCCAAGATGACCTTTATGAAAATCCTGCGGTATCAAGGTCGTCCCAGGGGCCGCACCTTCCTGTGAGGAGTAGGCTATAGTGTGAAGGCAGCGGGGAGGTTAGTTTCCACCATCCGTAGCAGAGCCACCATTGAAAGCGGATCTAATCGGTGCATTATTCCCGCTTTTACATCCCGCAGTAGGATATGTGAGGCATATACTTTTCCTCAACTAAATATGGAAGACCCCCTTATCCTCAAACAGGGGGGGGGGGGGGTAGATTTATGCATAGCCTATGATAGCGCAGTTGGAAAGTGTGTACATGCTTAGATTGATATGCAGGATTCGAAACTGCATAATAAATCGTAGGCTTGTCCACCTTTCTTTAACTGTCTTCGTGGTGCAATGCATAAGTGTGTTGATTTTCGATGTGAGCATCCTAGGTTCGAATCCCCGGACTGCCACATGGGTTTGTTAATTTCATTAATCGAGTTTAGGAGTAAAGTTGGTTGGTGGAGAGAACATAATAATACATACATAAACTAAGGATAATGCCGGACAGTTAGGAAGAGAGGTATTCTCACCTGGATTTGAACCACTCACTCGAGGTATGTTTGGAAGAGTTGAGCATCGTATCTACTCGACCATGAGTGGAAAACTGTTCATGGTCGGGTGGATACGGTACCCATCTCTTCCAAAAAATACCTTGAGTGAGTGGGTTGGAGTCCTGGTCAGGATACCTCTCTCCCAACCAATACCGTACCTGTGGTTCCTGTGGTTGTAGTTGAGGGCTGTCAGTTAGCGCCCCGTGGTCCACGCCGCCACTGAACATAAATATAAAGACCAAATACTCCACACAAAGTGCGGTTCCGATCTCACGTCCTAATGGCGGCGCTTCAAGCGTTGTTGTTCAGAGCTGCCTTACTTGTCATTTTTTTTTTTTTTTTTTTGTTATTCAAGATCAGACCATACGGTCTGATCCCACATCTTTCTAGGTCTGTCCCTTGATAAATTTTGTTATGTTTCATTCTGTTGATATCATCCACTTTGATAAGCCACGTTTCTGAAGCATATGCCATTGCGCTTCTAACATATGAAGCATACACCTTTCCCTTTAAAGGGAGGGAGTCTTCTCACGGTAAGTGGCAACAATTCTCTGGATATTACATATAAGTAACAGATAATATACAGTACCGTACTGAACACTGCATCAATCTCTAATCTAGATAAAAATATAAAATGGACAGAAAGTCAGGTCAATCTTAATTCTTTAACTATTATCATATTGATAATGGCAAGCAAGGTCTTATGTTTAGTTTATGCCAGAATAATAAGAAGCACGAGATCATCATCCAACAACTGCTGAACCTTGCTTGTATATTGTTTAAGAATTATTTAAATAAAGTGTGAGAATCTTTTAGTATGGAAATAAAAAGATACCGTTATGTGATAACAAGAGGAAATCACTAGGTACCGGGTATTATTTTTATTAATCTCACCACCACACCCCCAATGAAATTAATTAAAGTATATATGATCCACCGGGATTCGAACCCGGGTTATCACACACATATTTTTGCCACCTTAACCATTACACCACCAGGACGGTTAAAGGTTTATGCACACGCCTACGACTTATTATCCATTCTCGAATACTGGATATTAATCTAATCATGTTCATATTCCCAACCGCACTATGGTAGCCTACTGTTTAAGTGAGAGGAAAGAATATTCATGGGGCACAGATCATATAGACCGGCCTCTCGAAGAAATATCCCTAAACCTACTAATACAGTAAACTTCCGTTAATCCGAAGGGCAGCGGACCGGCTCTCGTTCGGATTAGTGGATTTTTCGGATTATCGGACTTTACCCCTATGAACCTGTGTATGACGAAAACATTGAGACATTAGGCCACCCAAATGACACAATGGTGCACACACACATATCATATGTTCATGAAATCACTTCAAAAGTTTACCATTGTCATTGTAGCCTATTAACTACTTCAAAACATTCAGATTAATGGTCAAAGGAATCTGCTGATATAAACGTCTTCTTCTTCTTCCGTCTACTAGCGAGTTTGTCTTGCTCTTGAAGATCAGATGTGGTTCGGGAAGTAATGCCTTAACAACGGCACTTCCCTGAGAGGTTCTTGTAATTTTCCTTTTGTGATTTTCCTTTTGTGACGTGCTCTGTTATATTATATTGTATTGAAAGCACCCTTGTCTTGTTGTCTTGAAAGCACCCTTGGGATGCTCCGATCACTGAACTATAAATAGTAGCGTATCGGAACATCCAAAGGTGCGTTTTCAAGCTCAAGACTAATACGTCCAAAGGTACGTTTTCAAGCTCAAGACTGAATGCGCTTGCAGAAAATGCGGTGCAAGCCAGTAGCGCATCGGAGCGTCCCAAGGATGCGTTCCAGAGCAAAACAAACTCTCTAGCAGACGATGTGGAAGAAGAAGAAGACGAAGGTGTTTACGATTATATCAGTAGCTTCCTTTGACCATTAATCTGAATGTTTTGAAGTAGATAATAGGCTACAATGACAATGGTAAACTTTTAAAGTGAATTCATGAACATATGATATGTGTGTGCTCCATTATGTGTCATTTGAGTGGCCTAATGCCTCAAAAAGGGGACTTTGGGACTTCTTGAAAGGTGCGTTTTCAAGCTCAAGACTGAATGCGCTTGCAGAAAATGCGGTGCAAGCCAGTAGCGCATCGGAGCGTCCCAAGGATGCGTTCAAGAGCAAAACAAACTCCCTAGCAGACGATGTGGAAGAAGAAGAAGACGAAGGTGTTTACGATTATATCAGTAGCTTCCTTTGACCATTAATCTGAATGTTTTGAAGTAGATAATAGGCTACAATGACAATGGTAAACTTTTAAAGTGAATTCATGAACATATGATATGTGTGTGCTCCATTATGTGTCATTTGAGTGGCCTAATGCCTCAAAAAGGGGACTTTGGGACTTCTTGAAATTCGGACCATCGGGTGAATTCGGATTTGGCCTCAAATTGAAAAATTCGGACTATTGGGAGATTCGAATCATCGGTCGTCGGATTAACGGACTTTTACTGTAATATTATTTTTATTAATCTCACCACCACACCCCCAATGAAATTAATTAAAGTATATATGATCCACCGGGATTCGAACCCGGGTTATCACACACATATTTTTGCCACCTTAACCATTACACCACCAGGACGGTTAAAGGTTTATGCACACGCCTACGACTTATTATCCATTCTCGAATACTGGATATTAATCTAATCATGTTCATATTCCCAACCGCACTATGGTAGCCTACTGTTTAAGTGAGAGGAAAGAATATTCATGGGGCACAGATCATATAGACCGGCCTCTCGAAGAAATATCCCTAAACCTACTAATAATATTATTTTTATTAATCTCACCACCACACCCCCAATGAAATTAATTAAAGTATATATGATCCACCGGGATTCGAACCCGGGTTATCACACACACATATTTTTGCCACCTTAACCATTACACCACCAGGACGTGTTAGAAAACTCAAGTTAGGTAAAACAGCTAGTAAATATGGTATCCCGTAGAAGTTCTTCAGAGAAGGTGGGTGTGGTTTTATTGAGGGAACGTGTTTGGAAAGATTTGGAGTGAGGAACGAGTCCCGCATGCGTCGAATGAAAGAAGTGCCTCAACCCATTACCCACAGCTGTTGGGTAAAATTGTTATGTTACCGGCTGTGGGATACAACAATAAGTTGAGGGGCTATGCTCCCCTCACCCTTGATGACCTATTGTTGCTCCCCTCACCCTCGATGACTTATTGTTATCATATTATATTACCAGCAAGGGGCAAATATTCAATTAATTTTGGGACTGGCCTAAACAGAATTTAACCCTCCAGCCCCGGCTATGTATTCCATACCGAAACCCGGGTGTTTTGGCCGAAAAACGTCTACGCCTAGGCTACCGTATCTTTGTTATTCTGACAGCTTCCGCATTCCCGCGCATCCCCAAGCGTAGATGTGTTTCGTACCTGTAGAATGGCATTAAGTAGAGCTCTCTAAATCAACTGGTTCAGTTGTGATGATGATTTCATTGGAGATAACTTTATGGCAAAAACAGCCACTTTACACTACTTTTCGATACTTACCAATAACATACAGGCACACACGAACAAGCGACGCACTCCTTCTTGTGGCCGGAGATGCGGGGCGTTGGTCCAGCCGGCTGTTGTTTACATGCGTCGGACCGACGCCTGGCACACCAAGCTTACAGGCTTTGAGCTCATGGGTCTTTAAGAGCCCTTCCGGGTAGCTCGGGTGTGTTTTATATGGGCGTTCAAGAGCCCTACCGGGTCTGGAGGGTTAAGATAAGTTACGAAAAAATATATATCGTCGTTGGTAAGCGAGTACTGTACTCTCATCACACTCTACATAAAAGTAATTATTACCGGTAATGTCTTGTGCATGATTTGAAGGGATATGTATGTGTTTTTGTTCATATGCCTAACCAATGATGTTCACTGGAAGTTGTTCCATTCCCAGTCAGGCTGGATATGGATTCTCGAGTATCTCATGCAGATGAGTGTTCCAAACTTATTCATAATAATATACTACAGTATTATGATTAATTAAATGGGACTGACTTTTAAAAATGTTATGGGGTTTTACGACTGGGTGCAAATTTGATATATTTTGCTGGCCTGGTAATTATACAATAAATGAGAACCACTCCTCCTTTCCCTGTTTAGGGACTTAACCCTTCTGACCCGGGCTAGCCCTCCTAAGGACAGTGCGGGGTACCCGGGCGATCTGGCCGAAAAACGTCTAGGCCTAGGCTACCGTATCTTTGTTATTTTAACTGCTAGAAATTTCCCACGCATCTATAAACGTAGTGCGGTTTCCAATCTGTAGACTGGCATTGAGTAGAGCTCTGCAAGTCAACTGGTTCAGTTGTGATGACAATGACGAGTGGAGCGAATTTTTCCGCGATGTTGACAATATCGGAGCTTTTCAGACACTAATTTCGTCTGACGTCACAACAATAACATTGATCCGACGTCTCCTTATTGTTTTCGGAGGTGCGGTGACGCAACAATCGGCTTTGTTTACAAGCGTCGGACGTACGATGTTCAGACCAAGCTGAATAGGCTTTCAAGCTTACAGATTTTAACAGGACACCCGGGTTCCTGCCCATCTGCCGCGGTGTCATTTTAACATGCTGCCCGGGCCAGGAGGGTTAAGCCAGTCAATAGCCAATCCTAAAATGACCAGTTCATGTCAAGATTTTAAGATTTAAGATATACGATTATGAGACTAATTTTATAGCCTACTGTACTTACATTCGCAATTGAATTTTCTAGAAAGAAGTATCGGTGTATTTACAGTATCGGCTCTAAACTGGGTATCAGGATCGGCCAAATTATTGGTATCGGTGCATCCCCAAAGGAAAATAAGAAGAGTATATGAGGAATTTGGAAGGTATCTAAGTGTAAGATGGAGGGAGTGTAAGAAACTGTTCTGGAAAGAGGTCAAGAAAGTTAGGGAGGGTAGCAAGGGAAGTAGTAAGGGTGCTACCGCCGCCGCCAACACCGTGAACGACCGCAGCAGTGCAAGTACTGGTACTGAGCTGGATACACAGGCATAGTTTGCCTTTTTCCAGAGGATCTACTGTAAGAAACTGTGAAAGATAAGAATGGGCGAGTGTTAGCCAAGAAGCAAGAGAGAATAGAAAGATGGGAGTACTTCAACAAATTGTTGAAAGTAAGGAATGAAACGCCAGCAAACATACAGTGCTCCCCCACTACATGCGCCTTCCCTATATGCGGTGGCTAATCAGAAATAATATATTTTAAGGACTCTGTAAATGTGGCTCGAAATTCTGTATATGCGGTTTGGCCGTTTTGATTCAAGGGGAAATACGTACTTCCCGCCATATTACCGAGTGTCGCCTACCGAAAATGCGGCCTTCCATCACGCCCAGCAGTCCTCTATCTAAGGTAAATGGTGTTATATTTGATAAGTGGAAGGGGGACATTGGTGAGAAAATCAAGGTGTTGTGCGAACTATGTGGTACGTCGGGTGGGGCAGGGAATAGGCTTAGTGAAGGAAGCGAATGTAGGCCTATTTCGGAAGTTAATAACAACCTAGAGATGGTACTAAAAAAGGTAGAGGAATTGGGAGCAGAGAATATGGCATTAAAGGAGCAGCTGAAGGAATACGAAGGACGATTCAAGGAAGTGAAGGAGTCAACTGCATGGACGGTGGTAGGTGAACAGAAAGTTAAGGATTTGGAGGAAATTGTGAAAGAACAAAAGGAGGAAATGAACAAGACAAAAACAAAGTTTTGAGAGTGCAGTCGTAGGAGTCATGAAGAACAAGGAGAGTGTCGTGAGGGAGGCCATGGACAGGGATAGAGGTGTGATCATGCATGGAGATATAGAGGCTCATATGAATGATAATAGAGTGAGAAAAGTGAGAGATATGGAGAAAGTGAAGGAGGTCATGAAAGCTGTTGATGTAGATGGATGTGGATGGGATGGGCAGGTGGAGGAAGTCAGTAGGATAGGTAGATATAGAAGGGGGGAGATGAGACCTATGAGGGTACAGTTTAAAACCAGGGCAGTGGCAGAGACAAATTTTAGTTGGAGACTAAACACAAATGAAGAACTGAAACATATAAGATTAAAGAAGGATTTGAGCATAGAACAAAGACAAAAAATAAAAGAACTACAGGAAAAGGCTGATGAGGAAAATGGAAAGTTGGGTGAGGAGGATAAGAAGAAGTTTTTCTGGAGAGTGAGGGACGGGAAATTGAAGAAGTGGTTTATACGAATAGAAGGGAGAAGGAGATCTGGGAGGGAAGAGAATGTGATAGAAGTTGTGGCAGAGGTGGAGAGCAGGGTGTAAGCGTCTCGGGGAGAGACAGGAGAAGCTGCTGCAGACACAGTACCGGTAGTGTGAGGGGGGGGAGTAGGGCACGGACAGGAGGAGCGGAATGATGTAGCTGCTGAAGGAATGGTAGAAAGATTAAGGATTATGTTTAGCAATGTTGATGTGTTTACCCAGGGCAAGAAAGGAGAACTGATATGTAGGTTGCAGGATGAAGAGGAAAAACCTGATGTCATAGCCTTACAGGAAGTAAGACCAAAAAATGCTAGAATTGAAAGGGAACTGGTGGAGTATAGTTTGGAGGGTTTTGAGTTGTATGAGAGGAATGCTATTAGAGCAGAGGTTGGAAGAGGACTGTTTAATTATGTAAGAAAAGAGCTCAAGGTAAATGAGATGGATAATGAGACAGCAGTATTGTGAGTATTTGTGTATTGAAGTAAAATGTGCCAGAGGGTCAATTCTAATTGCCTCTATATATAGAAGCCCAAATAATAGTAGGGAAGAGGATGATAACCTACTGAAAGCAATGGAGGAAATAAATAATAGAGAACAAATATAAGATCTTGATTGGAGATTTCAATTTGCCAAGGATCAACTGGGCAAATTGTACTACTCCAGCGGGACAGTGTAGCCTGGAAAACAAGTTTATAGAGAAAGTGAGAGATTGTTTTTTAACGCAACATATTACAGAGATGACAAGATATAGAAATGGGACGCAGGGGAGTGTACTTGATTTGATTTTTAGCAATGAGGAGGATATAGTAGAACATGTCAATGTGGATAGCCCTATAGGTCGTAGTGACCATGCCTGTATAAGTTTTAGTTGCAATATTAAAACAGAGAGGGATAATAGAAGCAATAAAAAAATATATATGTATGATAGAGCAGATTATGAGATGCTGAGAAGGTGTTTGGACATTGACTGGGGGGAATACTTGAACGGTGAAGACGCTGAAGGAATGTGGAGGAAGATTAGAGTCAAACTGGAGAATGCTATATCCAAATGTGTACCAGTAAGGGAATAGAAGGATAAAACAAAATTGTGGAAAAGAACGAACCCAGAATTACCGATGAAAAGAAAGCTTTGGACACTGATAAGAAACGATTGTGGGATAGACTAAAAGTTTTAAAAAAGAACAGGGGGTCTAGTATAGAAGCTAAAGAAGTGGATTTGGAACGTAGACAAATAAACAATAAAATAAGGTGGGAGACAAGGAGGGGGGAGAGGGAGAGAGAGATTGCAAAAAACGTGAAGGATAATTCAAAAATATTCTGGAAGTACATTCAGGAAAAGTTAACAAGAAGAGTAGGTATCCCAGAACTGATAGGAGAATTGGATGGTAGGAATAGAGCAGAAACTGATAAGGAGAAAGCAGAGGTGCTGGGGAAATACTTTGGGGAGGTACTAACAGTGGAGTCGGATGATGCAGTGCCTACTATTCCCATCAAACAGGCACCGGCACTAGAACTAATAGTTTTCCCATGCTAGAATAAGAAGGGCTATAGAAAAAATGAACCCCGGGACCGGATGGGATACATCCAAGAATCATAAAGGAAGGAGGTGAGATGTTAGTAGAGCCATTACATTTTTTATTTGAGGTATCTTTTAATACAGGACAAATCCCAATGGACTGGCGAGAGGCGAAAATAACAGCTATTTTTAAGAAGGGAAAGAGAAATGATCCAGGAAATTATAGACCAGTCAGTTTGACAAGTGTTGTGTGTAAACTAATGGAAACTGTAATTAGAGAAGGAATAATGGAGCATATGAAATCAAACCAACTTTTCAGTGGGAGACAGTTCGGATTCTTGCCGGGGAGGTCGACAGTACTACAGCTAATTAAGGTGGTAGATGATTGGATGCAAATTCTGGAGGATGGTGATGTTATAGACGTGGTATATTGCGATTTTATGAAGGCCTTCGATAAGGTCCCACATAAAAGGTTAATAGAGAAAGTTAGAAGCTATAATATAGGGGATAAATGTATGAAATGGATAGAAGCCTTCCTGAAAGATCGGAGACAGAGGGTACTGGTGAATGGAATAGGCTCGGGGTGGAGGGAAATTACAAGTGGGGTGCCTCAGGGATCGGTGTTGGGACCACTACTGTTCGTTATATTTATCAACGACTTACCTGAAGTTGTAACTAATGGAAGTGAGATATACCTGTATGCGGATGACACTAAGCTGTATAGAAGAGTGAGGAATAAGGAAGATGTGGAGGGCATGAAGGGATGGTCTGAGCATTGGTTAATGCCTTTTCATCCAAAAAAATGCAAGTACATGCGGATTGGGACAAGCAAGATAGACAAGGTAGGATACAGTATGTATGAAGCGATGGAGGAAGTTAATGCAGAAAAGGATATAGGAGTAGTGATAGACAATAAGTTAAATTTCTCAGAACATTTAGCGGAAAAGATAAACAAAGACAATAGAATTGTAGGGCTGATAAGGAGGACATTTGTGTCACTTGACGAAGAAATATTCAGGAATCTCTATACAGTGCTGGTTAGGCCGCACCTGGAATATGCGAACCAGGTGTGGGCTCCATATATGGTAAAGGATATAGAAGCAGTGGAGAAAGTGCAGAGGAGAGCTAGCAAGCTAGTACTGTACCAACGTTGAAGAACGCGGGCTATGAGCAGAGGTTGAGGACACTGGGATATAGGAGAAAAAGAGGGGATATGATAAGAGACTTTTAAGATAGTGTCAGGAATGTATGATGAGGATGTGTGTGAAGGTATCTTCTTGATGAGGGAGGGAACAAGAACGAGAGGACACTAAGAAAATTTACAAAGAAAGAAATAGGCTTGAAAAGGCAAAGAACTCATTTTATGATAGAGTGGTAAATGAGTGGAACGCACTGCCCCAGTATGTAGTAGATTCCGAATCAATAAGGAAGTTTGAAAGTAATCTTGATTATAAAGCAAAAATACAGAATAGTAAAAATGTTGCGTCTGCTACCGCCGCCGCCAACACCGTGAACGACCGCAGCAGTGCAAGTACTGGCATTGAGCTGGATACACAGGCCTAGTTTGCCTTTTTCCAGAGGATCTACTGTAAGAAACTGTAATTTCTAATGTAGGGTAAGACGGGGTAATTTCTCCGCGGCGCTAATAATTTGCATTCAAACGCCGATATCTCCGAAACTATTGCATGAATTCGGCTGCAGTTTGGCTTAGGTTGTATAGCTAGTTTGGCTTAGGTTTTGTTGCAGTTTCGCGGGGCCTGGAGCCGGGGCTAGCGGCGCATCTGACGGTATGGTCGGGTGTGTGTGGGTGGTTTGTGTGTGACACAGTGTTGGCAGTAGCCGTCAGCTGCTGCCTGGTACTTTGTACTAGCAACCTACACGCCGCACCCACACGAGACACGTCCACACCCGCACTAAATACTTCCACACCCGTAGGCCTAATAAATACGTCTACAACTGCACTAGACATGTCCACACCCGCACTACATGTCCACAACTCCACACCCGCACTAGACACAGTGGCGCCTAGGCCTACACGTGTGACACACCTGCATCTCTGCCCGCCCTGTTCAGTTGTGTGTGTGTGCGTGCGACGTTATTCTATTACCTTTAGATATCTTTAGATGTGTTCGCCGCTCTTCTAGCGGCACCAAGGAGCGCGACGCCCCTCGTTATGGGTGGTGATTTGGTGCAGTAGACTGTTTGAAGCGACAGCTCGCTCCCTTGCGAGGATGGGCTCGTCTGGCACTTTTTGCAGTTCGACATCTAGGGCTCTCTTGAAGTTGTCTAACGATATGTCCCTCATGTCTCTTACTCGCCGTAAGGGAGTTTGTTGAAGAGACGTGGGCCTCTGTGTGATAACCAGCCCTCTCGCAGAGAGCCCATAGCACCCCTGTTATTCATCCGGGGGGGGGGGATTTCGCATTCCCAGCCTCTCCTATCACTGAATTTCATGACTATCGGAGTATGTAGGTTTGGTACTAAACCCTCTGCGATTTTCCATGTGTATATTATTAGGTAACGTTCTCTTCTACGTTCCAGTGAGTACAGATTCAGTGCTCTTAAACGCTATTGGCATGTTTAGTGTCGATTTGGGTTTGTGAATGTTTTCATTACCTTTACCTGCGCGCTAGTGTTTTGTCTGGCCATTAATCATATATGTTATCTAGTTTACTAGCTAGATGATGCGTAAAATAGGTCGCGGCGAAATTACCCCGCCTGGCGGGGTAATTTCGCTGCGAGAGTAACTTAAAAAAAAAATCGGCAGCATGACCAAAACATTATATATTTTGTTTTTTGGGCATCTATAGCAGAAAGGTTGAATGTATAGATAAAAAATTAAAAAGTTTAAAAATCCATTTGTGGCGTTTTCTATTCGTCAAAATACGAGATTTTCGGCGAAATTACCCCGTCTTACCCTAAAGTGTATCTTTCTTTCAGAAATGGTTATTGGGTGTATTGTAGGCTAAAAAGGAGTTAGTTCGGAGGGGCTGTCCGACCACAAGCATTTATTCCCATTCCTTCCTTAGGTTCCTTAGGTTGTGTTCGCCACTCTCCTCGTTGTGGGTTGTGTTTTGGTGCAGCAGACTGTTTGAAGAGACAGCCCGCTCCCTTGCTAAGATGGGCTCGTCTGGCACTGCTAAGAGGGGCTCGTCTGGCAATATGCGGATTCCGTAAATGCGGTGCATTTTGCAGCCCATATAGGCGCATTTACTGGGGGTGCACTGTAGTTGGATGGGGTATGGGAGGGAGAAGAAGGTGGGGATCAGGTCAGAAGTGTGTGAAGCCATGAAAATAGTGAAAATGGGGAAAGCATCAGGAATAGATGGAGTGTGTGGGGAAATGCTGAGAGTGATCGAATGGGTATGGAAATGTGTAAGCTAGCATGGGAGAAGGGAAGTGCACCTAATGACTGGAAGACAAGCATAATTAGTCCCCCTGTATAAGGGGAAAGAGGATTGCGTGGTAATCACCTGGGATTATATCTTTTAAATGTAGTAGGGTAGTGATCGAGAGTGAGAACGGAGAAATGGGTACCGTAAAATGGGTAACTTCGGAAATTTTTCGAGGTTTTTTAACAATTTCTCCTGAGTGTAAACACATGATAGAGATTTAACTAGGTCAAGTGATGTATGGTGATAGTGCGCCGTAATCCAGGAAGCCTCCTAAAATTATCCCCCATAATAAGAGAGCTATCCTTATCCTAAATGATGTCCGAAGTTTCCTTGAAAAGTGGAAAACTTCGGACATACGGTGATTTCTTATGGAAAATGGTTGCCAAGAAAGCTGGGATAACTCCGGACAAACGGAGAAGAACTTCGGACCTACGTTCGTGGCCTCATTTCATTCATTTTTCGGCTCCTACTATTTTATATGAATATTTTATTATTGCTGCTTATTCCTGTCCGATGTTATAGTGGAAAATGCACAGTCAATACTTTTAGGCCTGTATAATCAGTATAGGAGGGAGTCATATATGATGTTTAACATATATTCTGTTTGGATCTGTTCTCGTTAGGCATTGAGCTCACTCTTAGGAAATATTGAGCAGGAAAAATAACCAATGCTGTCAAATCAATAACTCAAAAATTAACTAGGCCTAGTGAAAATAAATACAGTAGGTATGTATACTATATCACTGCATATACACTTTTATGAATTTGAGCATTTTTATAGGTACTGTACTGTATAACGTATTTGTTGGGTGTTTCTTTCGGCAGATAAAAAAAAATTTGGACAAGATATATGCCTTTCCTAATTTATATATATTATATATCCAGAATTATCCGAAATACATAAATCGGTTAGCATATCATATTTTTATGGGTTTTTGGACTCGGAGAATGATCATTTGATTTTTTACCACCATGTTAATGATGGACAAGTATTATGAATGATTTTCATAGGGCAAATAATAACAAACGATTGTTTTGTTCCATGTCCGAAGTTACCATGTTTTTTTTTTTAAACATAATCGGTTAAATGATAAGTGTTCTAGCTAGAGCGTTATACAAGTGTAACAAATTTCCTTTGGTGGATGTTGTCTCTGGTAATGTTACTACAAAATTATATCAGTCACAACATCATTCATACAAACAAATTTCTTCAGGGTGATAGAAGTTTGGCAAGGTAGCAAAAAATGTACATATTTTCGTCATATATATAATATTTTTTTAGTGTACATATACTCATGTCAGTTCCCTAGGACTTTTACATGCTCTTCCTTTGCCATTTCTCTAAACGGACCCCACAAAGAAAACAATAAAAAGCGTTTCTATTATATAATGACAATGTCTAATTACTTATTATCGCCGATGTCCGAAGTTATGACCCAAGTCCGAAGTTACCCTACTTTACGGTAGGTGACGAGCAGGGCGGGTTTAGGAAGGGAAGAGTCTGTGTAGAACAGATTTTTCCCTTGAAATATGTTGGGAGAAATATCTAGAGAAGGGACAAAGTTATATGCTGCCTTTATGGACTTGGAGAAGACAAAGTTGATAAGAGAAGGTCTGTGGAAAGTACTGAGAATATACGGAGTAGATGGCAAGTTGCTGAAAGCAGTGAAGAGCATGTATGAGGGTGCAAAGGAGTCAGTACGTGTGGAGAATGAAGAGAGTTCTTTGATCTGAATGTTGGGGTTAAAGCAAGGGTGTGCAATGTCCGTATGGTTGTTCAATATACAGTACAGTACTGTATATATATATGGATGGAGTCAGGAAAGAAATACAAGGAAGAGCAGTGGATGTTGGTGTTGCGCTGATAAGGGAATGAAACGAGTGGAAGTTGCCTGTACTGCTGTTTGCCGACGATACAATTCTGATGAGCATAGTGAACACTGAATGGAAGTTGCAGGGTCTGGTAAATATGTTTGGAACAGTGTGTGAAAAATGGAATCTGAAGGTAAATGCGGGGAAGAGTAAGGTTATGGTCTTTGAAAGGGGTGCAGACAGAGTGTGAGGTGAGGTTGAATGGCCAGGCTATGGATAATGTCAGCTCATTTAAAGTATTTGGGCAGTGTGTTGAGTAAAGATGGGAGTATGGATGAAGAATAGACCAGTCAAAGTAGGGCTGGACTTAGAACAAATTGTAATAGAAGGTTTTTTGGCTTTAACTTGTTTATTAGGTCCCTCTGATGAACATATAAAAAGTCTCCAACTTTTGGACACCGGGAAAGTGGTTAATTTGCATAAATTCAAGATGGCCGCCGTCCAAAGCTTCAATTTACAGATAACTTTTTTCTGGTTGCTCCTAGACCCTATAAATGTATTACAAACAACGTTTTTTGGCTTTAACTTGTTTATTAGGTCCCTCTGATGAACATATAAAAAGTCTCCAACTTTTGGACACCTGGAAAGTGGTTAATTTACAGCCAAAAAACCTTACAGCCAAAAAACCTTCTATTGCAATTTGTTCTAGGTCAAGCCCTACCTTTACTGCACATTATTGTCTATTACATTTTGCCTAGGCCTATACTAATCCCATCATCTTGTTTCTTGTTTCATGCAAGGACTTCCAGGAGGCTGCAGATCTTTTGGATAAGCTGTTGCGTGAAGACGTTTCACCGGATGAAGTCTGCAGTAAAGACGTTTTCAACAGAATTTCTGAAAAACTTAAAGCTGAGAAGAGCTCCTTAGCAGAGCATAAGATGGGAAAGCTATGGATTCAATACATGGACATGATTGACCTGCTGCGTCGCTTCCTGAGGGCACTGAGAATGGGCGATTTCCTACTGTACCTCGGAACACTCCAGGAGATGTTGCCGTACTTTGCAGCGTGTGGTCATAACAATTATGCCAAGTCAGCCCATGTGTACATTCAAGACATGATTGAACTTGAGCAGCTCAACCCAGACATGTTCTGTCAATTGAACTCCGGTCTATTTGTGATCCGCCGAAGTGATCGGCTGTGGGCAGGACTGCCAAGCGACTTGGTTATAGAGCAGGTTTTGATGCGCTCTTTGAAAACGAATGGTGGATTGACACGTGGTAGGGGCATGGAGGAAACGCAACGCCTGCGCTGGTTACTTGCTATGCCAGCCTGCGCTGAGGTGAGTGAAGTTATGCAAGAACTGACAGGGAAGCATTTCCACACCTCTGAGCAGCACAAAGAAATGACTGAAGCAAGGCGTGAACGAGATAGGAAGGACACAGAGAAGGTTCTCGCATTCTTCAAGGATTATGATCCATTTCAAGAATCAAATGAACTCAGGAATATTGCCAACGGTGTGACAGGACCAGCCTCGGCCAATCCTCATTTACTGTATGAGGTTGGTATGAACATTGTGCAGAAGATGGAAGGTAGCAATGCTTTTGACTTTTCATTTAGGAAGAAAGATAAAGTTGAGTCGTTGGGTGCAAAGGTTACAATCAGTGCTGAAAAAGTACCAATCGACCCACAGCTCCTTTTCCAGAGGCTCCTCATCTTTGCTAATAACAGGGACTTAGGTGTTGAAGAGGTCTTTGCGTATGAGTTGTCTAGCTACCCTACTGCTCTGTTCGATAAGTGGGGGAGGCTCAGGGAAGCCAATAAACCACAGCTAGGAGATGAGATAGCTGCTGTTGTTCCCAAGTCGTCATTGGAATCATTTGAGGAAGAAAGGACTGTGACCCATGTTCTGGATGGTGGTTCCTTATTGCAAAGGATTCCATGGAAGAAGGGTGACACATTTGAGGACATTGCAAGCATGTACATGAAGCATGTTTCCAAAAACTTTCTCAACCCGGTGGTTGTATTCGACGGTTATAAATCAGGACCTACTACCAAGGACATGACACACAATCGACGATCAAAAGGAGTCTTTGGTCAAAAGGTGATGTTCACTCCAACCATGCCCCTTCGGTCAAAAAAGGAAAACTTCTTGTCAAACTCGGACAATAAGCAAAACTTCATTGACTTATTGTGTGAAACATTCAAGGCAAATGGAATTGACTGTGTCAATGCGCCAGCAGATGCAGATGTCATGATTGCGAAGAAGGGAATTGAGCATGCAAGGGAAACCGTGACATATGTGATAGGTGAGGACACAGACTTGTTGGTGCTGTTGTGTCATTATGCGGAACGAGGGATGAATGATTTGTACTTCAAGTCGAGCAAGGAAGGTGGGAAATGTTGGCATATTAACTCAGTAGCAGAAGCTCTCGGTGAAAGCATCTGTCGTGTCCTGCCAGTTGTCCATGCACTCTGTGGATGTGACACAACCTCACGACTGTATGGTATTGGTAAAGGGGCTGCCTTGAGGAAAGTGAGGGAAGACAACGGTTTCTTGAAATGTATAGAAGCATTCTGTTGCCAAAGTGGAAGTAAAGACGCGATATCATCAGCTGGTGAAAAGACCTTGGTTTATTTGTACGGGGGAAAAGGAAATGACACCCTTGACGGACTGCGAAAGACAAAGTTTTGCAACAAGGTGGCAAAAAGTTCAACTACCGTTGAAGTTCACAGCCTTCCCCCAACAACCGATGCAGCCAAATACCACTCGTTCCGAGTTTATTGTCAGGTCCAGGAATGGATGGGGAACTGTGTGGACCCCGAGAAATGGGGCTGGTGTCTGCGGAAGGGACAGCTTGAACCGAAGACGATGGATTCGCCAGTGGCTCCTGATTCACTACTGAAATTGGTCAGATGTCAGTGTAAGGGCAACTGTGACACTCAACGCTGTAGTTGCAAACGGAATGAGCTTGAATGTTCCAGTGCATGTGGTCAATGTAAAGGACTCTGTCAAAATAGCAACTTTGATGCAAGCACCGATGATCCAAGTGAATACGAACTCCTATCATGAATTACATAATTGGCTCTGAATGACGTCATACTACGTCATGTTTTTTTTTTTTTTTTTTTTTATAAAAAAGAGGGACAACAGGTCAAAAAACCCATACAAGCACAAAGTGCCTGTGTCACCCCTTGTGAAAGAGACAGTTCAGCCTGTCTGTAAGGTTTTTTGGCTGTAAATTAACCACTTTCCAGGTGTCCAAAAGTTGGAGACTTTTTATATGTTCATCAGAGGGACCTAATAAACAAGTTAAAGCCAAAAAACTTTGTTTGTAATACATTTATAGGGTCTAGGAGCAACCAGAAAAAAGTTATCTGTAAATTGAAGCTTTGGACGGCGGCCATCTTGAATTTATGCAAATTAACCACTTTCCCGGTGTCCAAAAGTTGGAGACTTTTTATATGTTCATCAGAGGGACCTAATAAACAAGTTAAAGCCAAAAAACCTTCTATTACAATTTGTTCTAGGTCCAGTTAAATGATTGCTAGATTTACTGGACTAGAAGTGAGGGAGAGGGTTGTAGGAAATGTGTAAGCAGTAACAAGAAATAGGGAGGTCAGCGGGGAAATAAAGAAGTCCTTGCATGAATGTGTGGTAATTCCGACATTGACTTACGGGAGCGAAGCATGGATGTTGTTGGAGACGCACAAACCAAGAGTGAGAAGGGTGGAAATTAGTTACTTGAGAAGTGCGTGCAGAGTTACATAAAGGGATAGACAGATGAATGAGGAAGTGCAAGAGCAGTGTGGTGTGGATGTTAATGTGATGGAAAGTATGAAAAGGAACACCTTGAGATGGTTCGGCCATGTGGAACGTATGGGAAGCGAGAGAATGACTAAGAGTGCGAGGGTGAGGTGGTAGGATGGAGTTAAGTATATGCGTGAAAGCGATGTTGGATAGGAGGTGCTTCAACTGACTGGGGACAGAGGTACATGGGGCGTGTTGTTCGTGGCCACACCTTCGGGGATCACGGCGTCCGGCAATAGACTGTTCAACTGTATACCAGCCCCTCTCAGGAACATGACCGGGCTGTCTCCAGACACCTTCAAGAAACACTTGGACATGTGGCTGGCCAAAATACCGGACCGGCCACCAACACCAGGATACCCCAGCGCCAACTCCAACCGACTTCTGGAATGGAGAGTGGAAGAAAGGGAGCTGCCTGGTCACAGTAGAACCCCAGCTCAACTGTGTCGCTAACAGACGGAATACTACAAAGTGTAAGTGTATAGGTTACTGTCTTTGGTAAGGATGTATCGGTAGTATTGCCGGCTTAGTTTACACGACTCGCACACTCACGATCACGTTCCCTACTATTTTGACTGCCGTGGGATACTATAATAAGTTGAGGGGGGCTTTGTCCCCCCCCCCCCCGATGACTTATTGTCATCCTCATATATATTGCCAGCAGGGGGCAAATAACAGAAAAGGAAACAGTTAAAATACTGTAGATGGTAACGTAACCGCGAGTGCACAACTTATGTAAACTTGATGGCACCACTCAAGATAAGTTGCGCAGGCTTACTAAATTTACCAAGATTTTGTTCCAATTTGTTCACGGAATATACTGTACTGTAGTGTTTTACTGTTATTCATCATCCAGTGAATGGAGGATTTGCATTAGCTTACGCATAACGGCCATGGGATACAAAAATAGGTTGAGGTATTTTTTGAGGATAACAATTAAAATATTTTGGTCACCTAAATTCATCTATCACCAGTCCGATACCAGTGCAACACACACTTACAATTTGTTACACTTTGTTGTATTCCGTCCGTTAGTGACACAGTTGAGCTGGGGCTCCACTGCGACCAGGCAGCTCCCTTTCTTCCACTCTCCATTCCAGAAGTCGGTTGGAGTTGGCGCTGGGGTATCCTGGTGTTGGTGGCCGGTCCGGTATTTTGGCCAGCCACATGTCCAAATGTTTCTTGAAGGTGTCTGGAGACACCCCGGTCATGTTCCTGAGAGGGGCTGGTATACAGTTGAACAGTCTGGTTCCATTGTATGCAAAGCTGTGATGGATCAGGGATTTGATTTTTTGCGTTGATCCCGGCGTAGTCCTCACATAGCACAGCCTCCCTCGCCTTTGGTGTGGAGTCTCTTGGATGTTTGGATTTGGTACCTTTTTTTCCAAAATCTTAGAAAGTAGATGATGATGTATCTCTCCCTACGTCTTTGAAGTGAGTACAGCTGCAGCTCCTTTAGTCTCTCCCAGTAGTTAAAGTGTTGAAACCCATGGATTTTACTGGTGAATGTCCTCTGGGTGGCTTCAATTTCTGTTATTTCTCCTACTTTTTGGGGAGACCAGAGCTGAGAGCAGTACTCCAGTCGTGGTAGGACCAGTGACTTCCACAGTGTTAACATACACCTCTCATTTCTTGTGTGGAAGGTTCTCAGGATCCAGCCTGCTATTTGTTTTGCTATTGTTGTGGCTTTGGTAATATGATGGGAAAAAGTGGCGTCACTGCTCATATTTACTCCCAAGTCCTTCACCGTGTCCTTGGCGGTAATTTCTTGCTGTCCACTTTTGTAGTTGGTGGCATTTTGTAGTGCTCTCTTGTTCCCGTACCTTAGAAGCTCGAACTTGTCTCCGTTTAGGGCCATGTTGTTTTCTTCTGACCACTTCATGATTTTGTCCAAGTCTTGTTGTAGTAACTGTGCATCGTGTTGTGAGGTGATTTTCTTCATGAGTCTGGTGTCGTCTGCAAACGATGAGGCTGTTGAGTGTTCCAGGTCCCTGTCGATGTCTCCTATCATGATGAGGAATAGGAGAGGTCCCAGTACTGATCCTTGTGGTACACCGCTGATGACCCCACCTGCTTCTGATAGGCTTCCTTGAACCGTGACTCTTTGTTTTCAGTTGGTGATGAAACTGTGGAGCCATCTTCCAAGGTCTCCCCCTATTCCCAGTTATTTGAGTTTATGTAGAAGGATCCCATGGTCCACCTTGTCAAAAGCTTTGGCGAAATCTAGGTATATGACGTCTACATTTTCTCCGTCTTGAATATCCTACTACGTAGGATTTTGTCGTAGTGTGATAGTAGTTGTGAAAGGCAGGAGCGGCCTTGTCTAAAGCCATGTTGACCCTCGTTATCTTCCAGGTAGCTGACCATCTTAACTCGTATTGTTCTTTCTATGATTTTAATAAGATGTGACGTCAGCACCACTGGTCTGTAATTTTTGGCTATGCCTTTACTACCCCCTTTGTGGATTGGTGTGACAGTACCTTCTTTTAGGGATTGTGGTACATATCCAGTTTGGAGGGACTTGCTCCACAGCAGTTTTAGCGGCAAGGCTAGCTGATGTTTGCAGTTTTTCAGCAGTTGGCCATGAAAGCCATCTGGTCCTGCTGCAGAGTTTGGTCCAATCTTGTCGATGGCTGCTATGATGTCCTCTGTTGATACTGTTACCGAGGAGAGTTGATGTGGTGTCCCAGGAGCGTTGTCAAAGAAGGTCGTTGGATTATCGATTTTCTTGTCTTCATTTGGTGGGCTGAAGACACTTTCGTATTGCTGTTTGAGTATCTTGGCCATTATCGGTTGGGTCACTCTCAAGTTCGCCCGTGGGTTTTGCAAGTGGTCCTATTGTTGAGGTGTTCTTGAGTCTCCTTTTTGCGTATGCATAGAAGAATTTGCTATTTACTCGTATGTTTGCAACTGCTTGGAGTTCTTCACGTGTTCTTTGCTCTTGGTGTGACTGGATGAGTTTTCGTTCAACTTCATCGAGCTCTTCTTGTAGTTTAGTGATTGTATGGGCATGGCTGGTCTTCCTTTGCTTGGCTTTCATGTTCGTCCTTTTCTTCATTAGTATTTTTCTATCTCTTGGAATCTGTTTTATCTGCTTCCTGCTTGATTTGGGTGGGATGGTATTTTTACAGGTCTCCAGACATTGTTTCTGGAGGATACTGAGAGTTTCGTCAAAGTTTTTATCTTCGAATAGTGCCCTCCAGTCAGTTACTGCCAGTTCTGCTCTCAGTCTGTCCCAGTCTATTTCTTTGCTGTAGAAGTTGAGATCTTTCAGAAAGGTGCAGTGGATTTGGCTTGATTCCTGTTGACATCTTCTCGGTGGTGTGGGGGTTCTAACTTTGATGAGGCTGTGGTCGGACATTATAGTTTTAACAGTTTCGTACGAGTGTATCAGGTCGAAGTTGTTGCCAAATAGTAAGTCCAGTGTGTTGTTGCCTCTTGTAGGTTCCTCGATATATTGCTTCATGTATGCGGTGTCCATGATAGTCATTAGCTCCTTGGCTTGCTGTCTTTCATCCCTGGATCCTCCGTCTATTTTCATGGTTGCCCAATTGATGATGGGCAGGTTGAAATCTCCTGTGATGATGACATCGGTAGCGGGAGTTGGCAGATTTTGTAGGAGTGATTGTATCTTCTCTGTGACCTCCTTGAAAATTTCCCCTGTGGTGTTTGGAGGCCGGTACAAAATTATGATGAGCATGTCGGTTTGTCTTATGTGTACTGCTAGTAGCTCTGTTGTGCCGTTTGAGAATACAACTAGAGTTTCGGTATTTGCAGCCATATCCTCCCTTAGGTAGAGTGCTACTCCTCCGTGGCTTCTATCCGCTCTGTCGGCTCTGAATAGTGTGAAATTATGGATTTTGATCTCTGCATCCAAAATGTTTTCGTTCAAGTGTGTTTCTGTGAGGGCTAGAAAAATTGAATTATCTTCCTCTGCAATTTCTTCTAACATGGGGACTTTACATGGATTGTTTTGTGGGTAGAGTCCTCTGATGTTGCCCATAAAAAAACTATTTAGTGGTAGTTGCACCTTCCTCTGTGGTTCATGTCTGGCCCCTCGGTTAGGGCTAGGAATCTCTCCATTATCACTTGAGACCGTTTTTCCACTTCCAGAATAGCAGAGTAGCGGTCACGGTGAAGGCCACGTCACACTGTAGCTCCATACATTATCAGGTGTTTCTCGTTAAGAAAGTGCAATCGGTGATTACCAAAGACAGAATAACCTACATAAACACTTAGTGAGTGCACACATACAAGAAACAAAGTCCGAAACAGAAGGATTGAAGTGAAAATAAGAGAAAAAACAAAGTGACTACAGTGGAGCCCCCATCCTAGCTGCTAATCGGTTCCGCAGAAATAGAGCTAGGATTGAAACAGCCAAGATCGGGGCACTGTTCTTATGGGGAAAATTCAATCGGTTCCGTGCTCATGCCAAAATTTGCGGCTTTTTCTATTTTTTGCCTATGAAAACATGTTTTATTGTACACAAATTAAATTTTATGCATTATACTGTATCATATAATACACCATAGAATAAGTTTTTAATAACTAGAAAAAAAGGCCCAATATCTAAACAATTACCGCACTTTTTCCCAGTGTTAGGCTATGAAAACATGTTTTTTGTCTAGGCCTAAATCTTATGCATTGTAAATAATAATGTAGACATGGCTAAATGACAGTCCTAACCATAAATACTGTAGATTGGGGCATTGTTTCTATCATGCAATTTTTTTTAGGCCTAGCCTAGGCCTAGGTTCTAAATTCGTCCAGCCACCCCTCAAGTACCCATTTCGCCCCAAATACATCCAATAAATACATATTATGAGGAAAAGACGTATAAATACGTATTATGAGAAGATTATTTATCACACAGATTTTATTATAAATCAGTCATATTTAGCCTAGCCTAGGCTAACATCGTCTAGGCTAGGCAATTCAATCGCTTTCGTCCGACATGGACTGGTCTTTGCTGTGTTTTGAGCATGAAATTCCTTCATTGCTACCACCAGGCCAACCATCCCTATCACTAGATGTACTAGAGGTTATAATAAACGCGACAGATAAGGGGTTCAGGCACAAAAAGGCTTGCAAACGGTTGTTTTGTCAACACAGATACTAGCTAAACTGCAAGCGTCTGCTTAGTGATGACGTCATACAAAGATGGCAGCATCTTGCGCATTTGACGATCGGATCTCGGATTCACTCGGATTTCGTCTCTAAACGGCAAGCTACTGGCAGATTCTTTCGTTATGTTAAAACAAAATTATTGTTTTTGTTTGTTTTCTAGTTTTATGTTGAGTTTTTCGTTATTTTTGCTATTTTTTCGGGTTTCGGCTGGGATTTTGATGCGAGGAATGAGGCTTTTGGCGCGAGAATTGAAATGGGGAATATTTGGTGTGTGGTGCGAGAATTGAATCAACGAAGACCGGTGTAGCGAGGATGGGGGCTCCACTGTACGAACATGACGCCAACAATGTACGGGGATCAAAACAAATCCGACCCGGAATGCCCCGACTGTGGAATCAAGTTCGCAGGTGAAAAAAATGCAATCCAATGCGACTACTGCCAGGAATGGCTGCACTACTTCTGCACAGACCTCCCTGCCTATCAAATTTTCAACTATGCAAAAATGCCAAGTGCAAAACATGCTGCCTAACAAAGTTTGACACAAAGGGTGAGTGGGTGGCCGATGCAGAAGCAGCCGTTCTCCAACACAAGGAACGACTAACCAATTCTGGAGCGATAAGTAAGGTAAGAAAAATCCCTGTTCAGCTCCAGAGCAACAAAGTTGACACCAACTGACAATACACCAGCAATCAAGGAATCAACTGGGGACACTGGCCTAGGCCAAGGCCTACTCAAAAGCCCAGAAGTAGCCGTAGGCAAGAGTGACAGCGACAGCCTCAATACCAGTACCACAACAAACAATGCTTTAGACCTAGATTTGGGGAGCACACCAGAAGATATTAGCCTCACAATGCTAGATGCCCATAGTCTCCCCCCCGCAACACTAGCAGACACGGCAGAGCCTCCTCAAAACGCAGGAAGACAGGTGAGGTCGGGGATCCCAACGAGCACACACCCCACATGCAACGGATGCAGACATAATGCCCCTACATACAGGACTCCAGCAGCAACTGAACCCACAACCACAAGAACAGGTGAGGCTAGTGCTGTAAATTCAAATCCATGGAGACCTAGGACCAGAGCTGAAAACAAGGGCACTTATATTATGAGGAAAAGCAGGGAAGTATGCAATTTCTACCTAAAAAATTAATGCCGATATGGAGTAGTTGGCATGGGATGCAAACAAGACCATCCAAAAATATGTGCAAAATTCATGAAGCACGGGCGGGATGAAAGGATCGGTTGCAAGCGTGGATGGAAGTGCATCGACTACCACCCATTTGTATGCAGAATCTCGCTTAACAAAAGGGCATGTGATATCAGAGACTGCAATCTTCCACACATCAAGGGAACTAAAAGACTGACGCCCAGAATCAATGTCAACAAACCAAGGGAACATGCTACAGGACACATCCAAAGGGAATCTACCTACACACCAACACATGAGGAACAACTAGAAAGCCAACGCAATGCCCTCAGAAGCTGGCCAACCATCCAGCAAACTCACAAGGTCATACCAGCAGCGGTACACACGGCTATGCCTGACCAAGGTGCTTTTTTAGAGGTAATAATGGGACGTCTTCTGGAAGTGGAAAAACGGTCTCAAGTGATAATGGAGAGATTCCTAGCCCAAACCGAGGGGTCAGACATGAACCACAGAGGAAGGTGCAACTACCACTAACTAGTTTTTTTGTGGGCAACATCAGAGGACTTTACCCACGAAACAATCAATGCAAAGTCCCCATGTTGGAGGAAATTGCAGAGGAAGATAACTCAATTTTTCTAGCCCTCACAGAAACACACTTGAACGAAAACATTTTGGATGCAGAGATCAATATCCATAATTTCACTCTATTCAGAGCCGACAGAGAGGACAGAAGCCACGGAGGAGTAGCACTCTACCTAAGGGAGGATATGGCTGCAAATACCGAAACTTTAGTTGCATTCTCAAACGGCACAACAGAGCTACTAGCAGTACACATAAGACAAACCGACATGCTGATCATAATTTTGTACCGACCTCCAAACACCACAGGGGAAATTTTCAAGGAGGTCACAGAGAAGATACAATCACTCCTACAAAATCTGCCAACTCCCGCTACAGATGTCATCATCACAGGAGATTTCAACCTGCCCATCATCAATTGGGCAACCATGAAAATAGACGGAGGAACCAGGGATGAAAAACAGCAAGCCAAGGAGCTAATGACTATCATGGACACTGCATACATGAAGCAATACATCGAGGAACCTACAAGAGGCAACAACACACTGGACTTACTATTTGGCAACAACTTCGACCTGGTACACTCGTACGAAACTGTAAAAACTATAATGTCCGACCACAGCCTCATCAAAGTTAGAACCCCCACACCACCAAGAAGATGTCAACAGGAATCAAGCCAAATATCCTGCACCTCTCTGAAAGATCTCAACTTCTACAGCAAAGATATAGACTGGGACAGACTGAGAGCAGAACTGGCAGTAACTGATTGGAGGGCACTATTCGAAGATAAAAACGTCGACGAAACTCTCAGTATCCTCCAGAAACAATGCCTGAAGACCTGTAAAAACACCATACCACCCAAATCAAGCAGATTCCCAGAGATAGAAAAATACTAATGAAGAAAAGGACATACTTGAGAGCCAAGCAAAGGAAGACCAGCTATGCGCACAATATCACCAAACTACAAGAAGAGCTCGATGAAGTTGAACGTAAACTCATCCAGTCACACCAAGAGCAAAGAACACGTGAAGAACTACAAGCAGTTGCAAACATACGAGTAAATAGCAAATTCTTCTATGCATACGCAAAAAGGAGACTCAGGAACACCTCAACAATAGGACCACTTGCAAAACCTACGGGCGAACTTGAGAGTGATCCGACCGAAATGGCCAAGATACTCAAACAGCAGTACGAAAGTGTCTTCAGCCCGCCAAATGAAGACAAGAAAATCGATAATGCAACGACCTTCTTTGACAACGCTCCAGGGACACCACATCAACTCTCCTCGGTAACAGTATCAACAGAGGACATAATAGCAGCCATCGACAAGATTGGACCAAACTGCGGCAGGACCAGACGGCTTTCATGCCCAACTGCTAAAAAACTGCAAACATCAGCTAGCCTTGCCTCTAAAACTGCTGTGGAGCAAGTCCCTCCAAACTGGATATGTACCACAAGCCCTAAAAGAAGGTACTGTCACACCAATACACAAAGGGGGCAGTAAAGGCATAGCCAAAATATACAGACCAGTGGTGCTGACGTCACATCTTATTAAAATCATAGAAAGAACAATAGGAGCTAAGATGGTCAGCCACCTGGAAGATAACGAGGCATTCAACGAGGGTCAACATGGCTTTAGACAAGGCCGCTCCTGCCTTTCACAACTACTATCACACTACGACAAAATCCTACAGGATATTCAAGACGGAGAAAATGTAGACGTCATATATCTAGATTTCGCCAAAGCTTTTGACAAGGTGGACCATGGGATCCTTCTACATAAACTCAAATCACTGGGAATAGGGGGAGACCTTGGAAGATGGCTCCACAGCTTCATCACCAACAGAAAACAAAGAGTCACGGTTCAAGGAAGCCTATCAGAAGCAGGTGGGGTCATCAGCGGAGTACCACAAGGATCAGTACTGGGACCTCTCCTATTCCTCATCATGATAGGAGACATCGACAGGGACCTGGAACACTCAACAGCCTCATCGTTCACCTCACAACCTCATCACCTCACAACATGATGCACAGCTACTACAACAAGACTTGGACAAAATCCTGAAGTGGGCAGAAGAAAACAACATGGCCCTAAACGGAGACAAGTTCGAGCTTCTAAGGTACGGGAACAAGAGAGCACTACAAAACGACACCAACTACAAAAGTGGACAGCAAGAAATTACCGCCAAAGACACAGTGAAGGACTTGGGAGTAAATATGAGCAGTGACGCCACTTTTTCCCAGCATATTACCAAAGCCACAACAACAGCAAAACAAATATCAGGCTGGATCCTGAGAACCTTCCACACAAGAAATGCGAGGTGTATGTTAACACTGTGGAAGTCACTGGTCCTACCACGACTGGAGTACTGCTCTCAGCTCTGGTCTCCCCAAAAAGTAGGAGAAATAACAGAAATCGAAGCCACCCAGAGGACATTCACCAGTAAAATCCATGGGTTTCAACATTTTAACTACTGGGAGAGACTCAAGGAGCTGCAGCTGTACTCACTTCAAAGACGTAGGGAGAGATACATCATCATCTACGTCTGGAAGATTTTGGAAAAAAAGGTACCAAATCCAAACATCCAAGAGACTCAACACCAAAGGCGAGGGAGGCTGTGCTATGTGAGGACTACGCCGGGATCAACACAAAAAATCAAATCCCTGATCCATCACAGCTTTACATTCAATGGAACCAGACTGTTCAACTGTATACCAGCCCCTCTCAGGAACATGACCGGGGTGTCTCCAGACACCTTCAAGAAACACTTGGACATGTGGCTGGCCAAAATACCGGACCGGCCACCAACACCAGGATACCCCAGCACCAACTCCAACCGACTTCTAGAATGGAGAGTGGAAGAAAGGGAGCTGCCTGGTCGCAGTGGAGCCCCAGCT
This sequence comes from Paralithodes platypus, assembly GCA_032716605.1. NCBI lineage: Eukaryota > Metazoa > Arthropoda > Malacostraca > Decapoda > Lithodidae > Paralithodes > Paralithodes platypus. Next base: position 34,306,540 of record CM064545.1, read on the forward strand.
CAACTGTGTCACTAACGGACGGAATACAACAAAGTGTAACAAAGTGTAAGTGTATCAAGATGTAGTCCTTCAGTGCGATGTTGGCCTCAGTACGTTAGTTGACTGGTATTCGTTTTGTCGGGAAGTGTTTTTTTTTTTTTTTTTTGTGAAAAACATTCAGAAAAACATGGTGGCCCGGGTTAAAAACGTTGAAATAGACGAAGCAAAGTTTGGCCAAAGGAAATACCACCGTGGTCGTGTGATTGAGGGCCAGTGGGTTTTTGGGGGCATCGAGAGGGAGTCTAGGAAACTTTTTCTTGTGCCAGTTCCCGACAGAACGAAGGACAACCTAGTGGAGATAATAAAGCAGTGGATCTTGCCGGGAACACACATTCACTCTGATTGTTGGCGTTCCTATAACGCCCTGTCCCTGGAGGGTTACACCCACACTACGGTCAACCATTCGCAGAATTTTGTGGACCCTTCTACTGGGTCACATACTCAGACTGTGGAAAGGAGTTGGAGAGAGGTCAGGGCTTCTATCCCAAGGTACGGTCGTCGGGAACATCACTTTGAGGGGTACTTAGCCCAACACCTCTTCGAACGGCAATTCCCTGTTTCCACCCAACGCTTTCACCACTTTCTACTCGCTGCTGCTGAACTCTACTCTCCTTATTCTCCTCCCTCTTCCTCTTCGCAATAAGGTTAGATATATTTTATTAATGTAATATATGCTGTGGGAGTGGAGGTAACCTGCACAATATAAAGGAGCCGGACCACAGCTAGCTCGGGAATCGTAATGGGTCACGTTTTGTATCTCACGTACTGAGTAGTATGCACCCACAGTATCTGGCATGCAAGGGTTACTTTTGGATCCCACGTACTGGGTACTAACAAATACACCAAAAATCTGTCTAAAGATGTCAAATAACGGGGGTGTGGGCCCACTCATAATACTAGGTTAGGTTAGGCTAATGTCCTTTCAAAGGGGTATAGGCACCCATAATACCAAAAAGGTGTCAAATAGCGGGGGTGTGGGGGCGGCAGCCTCCACCCATAATACAGTAGGGTCTCACATAAAACGAGGGCGTTTTATGCGATTTCGTTTTATGTGAACACAGCATTTTGGTGGCGCAATATCGTCAATGTTCACTGTAAGCGAAAATTTTCGTACAAAGCGAACGATATTTCGGCGCTCTATATGAAAACTCCTCAGATTTGCCCCACTTTGGCGGCGGACTCGTTTTATGTGATCACATTCGTTCTGATCGAAAATTAAATATTAATATTTTAGGTCGGTCGTTTTAATCGAGACTCGTTTTATGCGGGACCCTACTGTACTAGGTTAGGTTAGGCTAATGTCCTTTTAAAGGGGTATAGGCACCCATAATACTAGGTTAGGTTAGGTAAGGTTGTTAGGTTAGGCCAGGGATTCCCAAACTCTTCAGGTCATTGACCCCTTAATGAAGTTTCAAATTATTCATCGACCCCCAAACATTTAAAAATAAGAATAATATAATGTTATGAAAAAAGAAACGTATTACATGCATATTATGAGAAAGTAAATATGTGGAATTATATATGTACAGTACCTTAACCCGTACAGCCCCAGCGACGCGCCTGACGCGTCGGCGATGTATGTAACGCACAGCCCCAGAGACGCGCCTGGCGCGTCACCCTAATTGCGCCGACCGTGACCTCAGGTGTAGCCACTCAAGAGGGCTCAGATTTGTATGGGAACTGTGTACGTATCCCACGCAACCGTGCCGATGGTTGAAAACTCTCAAAGTCCACGTGCGTGCACGCGAGCGCGCAATAACCTGGTTTTTTGGGATAATTGCCTTCAATTTTTTACTCTTGTAAAATCCATTTTCGGGGGCTCTGTAGGACCATTTTTAAAGCTTTTTGAGCGGTTTTTCCTTCATTCCTAACCCATTCGCTATTGTTTCTGGAATACAACCATTTTTTGAAAACCGGCCGGGTTCTGGTGCGCAAACATTACAAAACTAGCCGGGGCTCCACGGGTTAATATTAGTAGTAATAGAGTCAATGTCTTCATTTTGTATTTCCAAGTCAAATGGTGTAAGAATCCATTCAGGCACTTGCATTTTCTCCAGGTCTTCAAAGCGCAGTTTAAAGTTTTCAATCAATTTGTCCAGGTGTGCTATGTATGTTTCTAGGTCACCATCTGAAATGCTTTCACTTTCTCCCAACTGTTGTGAGTTCGAAAATTACTGAAAATCTCTATGTGCCATTGACGCTTTAAACAAGCCTAGTTTGCCTTGGAAGCCAAGTAGAATTGTCCTGGCCTGAATAATGGTAACATCTTTACCCTGCAGACGTTTCTGTACGGTACCTTATTAAACTTTGAATATAGGTCTGCAAAATGGAACAGAGCATTCTTACACCTTTTCACATAGAGATAACATAAGAACATAAGAAAATGGGAGTCTGCAGAAAGCCGATTGGCCTAAGCAAGGCAGATCCCTGTCCCACACAACCCCAAATCAATTACAAAGCCCAATTATAGGCTCAACACTCTAATACCCTGAGGATCATCTTTGTTAGGTTAGGCTAATGTCCTTTCAAAGGGGTATACGATAGTAAACACTAGGATAGCCTATACCTGGTCAGAGGGAAGAAGAAGAGTCCTGGTGTAATCTCCTTGAATGTTACCATAAAAAGTGACCCTTTGTGTCTCTGATATTAATGCAAAATCCGAGCCAACTTTGGACAAAACTTTGCTTGCATATTTTCAAAGTTACCTTTTGTGTCTATGAAATTATGGAAACTCCGAGCCAACTTTGGACAAAACTTGGCTCGGATTTTTAGAAAATGCTCTTTCTTTCGACAAAACTTAGCTCGGATTTTTAGAAAATGCGCTTTTGAGTGTCTGAAATTATGCAAAATCCGAGCCAAATTTCGACAAAACTTGGCTCGGATTTTTAGAAAATGCTCTTTTGAGTCTCTGAAATTATGGACAATCCGAGCCAAGTTTCGACAAAACTTAGCTCGGATTTTTAGAAAATGCTCTTTTGAGTGTCTGAAATTATGCAAAATCCGAGCCAAGTTTCGACAAAACTTGGCTCGGATTTCGGAAAAGTGGCATTTTTGGCATTTCACACATTCCTATTCTTCATTATTTTACTATATTACTTTAACCCCACATTTTCCCTGATCTTCATAGCCCTCCCCACTATCGGGGAGAGTTATCTTAAGATTGTTGGATAATGGGGTTATATAGGGTTTCTCCCACAGTGGAATTATAACTAATAGCATCAAATCTACCATTGCCAAAAAAACTCTCAAATAAGGCTGCGAGTCTTTTCAAGAAAATTACCCCATTTTCTTATGTTCTCCCCATTTTGGTATCGTCTGCAAATTTACTTATCCTACTAGTTATACCTAAATCAAGGTCATTTATGTATATAACAAACAACAGAGGACCTAATACAGATCCCTGGGGGACACCACTTTTGACTGCTCCCCATTCTGACTTCGTACCATTTATGCTGACTCTCTGCTTCCTACCAATTAGCCATGAAATGATGTGCTTAAGGAAATTGACAGACTGAAACCTCAGAAATCGCCTGGTCCCGATGAGGTATATGCCAGAGTATTAAAAGAATGCAGAGATGAGTTAAGTTACCCATTAACATTTCTTTTTAACAATTCATTAGAAACAGGTATAGTTCCAGAAGCTTGGAAGCTTGCAAATGTAGTTCCGATTTTCAAAAAAGGTGATAAATCAATAGCATCCAATTACCGTCCCATTAGTCTCACTTCAATCATAGGAAAGCTACTAGAGTCAATTATTGCTAGGAAAATGAGAAACCACTTAGAAACATTTAACTTAATCAATTCTTCTCAGCATGGATTCACTCAGGGACGTTCTTGCCTTACTAATTTGCTTAGTTTTTTCTCAGAGGTATATGAAGCAGTAGATAATGACAAGGCATACGATATTATATATTTAGATTTCAGTAAAGCTTTCGACAGAGTCCCTCATGAGAGATTGATGAGAAAGGTTGAGGCACATGGAATAGGTGGGGCGTTGTTGGGATGGATTAGGTCATGGCTAATTGGTAGGAAACAGAGTCAGCATAAATGGTACCAAGTCAGAGTGGGGAGCAGTCAAAAGTGGTGTCCCCCAGGGATCGGTATTAGGTCCCCTGTTGTTTCTTATATACATAAATTACCTAGATTTAGGTATAACTAGTAGGATAAGTAAATTCGCAGACGATACTAAAATGGGGAGATCAATTGATTCAGATAGCGATATAGAGTGCCTCCAAAGGGATCTAGATACCTTACATGAATGGTCAGTAAATTGGCAGATGAAGTTTAACATTGACAAATGCAAAGTATTAAAGATAGGGAAGATGCATACAAATGTTAAATATAAACTAGCTAATTTAGAATTAGAAAATTCAGACTGCGAGAAAGATCTAGGTGTGTTTGTTAGCAATGATTTGAAGCCTAGAAAACAGTGTATAGGCGTTCGTAATAAGGCAAACAGGATTCTCGGGTTCATCTCTAGGAGTGTGAGTAACAGAACTGCTGATGTTATCTTAAAACTTTACTTGTCATTAGTGAGACCCCATATGGATTATGCTGTCCAATTTTGGTGTCCTTATTACAGAATGGACATAGATTCATTGGAGAGAGTACAGCGTAGAATGACAAAAATGATCCATAATATTAGAAATCTTCCGTATGAAGAAAGGTTGAAGAAATTAGGTTTACATTCGTTAGAGAGACGCAGAGTTAGAGGGGATATGATAGAGGTGTTCAAGTGGGTTAGTGGGATTAACAAAGGGGACATGACAAATGTACTAAAGCTCAGTGATAGCGAAAGAACTCGTACCAATGGTTTCAAATTAGATAAATTTCGTTTCAGAAAAGATATAGGCAAATATTGGTTTGGTAACAGAGTTGTAGATGGGTGGAATGGACTACCAAGTGCTATAGTGGGATTAAAAACGATAGGGAGCTTTAAGATAAAATTGGATAAGCATATGGACGAGAAGGGTTGGGTGTGAAGGGGGATCAGCAGGGTTGGGCCAATCAGCACTCTGCAGACCCCCGTAATCCTGCGTTAATCTCTAACCGTTTTGGTAAGATGATCCTCAAGGTATTAGAGTGTTGAGCCTATAATTGGGCTTTGTAATTGGGGTTGTGTGGGACAGGGATCTGCCTTGCTTAGGCCAATCGGCTTTCTGCAGACTCCCATTTTCTTATGTTCTTATGACCTAATCCATCCCAACAACGCCCCACCTATTCCATGCGCCTCAACCTTTCTCATCAATCTCTCATGGGGGACTCTGTCGAAAGCTTTACTGAAATCTAAATATATTATATCATATGACTTGTCATCATCTACTGCTTCATATACCTCTGAGAAAAAACTAAGCAAATTAGTAAGGCAAGAACGTCCCTGAGTGAATCCGGAGAAGAATTTATTAAATTAAATGTGGGTTAGTGGGATTAACAAAGGGGACATGACAAATGTACTAAAGCTCAGTGATAGCGAAAGAACTCGTACCAATGGTTTCAAATTAGATAAATTTCGTTTCAGAAAAGATATAGGCAACTATTGGTTTGGTAACAGAGTTGTAGATGGGTGGAATGGACTACCAAGTGCTATAGTGGGATCTAAAACTGTAGGGAGCTTTAAAATAAAATTGGATAAGCATATGGACGAGAGGGGTTGGGTGTGAAGGGGGATCAGCCGGGTTGGGCCAATCAGCACTCTGCAGACCCCCATAATCCTGCGTTAATCCCTAGCCGTTTTGGTAAGATGATCCTCAGGGTAATAGAGTGTGGAGCCTATAATTGGGCTTTGTAATTGAATTGGGGTTGTGTGGGACAGGGATCTGCCTTGCTTAGGCCAATCGGCTTTCTGCAGACTCCCATTTTCTTATGTTCTTATGTATCTAAGTGGTTTCTAATTTTACTAGCAATAATTGACTCTAGTAGCTTTCCTATGATTGATGTAAGACTAATGGGACGGTAATTGGATGCTATTGATTTGTCACCTTTTTTGAAGATCGGAACTAGGCCTACGTTTGCAAGCTTCCAAGCTTCTGGAACTATACCTGTCTCCAATGACTTGTTAAATAAAAATGTTAATGGGTAACTTAACTCATCCCTACATTTAATGGGTCGAGTTGGACTATTCCTAACAAATATGTAGGGGTGGAAGCTTTGAGGAAAGGATTATGAAAGGTGTTGAGGTACAGAGTAAGGCTAGAAAAAATGGATGAAAATAGATGTGCGCGTAAGGTGTTTGAATGGTCGAAAGAATGTAGCAGATAGAATAAAATGTGCGATAAGAAAATAGGAAAGTATGGAATGCGTGGAATAATGATGGGTGAAAGCATGAATTCGTGGAGCAATGAGAGGTGGAAAAATGAAATTAATACCCGTGTGCAGGACATAGGTCTGGATGAATGGATGGAGCCTGGAGTAGATGAGATTAAAGAGCTCACTGCATTGGTACATGGCTAAATCCAAACCAAAGATTGAGCTTTTATAATGGCAGCATGGCGAGTTAATTGCTTTTCAAAGCAAAAACAAATGTTTGTTAGAAGTGAATAGCAGGGTGTACATAAAGAGTCGATACCTCGGAATCTCGGATTCATGCTCAGAAACGCCTGAGAGTGACTCTCCTACCAAGACAAGACAAGGGTAAATATCGATTAGATGTTTGTACACGAGGAAGTCAGAGGGAGCTCTGAGAGTGATGGAACTTCCATAGACCTGCATTGTCCCTAATAAATTATTTTGAAGGCGGCGAGCCTTTTTCAAATATTTATCTCACAATGCACCGAGCATCCTTAAAAAACAAACACCCAATTCTGCAACGCTAACTTTAAATGCAGATAGGCTACCTGTGAAATTATTGCAATGATAATTAATAGTGCTGAAGCTAGGCTAAGTAGCTAGGTTAATTGGCCACTTTGAGTTTCGGTCTAGCCTATGTCTATAGCCTAGGCCTAAGATGCTAGTGCTTATATAAATACATAAAACCCAATTCAACATACTTTTTATCCATTAAAACCCTCCATTATTATTGTATTTCTGTTTAATATCGATGTTTATGGCTCCAACTTCCTTATAGCCTGAAACTCGCAAGTGGCCAATTCAAATTTTCGATCGACGCTCCAAAAGCCTGAAGGCATCATTGGTTATTTGTCCCGCTTCGGTCAGTAGGCTATAGGCGGATAACAATCTTTAATAAATGCACAAAGGTGTCCGCAATCACTCAACGAATTAGATACCTGGAAATAAACATAAAGAACATAAGGCATGAAAGACATTGTGTAATTGTCCTGGTAATTATTCAGGAAAAAGGCGGGCGGCGTCACCCTAGCCTCTCCCCGTGGCCGGTCCGCATTTCAAGTTCTCCTTAAACCATCTAAATAAATCTGGAAAATGATGAATTATCACTCAAATAGAAGCCACAAACAGAGCCAGTATCTCACCCCAAAAGTATGACTTCTCCATTCCTCCTCGCATCTTAAATCAACCAAAGTGTGATGAGGAGTCTTCCCGTAGCGTCAGGCTGCACGTGTAAATACGAAGGAAGGACCGTCTGTCAACAACGTGCTCAAGTAGCCGAAACAAACTGTCGTACACGCTTGAGGAAATTGTTCGACGGTCATGGATATGTATTTTGTTTTCTTAATTTATGTATCGATACCATAACTAAGATAACCATTTTTATTTAAAACCATGTATTTATAACTAAATAGTCCATAATTATGAATATTTACACGGATATACAGGGGACGCCAACCAAAATGTATCGTATACAATTATATGAGTATTCGACGTACGATAACTAACAAGTATTGTTGTAGCAATCATGTGTGGCATAAAAAATGCATGTGTTTATAGAACCGACACCTATATTTACATGAAACACACAAATTTCATATTGTATTAATCGAAGTATGTGCCTGGCAAAGTTTGAGACGATGTATAGCTAACTTTAGATATTAACATATACAGATATGCTTTCATCCGACATGTTATAGTTCAAATAAAATTAATCAATAACTCCGTATAAAATAAAATGTGGCGTATATTGGCATCTACAATATTTCGCAATTAACTATTTGCGCTACTATTTCTATAATACGAGGGGGTAGGAGGGATTCCTATTTAGTAGGCTACATGCGGCAGTTATTTGTTTTCTTTTTTTTTGTGAGAAGTCCAGAGACCACTGCGGCAGTGATGATTAATTAGGAGTAATAATTTTAATATAGCCTACAGACATTAATGGTTCATGTTTTGTCATTTTTTCATTCAATATCATATAATAATCACATTAGACTTTAAATGTAGACAAATAATATACACATATAGGCTAGTAATTGTCACAAGATAGCTCCGCAGAGCAGTGCACTTTATCCGCCATGTGAGTAATCCATGGGAACAGTGTTGCATGCATAAAGAACACAACAAAATGGAAATCTGCATAAGGTTAGACCGCCCCCCAGCAGGCGTACAAGCTCAGACATAATAACGAACAGAGTTCCTTGGAACATAAAGTATTACCTAACTTGTCTATTGTCTTGTCTTGTCTTGCCATAGTTCCAACGTCTTCACCTCGGTCAACTTAATTGGAAGTCCACCGCCTCCATACCTTTCCTTGATCCGGGCATACAGGAGTTGGTCGGGGATCGAGTTTGACCCTGCTCCTCTTGAGGCAGGGACGTGTGGAATGGGAGGCTCGATCGTCTGGCAGTCGCTCCAGGAACTTGTCCAGCCTCCGTGGTGCAGTCCGTCAGGTCACGTATGTCCTTTGGGAGACTATTGAATAGTCTTGGACCAACGTTCAGGAAGCTTGTAGAGAGGAGGGTCCTAGCTGTGTCGCTGGGAGGATGAATCTAGGACTCGTCTGTAGCAAGTCCTCCCCAGTCGTGGCAGACACATAGTAATTACAAGAGTGCTTGCGAGAGAGCCAATTACCGATTGAATAAGAGTCTTACTGTTGTCACAAAGTCACAAAAGGATAATTTACTGTTGCAAATTCTCTCCCCGAGTTCACTTGTTGGTATAATGAGATAAAAAGAGATCAAATCGCTTGCTTATGTTGGGAGATTAAAATGCTAGCTTGCTTATATCAAGAGATTAAATGCTTGCTTACGTTGAGAGATTAAACGCTTGCTTATGTTGAGATAAATGTTTGCTTAGGTTGAGAGATTATTAAACGCTTGCTTATGTTGAGATAAAACCCTTGCTCACTGTAATGCCCTCGAAAATGTCCCGCACCCACAATAATACTAACCCGAGTTGACGTCAGGTATAGCGTAAAATAGTCGGAGATGGTAAGTCCAATAAACTCATCACGTGATAACACCACGAGACTATCACCTGGTTCTTAAAAATCGGACTAAGGTTGCTATACTTTTAGTACGTCCGTGGTAGTACAGTGGGTTAGCGCGCGGGCCTGGTGGTGATGGTTGGGTCACTAACCAGGGTTCGAACCCCACCCAAGGCATCTCAAAACCTGTGGGTTTTTAGGGGGGTTAAATTCCCTTCAGAGGTTCGTACCCCGCGCCAGGTACCAGGAAAAGTTGATCCTAAAAGGTAGCCTGCGGAGTATTCAGGAGACCATGAAATTCCCTTCACACCCAGCATTTCATTGGTGGCAGCTAGGGAACGTGACCAGGTAGCTACGTGGAGCACCCGTCACGCGAACCCTATACCAACAATATTGAGATTGCTGAGGTAATACAGCTACGATACCTTACGACCTTAAAATAGGCTAGGGACTAGCCCAGTTAAAGAAGGATGTAATGTAATGCCCTCGAAAATGTCCCGCACCCACAATAATACTAACCCGAGTTGACGTCAGGTATAGCGTAAAATAGTCGGAGATGGTAAGTCCAATAAACTCATCACGTGATAACACCACGAGACTATCACCTGGTTCTTAAAAATCGGACTAAGGTTGCTTTTTTTTTAGTACGTCCGTGGTAGTACAGTGGGTTAGCGCGCGGGCCTGGTGGTGATGGTTGGGTCACTAACCAGGGTTCGAACCCCACCCAAGGCATCTCAAAACCTGTGGGTTTTTAGGGGGGTTAAATTCCCTTCAGAGGTTCGTACCCCGCGCCAGGTACCAGGAAAAGTTGATCCTAAAAGGTAGCCTGCGGATATTTCAGGAGACCATGAAATTCCCTTCACACCCAGCATTTCACTCACATTGAGAGATTAAAAACACTTGTCATATTGAGGAATTAAAGGTGAACTCCATGGACAAAACCTATTCAAACTACAATGTCCAAAAGGATTTGCTTGGTTTTAGGGACATGATACTGAAGAACTTTCATCAATGTGTCCAACAACATTGAAATATAGCATATATAACTTATTTTATGTGGCAATAACTGCTGTGTTTACCATGACCTCACAGAATGGTATGGTGGGAATACTCAACATGGGAGGTGGAAGAATCTGTGGTCTTTTTGATGAGAGAAACTTAAAAATTGTATGCATGTAAAATGCCCCAGAACGAGAAGCCCACCACGGAAGCCACGAGCGAACACCACCAGGAAACGGGAACAGAAACACCCGAAGGAAAGGCCCACAGAACGAAAGGACCAGGTGACCAAGCCAACCAGTTAAGACAGGCCGAAGCCCGCAGGGCTAAGCAGCTCCAAACCACACCTGCCTATCCCTTCTAACCACTGACCCTTCCCCCCACCTCGCGTATACACTACCCCTCGTGTCCTACACCTCTACCTACATGATGATGAACATGAATACACCTTAATTTAATACACCCATGCCCTGTCCCTAGGTTGAGCCAATGCCAACCAGTTCAGAGAGGCCTAAATCTATGTATGTTTTTCCATCCAAGAAGTAATATGTTAACCCCCTGTCTTGCCAGACTAAGTTTCTGAAGACCAACCGCCCCCATAAATCTATGTATGTTCTTCCATCCGAGAAGTAATCTGTTAAAACCCCATGTCATAATTGATAAGAAACTATGATACCCACGGATACACCAGTGTATGTATAACCATATTTCCTGTAAGACCTAGACAGAAATGACTGCAGATGTTAGCCACCATGCAGTACCTCTAATTCTTACCCCAACCAGAGATTGTATACATCACCCTCTGTTACCATTGTCTCGACGCCTTTCCACCACGAAAGAATACCGAAGCTACCCTTACGAACTGCCGCTTTCTTTGATATATATGTCATAGAAAACGCAGTTCCCGGGAACAACTAGAATCAGCAAGAAATAGTGTCAGAGTAACAGTGTCCATAACCATCGTATTGACGAGTAATAATACACCGTGTTTTTCTCTACTTTTATCCACAGTCAAGCACACACCTACAGTTAACCTCCTCTTCCCCACAGCCCACAGTCCACATGATTCTATCATTTCCAAATTCATATACCACCACTTATTGCTCATCCCCCGGTAGCGTTTGGCTAACGTACCTTCCCTGTCATTACCCCCCAGGCTACGATACCCACTGTAGCCTAATGCCACCCCTACGCCTAGAGACCTTAGGGTCAAACTCCCACGTAACCCCCCTTAACCCTCTCCCTCTCGTTAATCCCCCCACACTCCTCAACTCCCTTCCGACCTAGCCTCTCCAGCATACCCCCTGAATATCCTTAACTTTTCCGTTACTAACATTCTCAAACCTTTTGTATATATACTCCTATCCAGCCTACCTTCCCCCAGTAAAAAGGAACACCATTAGAACTTTACTAACCCTTTGCATGCCATCTATTCCCTCACAACCCATTCACAACCCTGTACCAAATGATCGTCCGTGCGAGGCTAGCCGCCTCACCAGTGACTAACTTCTATTGCCATACTTCCAGATCAATGTGGCAGAGTTAGCACCAGTCTCCACCACATCCAACCACCCATGCAATTAACAACCCAATCAAGTAAACCAGCTGATCAAGGCACCTTCGGTTTTGGTATTACGAACACCCACATCTGTCTCATAAACAGAGGGTTATTACAAACCCTTGTAATATGGCAAGCCCCCAGCCACAGCCGCCCGACAACCATCACAGAGAGGGGGCGCGCTCCTACCCCTTTCACCCACCCGAGGAGGGAGACCCCGACCCCTGCGGAGGTATACCTGACCCCTGTTTTGACTTCCGGGTCATTGCCAGGTAGCCCAGGAATTCTTCCTATCACTGAACTAACCATGTATAACTAACATCCTGACTAACCTCTATTAACCCACAATAACCCATTAACCTTTCTTGCACACTCCAATAACCAAATTAGCACCTCAGCTATACCATAGAATGAAGACTGATCAATCTAAGAGAGACGCCTCTATCACAGCTGTCCCAAACCTCCTCGCAAAGTAGATCCAGTCTCTCTCCCCTGAATACTTCCAATATAGCCAAAATAGTACCTCTTACTAAGGCTCAGTTATATCACATTATGAAGGCTCCATACCGCCATGTGCCACAACAGTAATCACCCCCTTACCTAGTTCCCGTATCCATTGAGAGCTCAATAAGTCCATCAAAACTCGAGATCCCTATGGCCTACAGGGTCCAAAACCGAGCCTATAAACCAAGCTCCAGCCCCCAGTAAAATCAGTTGAAAGATAGACACCAACCAGTGGCTGGCCCCTTAAGTTGACCTCTAGCTCTGCCCTTGTGTTGTTCCTGAGAATTGAGTTCCAGAGCCGGCAGACTCCGTGGCAGATTGAGATAGAAGCATCTGTCCACGTACAAGAAATCTACGTGCACCTTATAACCTTCACAAACCAGTGGGTATATAAGCGTGTAGCCAGCAACGATCGCCAAGAGATCCGTCTTGAGAACTTCCTACATATGGACCACCTGGACGGCCGCGGAACCAGTCGTTAGCCCCCAACATCACGGACGCAAGATAACCAGGACCAGACCAATCAAATACTACCCAAGATTCACTCTATCAGTACTACAGTGTTACAGTGCTATTTAGAGACTCACTTATTAATATTTCTATGAAGTGGCTATATCTTTGCCCCAGTATAATTCATATATAACCATTCCATTAGGAAGTGCTAAGCGTATCAGTGTTTATTAATTAACAGGCGATATTAACTCTCGTAATTACCCATATATCCAGATATTATTACATAGAAGTGAAACCCTAGTGATATCTAATGTTCGCCCACTGATTTGCGTTCTACGTGTTTCTGCTATAAGAATATAAACCTTAGATCAGTACCCCCTGAGGTTACTAGAATTCCCGTGCTCTAAAATACGCGTGTCAAGTCTAGTCTGTGAATTACTACTTGTGCATCAGAGCTACCAGGGATAAATCTAATAGTGAATATGAATCTATAAGTATAATAATAATAATAATAATAATAGTTCTTAAAGCTAGCGCATGCTAAGCTAGCTAAGGATAGCTCAATAAGGCCGATTAGGCGTATTTCCATTGGGGTCCTGTACTACTACCCCATCCCTTTGCTCATGAGGGATGGTAACGACTCAGTGCTTGTGAAAAATCTTTAATGCGCCGAGCGTGGGCGCGAACCCGGGCCTTCTGGGTGGAAGTCCGAGACGCTAGTCACTACACCAAGCTCCACTTATGGTCTCCAGTATATCAACTTGTGAATAAAGCCAGTGATCAGAAGATTAATACCTGAACGTTGGAAGTGGGAGACTAGGCTCCATCCAGATCCACTCATGCTAGTTGTTCAATTCTATCATTTGTCTTGTACGAGTATTCATACCTTCTTATGTTTCCTATTAATCCTCTTCAATAAATGTGATCGTGTGTCTTGTTACCGTGTGTTTATTTTGTGTTCTCTATTCCTCATACCTTGTTTTGTGCATGCAGCCTTCTATACCCAGTCAGTTAGAACTCACATTACCCAAGTTAATCCTGTAGAAAAACAGGGCATAACAGTAAACAATATGGACTAATATTTTACATAGTAAATTAACACTGTAATTATTTAACGAGTTATTCAACACTATAAATTTATGATCCGATTTTAGCAAGCTACGAAATATTATGGTAAATTTACTGGGTGTTTTTTTAATTGTTGAGTCTCGTAACGCCTATCCCTAAAGTAATCCCTTACCTAATTGCCCTTGGTAATAATAGAATACTTACCCAGGGATGGCGAATCGTTGATATAATAGATGGTTATGTGCAGGTGATAGCCGACACTAAAACTTTGTTGTGCTGGTCACGTAATGTTATCCTTTTATGACAACAATTGTAGTATATAATAGTCCGCAGTATGCTCGTTATCACGTGGTTTTTCGTCAATTAGATTAATGTCACTTTACCAGAGATGTGAGCTCGACTGAGGTATTTTTAGACTACCTTAAACCCCACAAAATACACACAATTCGTGTTGGTCAACTCTTCTCGAGACTACAATTGATAATGGCTTCGAATAGCCTTTACATATGATAATAATACTAAACTGAAGCCTTGTTCTTGGTAGTATCACAAAGCTTACTTAACAATATTGAAAATTACCGAACCTAAACTTAGACCTACCCATCACCGATCTTATATACAATCTTGTTAGGCCTATACATTATTTACACGAAGTATTTTTTTATGAAAATATATTACTATCTTACTTTTTGTGGGAATATATTTTCCACAAAGATGTCAATGTATTTTATACGGGCTTACATTAAATTATATTATATAGCAATGGGAATTAAGAATCTCTCGCAGTCGAGGGGCTAAATTTGATTTCCAATAACTCCAAAATGTGTGTTTATTTCAATTGTATTCTGCTAACACGAGATCGTGATTATAATGAACTTCAGAAAGACCTCTAGCATACTAGTAGTTAAGGGGAGGTATTTACTTTGTTCCCTAGACATCCATCAAGCTTAAGATTACACTTCCATGAGCCCCTTTCAAGATAAATGTGTACATTTTTCGGTAGAAAAATGTCCCGGCTGAAAGCCGGTTCCTCTTAAATTACAGGCTCGCTATCGCTCGCCAGGATAAAATCGACACCTAAATGGCACGAAAGGTCTTAAAAATTGACATAAATGGGTTGAAAGTTCTTAAAATCGTCAAAATAATGGGGCAAAACGTCTTAAAATTAGAAAAACAATGAGGCTAAACATGAGGGAGAAAGGAGTCAAGAAAAAAATCCTTCAAGTGGAAATATCCCCTTAAGTTAACTAAAGGTGCCACCACTGCAGCACCGTCGCTCCCCTCACCCCTACACCCCTACACACACACACACACACGGCACCCAACAGTTCTATTTTGGCCGTCACAAGTATAGTAGTAGTCGTGGTGGTGGTGGTGGCAGTGTGTGTGCCGGGTCATAGCATACCGGACCAAGAGAAACTATAGCACACTACCTCTCATACTCCTTCACACTTCTCTCTCAGGTAGTTAAATATTTATAGGTGAAACATATAACTATGTTCCTTATCACAATTTGAATGTCCAACAGTGACATTAACCCTTTCAATCTCCAATACGCATTTCTGTTTTGGGTTTTTGGTAATTATTAGACGATTTTATTCAAATTAGGAAGGGTATATGGAAGTCAGAGGGTTGATTGAGAGAGTCTTTACCCTTTAAATACCCACAGATCCTTCCTAAGCTGCATAAAATCGTCTAATGATAGCCAACCTATACTGCTAAAACGCGTCAGAGCTTCAAGGGGTTAACTATTGACATATTAGTAACAAGAGAGAGATTTTTTCTACTGATGACTATGGTATAGTGGATGGTGGAAGTTAGATGGTAGAGTGGTGCTGGGGAAGATACTTAGTGCAGTGCCACGTCTCCACCTCCTTCATACCTCTATGTCTGCAACTATTAAGGGGGGTCACCGTTTTTTTTTTATCTTTCTCTCCTTTTTTTATATTTCCCTGGTTTGTATCCATTCGGCCCCATTCAGCCAACTGTTTTAAGATGTTTATCCCCATCCAGGTGTCGATTTCTTCCTGGTGAGCGATAGCGAGCCAGCATTGTATGGAGAAATCCGGCTACGCCGGAGGCATTTTCTATCGAAAAATGTACAAATTTAGCTTGCTGTCAAAACAAAAATATATACAGTATATGCTGGCTCGCTTCCGCTCGCCAGGAAAATATTGACACCTGGATGGGGGTAGACGTCTTAAAACAGTAGGCTGAATGGGGTCGAGTGGGTTCAAGCCAAAGAGAGAGGGAGAGAACGAGAAAAAAAAAAGCGAGGTGGGCTCCCTTAACAGTTTGTAAAGTGAGTAACGGTAATAATCACCACTTTTCCTATTACAATCACAATATAAAACACCATAGCCAAATATACCATTGATACAGGTGACGGGGAACGAAGCAGGAAGTAACATGCGAGTGTGACTTACAGTGGCAGGCTGGGGGTCTATTTATATGATAGATGGCGACATTTATGCAGTGGCGACTTTATGGCCGAGTTACACGACCGGTTTTCCAGCGACTATCGAACAGCATTCTTTATATTTTTGCAGTATTTCGGGGTTCTTATAGATCGGTATCTGCAACCCAACTGGCCCTAGATTGCAATAGGTCGATGAGAATGTAGAAGCTGCCAGACCAAAGATACCAAGCTAAAGCCGGTATCACGCGAGAGATTTTATAGTCAACATTCGATGCTCAATTTTTTCTGGCAACATTTCTGGAGTATTTTGCACTGGTATTGGACTCTAGACTGATGATAGATGAATTTAGGTAACAGAAAAATATTAAATATTTACCTCATCAGCTGCCAGACCGGTGTTGAAAATAAATGTTGAGTGAAAAAGCGCTCGTGTGATACCGGCTTAAGTCAGAGTGTGAACCTGTCTCAAATATTGGTGAAAGTAGGTGAAGAATATGAATATTGTCTGTGACCGAAGTTAAATGCCTGATAACGGACAACGGAGCTAATAATTAAAAACTATATTGAATGAATGAATAGGTATTGAATATTATGTTTGTCTTCCATTAAATTACTATATTTATTAGTGGCCCCTCCATCATTGACGATATGCCTATTAATATAATAGCCTCCATTCAAGCGCCCGCGGTAGCCAGTTTGAATCTACCGCCGCGGGGAGAACGGAGTACGCTTCATAAGGGTAACGCTTATTCTCTTATGGAATCGTCTAATGATTGGGTACTCTCTACGACATAACCTTCGTAAAATATAAAAAAGAAAAATATACTTAATAATTGTTATAGCTTTCCATCTCGCGGATTTCTTGTGTGGGGTTCCTTGCCGCTGCTCCCTGAGCCGCCATACTGTACTTTCTTCCTCTTCCCGAGGTCGTCCCAGTGGTTGGGTAATAATAATAATAATAATATTTATTCAGTCAGCAATTTACAGAGTTGGTACCACATAGTTTGTTACAAATATGACATGTACCAGCCTTGCATAATTCCAACTAAGGATAGCCCAATAAGGCCGTTAGCGTATTTCCATTGGGGTCCTGGGTGCCAGTGTGCTCCGCTTCATTCTTCGTTTGCTCCCTTCTAGTGAGTCCTTACTCATTTGTATATATCTGAGTTGTATTGAACAAGGTTTTAGATTAGCTAGCACAGGCTACCCCATTGGTACGCCCGCAGGAAGTGTTAAAATAGGGTACTTTGTACAGGCGCTTCGAGTCCACCAGGATCTGCGCATAACGTATTTTTATGTTATTGTCATATGCACCTTAGCTATTGCTTAACTAATTAGTTAGGAGGCTACTTCAATGCAGGATTATGGTTCAGGCCGTCTCTATGAGGCAGTTGCATTATTGTTTTTAGCAGACACTCTGGTTTAACCCTTAACTGGCGGGGCCCGCCTTAAGTCGGGCTCCAATTTGCAGCAAGTTAGGAGCATTATTAAGGCTTTTAACCCATTGGCTGCGGGTATGTTTGGGCTATTTAGGGCATATTCAGGCACTTCTGAATGATAAATCAAGCATCTGCATTAAATGAACTGTATTCTGCCGAAAACTAGGCAAAAATAGCTGCAAAATGAGACCAGAACGGGCCCCGTACGTGGTCTGGTTCACCCGCAGCGGTGCCAGTGAAACGCGGGAAACCCGCTATTTGGTAGCACTCGCTCACTTGGCTACACTGTTGTGAGAGAGAGAGAGAGAGACCCGCGCGAGAGACAGTCTACCTCAGTGAGCCGCTCGCTGCTCTGAGGGACGGAGGTGGGCCCCTCACGCTCCCGCCCACTGACACTCAATTTTTACGGTTTTTACAGGCTTTTAAGGGGACCGACCGGTTAATTACAAACTTCCAGGTCTTACTTTCAATTTAAATTAAATTTGGCACAGGTGTATATGACCATAAAACTAGATAAAAAAAAAAAACATTTGCTTTTTTCTTGCAATTTAGGTAAAAAAACGTTGAAAATCATAGCACTACAGAAAATTATAAACTCCTACAGAAATCACCATAGCACATGTTTTATGTGATCAAACAACTCACAAAAGGTGTATCTGTAGTTTCTATAAAACACATTTTATATATTTTGTGTATTTGTTCGATTTAGCTGATTATGGATTCAGGCGAATATATTTATAGAAAATTACAACTTTGACGACATATTGTGAACAAAATTAAATTATGGCTTTATAGGCCTTTTAGTGTTTTTAATTACCTTTCCAATGGTATATACACCATTCCTATAGGTCCAATAATAACTGTAGAATAACATCCGATAGTGCGGCAATATAGGTTCTGAGAAAAACAGGTGAAAGTCTAAGGTAATTAGGTGAACATTTTTACTTTTGTTTTTTAGATTTACAATATTTTACGCAGGAACATGGCAAAGTAGAAGATAAAGCGTATGGGAGGTTGTAGAGTAGCTTACGCTCTTTCGATTTATATAGGTATGCTCCTCGTACGACCAGTAGTTACTGAGCATGTTAATTTCAAAGTTCGCTATATAACGTTTTTAGAATTACAGGAAAAGTTTGGAAAACATAAAAAAAAACGGCAACAAACGCCGGAAGTGATAGACTTACCCGGAGAGCCGAATTACGTTGATCTGTCCTCGGCTCAACAAGTGAACAATGAGGAGGAATCCGAAGGGAGCTCTCGATCCTCTAGGAGTCTAGGGGGTCCCACAGTAAATGTGTGACTACAGATGAACTTAATGACATTTTACATAAAATTATGCAACAATATGTTCCTACTACCTCAGGTGCTTCCACCAGTACCCCGGTAGCTCCCCTGATTGACTCTACGGTAAGACCTTTAGAACCTACCGGCATTAAACCTCCCCAAGCTTCTTTTCCTCCACTTAACGTAAATCCGGCATCAGCCACGGCATGTAGCACGTCAGTGCCTGCCTCCTTGACTACCTCTAAAGTCTGTGTAATCATGGATGTTACTCCTCCCCTTGATAAACTCCCACAGAGGAGAGGCCCTATGCCCCTCCTGTACGGGCCAGACTGCTCATGGATTCCGGCAATAGCACAGAAACCACATATGGCACAGCAAACCGTGTCGGGGGAGCTTCCGGTTCCTAGTGATTGGACCATTGAAGTAAGTAGGAGTAAGAAAATCAGAGCCAAAGATGTAGAGGGAAAGTTATTGGATGTTACTATTAAGGCAATACCCAATGTATATTTTCTGCTATCAGTAACATGTAATCTGATACTACCTGTTTCTCATGGTCGGATTGTCGGCGACTAAACTGGCTCCCCCTCCGGGTCCTCACTTGGAGGGGGGGTGGCTAGACACCCTGCAGGACTAAAAGCAATACCTGTCAAAGGGCGGATGAACTATTGTATATATTAGTCAACGGCCATCTAGCAGACCTACGGTATTTTACCATGATGGATGTTTAGGATGCTGCCATAGCCTGCACCAAGGTCTTCCATTGTCCGTTTTCATCCATCCCTGCTGTTTGGTGCTATACAGCAAATGTCCTTCCTTTTCCTGCAATCACCTGTTTTTTTCCCCACGGTGGTTAGCAGGCCAATGAGGAAGACTTTTGAGTCTGGTGGATTTTCAGGAGATTTGGCATTCTTTTTCTGTTTCTCGTCTTTTCTAAACAAATAAAATCCACCGCTACTGCTCCCCCCTGGATATGGTGTCTTTGGGGCTTGTTTTATACCTTACCCAGATGTGATGGCTCCGTCTGGGTCGACCTGTTTATATCCATCTTTATGTATTTGTATATGGATTGCTTTCAACTTTTTCTGTTTTTGTTTCTACTTTTGTCCGGTGATATAGAAGTTAATCCCGGTCCTCACAGACAACCTGCTACAAGTTGTCGTGTATTTTATTCCAATATTCGTGGTCTCTATAAGAACATCAAGGATCTTACATTGGCATCTGTTGATTATGATATTGTCTTTTGTTTTGAAACCCTTGTCTCTGGTATTAGAGATTATTCTGAACTTCTTATACCTAACTTCGGTAAACCAGTTCTTATTCGGCGTGATTCTATTCCTCGTGCTCGTGGAATGAGCTTGTATATTAGATCTGGGTATAATGCTCAGCACTTAACTAAGCATATTTGTAAATGCCATGAGATGCAGTTAGTTAAAGTTTCCAGCAAGTATCATAATCATTACATTTTTAGCCTGTACAGAAATCCTGATGTTAACAATGACATATATGACTGCCTTTTAACAGCCATGGCTTCAATATAGTCTGTAGATGTCAAATCATCTTTTATTTTTGTTGGTGATGTCAATGCGCATCATCAAGAGTGGTTGAACTCGGTCTCTCCAACTAATAGAAATGGTCATGCTGCATTGGATTTTGCAAACTTATCTGGTTGTGAACAGCTAATCCAAGGACCTACTCAAATGTCTGGAAATTGTCTTGATCTAGTACTAACAGATATTCCTGGCGTTGTAGAAACCTCCGTTCTTGTACCTGTTGGCACTTCCGACCACAATGCCATCATGTGTAAAATTAATCTTGATTTTTCTGTTCCTGATATTACTCTCTCACGTAAAGTCTACCTTAAATCCCGGGTTAACTGGGACAACGTTTGTAATGATGTTTGTAATATTGAGTGGAATCACATACTAAGATCTCATGACCCAGTTTCAGCTCTCAACAATTCCCTTCTTGGTATCTTCGCAAAAGAGTTCCATCAAAAACAATTAAGTCTCGTATCAGGGATAAAGCATGGTTTAATGATGACTGCAAGCGTGCATTTGATGACAAACAGGTTTCATATCGTCTATGGAGGCGTAATCAAACCCCCTTGCATTGGGAAAATTATGTTTTTAAAAGGGCAGCTGCACAGAGAGTTTATGATGGTGCTGAGAGGGATTATAACTCCCATCTTCAGAATGTTCTGGCAGGAGCTACACAGCCTCATAAATGGTGGTCCGCTTTGAAATCCTCTTTATTTGGAATAGATTCCTCCATGCTTCCTCTTTGTGATTCTGATGGCTCCATCTCTTTTGATCCATTATCGAAGGCCAATATTCTATCTAATATTTTTATTAATAAGCAGAGTAATCAGGAATTGTCTTTGCCATTGACATGTTTCCCTAGACCCAACCTCAATTCAATGGCATTCAAATCAGCTGAACTGAAAAGGTACTTGCTGGATCTTGATACCTATGGTGGCACAGACCCGGATGGGTTTTTCCCTCTCTTTTTTAAAAAGGTTGCAGTGGTCTTGGCACCTAAATTGGCTGTGGTGTTTAGGTTGCTTTTGAAATCAGGTAGTTTTCCTCTTTGCTGGCGTAAGGCTATTATCACTCCTATTCCAAAGGGAAATACTGCCTCATCATCTCCTAATGACTATCGCCCTATCTCCATTACACCTATCCTATCCAAGCTCTATGAGAGGCTTTTGTCCAGATGCCTTTCCTCTTATTGTAATAGTCATAATTTGATACCAAACTCACAGTTTGGTTTTCGTAAGGGACTGGGTACATGTGATGCGCTTCTGACACTCACCCATGACTTGCAATCTTCATTGGACCAGGGACATGAGTCTCGTGTCGTGGCTATTGACTTTAGTTCTGCTTTTGATTTAGTCAACCATAAAGCACTTCTGTATAAGTTACAGCTCATTGGTATTGGTGGCAATTTTTTAAGTATCTTTGAAGATTTTTTGACGAAAAGATCTCGGTCTGTGGTCATTGATGGGTGTCATTCCCCTTCTGTTACTGTTGTTTCTGGTGTTCCACAAGGCAGTGTCCTTGGGCCTTTGCTTTTTATTATTTTTACTGCTGACCTGTGTTCCGAGCTTGAAAATAAACTAATCTCCTATGCTGATGATACAACTTTATATGCGTCAATTCCATCACCAATAGATCGACACGTAATTGCTACTGCTCTGAATAGGGATTTAGCCAAAATTACATTATGGTGTGAACTTTGAGGCATGAAACTTAATGCTAGTAAAACACACTCCATTATCATCAGCAGATCTCGTACCTTGGATCCTCCCCATCCTTATCTACAAGTTTCTGGCGAGCAAATTGAGAATGTGGATACTCTGCGTTTGTTAGGAGTTACTCTTGATCCCAAACTTACTTTTGAAAAGCATATTCGTTCTTTCTCCTCTTCCATTTCCCAAAAAATTGGTCTGCTTCGCAAGGTTTACAAAACATTTGCTTGTGACGCCACAGTTATCAAGTCTTTTTATGCTTTTATTTTGCCACATTTTGAGTACTGCTCACCTGTCTGGTTGTCAGCAGCTGACTGCCATCTCAAGTTGCTTGACAGGTCGCTAAATTCCATCAGTTTTATTCTACCTCATTTGTCTCTTGATCTGTGTCATCGACGTAAAGTTGGTGCCCTTAGTCTTTTATTTAAAGTTTTTAACAACCCTCAGCATCCCTTACATGGGGTTCTGCCTGGGCCCTATGTCCGGGCTCGTGCAACTAGATTCACAAGCAATCTTAATGATCTTGCCATGAGCCGTGTTAATTTTTCTACTACACAGTTTTCACAGTGTTTTGTGCCGGCCATGGTTGACTTGTGGAATAAATTGCCAAATGAGCTAGTCAATTCAGCTAATATCTCCATTTTTAAGTCTAGAGTTAATGCTTTTTTGCAGCATTAATTCTAATTTTTAAACTTATTTTATTCTATTTTATTGTATTATATTTATACTTGATATCCTCCACTGCATAATATGTTATCTGTGTTTAATATGTGTAAATGTACAGTACAGTATACAGTATATGTTTTTATTTTTTCCTAAGTTGCCGTAGTCTCTCTCCAGTGCCTCCGGGTGTTTTGTGTGGATTGATCTTGATGGTGTTTCTGCACCCTGGTTGGAGACTTCGGCATCTCATATAATAATAATAATAATATAGTGCTGATTTATTCGTATACTCTGCATCACCGGCTTTACCTCCTGCCTCAGCTGCACGACTTTTTGCAGACTGGGCACGATCGGACGGCATGAACGACATAAAGTCCCTCAATGCACTGACACCGGAACTGGATACAATTCCAGCGCTCGATCTAGACCACAGTCCAGTCCTGCAGGTGGGGCAGGTAGGTACGGGTCCGTGGGTTGACTGGGAAATAGAGGCGCAACAATTCGCAGCCACCATTACCTCGAAATCCTCCCATCAGATCCCCCAAGAGAACCACTTATGGGCCTCACTATCAGTTAATAAGGCCGGAGGGGTTTTGCTGGCTTTGTTTGACTTCTTAGCGGCCCCCAAGCTCGTACTTTACGAATTAAGCGACCCCTTTTGTACTCCCCCTCCGGCCCACTTGAACAGAGATTTCTAGTTACGCAGTAAAGCACATAGACTATTTTCCCAATATCTAGTAAGTCGCCAAGTTGCCCAGTCACTCACGAGAACCATTATAGCCATCTCGGATCAGAATGTACGGAAGGCCACGGAACTATCACAGAGGTTTCTGCTACAAAACTCCATTCAGTCCTTAGGTGATATAAGAATAGCTATCATGGAGGCGGTCAGAGCACGCCAGGACTTAAGAGTATACTTAGTAAAGAAGTTGCCGGAAGACATAGGTCGCCGGGCAACACTTTCCCCAGTATTAACCTAAGAAGTGCGCAGGGGGGGTAGTGGCCACCCCTCCCTGTGCGGAGGTATTTAGGCTGTTTTCTTCACTCAAATCGTCATCGTACCATAAATATCATTAATACTTATCCATATGCGCCTATTTTACGTTGATTATGAAGATATTAACCTGTTACAGCAATAAAACAAGTGGAAACAGCGTTTGGTTGGTCAAAATCGGCAACAGAGGCCGGGAGTTGTAATCATCGAGTGTGAGCCAGCCTCCCGCTCCTCCACACGTCTGGAGAGAGACTGTCGATCGATACTCTCTCTCTCTCTTTCTTGCACTCGCTTGGCAACACATATGAACACAGCCTGCTAGCAACTCGCTATTGTTAGCACGAAAATATACCTAAGAATAAGGGAATAAGAGGGAGAATAGGTGATAATTGAAGGGGGAAGGGGGAAGGAGGGGATGTGGAGGAGTGATATTTGCCATGGCCAAGGGGCAATAAAAAAAAAAAAAAAAAAATTGATACTGGGCTGATTTAAATGTTTTGTTTAGGCCTTGGATTATATAAGGCTTCCCGCAGCCCACCGGTAGACCTTATATCAGTCTCCCCGCACTTGCTGGGTTAACTGCCTCACTACTTAATATGGATACATGGAGTGCAGTATTCAATATGGTAGACGTTCTAAGGCAGAGTACCTCCCAGCCTAGGAAGGAACCATTTAAGAAACCGTACTCTAAACCAAAAGGCGGTAATAAGCCTCAAGCTACTAGTGCTAAACAGTCCTTTCAGGACCCTAGAGCTCCCCAACAGCAGGGAGGTACTCAGCACAAACACAGGCAGGGTAAACACTCAGGCAAGTGGGATAACAGAGGTAAGTCTCACAACAAGCCGCATCAGGGATCGACGTCTGCTAAAACCAGCCAGCTGTCTCATTCCACTACACCACCACCAAAAAATAGTCAGTCACACTCTCTCTCTCCCGGGGCCTATCGCGGGCGAGTTGGATTCGAGAGTAGTCCCGGCGAACAGACCCAGTACAGAAACTGGGTCATTCCAGGCATGCCGCAGGGCCTGGCCCCGACGAACGTGGGCCCGGACAGTGGTAAGCAAGGGCATCACTTGGCGGTGGCTCTGACGACCTCGTTTACGTCAAACTCAAGAGTTCAATCATGTTTCTTTAGAGGTGGAGTCACTTGTCCAAGAAATGATCACCAAGCATGTCATTGTCCCGGTAAATCCAACTTGCCATGTTTTCACCTCCAGACATTTTCTAGTGCCAAAGAGGGACAGTGTGCAGATGCGACCAGTAGTAGATCTCTCGTATCTGAACACTCATATTCACAATTCACCCTTCAGAATGCTTACAGTGAATCAAATCAGGCTCACACTTCCGCCGCAAGGTTGGATGTGGTCCCTAGATCAGAAAGATGCCTATTGGCATGTCCCCATAAACAAAAGGTTCCAAAAATTCTTCGCCTTGAGGTTCAGGCAAGAGACTTATGTCTTTCAGAGATTACCCTTCGGGTTGAACCTGGCACCTGAGAGTTTTCACAAAATTAGTCCAGCAAGCCCATATACCTTTATTAGCTCAAGGGATCAAGGTGATGTGGTATCTAGACGACTGGCTGGTAGTGGCATTGTCAGAGAGTTTATGCCAGATTCATGTAAACAAAGTCATAAATCATGTACAGACCCTAGGGTTCAAGGTCAACTTGGCAAAGTCTCTCCTTGTACCCACACAGGAAATCCAATGGATAGGGCTGGGCTGGGACACGGCCAATCTGACTCTCACTCAGAGTGTGGACAATCGCAACAGATTTCGCAGGAAACTGTTTCGTTTTCTCCACAGTCTGAATACGACGAGAACGACATGGGAGTCCCTGGTCGGTTCTCTCAATTGGATCCAATTAACTGTGAAGTTGGGCCAGCTGAAAGTAAAGAGGTTAATCATAGAAGGCAACAAATTCTTCCCGCTTTTGCCGGCGGGAAAATTATGGACCACTCCAACATTAATTCACAACTTACTGTCGGTTTGAGCGAAGAAGGAAATATTGCACTCAATAATGACGTGGGTTTCTCCTCCGCCTACGGTATGGGTAGACACAGATGCTTCGGGGACAATAGGCTGGGGATATCAGTCAAGCCTAGGCCACCAGGGCCAAGGTCTTTGGTCCCCAGACATGAACTTTCATATAAACCAACAAGAACTCCTAGTCCCACTATTTTTTCTTCAAACTCACGGCTCTTCATTACAGGGGAAGTCAATTGCGTTTCGAATGGACAACTTGAATGCGGTACACTGCATTCAAAAGCAAGGGTCAACAAGGTCTCGGAGGTTGCTGGAATTGTCAGAACAGATTTTTGCTCTAGCCGAATCGCTGAGCATTCATCTACATGCATCTTATCTCCCGGGCGTAGCGAACATCTGGGCAGACGCTTTGTCCCGGAGACAGAGCACCTCAGTAGAATGGGCAATCAAACAAAACATCTTCAACAAGATGATTGCAGAGCCATACCGTCCACAAGTGGATCTATTTGCGTCAGAAGGGAACCACAAACTTCCTCTCTACCTAACCCGCTGGGAAATAACCTCGGCGGGGGGTCCCAACGCATTATCAGAGGACTGGAACAAGTGGACTTCCATCTATCTTTTTCCTTCTCCAGACGCTTCACTCATGTGTCAGGTAGTTCACAAACTACGGGGTTACCGAGGCCTAGTCTCGATGATCGCGCCACTATGGCCGGCTCAGTTGTGGTATCACCAGTTGAAAACATGGTGCGAGAACCCGGTACTACTCCCGGTCTCATCCTTCCACTTGGAAACAATTGGCAACCTAAAGACCTCGCTGACGTTTGCCTTATGGACATTCAAAATGCCAAATGGCTAACCCAGTATGGAGAGTGTTACAAACAAATTTCTTAATCAGTATACTATGTCCACCAGGAAACAGTACCAATCACATTGGAAAACGTTCACAACCTGGATAGTGGAGACAGCACAAACAGACGCCTCAGTGGCTCTCATTTTTAAATACCTAGATTATTTGTTTGAACATAAACACTTCTCGGTAGTGACACTAAAGAATCACTTGTTAGCTATTAGAACCCCCTTTTTCGACCTCACTGGTCTATCCATACCGCAGGCAGAAGAAAAAGGCTTCATGAGGGTATGTTTCAAGCTACGCCCACCACCACGCCTGCTCATGCCTACCTGGTCACCTGACAAAGCCTTGTCGTTGCTTCACTCACGCAAATATAACCATGCGCCGGATTTTGATTCAGTATTAAAGAAGGCTGTGTTCCTGATGGCTTTAGCGACAGGAAACAGAGTATCTGAGCTGGCGGCGATGAGCAACGAACCCAACTGCCTCAGGTTTGGGAGACTGAACGAACATACGGTATACAAATCGCCCCCTCTCCCACGTTCATTGCAAAGAATGAACATTGTGATCATGTATTCTCAGAATTTACTGTCCCGGCGCTGAAAAGAGCACACGCATCATCTATTATGCCCGGTACAAGCTTTACTTAAGTTTAGGAGGGTGGCACAACCTCAACAACCAAGCTTCCTATGGGTCAACCGAACAGGGAATCGCATCACGAGACGGAAATTAGCTTCTTTACTCGTAGATGTAATCAGTGAAAGTAATCCCGGCGTAGTGGGCAGAGCTCATGATATAAGAAAGTGGGCGGTTTCTCTTAGATTCATGCAAAATTATTCAGTGGACGACATAGCTAACACAAAGCTGTGGGCGTCCAACAATAATTTCTTGACGCGATACCTGTCGGTGGCCCTGGATAAACCAAAACTAACCTGTGTGGCGTTACGGCAACGGGTCTAGTAGTCCATGCGCTATTACTAATTAAGTGTTAATCTTAAATGGTGAAAAGGAGAGGGGGGGGGGGGTGCTAGATAGCTCAATGACCCCTAGAACCCTCCGCCGGATATTGTGATGAGTTCACGAGCTGTGATACTTAATAGTCGAGCTGGTTCTACAGCTCAAAAGATTTTTATTTTATTTGATATCTATCTTAGTACAACTATATAGTATAAACAATATGTACAAACAATTATAGAATGTACAAATAGTTTTAAGGCCAGTATATAATCCAAAAAATTATAGGTCGGTACCTATTTGAAAGGGAATAAGAATATGTCCCCAAACAAACATTTGACAGATCGCAGAGTGCAAATCCAGTCAACTATAAGCAGATCTTCTTTGAAGTAACGCACTGCTTCCTTTTCCATTTTTATAAACATTGTATGTAAACAATAAAGATTTAAATTGTTATACGGATTCTTTGTCTCTACCTGAGGTAATTTGTAAGTGTGTTGATATTGTCACGAATGTCCCCCTCCAGCCTGAAGAGATCAGGCATATCGTCAATGATGGAGGGGCCACTAATAAATTATAGGTTTGATTCCCGGAGGGAAGAAAGAAAACCTAATATTTAGTAGGGGCCCCGTAATCATTGACGATGTAGGGCCCTCCCGTCCATCCCCTTCCCATTCGCTTGATATCTTGAGGTGAATCTTATTATGTCAGTGAAGAAAGTATGGCGGCTCAGGGAGCAGCGGCAAGGAGCCACACACAAGAAATCCACGAGATGGAAAGCTACAGTATAACAATTATTAAGTATATTTTTATTTTTTATTTTTTACGAAGGTTTTTTCATAGAGAGTACCCAATCATAAGACGATTCCATAAGAGAATAAGCGTTACCCTTATGAAGCGTACTCCGTTCTCCCGCGGCGGTAGATTCAAACTGGCTACCGCGGGCGCTTGAATGGAGGCTATTATATTAATAGGCATATCGTCAATTATTATGGGGTCCCTACTAAATATTAGGTTTTCTTTCTTCCCTCCGGGAATCAAACCTATATTCTTTACCGCATTTATGATAATAGGTATATGATTTTACTCAGATTCGAACTATGTAGATAATATAATGTTGCAGACGACTTTAATTTATTCTCAAACTTTAACAGGGCAATCTTTATTTAAATAAACTCATCTGGAGTTAGAATAAAATATATTGGGGGTTATCTGTTTGGAAGGGTTAAATATCAACAAACCATCAATAAAAAGTATATAATTTTTTTAATGTTTTAAACACTTTCATAAATATAGACACGTGTGTAATTGAACAAATGGTAATAAAAATAAACACCATTAGTTCAATTCTACACGTTTCTACATAAGGTTAGCTATTTAACTTGGGTTTATATTTAGTATCCAGTAATCTCTTCTATAGCCTATAATTATATTTGATGCGAGGAGAGGAAAAATTGCAACCGAGATTTCCCCAACTGTTTCCGGCATCCAAAAACCCAAAGGAACAACCAGCTAGGATTGCTAGCATAAACGCCTGCAATCCAACTCAGCCACATTCCAGCAGGAAAACTGAGTCAAGGCCAAGCACCAAAGAAAATGCATCCACGAGGGGAAACTATTTCAAACTCTCTGAAGATCTTCCTCCCCCACCATTTCACATAGGCTTTCCACATCAACCAACAACGCCTGAACAACCAACTTCTCACCATGCAGCCACCTACAACCAGTGCACCAGTAGCAACCACCCTACATTCAATCTGCAACCTGCAACACGACCGAAAATACGAAAAGGTAACAACACGTGGAGTTACCTACTGCAAAGAACCCCACACTTCGCAAGAAAATCCAACAGTAACCACAACACCCTGCATCACCAAACTTCAACACCAACAGTACTCCAAACCAGTGCACAATAGAAAATTACCTAAACCCAATTCCAACCACTCGTGTAGGCCTACCAAAACAGCGAAGTGAAACAAACAGGCCAAAAGTGGAGAAATTGTCCCCGAGTTCTAACCTTAATATCCACCCATGTTCTACTAATTCAAATGCCAAACCAGTGCCCCCGAATGCACAAATGATAAGTGCACTGGAAATGCAAATTACCACCAGTGCACCTTGCTCCCTGATTGAAAACAAAGCCGAAATACCTAGCGTGCTTTTTGCCCTGGAAGCACCTACCCAGGACAACGCAGACAAAAGAAACACTATTCACACTGACTAAATCAGAGTCAAGCATTCAGCCTACTGGCTTGAATTCAATTTTTGAACCTTTCCTCAATACTCCTAGATCAGAAGGGAGAGTTACTGATTCTGAGCTAAGTGAGAAAACTTTCATCTCGACATCTGATCCTTACCAACAACTTAGTTGTATTGGGAATCGGACCGTCTGTGGCGACACTTCCTCATGTGGGTCCGAGATTGAATCACTAGCAAAGTTGCAAGTGACTGATAAGCTCCAGAGTTGTCACGGTGCTAACAGACCCCGATCTACCAGTCCAGAGATTTCTCTAAGTGAACTTAGTGCTGTACGAGCAAGTCTGCCAAAACCCACTAAGCTTGACATTGTTCTACAACCCTCTATTGAGACAGGATATTTTTAACCTTAATTGTCCTCCTACACCTGGAAAGACTTTGTTCCAACCAAGTGCAGGGGTTACTTTAGATTTATCCCATAGGTCCAGTGTGAGTAGGTGTAGCAGAAGTCGCACTATGTCGAAGCCACGAAGGAATCTTGCCAAGTGGTTGTTGAAATTGTTTGGGCCCGAACCTTACCCCGACGTGTGAAAAGTTACCTGAGGGCTAAGGACTCCAAGCGCGACGTTACGTCCCTACAACTTGGAAGGATACTGCCCCGTGACTACACACCCCCTTCCACACTCGATTTCGCTCTACCAGTGCTTCTCTAAACTTCTAACTCCTTTAGTGCCTTTCTAAGTTTCGTAATGGTAACAATGATTATCGTAAGGTTTTAGATCCAGGTATGCCAAGATTCTACTCAAACTTAACGTAATATCGTAGAGCTTTCATCTCTTCCCTTCTTTGCTTAATTATTGTTACCCCAGTTGTAAGGAAACATTATATACATACTTCCTTGAATTCGGGCTCCCGAATTCCTCGCGTGGGAAATATATATATAACATTTCCTGTTATAAATACATGCACCTTACACGTACATTGAGAATACTTCGCGCAGACCTGAGTCTATTCATTCATTATCATTTTTGGGTACAGATCAAATAATGAAAGTCTCGTCACAGAGTTGAATGCTTTTTAGTCACTTATAATTGACTTATTGTTTAATTAACCTTGATGGAGTTTGCTTCCATCCTTGTCACTTGTTGATTTATTTTGTTAATCCATTTGCATTAACTAGTTACCGTATTCGTTTGAACTTAATATTGTCCTTCCTGTCTAAAATTCAGAGCCACGGTTCTTTGTGTCGCAGTAACCTATTCGTGGTGCAATGCATAAGTGTGTTGATTTTCGGTGTGAGCATCCTAGGTTCGAATCCCCGGACTGCCACATGTGTTTGTTAATTTCATTAATCGAGTTTAGGAGTAAAGTTGGTTGGTGGAGAGAACATAATAATTCATCTTGATTTGAGTATTTTGAGTATATTATTCATTGTGATTTTGAGATTGATTATCTCTGTGTATTATTATTATTGTTGTTGTATATTTAATATTCTTATTTTCCCAGAGACCTGTTGATATTGTACCTTAGTGGTTAAGAAATAAAACTTGTGTTCCCTATACTTGTGTTTTGGGTCCATTGTTTATTGCTTGTGTGTTGATTAAGAGATAAGGTAAGTCCTCGCCCAGCGGAGAGGTCCCTAAGTTGAATATAACTGCTGATCCCTAAGTTGGGAATTGCAATCAGAATATCTCACGTTTGCTTGAAAAACGTGGCATGACAAATATAAATTCTCCAACATAAAAGAGACGTTCATAACACTATGTGTGTATCTGATTCATGATTCTGATTTGAAGGAACCATAAAATGTTGCTATTATAATATTGCGCCCTAGCTCCAGGGTACATAGTCCTAATTATAATATTTCATGTTCTTTTTTGTCTACTTATTTGTATGTAAACCATTAATGAATATAAGCATTACTTGTGTTATTCTACTTGAATATTAATAACTATAAACTTACGGACTGTGTTGTTAGTATGCCTCTACTTATTTGTACGGTGGTTTATGTAAGACTTCGTTCTCTACCCAATTGATATAGGATCCACCTTTCATTCCCGGTAAGCCCAGCAAAAAGTCTGGGTATAAACATGGTGCATGGACAAGTTAGAGCCAGAGGTCTACCTAGGCTGATACTAAAGATGAG
>CM064545.1:34343712-34383695 GCA_032716605.1 Paralithodes platypus
TAATCTTTAAATTGGGAGAGAGATGGAGGAGAAGGAGTTGAGGAGGAAGGGTTAGGTGTTGGCAGAGTTAAAGACATATTCAAGAACATTAATAATAAACAAGCATAGTGAGAAAGTAAGAAAGATGAGTGGGGTAGATGTTGGGAGAATAAAAGACATGTTTAAGAAAATTAATAATAACCAAGCATAGTAAAAACAGTCAGAAAGCCAATGAATGGTGAGGGAGAAAAGAAGAAGAAAAGGAAGATATGAGAAGAAAAGGAAGATAGGAGTAGAGGCTTGAGGAGATAATGTGAAGGAAGTTTGTTAAAGAAAAGAGAAAAATTAACTTGGAAAGATGGGGCAGACTGTGTGTGTTTGAAGGGAGATGAGCTGGGTGGAAGGGGGGAGGGTGGGGAGGTGGTGGGGGGGGGGGAGGGGTGGTGGAGTCCAAGTGGAATGTGTGAGGGCGAGGTAGTGGAGGTGGAGGGAGGGACGGACGGACGGTGGATGGAAGGAAGAGAGTGCTGGGTGGATGGAAAGAAGAGAAGACACAGGATGAAGGAAGGAGGATAGGATAGGAAAAGAAAGAGAAGATGAAAGAAGAAAAGGAAGAATTGATGATTGAAAGAAGAGAAGAAACAAGATGACGGAGGGAAGGAAGGTGGATAGGGTAGAAAAGGAAAGGAAAGAGGAGAAGATGGAAGAAGGAAGAAAGAAAATGATGATGGAAGGGAAGTAAGAGGAGATTATATACCCGATACTAGTTAATATGTGTAGTCTAGAAAGAGAAGATTAATAGTGAATATTGATGTGTTGAGTTATATTTACATTTCCAAATATCACTACTGGAGTTTTTAGCCTTAAATATCGCCATATGGATGATGTACTACTTGGTTAACACACACACACACACACATGAGAAAGGAAAAGGGGGTAAGTAGGAAATAGAGAAGGAGGAGGAGGAGGAGAAAGAGTGGGATAAGAAGAGAAAGGAGGAGGAGGAAGAGGGAGAAAGAAAGAGGAGAAAAGGAGGAGAAAGGAATGTTGAGTGGAGGGAGGAGGTAGTGGAGAGAGAGTAACCTAACGGGATGTGGGGTTTTGTGTTAGAGAGAGAGAGAGAGAGAGAAGTTTGATTAACCCATTCACTACCGGTGACATCCTTTTCATTATAACCTGGCAACTATTAGATGATTCTATTAAGTTTAAGAAGGACCTCTAACTACCAGAAGGCGACAAACTATCTCAATGAATCCTCTTAGCTTGGTTATCACACAGGGGCCCACGTCTCTTCAACAAACTCCCACGGCGAGTAAGAGACATGAGGGGCGTCTCTTTAGACAACTTCAAGAGAGCCCTCGATGTCGAACTGCAAAAAGTGCCAGACGATGCCATCTTCGCAAGGGAGCGTGCTGTCTCTTCAAACAGTCTGCTGCACCAAAACACAACCCACAACGAGGGGCGGAAGCATTCCTCGTGCTGCTAGGAGGAGGTGGGGCGAACACAACCTTAGGTGACCTTAGGTTAGCTACCACAGATATTTCCTAAGCTGAAGAAAATCGTCTAATAGCTGCCAGAATATGATGCAAATGTCGTCACCGGAACTGCACGGATTAAGATTGTACTGTACCTTATTAAGAGGGGTCACCTGCTTTTGTTATTTTTCTCTCTTTTTCTCTGTTTCTCTGGCTTGTATCCATTCGGCCCCATTCAGCCAACTGTTTGACGACGTTTATCCCCATTCAGGTGTCGATTTCTTCCTGGCGAGCGAAAGCAAGCTAGCATTGTATGGAGAAATCCGGCTTCGCCGGAGAAATTTTTCTATCGAAAAATTTACAAATTTAGCTTGGCTGAAAAAATATATATATATATAATATATATATATATATATATATATATATATATATTATTATATATATATATATATATAGATAATATATATATACATACCTGGTATATATATATATATGCTGGTTCGCTACCGCTCGCCAGGAAAATATTGACACCTGGATGGGGGTAAACGTCTTAAAACAGTAGGCTGAATGGGGCCGAATGGATACAACCCAGAGAAAGAGTGAGAAAGAGAGAAAAAACGAGGTGGGCCCCCTTAATTCTTGTTATCATTATGCTATATATATATTCACGGAATGGAAGAGAAAGCCAAGAATAGGTGGAAAAGAGAAATGTTGAAAGTCGAATGTTTAGAATTGAACGGAGGAATGCGAACGAGTTATGAAAGGAAGGTAGAAGAAAATTACACAGCATTATCGGATGAAATATGGAATGGCAAAATGTATACTAGATAGATAGATAGATGGAGATAGATATATAGATAGACAGACAGACAGATAAATAGATAGGTAGATGGATAGATAAATATATAGAAAGGTAGATAGATAGATAAATAGATAGATAGATAGATAGATAGACAGACAGACAGACAGACAGACAGATAGACAGACAGATATATAGATAGATAGATGGATAGATGGATAGATAAATATATAGAAAGGTAGATAGATATATAAATAGATGGTTAGATAGATAGATAGACAGATAAAAGAAAGAAGACTGGAAAAGAAACATGGAACAAAAACGGAACCTGGGAGGAAATTAAGAGACGGAAAAGTAAATTACGAAGGCAATTACTTAATATACCGGTATTAACTTAATTATGACTCAAGAGAAACTGATTTAAAATAACAAAGTAAAATGTATAAGAATGTTGGCAATTATAAAATTAAGCGTGCACACCCATACACGTATACACCACATACTCAATACACACACACACACAATATCCACACACACACACACACCATATACTCAATACACACACACACTATCCACACACACACACACACACCATATACTCAATACACACACACACACCATATACTCAATACACACACACACACACACACACACACTCCACACACACACACACACACACACACCCATACACACACACACCATATACTCAATACACACACACACACACACGCACATACACCACACACACACAGTCACTACACACATACACACACAGGGTTTAAGTCCCTCAGAATTCAAACGTTTTTTTTCCGGGTATGCCGATGGAGAGGATTGTATCGTGGTCCCTACCTAGCCAAGCTACTCAACTATCAGCTCGCTTTAGCCTACACGTACTCCCACCAGTACATCTGCGTAAGTACTATGGCGGGAACTCAGGCACCTCAATGTCGTCAAAAGTTGTAGTTAAGGTAAATTAAGCATTGCGCTGAACCTAGATACAGTAAACCAACAATTATTATTATCATACATATTATTACGCTCATACAGCTGGCATCCCAACCCACGCCCCAACCATCAATATCAAGGGCATATCAATGTAAAAATAATAATTAATTGAAAAAATAAATTGAAAATAGAGTAATCGCAAATCTAATTAAGGTGAGGGTATAATTATACACGTGTAAGATGAGGCAAGATTAAATGATAGATGGATAACTAGATAATATATATACCGGTATATAACGGTATATATATATAGATAGATAAATAAATAGAATATAACGCTAGATAAATAGTTAGATAGGTTGATAAGTAAATGGAAATATAGATAGACAGATAGATAGATTGACATAAAAATAGGCAACATAAGAAACATATAGAGAGAAAGATAGATATACGTATATATTATATGATAGATAGATACATAGATAGATAGATAGACTAAGAGAGAGATGATAACATAAGAGCATAATAATACTGTGCCATGATGAAGTTATTGTGGCACGTGAAATTTATGATTAAGAGTTGGATGATGATATTAAGTACCGGTACTGGTCGGCTTGGTAATATATTGTGGAGGGTAAAGACATTGTTAGAACATACATACATATATTCACACACACACACACACACACACACACTCACACACTCACACACTTAATTAGATACACACACAAGACATTATTTCACACACACAGTTCATGCCTCACCTCTCTCTCCTGCTAATCCGTTCTCTCTCTCTCTCTCTCTCTCTCTCTCTCTCTCTCTCTCTCTCTCTCTCTCTCTCTCTCTTCTCTCTCTCTCTCTCTCTCTCTCTCTCTCTCTCTCACACACACACACAAGAAATATATTGTAAAAGATGAGTAGATAAAGATGACACGTAAGACCAGAGAGAAGGGAGACTAAACATTATTATTATACCACACAGGGCAAGTTTAAAGAGAAGGGCTGAACACGAAGGAAGTGTAAGAGCTGGGCAGAGTAGAGAAAAAGAGAGAGAGAGAGAGAAAGAGAGAGAATGAAAGGGTAAGAGAGGAAAAGAGAACAATAATGGAAGAGGAATGAAAAGGGCATGAGAGAAGAAGAAGACTGAGAAAGGCAAGAGTGAAAGAGAAGAATGACTGGGAGAATAAACAGAATGGATGTAAGGAGAACGAATAAATAACAAGAAAGTGGACGAGAGAAGAATATAGATTAAGAGAGAAGAGAGATAGGTTGGTATAAATGAAGAATACTGAAGACTAAAAAGGTTAAATAAGAGAGAGAGAGAGAGAGAGAGAGAGAGAGAGAGAGAGGAGAGGAGAGGAGGAGGTAGGCATGAGGTAAATATGAAGGTCGATGCTATTGTTTACTGCAGAAAGGAAGGAGTGAAAGCTGTGTGTGTGTGTGTGTGTGTGTGTGTGTGAAGTGTGTTGTGTGTGTGCGTGTACAGTAATTTGATGTGTGAAATGTGGTGTGTGTTTGTGAGCATGTTGTTGTGTATGTGTATGTCTGTATTATGCTCTGTGTGTGTGCGTGTTAGGAAAATAGATACATTAAAATACCGTTGATAAGAGAGAGAGTGTGTGAGTGAGTGTGAGAGAGTTTGACAGAAGTATGAGGGGGTTAAAGGAGACGAAGCGATAAGAGGGAAGGGGTTAAGGCGGGGGGGGGGGGGGGGGGAGTGGGAGCCAAGGGAATATGTTACATAGGTTTACATATACCAATGCACTGGCCACACACACCTTACGATACCAGCGTGGTTGTCAGGACTTAATTATAGAATTGATAGCAACACTCAGAGTACAAAACTTAAAGAAAGGGGGGGGGGGGAAGTGGGAGATAGAATCAGAAATCCGAAGCCTCTCTCCCCACCCACCTCTCTCTCCGCCAAATTTCTTGTACCATACAATTGGAAGTGAATATTATAGGCCTAATAACTTGACAGGTTCTTGAAAATGACAGAGAGATTATTAACATCATATTATAATGTACCAGTAGAAGAAATAAGATATACTGTATACTCTGATATTATGCTGTAGCCTTATATTGGGGAAAGAAGTATTTGATGCATTAGTTACGATACAATAAAATAAAGAAGTATTTGATGCATTAGTTACGATAAAATAAAATAAAGAAGTATTTGATGCATTAGTTACGATACAATAAAATAAAGAAGTATTTGATGCATTAGTTACGATAAAATAAAATAAAGAAGTATTTGATGCATTAGTTACGATACAATAAAATAAAGAAGTATTTGATGCATTAGTTACGATACAATAAAATAAAGAAGTATTTGATGCATTAGTTACGATAAAATAAAATAAAGAAGTATTTGATGCATTAGTTACGATACAATAAAATAAAGAAGTATTTGATGCATTAGTTACGATACAATAAAATAAAGAAATATTTGATGCATTAGTTACGATTAAATAAAATATCGCCTTGTGTTCAGCTATAATATGATACTCTGCTTAGGTGCGTTTAAAATGTAGGCTTAATGTCATTATGTAGATTTTTTGTTTAAATTAGCCACGTTTCCCGCAGGAGGAAGTTGGCTCGCAGAAGCATAAAATGGCACAAATATACTGGGGACGTGGGCGTATTTACTTGATCATTTAAGTATCTTTTTATTATTTACTTGATCATTTAAGTATCTTTTTATTATTTACTTGATCATTTAAGTATCTTTTTATTATTTTGTTAGTTCCCTCCCTATACACCTCCATCAAGCTTAAACAAACATCCATTAGATCCCCATTTAGATTAATTTGCAAATTTTTCGGTAGATTTGTTCTGCCCTATTCCCAAAAAGAGGCTTATAGCTCTGGTCACTTTTGTAGCGAGTGATGTCGCCAATTCCCAGACCGAAAACAAATATATAAAGTAATCAATAAATTCATGAACAGATTAAGTAAACAAGTAAAGGCATAATCTAATTTTACATACCAAGTTGCACAATAAATTCTTCTAGTCTGACTGTACCTGCACATGTTGGCAGCGTTGCAACCTTGCCTCGTTAGTCAGGTATGAAGGCACCAGAGCAGCCTTGCACTTAAGGGGAGGTTTTTAGTTAGTTCGCTAGACCTCCATCAAGCTTAACATTACAGCCCCTAGAACCCCTTTCAAGATAAATTTGTACATTTTTCGGTAGAAAAATGTCCCGGCCGAAGGCCGATTCCTCTTAAATTACAGGCTCGCTATCGCTCGCCAGGAAAAAATCGACACCTAAATGGCACACAAAGTCTTAAAATTGACAGCAATGGGGTGAAAGTTCTTAAAATCGCCAAACTAATGGGACGAACGTCTTCAAATATAAAAAGCAATGGGGCTAACCATGAGGGAGAACGGGTCAAGGAAAAAAAATCCCTCAAGTGGAAATCTCCCCTTACGGGGGGGATGGGCTGGGTTTTCTGGCCCCCTTCTCCCTCGTGTTTAGCCCCATTGATTTTTCGTTTTAAAGACGTTCAGCCCATTAGTTTGGCGATTTTATGACTTTACGCCCCATTTCTTTGTCAATATTAAGACCCTTCGTGCCATTTAGGAGTCGATTTTTTCCTGGCAAGCGATAGCGAGCCTGAAATTGTAAGAGTAATCAGTCTTTGGTCGGGAAAATTTTCTACCGAAAAATGTAGAAATTTATCTTGAAAGGAGGTCTAGGGGGTGTTTTTTACAGGTTGATGGAAGTCTAGGGAGGAAACTAAAAAAATAATAAAAATATAAAACAATAATTAAATATATACGGCCATCTTCCCTTAACCACTTCTGTACCGGCTACGTCTTTCAACTTTATTCTGGCTACTATTAGACGATGTTTGTGCAGTTTAGAAAGGACCTCCAGCAATTAACAAGTTCGAAGTATCTTTCTTAACCCTTTTAACTACCCCAGATCCTTCTTATTCCGCTTAAAATCGTCTAAAGATAGCTATAATAAAATCGAAAGAGGTCGCCGGTAAAGAAGGGGTTAAAGCAGGCACTGAGGCAAGAGGGCACAGGAAACAGTCAGGCATGCTGAAGATGGTGTACAATCCCGAGATATCAAAAGCTGTATCGGGCCCAAGTGAGATCAAACCGCGCTATATGATATCCTAATTGCTTCAGAATTTGGATTTACACATTTAAAGATTTAAATGGGGGGGGGGGATACTTATTTATACTTGTGAGTGTGCTATGGTGGGTAGTCATGTAAGCTAGTACACATACACTCTTTGGGGAAACAAGGCCGTTTGTAGACAGTTGAAATAATGTGGAAGGTTTACTAAGGTTCTAGTAAAGCCATATATATCCGAATATATTATATCAGCAATAGAGGTACCGTTGTCTATAATTATTTGTGACACCAGAATTTGTTATCCAGATCCTAAACCGAAAATAAATGACGAATGTTTACCTATAGAGTATAGACTCTGAGGAAGACGTGTATGGTATTTGTTTTTATTTAACTAGCGATGGAAAATTAAAGTCTGTTTTTTAGGGGTGTAGTCAGGCAAGGTTGAGGCAACCTTTGCATTTTTTGTGGCTGACT
Source organism: Paralithodes platypus (assembly GCA_032716605.1). Lineage (NCBI taxonomy): Eukaryota > Metazoa > Arthropoda > Malacostraca > Decapoda > Lithodidae > Paralithodes > Paralithodes platypus. The sequence goes on from CM064545.1 coordinate 34,351,475, forward strand.
GGCTAACAGTGAGGTGGATAAGCAAGTACTGGGGGGATGTGCGTGTTTAGCATATTTGATTATTCATTTATCTTTTATTATTTTTTAGTTTCCACCCTAGACCTCCATCAAGCTTAAGAAAACACCCCAAGAACACCCTTCAAGATATATTTGTAAATTTTTTGGTAGAAAAATTGAGAGTGCACAGACATACAGTGAAACATTCACAGTCTGATAGTGTGGCAGACAGACTGTGAGACACAGACAGACAGACTGAGAGTGTGACAGATTTACAAACAGTGGTGCAGACTTCCATACTGATATTAAGACAGACATTTAGATATTGAGACATACAGACATACAGTGAGTATAGACAGACTGTGAGTGTGACAGACATACAGACAGTGATGCAGACCTCCATACAGAGAAAACCCTGGACTGAAAGATAAGCATACAGGCAATGTATAAAACTATATTTGTTTGTGGTGATGGGCTGGTCTCTCAGAGTGAGAGTTTAACTTTCTCTGTCATACCCATAGCTTACTCTGACTTCCTTTAGCGTATATATTTTCTAGATCTCAAGTGGCGGCGTCTCTTCCGTGGTTTGACCTCCCTACTGCCAACCTAGAGGTTGGCAGACAGAGCCAAAGCGTTACATTTATCCTTTGCCCCTCAACTTTCCCTTCATAATTGCTGAGGGGCACAGGGCCTTGGGTGGGGCTTCGGTGTCTCGAGCGTTTCTGCACTCTCCTCAGCAACTCGCCAGGGAGCTGCTTTAGTCACCTGGGCTTTCTTAGTGGTAAGCAGGGAGGGTTCTGTGGAGGCGCTCGGTTATGGCCTTAGCCTTGCTCGGGACCTTGGTTCGGTCAGACAGCCTGGGGAACAAGAACAACTATATATTTTATCTACGAAAGTAATATGCCACACATCTGCTATTTCATACATTCATACAGGCAGCCGGACAGTCATTCACTTAAAGGCAGTCATGCATGCGAGGAAATGGGCCCTGTTCTTTGATTCCCACCGTCATTCTTTTGCTGTCAGTCATATTCTTTGTCAGATAACCATACATGCACATTTTCTGACATCCGCATTCTTAGATAGTTATGAGGTAGGACTAGGTGAGGTTTGGTGTGGGTGGAGTATGGTGGCAAGTATTTTATGATAGTTATAAGACAGGTGTGGTGTGGTGTGGGTGGAGTATGTTGGCAGGTACTTTAAGATAGTTATAAGACAGGTGTGGTGTGGCTGGAGTATGGTGACAGGTACTTTAAGATAGTTGTAAGACAGGTGTGGTGTGGGTGGAGTATGGTGGCAGATACTTTAAGATAGTTATAAGACAGGTGTGGTGTGGTGTGGTGTGGGTGGAGTATGGTGGCAGGTATTCTTAGATAGCTGTAAGATAAGTGTGGTGTGGTATTGTGTGGCTGATGGTAGTAGGTATTCTTAGATTGCTGTAAGATAGGTGAGCTGTGGTGGCTACAGGTTATGGTGGGAGTTACTTTAAGATAGTTATAAGACAGGTGTGGTGTGGTGTGGTGTGGTGTGGATGGAACATGGTGGCAGGTATTCTTAGATAGCTGTAAGATAGGTGTGGTGTGGTATTGTGTGGCTGGAGTATGGTAGTAGGTATTCTTAGATTGCTGTAAGATAGGTGAGCTGTGGTGGCTACAGGTTATGGTGGGAGTTACTTTAAGATACCTATAAGACAGGTGTGGTGTGGTGTGTAGTAAAGCAATAATATAGGTAAGGTATACTGTATTGACTATGTAGATTATGGTGGGAAGCAAGGTATTCTAGTGGAGTGTGGTGGCGATACGGTACCGTACATTATGGCGGGAGGTATTCTAGCTATAAGAGAGGTGTACTGTAGAGTTAGAGAGAATATATGTGATGGTTGATGCTGTGCTCATTGTCATCCATAATACAGAGGTGTAAGATTAGTCAGAATAGATGGGATTCTTTTTAAGAGGTAATAATTATAGGAAGGAAAAACAAAGACAAAAATAAAAAGAGGTTGTTGATGTCATCCCCTAATAATAATGTCGTGCCTATGTTATGCTATCCATGATTTTCTATCCCTCCAGAGAGTGATGGAGGGAGGGAGGGGAGGGGGGTCGTGTGCATGCTTGTGGGTCGTCTGGCCCAGATTCCTGTGTGGGCAGGTCATGAAGGGGTTAGGGGGGGGGGGGGGGGGGACGTATGCCTGGCTGTCTAAAATGCCCCCCCCCCCCCCCACCACCACCCCAACAACCAACCCCACTTCTCTCTCCGCCTTCCTCATTCGTTCCTCTCTTCTCTCCCCATCCCCACTCTCTCTCTCTCTGTAGCTCTCTCTCTGTAGCTCTCTCTCTCTCTCACTCACTCTCACACTCACTCACTCTCACTCACTCTCACTCTCACTCTCACTCTCACTCTCTCTCTCTCTCTCTCTCTGCATTTTCCCTTATGCTAAACATCAAATTTAATCCGGTTCTTAATGTGTGTGTGTGTGTGTGTGTGTGTGTGTGTGTGTGTGTGTGTGTGTGTGTGTGTGTGTGTGTGTATTCCTCCCTGTCTGTGAATTTTACCCTTTTGTCTATGTGTATATTCCAATAGGTGTATTCCTATTCCTCTCTGCATTCCTGTCTTTCTGTGGCAATTCCCAGCTGTCTGTGCATTCCTGGCTGTGTGTATTTATGGATGTGTACTGTACATTCCTGTAGCCTATGTGTGTATATTCCTAGTTGTGCATTCCCACCTTTTTGTACCGTCGTGTGTGCATTCCTATATTTGTGCATTACTATGTGTACAGTACTTGTGCATTTATTCCTCCATATGTGCATTCCTGTTTGGTTTTGTGCATTCCAATTAGTATGTACATTGTTGTGTGCATTTCTCTACATGTTTGCATCGCTGCTTGTCTATGCATTTTGTCTGCCTGTTTACGTTCCTCTATCTTACCAAGTAATAAATAAATACAAAACAAAAAATCAAAATTAAAAAAGTGCATTCCTGTCTGTTTCTGCACATTCCTGCCTGTACCTTTGTGTATTTAGGTCTGCCTGTGTGTATTCATGTCTGCTTGTATGTATTCCTGTATGGCTGTCTGTATGACTTCCTGTGTCTGCTTGTGTATTATGTGCATTCCTGTCTGTTGCTGCACATTCTTGTAATTATGTCTGCCTGGGTGTACTCATGTCTGCTTGTAATATAATCCTGTATGGTTATCAGTATGGAGCTTCCTGTGTGTCTGTGCCTGTGTATTATGGATGTGCGTGTTCACGAGTCTGCCTCCTCATGACTGATTGTGACTGATGGTAGGACCGCTGCTTGATTTGATTGTAGGATACTTATCGTACCAGTACCAGTAGTATATACATACCGTATGTATATTCGGGTCTTTCTATCTGTCTGTTTGTCTTAAGCCTTCCTATGCCTTTCCGTTATTATGAGTTACTATGACAACTGGGTGCTCGTGCTTGATAGTGACTTAGTATTATATGTGTATGAAGGAGACAAAATGCAAAGCTGTCTGTAACTAGTCCCTCCCCCAAAAATAAGCCAAAATAAAAGCAAAAACAAAAATGCAAGAGTGATAAGAGAGCTACATCCAAGGTACCGGTACGATATGTTAAAGTCGAAATGTCTGGACAGAAGGAGCTTGAAGCAGTTTAAGTCATGGATGAGGGAAAGACAGATTGAGGAAGAGAGTCCCAGAACTTACCGTACTGTACTTGTTGACTATAACTGTTATTACAACTTATATATCCGGTAATAGTTTTCTGTCAGCCTGTCTATGTTGTGTCTAGCCTGTACCCCCCCCCCCCCCCCCCCGTGTTTTTATTTGCCTGTAATACGAACCTGTCTGTTGGTGATTGATTGTGATGGTCTGGTAGGGATTGTATTACAGGCATTTGGATAATTTCTGTCTGTCTGATAACCTGTGTGTCTGTCTACAATCATACCCCGTCACTAGCCCTATTGCCAGCTTCTCTATATCGTGTTTAGCCTCTCTGTCTGTCTGTCTGCCCGTCCCTGTGCTTGCGTCTATCTGTAATGCGAGTCTGTCTGGTCATGATTGATTGTGACTGATAGTAAGGCCGCTGGTGCTTCATGTGATTGTCTGAGAGTGATTGTATTACGGGCATATCGGATTGTTCCTGTCTGTCTGTCTGTCTAGTATATCTGTGTGTCTGTCTACAAGCATACCCGTCACCAGCCTTTTATCCAGCCTGTCTATGTCGTGTCTAGTCTGCCTGCCTGCCCCCTCCCCTGTGAGTGCCTGTAATATGAGAGTCTGTCTGCTCTTGATTGATTGTAAGTGATGCTGCTGCACTTCATCTGATTGTCTTAGTCTGATTAGGTTATGTGTGTTCGGATTGGTAAGGACGTGGGGGTGGTGGGAGAGGGGGGGGGGGTTGTTTATCTGTGTCATCGACCTCTTGCTTGGTTCGTTGTTATCGTACGGAACTTATACGTTATTTCCCTTCATTGTTTCCAGCTTTGTGTGTGTGTCTCTGTTGTTCTTTCTCTCGCTCTCTCTCGTTCTCGTTCTCGTTCTCTCTCTCTCTCTCTCTCTCTCTCTCTCTCTCTCTCTCTCTCTCTCTCTCTCTCTCTCTCTCTCTCTCTCTCTGGGGAGGGAGCTTCTTCTTTGCTATCCTTTCCTTCCACTTCCCTTTACTCATGGGTTAGCTATCTCTACTAAAATTAAGTCCTGACCACCTCGCGTTGATCGTAAAGTCTGTGTGGTCAGTGTATATATGTAAATCTGTGTAAATATATCTCTTATAATCTTTTGAGAGAGATCTGTCCTAAGCTTTAACTATCTTTCATGATTATAAGATTCACCGTTTTTTTTTTTATCTTTCTCTCCTTTTCTCTGTTTCCCTGGCTTGTATCCTTTCGGCCCCACTCAGCCAACTGTTTTAAGACGTTTATCCCCATCCAGGTGTCGATTTATTCGTGGCGACCGAAAGCGAGCCAGCATTGTATGGAAAAATCTGGCTTCGCCGGAGACATTTTTCTATCGAAAAATTTATAAATTTAGCTTGCTGTCAACATCTGACAGACATTAATACAGCACACAGCGAGTCAAATGTAATGACAGCTGAGACATGACTTATTAGTGCCACCGTACAGTAAGGGTACGGGAAGTGATATAATTGATTGATTGTTTGCTCAGCTACCGGTACCGGTACGCTACGTGACATTTGGTGGCTGACATTTTATGCATGCCGCTTTATTCGTTCGGTATTGATCTTTCTATTGAACCTTTGTGCTATCCTTGTCTTCCTCTTTCATTCATTTGGGGTTTTGCTATATATACTAGAATTGAGACCACTCCACCTCGTTTGGGTCGCAAGGTCTGTGTGGTCAGTGTATATATCCAATTAATATGACTTTACCTTGTGTATTCTCTCGCTAACTTTCACTCTCTTTCAATCATTCTCGTACAACACGTCTCTCCATCTATCTATTTATATACCGGTACCGGATATGTCTGTCTGTCTATCTATATATATGTCTGTCTCTCAAGCACTATTTATCTGTAGGCTATATCTACTTGTATCTAACCATATATCTACCTTTATCTATCTATTTATCTATCTATATATCTATCTATCTAATCTATCTCACAAACAAACAACAAAACTAACAACAATAACAACACCAGCAGCCCCATCTCTAGCTACCTCTCTCTACCAGTGATTCAACAACAACAACAACAACAACAACAACAACAACAACAACAACAACACTAACAAATACAAATACAACAGCAACAGTCCCATCTCTAGCAACCTCTACCACTAACTCACCAAACCAACAAATAACAACAACAACGACAACACCAACCACAACCATCCCATCTCTATCTACCTCTACCACTGACTGACTCACCACCATTGACCTTTGCTAGGGGGCCTTGTAGTAGTTAGTTTACGTGACTCTCTCTAGCTAACCTAACCCCCCATGCATTATTCAGTTTATACACGGAGGAGGAGGAGGAGGTGGGAGGGATGGAATGGGATGGGATGGGATGGGAGGGGATGAGATGAGATGAGATGGGTTGAGTTGGGAGGGGAGGGAATGGGATGAGATGGGTTGGGATAAGATGAGATGAGATGAGATGAGATGGGTTGGGATGAGATGGGATGGGATGAGATGGGATGGGATGAGATGAGGTGGGATGGGATGAGATGGGATGAGATGGGATGGGATGAGATGAGATGGGATGGGATGAGATGAGATGAGATGGGATGGGATGAGATGAGATGGGATGGGATGAGATGGGATGGGATGAGATGGGATGGGATGGGATGGGATGGGATGAGATGAGCTGGGATGGGATGGGATGCGATTGGAGGGGAGGGGAGCGGAGGAAAGGATATGAGATGGGAGGGGATGGGATGGGGATGAAAAATGATGGGAGGTGTTCGGATAAGTTATGGGATGGGATTGGATTGGATGGGATGGGATGATGTGAAGTGAGATGATGCATACGGGATGGCACAGCATAATGAGAACACAACATGATGGAATAGAATGGGTTGTGTTAGATGGGGCAGGGGTGGGGTTATGTGAGATGGGATGGTGCAGGATAGGATTGTATTTTGTATGTGTAGTTATGGGTTTGGATAGAATGGGATAGATAGGATAGAAGAGGATCAGTTGAGATGGGATAAGATGATACAAAATGGAATCGAACAAGATGAGATTATACTGTTTATCATAATAACATGGAACAGGATGGGATGGAATTATGTAAGTTGAGGTGACATGATATATTTTAGGGATAGATAGATACTGTTTAGATAGGTTAACATGATAGATTTTTAGGGTTAGATATATGACGGTACTTTTCAGATTGGTTGACATGATTGATTTTAGGAATAGATAGATACTGTTTAAGATGGGATCGGACAAAATGGAATTAAAATGATATGTTTTGGAGCATTGCAGGAGCTAGTTTACGTGACTGTGGGTAGCCTATGTATAATTCAATGGACACACAGAGGAGGAGGAGGTTGGATGGAGTGGAAGAAGATGGGATGATGCCAAGTGGAATGAAACAAATGGAATGATGCGATGTGTGTGTGTGTGTGTGTGTGTGTGTGTGTGTGTGTGTGTGTATGTCTGTCTGTCTGTCTTTCTGTCCGTCAATCTGTCTGTGTTTGTTTGTCTGTGTTTTGTGTGTGTGTTTGTGTGTGTGTGAGAGAGAGCGAGAGAGAGAGAGAGAGAGAGAGAGAGAGAGAGACAGAGACAGAGAGAGTTACTTTGGATGTGTCCAGTCTGTGTAAACATACCATATATGGTATACGGTACCTGGTATGTGTGCCTGTCAAGATAGTGCATTATATTAACAGGCGTGGTCAGATATAATGTTAAAACACACACACACACACACACACACACACACACACACACACACACACACACACTGTGGTCCCATAGTCTAATGCGTTGTGTTTCGCGCTGACCGCGAGGGCCGTGGCGAGGGTTCGAGTCTCCATCAGAATCCTAAATTTTTTTTCGGCCATAGCGACAGAGAGAATTGTATCGTGGTTCCTCCCTAATCAAGCTGCTATCAGCCTGTGTTAGCCTACACATCTTCTCACCAATACACAGTACATCTGCGTATGTGCTTGGTGGGAAGCCAGGCACCTCACGGTCGCCAAAGGTCGCATGTGACCTCGTAGTTAAGGTAGAATAAGTATTGTACTGTACATAGGTTTAAGAAAAACTCTGTAAATTTTCAGTCCCAGGGCTGCAATGAACAATAAAATGACAATTATTATTATATATATACCGTATATATTATTACACACACACACACACACACACCTACCTACCTCTGACCTTGGTTTTCTTCTCCATACTCCTGTGCAAACCAAATCAATTGATCTCCAGCTTAATAAAACAACAAAAATAGACTGGCTAGAAATGCCTCCTGACTTTTGATCTCGCCTGTACTCGCGCGTGTGTGTGTAAGACGTCTCCTGGTTATTTGATATTTTGAGAGAAGATCGAGAGGTTACGGATGAAGGTTGCATTTTACTTTTTTTGTCTGAGTTCATGCCTTGCTGGTGTGGCGAAAGGTATAAGATTGTGCGTTGCTGTTTGTTGTAGTTGTTGGTGTATTTTTTATTTTTTTTTATTTGTAGTATATTTGGTGTGTGAGTTTATGATTAGCTAGCTTGACGAATGGTATGAGAGAGTGTTGTTGTTGTTTGTTGGTTGATATTGGTTTGTGTGTTAAGGTTGGTCTTGTTGATGTTACCTTTGTTACCTTTGTTGAGTTCGCCACTGCTAGTGGCACCGAGGAGCGTGCCGCCCCTCGTCCTGGGTGGTGATTTGGTGCAGCAGACTGTTCGAAGGGGGCAGCACGCTCCCCTGCGAAGATGGGCTCGTCTAGCACTTTTTGCAGTTCGACATCGAGGGCTTTCTTGAAGTTGTCTAACGAGACGCCCCTCATGTGATTGTTGTTGTGGTTGTAGTTATTGAGTTCATGACTGGCTGGGGTGGCGAATGGTACCGTACGAGAGTGTGTATTTGCTGTTGGGTTGTGAATATTGGTGGCGTGTTATGGTTGTTGATGTGGTTGTTACGGTTGGTAGTGGTTTTAGTGTGTTATGGTTGTTGATGTGGTTGTTAGGATTGGTAGTGGTTTTAGTGTCTTATGGTTGTTGATGTGGTTGTTAGGGTTGGTAGTGGAGTTAGTGTGTTATGGCTGTTGATGTGGTTGTTAGGGTTGGTAGTGGAGTTAGTGTGTTATGGTTGTTGATGTGGTTGTTAGGGTTGGTAGTGGAGTTAGTGTGTTATGGTTGTTGATGTGGTTGTTAGGGTTAGCAGTGGAGTTAGTGTGTTATGGTTGTTGATGTGGTTGTTAGGGTTGGTAGTGGAGTTAGTGTGTTATGGTTGTTGATGTGGTTGTTAGGGTTGGCAGTGGAGTTAGTATGTTATGGTTGTTGATGTGGTTGTTAGGGTTGGTAGTGGAGTTAGTGTGTTATGGTTGTTGATGTGGTTGTTAGGGTTGGTAGTGGAGTTAGTGTGTTATGGTTGTTGATGTGGTTGTTAGGGTTGGTAGTGGAGTTAGTGTGTTATGGTTGTTGATGTGGTTGTTAGGGTTGGTAGTGGTTTTAGTGTGTTATGGTTGTTGATGTGGTTGTTAGGGTTGGTAGTGGAGTTAGTGTGTTATGGTTGTTGATGTGGTTGTTAGGGTTAGTAGTGGAGTTAGTGTGTTATGGTTGTTGATGTGGTTGTTAGGGTTAGTAGTGGAGTTAGTGTGTTATGGTTGTTGATGTGGTTGTTAGGGTTGGTAGTGGAGTTAGTGTGTTATGGTTGTTGATGTGGTTGTTAGGGTTGGTAGTGGTTTTAGTGTGTTATGGTTGTTGATGTGGTTGTTAGGGTTGGTAGTGGAGTTAGTGTGTTATGGTTGTTGATGTGGCTGTTAGGGTTAGTAGTGGAGTTAGTGTGTTATGGTTGTGTTGTGGTTGTTTTGATCGAGTTCGAGTTCTGGAGTAGCGGAAGGTAAGATGAGAGTGTGGGTTTGTTGCTTTGGCAGTGGGGGTTGTTGTTATTGTAGTGGTTGTGAATTAGTCTTATTTGTCTAATATTGTGTGTGAGTTCATGATTGGCTGGGGAGGTGAACAGTTTGAGGAATTCAGATGATGATGATGATGATGAGGAGGAGGAGAAAGAGGAGGATGGTGAGGTTGATGATGATGGTGATGATAATAATGTGATTGTTTTGTTATGTTGTACTTGTTGGATTGTTTTATTTGTAATTTTGGTTGTTGGAATGTGCTTATATATTATTTGTCGTAAATCTTGTGCTAAAATTATTGTTTTAAGAGATTATCTGCATTTTACTGGTAATAAGTTGTGTATTTTATATAGTCTGATTAGATACTATACAGTATATTAATACATGAGGAAAAGGAATTTATTGAACAACTTTTTCCCTGGAGCAACATCTGGGCGTTTATAAATATCGATATTCATACTCTGTTAGGATATCGTTTCAATATATATTCTAATAGTCACCTACCTACCTAATGTAGTGACGATAGTTTATTATAGATTATAATTATGTAGTACCTAAGCCAGATTTGTTTATTCAGTTTATTAATACTGTTTTCCTTGTAGGCTAACATATCTATATTATCTGTATATGTAATTTAACTGTACCGGGTATTTAAAAAAAAAATTATCTTACATCTTCTTTTTCATAAAATTTATTTTTCTTCAAAATAACTTTGATCATAATAAGTTTTATCTACCTTATGTTACCTTTCTTAAAATAAACCTTGTCTCTTATTTAACTTTGCTATTAAATGTGTTTTTCTCCGAACTGTGTCTAATTTGTCTTTGTTTTCCGCAGGTACTGGTGCCCCACTGAGTTTACCTACTGCAGGGTTTGTTAGTCTTAGAGGTAGATTGTAAGTTAAAGAAAATCGTCTAATGGTCACCAGAATATGATGAAAATTAGAATGGGTAAAGCTCTCTCTCTCTCTCTCTCTCTCTCTCTGTCTCTCTCTCTCTCTCTCTCTCTCTCTCTCTCTCTCTCTCTCTCTCTCTCTCTCTCTCTCTCTCTCTCTCTCTCTCTCTCAACAACGGGGTCAACCAGACCCCAGACTGGGTAGTGTAAGTCAAATACGAACTGAAAATTCAGACACTGCACAATCAGTAACATCCAACTCTAATACTCTTAACCCGTCCAGCCCCAGCGACGCGTCTGGCGCGTCGGCGATGTATGTAACGCACAGCCCCAGCGACGCGTCTGACGAGTCACCCTAATTGCTCCGACCGTAACCTCAGGTGTAGCCACTCGAGAGGGCTCAGATTTGTATGGGAACTGTGTACGTATCCCACGCAACCGTGCCGATGGTTGAAAACTCTCAAAGTCCACGTGCGTGCGTGTGAGCGCGCAATAACCTGGTTTTTTGGGGTAATTGCCTTCAATTTTTTACTCTTGTAAAATACGTTTTCGGGGGCTCTGTAGGACCATTCTTTAAGCTTTTTGAGCGATTTTTTGTGGTCTTTCCTTCATTCCTAACCCATTCGCTATTGTTTCTGGAATAAAACCATTTTTTGAAAACCGGCCGGGTTCTGGTGAACAAACAATACAAAACTAGCCGGGGCTCCACGGGTTAAGGTGTTTTATGTAAATGCTCGTAGCATACGCAATAAATTTTCAGATCTAGAGGAAATCGTGTTTACAGAACATTATGATATAATCGGCATTACAGAATCTTGGTTAAATACGGAAGACAGAGACTTTTTAGCCGAATATACGCTTCCTGGTTATACAATGTTTGAGAAAAGTCGGATCAATAGAAATGGAGGAGGAGTTCTGTTTTTTATAAAGGAAAGTCTTAATCCCTCTTAATGTCAAAACCTCAAATTGCGAATATAGACATATCTTACATACTATTAAATAATAAACGAGGAACTAAAATAACACTAGCTTTATTATACAGACCCCCATCTCAATCAGTGCAAACTGACAGTGAAATTTATGAACAAATTGCAGAAATAACTAACATACAAGATACCGTAATTCTTGGCGATTTCAACTTACCCGTGACTAAATGGGGCGATATTCTTACTTCACACTCTGGACACGACCTCTATGCTAACTTGCAAGAAAGTTCACTTTTTCAATTTGTACAATCTCGGACCCGTGGTAATAATGTGCTTGACCTTGTACTCGCAACAAAAGAAGAATTAATAGAGAATTTGAATGTTGGTGATGAATTCAGTAACAGCGACCATCGTACGATAACTTTCACTTTAAAGTTTACTAGTAACAAATCAAATAGCAGCATTGAGAAAGTCCCTAATTTCAAGAAAGCAAATTTTCATAAACTTAAATCAAAGCTTAAAGAAACTGACTGGAGCTTTCTGACTAACAATAACAACATAAATACATCTTGGGAGTGTTTCACAACCACTTACCTTAAGGCAGTGCAAGACTGCATACCATCGAAAATACGGCGTCCAGGCCATAATGATAAGCCCAAATGGTGGAATAAAGATATTTCAGACTGTCTGCTTGCTAAAAAATTTGCTAATGATAGATTAAAATCCTCACAAAATTACGAAGAACGGGTGAAATTTGTAGAGCTACGACGCAAAGCCAAAAAGTTAATTAAGCAAAGTAAGAAGACCCTGGAGTTACATGTTGCGAATCAAAGTAAAACAAACCCGAAAGAATTCTATAGTTATATCAGAAAGAAAAAAGTAGTTACTTCAACTGTTGGACCGTTAGTCGATGAAAATGGAGAATACACCAAAGACGAAGTACAAATGAGTAATGCCCTCAATACCTTCTTTGCATCAGTTTTTACAACCGAAGACCTCAGTGATATCCCTACACCATCGCCGATTCAGATTGATAATTCAGATGTTCTAAGCAATATCACCATTACAGAGAGAGAAGTATTGAATTGTTTAGATAAACTCAAGGTAAATAAAACGCCTGGACCTGATACAATCTCACCTAGAGTTCTAAAGGAAGCTAAGGATGAGCTCTCCAAACCACTGACATTGCTATTCAATGAATCCTTGCAGTCTGGGACTATGCCTGATCAGTGGAAGCTAGCCAACGTAACACCGATATTAAAAAAAGGCAGCAAATCCCTACCCAGTAACTATCGTCCAATTTGCTTAACCTCAATTGTATGTAAAATGCTAGAAACGGTCATAAGAGACAGACTCGTAAATCACTTAGAGGCAAATAACTTACTTAAAGATACTCAACACGGCTTTCGTAAAAACGTTCCTGTTTAACAAACCTCTTAGACTTCTTCCACGATATCCTCAACCTCTACGATGAGAGTAAAGCTGTAGATATTATATACCTTGATTTTCAAAAGGCCTTTGACAAAGTTCCCCACAAACGTTTACTGCTAAAACTAAAAGCGCATGGAATACAAGAAGGTGTGTTGAAATGGATAGAAAATTTGGCTCAGTGACAGAAAGCAAAGAGTAGTCATAAACGGTAAGGCATCTAAATGGACCAATGTAAGTAGCGGGGTACCCCAGGGATCGGTACTAGGACCAATTCTCTTTCTAATTTACATCAACGACATAGATGAGGGTCTCACCTGTACAATCTCAAAATTTGCTGACGATACAAAAATTGCAAATAGCGTACTCTCAAAAGAACAAGTTGACGATATGCAACACAATCTAGATAAATTGTCATGTTGGGCCCAAATTTGGGCCCAAATTTGAGTTTCAATGCGGATAAATGTAAAGTACTACATATCAGATACCTAAATGAGAAAGCAAACTATTCGATGAATGGCACTCAGCTTAAGAATGTAAACAAAGAAACCGATCTGGGAGTAACAATATCGAGTAACCTAAAACCGAGTCAACAATGTTCAGAAGTTGTTAAGAAGGCAAACAAAATAATTGGCTTTATAGGCAGGTCATTTGAGCATAAATCCAAAGAAGTTATCCTAACCCTTTACAATTCCTTAGTCCGCCTTCTTCTGGAATACTGCGTTCAATCCTGGTGCCCTTATTACCAAAAAGATATAAACAAGCTAGAACGAGTTCAACGTAGAGTTACCAAAATGATACCAAGCCTAAAGAACAAACCATACGAAGAGCGTCTTAGAGAATTAAATCTATTTCCTTTAACCCAGCGCAGATTAAGAGGTGACTTAATTCAAGTGTTCAAAATCATCAAAGGCATCGACAATATGAACTGTAGTAAGTACTTCACTATCGACCAATCTAATTACACGCGGGGAAACGGTTGCAAAATTATTGGTAAATCTTTTAACTCACACGAATCTAAGAATTTGTTCTTCAATCGAGTTGTCAACTTGTGGAATGGGCTTCCCCGAGACGTTATAGACTGCAGCACCGTTGATTCATTTAAACTCCGCTTAGACAAATATCTCGCATCAAACCGGCGACTGACTGCGTTTGTAAATGAATAACTTTATTTTATCCCCCCCTCAGTTACTAACCCATCTGTCCCCTACTAACTTCCTAATCCTGCCACGGACATTAGTTCTAGGGCAGTAGTTCCCTTTCCAATGTTCCCTTATCCACTCTAAACCACTGTTTGGACACTTGATCCTCAGTGTTTTGGAGGACAAGCAGCCTAGAAGGGTCACTAGACCTGTTGTTGCTTGATTTCCTTTGTACTCCTTTGTACTCTCTCCCCTGCTTGGTCATCACATAATAGACCTCCCCCCCCCCATAGCCTCAACAGCAAGTCAGCAACACTTGTTTTGGGTCGGGAGAGTCAGGAGTTCTGGAGTGTGGGGTTTGTTGGTCTGCGTGTATGTGTGTGTGTTTTGGGGGGAGGGGGGGCAGTGTATGTGTGTGGGGGGTGTCTGTGTGTGTGTGTGGGTGGGTGTGTATGTGAGTGGGTGTCAATGTGGTTGGGTGTCAGAGTGTGTGTGGGTGGGTGGGTGTCAGGGTGTGCGTGTGTGTGTCAGGGTGTGTGTGTGTATGTGGGTGGGTGTCAGAGTACCGTATGTCAGTGTGTGTGGGGGTGGGTGTGTGTCAGGGTGTGTGTGTGTGTCAGGGTGTATGTGGGTGAGTGTCAGAGTACCGTATGTCAGTGTGTGTGGGGGTGTCAGGGTGGGGGTGTGTGTTTGTGTTCTCATTTTCTCTTATCTTACCCTTATCTCCTTCTTTGCATATGTGTTCGTATGAGAGAGAGAGAGCGAGAGCGAGAGCGAGCGAGAGAGAGAGAGACAAGTGTGCATGTGGTCGTGTTGGCCCATATTGATTAATCGGCTACCGGTACGTGTACATGTGTATGTATTTGTATGTGACAGAGTGCAAGTACTTTGTATTGTACGTGTCCGTGTGTACTAAATATCTTGATGGGTGTGTGTGTGTGTGTTTAGTATGTGTGTAAGTGTTTAGTATACTGTATGTGGGTGTCAGTTTGGTGATGTTATAGGTGTTTATGACGTGTGGGTGTGTTTTAAGTACGTGTGAGTGATAAATATATACGTGTGTTTGTGTGTTTGTGTGTGTGTGTGTGTGTGTGTTTGTGTGTGTGTTTATGGACACCCCACGGTCACACTGACCTTGACTGAACCTAACCTACCCTGCAGGCTCCCCCCCACCCCCTACCCCTTCTTGCATATCTCTCTCTCTCTCTCTCTCTCTCTCTCTCTATCTCTATCTCTCTCTCTCTCTCTCTCTTTCTTAACTTAGCTTCCTGTCAGTGATAAACGTATATCCTTCACTCTTGCTCTTATTGTTCTTGTTCTTGATTACGAGTCAAAAGATAAGTTAATTTGCTAGATGTGTTTTTAGTATCCAAAACGTTATATATCTGCAGGTAAATTTGTCCGAGGATTATAAGAGATGCCATATAGTCCATGTATTAGAGGTAGGCCATAAATAGTGAATAATAACCTCTATAATTCCAAACACGACTAGAGTAATCGACTTAATATTTCACCATTGGGGGGGGGGGGGGGATATAGGTGTGGATATTTACAGCCTATTTGCTCTAGCCTTTTTGAGTTACAGAGGCTAGGGGTCACCATTTCTGGCCTACCTATAATTAATGAACTATAGGGGATGTAAAATAGAAGTTAGGGATTACAATTACACAATGCACTGGAGCTACTATAGTGGTTGTACTGGTCGAGTATAATGATTAGGCTTTAATAACGAGGATGCTGATAGGGTGCAATATATTGAAGACTAGATGGTGAAGTACGGTACACACGGATGCCGTAGTCTGTAGCCCACTCATAAATGTTCGTGGACTTCACCTATTTCTGAATGAGGAAGTATATATCTGGGAACGAATTTATGAATATAATTTTCGATACGGTACATCAACTACCAAACTATATAATTATACCGGTACTATTTATTGAAAAACAACTTCTATCAACAACATCAATCAAAATCGTTAAGGTGCGTGTAGTACCAACATGTCTGCAACACTGTATCATTAAACACCTTAATACGTTGTTGCCTACTATGTTGTATTGTGTATTGCAAACATGTTTTGTTGCCAGTGTGGACGCACCTTTATACTTGCATCAGGAAAAACATAGGGGGCTAGAGACTATGGCATCCGAGTGTACAAGATAGAAATTCAGATATGAGAGAGAGAGAGAGAGAGAGAGAGAGAGAGAGAGAGAGAAAGAAGGGAGGGAAGGGGGGGAGGGAGGAGTCTTAGTGAGGTTGATGCAGGTGGACTAAAGGATAAGATGGAGTCATAAGGTTAAGGGTCTATGGTCAGGAGAGAGAGAGAGAGTTGCAAGAAATAGTTAGTATCTCAGAGACCTTGCGGTCCATTCCGAGGAGATACTCGAAGTGGAAGGAAAGACACTGTTTAGTGCACTACACTCAATGCAGAGTGTGCAAAATACTATCTACTCTCTTCTTGAACTGCTCTACTGAAGAACTGTTTACAATTTCGCAGGGAAGTTTGTTCCAGGTAGAACATATCTTATAGGCCTATGTGAACAAGTTTCCACAAATACTAGTGCTGAACCTTTTCTATTCTAATTTCCAGCCATGGTTGCGTGTTGTATTCATAGTGAGGCTAAACATTTTGCATAATCCACATTGTCAAACCCATTAAGTATTTTAAAAACTTCAATGAGCTGACCTCGTTGTCTGCGTATCTCCAACGGAAAAAGATCAAGAGCTCTCAACCGGTCCTCATAGCACAGTCTGCTAATTTATGGAATAGCCTAAGCTTTGTAGCTCTAGCTTGTACTCTTTCTAGTCGCTCTATATCTTTCCTGAGTGCTGGCGACCAGAATTGAACAGCATACTGCAGGTGAGGCTGTATCAGAGCGTTATGAAGTGTGAGGACTATTTCCTTACTTATATACTTAAGAGAGAGAGAGAGACAGAGAGACAGAGAGACACAGACAGACAGACAGACACAGACATGCATACAGCCAGAGAGAGAGTGAGAAGAGAAGGGGAGGAGGGGATAAGATAACGCTGGAGGGGTTTGTTGCTGGTAGACTTTGGAGTAGGTTGAAGGAGTCATAAGGGTTAAGGGTACCGATCTATGGTCAGAGGATAGAGCAAAAATTATGATCAAGGGCTAGTTGTTATGGTCCCGGGCAGATAGTCAGTCAGTCATATTTTTATTTCATAAAAAAGATACAAGGTATGCTTTTTACATATTTGTTAAAAAATATTAATAATACATACACACATACAGTATATACATTCACACACATTGTATCAATAACGTGTTCCTAAAATAAGAACAACAGATAGATAGATCCATCGACAAACAGATACATAGACCTATCGATAGATAGATAGATAGATCTACCGACAGATAAATAGATCCATCCATCGACAGACTCAGACTCAAACCTTTATTTCATAAAAGGCAACACAATTAACTTTTTACATATATACAATAGATATAACAGTAACCTTATACATTACCGCATGCTAGGTTCATGGTTTTGTACAAACATAATTCTTGACTTGATAACATTTATATCATTAGTTTTCAAATCTGATACGTCATATTCATGTAATAGGATATGGTTAACTTCCTTTCCTAACGATAGGTATTCATCAAGGTTTAATAAACATTTCTGTAAAAACTTGCAAGGTTTTAGAAGACATTTGTGAGCAAATCTAATTTTTAACTAATTCATTAAATGATTAAATGTCATTAGTCCAGCCAATTCACATGCATGATGATTACTTTCCCAATATTTTAATTTCAGCATTTTCTTTATTGCTTTGTGGTAACCAATTGCAAATTGCTTAAGAGGAAGTTTGCACTTTTTGTAATAAAACCATAATTCAGAACCATAAAAACTTGAGCAGTAACTTTGGATAGATAAATAGACAGATAGATAGATAGATAGATAGATAGATAGATATATAGATAGATAGATAGATAGATAGATAGATAGACAGATAGATAGATAGATAGATAGACAGACAGACAAGTAAAGATAGATAGATAGATAGATAGACACGTATAGATAGATTGCTAGATAGATAGATAGACAGATAGATAGATAGATAAATAGATAGAAAAGATTAACTCATATGGGTATATGATTGTGTGTAATGTTAAGTAAGCTAGACTTTGTTATTATATCGTTAGGGTGTGTGTGTGTGTGTGTGTGTGTATATATATATGTGTGTGTGTGTGTTGGTTGTTGATTCTTCTCCCCCCCCCCCCCTCCCCCCTCCCCTCCACTCCTCCACCTTCCTATATTACACAACACATCCTCCTCCTCCTCTTCCTTCCTTACTCAGGTTTTAACATGCATGCATAGGCTACACACGTTCACACACAGACACACACACACACCCATTGGAGTTACAGCTTCGTGTATTCTCTCTCTCTCTCTCACACTCTTCAATGTTAGTTCTATTTTCTACTGGCATCTATTTATATCTATCAGTTTATCTATCTATCTATCTTCTCCCCAACACCTCGCCGCCACAACATAGCCCTTCTTTTAACTCTACCCCTTTCCCCTGACCATATTACGGCATCCCTAAAACCCTTGTCTAGCGGGGTGTTTTGGGCTCATTTGGGCATATTCAGGCCCTCCTGAATTATCAATCAAGTATCTGCATGAAAAGAAATGTATTCAGCAAAAAACTAGGCACTAAAAGCTTCAAAATGAGACCAGAACGAGCTACGTAGCACTCGTGGTTCTCTTGCAGTGGTGCCACGAACATGGGAGTTTAGCGTATAGCGGTATATTTTTCCCAGCTATGCTCACTACTGGCTACACTGCCGGCCTCTCGAAAACACAGGGAACATGAGTTAATGGGCGGCGGTAAGCCCTGGGAGTCGGCTGTCTGGCCCGCTGCGCTCCCGGCCATTTGCACTCGATTTTAACCCTTTAAAAGCCTTAATAATGCTCCTAACTTAATGCAAATTGGTGCACGACTTAAGTCGAGCGCCGCCAATAAGGGGTAAGGGACCCCACCTAGCTTTGTTTTATCTTTCTCTCCCTCTCTCTTTGGTTTGTATTCATTCGGCCCCATTCAGTCTACTGTATTAAGACGTTTACCCCCATCCAGGTGTCAATATTTTCTTGGCGAGCGGTAGCGAGCCAGCATATAATATTTTTGTTTTGACAGCAAGCTAAATTTGTAAATTTTTCGATAGAAAAAATTTCCGGCGAAGCCGGATTTCTAAATACAATGCTGGCTCGCTATTGTTCACCAGGAAGATATCGACACCTGGATGGGGATAAACGTCTTAAACCAGTTGGCTGAATGGGGCCGAATGGATACAAGCCAGGGAAAGAGAGAAAAGGGGAGAAAGATAAAAACAAAACGGTGACCCCCCTTAACCCTTTGACTCTCTTCCCTTGTATCATTCTGTACCAACCTCCTCCTACTCCTCCTCCTGTCTTCCTTCTCCATATCTCTTCCTTTTCTCCTCCTCTCGTCTGCTCCTCCTCCACCTCCTCCTCCTCTTCCTCCTCTCATCCTGCTGATCCTGTCTTCCTTCTCCTCCTCCTTCTACCCCTCTCCTCTCCTCATCCTCTTTAACTCCCCCTCCCCTATCCTATCTTTCCCTCGTCTCCTCCTTCTCCTTCTCCTCTCCTCTCCTCCATCTCTTCCTTCTCCTCCTCTCCTTGCCTCATACTCTTTTATTCCCCCATTCCCTTATCTTATGTTCCTCTCCTCTCCTCTTTTCTCTCCTCTCCTCTCCTCTCCTCGTGGGGTCTAGGTCAGTCTAGACTCGATTGTCCTGGTTCGGTGGGGTATTAATGAGAAAATTCCGTATTGATCAATGTTCCTCTGACCAGCTTATTCTCAGAACCCGACCTTTGAAGGTGATGGTGTGGTGTGCTGTGCTGTGGTGCTGTTATTTACTCTGCACGTCGTAGGAGGCTTAAAGGACTAGGTGTAGTTTCCGTTTATGTGTGCGTGCGTTTGTGTCTGTTCGCAAAATACCTCGAGAACGAATTAATGGATTTAATTTGTTACCTGAAAGGATCTCATGAGGTATTGTTTAGCCTTGGAGAAAGACCCACCCATCCACTCCCCCCTTCTTAGAACCACCCACCCACCCACCCCCTCCTTCTGAATACTACCCACCCACCCCCCTTCTTGTAACCACCCACCCACCTCCCTTCTTGTAACCACCCACCCACCCCCCCCCCCCCCCCTTCTGTATACCACCCACCCACCCCCCTTCTTGTAACCACCCACCCACCTCCCTTCTTGTAACCACCCACCCACCCACCCCCTCCTTCTGAATACCACCCTGAGATGATTGTGTCAATAATTGTGATATCGATATTAGAGATACGGTACTAG
The DNA here is from genome assembly GCA_032716605.1 of Paralithodes platypus. Taxonomy (NCBI): domain Eukaryota; kingdom Metazoa; phylum Arthropoda; class Malacostraca; order Decapoda; family Lithodidae; genus Paralithodes; species Paralithodes platypus. Next base: position 34,371,728 of record CM064545.1, read on the forward strand.
ACCCTGTTCATTATAGGTAGGCCAGCAAGCTAAAGTTGTACATTTTCGCTATCGCTCGCCCAGACAAAACTCGACACCTTAATGGAATGAAGCGTCTTATTATCGCCAAACTAATGGGGGTAAACGTCTTAATATCTCTTAACTAATAGAACGAAACTGACCAAATTGAGTGAAGAATAATATATGAATTTATGTTTAATTTTTTCGTTGTCGATTAAGCCGATGACACTGCATATTAAGTTTTCCTTGTACAATCCGCTAAGAAGTCATTACTCGATTTTTCTAAGGCTCGGACAAAAGCCCCCAAATCTGGCTACCGCTGGCAACTCTCCACTGCCCGTCAGAGCCCAGTCATTTCTTAATTTATAACTGTAGGTCTCCGGATATTCCCAATAATTGGCCTACTGACAAAATTAACCTATTTAGGCCTTTTAAATTATATTTATGTTGTTGTTTGAATATATAAAAGTAAGGTTTGTTTTCAATATTTTTATAGAATAATGAAAGTATTTAATTTCCTGGCGCTATCTAGCATATTACACTCCCTGGGCCTGCCGCCTGGAGGCCTGCAAAAAAATGCAAGTCAGTTACTGCCAGTATATGAGGGAGAGTATCTCTTCCGCTCATATATCCACCTTTGTCCTTTACTACATGCCTTTCCATCTTTCGTTTACATATGGGTGTCCCTATGGGCTATTAAATATGTTATAAGTGAAATTTCATCGTCTGTCTATACAAAATACAAGCTGTTCTCGAGTATTCAAGCTTTATCCCAAAATATACTAGAGACCGCTTTGTTTTTTAAGGCAGACTTGTCCCACTTAGAGAATTAAATGTGGAAAAAACAATCTTGTTATAATATTTATGTACGTGATTTATTGAGACTAATGGGTTGAATATTACTTTTAACGGTTGGTTTTAATTTTATGAGATACTTTTCTCCCAGTATTGTTGGCTTAAAAAGTAATAAAAGCATTAAGAGACTTCCTCCACATTTTAATCCTGAATCTAGTGAGCGAAATACTACGAGTTTCACATTCTTTCGTTCGGGTTAGTCTCAACTTTCGTATTATTTGGTTTGCTCTCACATAATGAGATAAATATATTATAACAATACTTATATAATTATCGTGTTTTTGGTATTTTGTCCTTCAATACAGTTCTCCCCGGTGTGTAATATATGAATATAGTAGAGCCTCAATAGTTGCCAGATAGCACTTTCTGAACAAAAGGTACTAGGAATCGAGTCATGACTTCTTAGCGCGATTGTACGTGTGGGCAAACAGAGATAGCCTAGTAACAAGGAAAGACATAAAGGAACCAGATATATGATGGCGTTTGTTTTATAGTTCTTGGTATTCACTCGCACAACCTCATATTAGGCTACATCATATTCACCCTCGTATACAATTATCTCATCGGTAACCTCTCCTTAGTGACCCCTCATAGTTTATTAACCTCATTCTTGTGTTAACCTCATTCTCCACGCTCACATACTCTCCTCTTATATTACCCTCACTTTCACATGCTCTCCCCTCATCATAACTTCACCCTCAAATCCCCAGCTTTAACCCCCCCCCCTCAATATACCCCCTCTCTCCCCCATCTCTCTCCCCCTTGCTCCATCCCTCCCTCCCCCCTCTTTCCAATTTCCTCCACCCCTCTTCCCATCTCTTCCTCCCAACCTATTTACCTCACAAGATCTATTCCTCCCTTCCTACCCCCTTCCCCCCCCCCCTCTCTCTCACTCTCTCTCTCTCTCCACCTATCCTTCCCTCCCTCCTTCCCTAAAAAAAATACCGTACCTATTCGTATCTCTCTCCCTTCCCTCCTTTCTTCGAATATTCCCTCCCACCCTCTCGAAAAATACACCTATTCATCCCTCCCTCTCTACTTTGCCTCTCTCCCCCCCCCCCCCTGCTGCGTTCAATACTGGTGCCCTTATTACCAAAAAGATATAAACAAGCTAGAACGAGTTCAACAGAGTTACCAAAATGATACCTAGCCTAAAGAACAAACCATACGAAGAGCGTCTTAGAGAATTAAATCTATTTCCTTTAACCCAGCGCAGATTAAGAGGTGACTTAATTCAAGTGTTCAAAATCATCAAAGGCATCGACAATATGAACTGTAGTAAGTACTTCACTATCGACCAATCTAATTACACGCGGGGAAACGGTTGCAAAATTATTGGTAAATCTTTTAACTCCCACGAATCTAAGAATTTCTTCTTCAATCGAGTTGTCAACTTGTGGAATGGGCTTCCCCGAGACGTTATAGACTGCAGCACCGTTTATTCATTTAAACTCCGCCTAGACAAATATCTCGCATCAAACCCGCGACTGACTGCGTTTGTAAATGAATAACTTTATTTTATCCCCCCTCAGTTACTAACCCATCCGTCCCCTACTAACTTCCTAATCCTGCCACGGACATTAGTTCTAAGGCAGTAGTTCCCTTTCCAATGTTCCCTTACCCACTCTAAACCACTGTTTGGACACTTGATCCTCAGTGTTTTGGAGGACAAGCAGCCTAGAAGGGTCACTAGATCTGTTGTTGCTTGATTTCCTTTGTACTCCTTTGTACTCTCTCTCATCTTCCCTCTCCCCCCCTCTCTCTTGCTCTCATCCTTCCTCCCTCCCTCCCTCCCTCAAAAGACCTATTCATACTCTCCCTCTCTCTCTCCCTCCCTTCATTTCCCCTCTTCCGCTCTTCTCTTCATCATCCCTTTCATCTACAGAGAGAGAGAGAGAGAGAGAGAGAGAGAGAGAGAGAGAGAGAGAGAGAGGGGAAAACAAAAGTCGGAGTTGCTTATTAAATCATTCACGTAGGACTATGCAAGTACAGTTGGTTTTCGTCATATATTTACTAAACAAAAGTAAAAGTCCCAAATAAGTACCAATACAAACATAAAGCAAAAGTTCAATCAATATTCTTCAAGGTATTTATTTATGTGTGAAATAGGTCCTTCCCAAACTGTATAAAATTGTCAGCTATTATCCAGAACATGAGGGGTTATCCCAAACTCCCACCCAACTTGTCCACAAACTATTGATTTACTGAACGTCCTTGTGTGTGTGAGCGTATAGCGGCGTTATCATGTGCGTTTGTAGGTGTGCCTGTATGTTTCCATTTGATTGTGTAGGTGTGTGTGTGTGTGTGTGAACTTGCATGTGCGTGTGTAGGTGTGCCTGTATGTTTCCATTTGCTTGTGTAGGTGTGTGTGTGTGAACTTGCATGTGCGTGTGTAGGTGTGCCTGTATGTTTCCATTTGCTTGTGTAGGTGTGTGTGTGTGAACTTGCATGTGTGTGTGTAGGTGTGCCTGTATGTTTCCATTTGCTTGTGTAGGTGTGTGTGTGTGAACTTGCATGTGCGTGTGTAGGTGTGCCTGTATGTTTCCATTTGCTTGTGTAGGTGTGTGTGTGTGAACTTGCATGTGCGTGTGTAGGTGTGCCTGTATGTTTCCATTTGCTTGTGTAGGTGTGTGTGTGTGTGTGTGTACATTTATAAGCGTGTGTGGGTGTGCCCGTGTGTTTCCATATGTCTGTGTAGGTGTGGTATATCCGTGTGTGTGTATGTGTGTGTGGGGGTGTATATCCGTGTACGTGTGTGCGTGTACTCATTCATTCCCCTCTCCCTACTGACCCTTATTGGAATTTGTCCCCTCTTCTCTCTCTCTCTCTCTCTCTCGCGCGCGCGCGCGCGCGCATTTTTTTTCTTCAGCCATAGCGACGGAGATAATTGTATCGTGGTTCCTCCCTAACCAAGCTGCTATCATTCTGTGTTAGCATACACATCTTCTCACCAATACAAAGTGCATCTGCATATGTACTTGGTGGGAAGCCAGGCACCTCACGGTCGCCAAACGTCGCATGTGACCTCGTATTTAAGGTAGAATTAGTATTGCAATGTACCTAGGTTTAAGAAAAACTAGATTTTCAGCCTCAGGGCTGCAATGAACAATAAACCGACAATTATTATTTATTATTATTTATACACACACACACACACACACACACACACACACACATATATACATAGGGCATACCGTACTGTATATCTATGTGTAGAAGTTATTGTAAATTTTATCTAATTATCAGATAATAAATAATATATATATATATATATATATACCACTCCCTTCTCTCTCTCTCTCTCTCTCTCTCTCTCTCTCTCTCTCTCTCTCCACTTCCTCATTCCCAGGTCCCCCTTTCATCGATTATTTACATTTTTTGTTTTGTTCAAGTATTTTTTGTTCAGCACCATTTTCTCTACTTCCTTCATTCCATTGGATTATTTTCAGTCAGATATTTGTCAGCATGTTTATCTATATCCCCCCCCCTACTCTCTCTCTCTCTCTCTCTCTCTCTCTCTCTCTCTGCTGTTCAATTCTGGTCTCCAGCACTCAGGAAAGATATAGAGCAACTGGAAAGATAAGAGTACAAGTCAGGGCTACAAAGCTTATTTCATCGCTTAGAAGAATGAGCTATGAGGACCGGTTGAGTGCTCTTGATCTCTTCCCGTTGAAGACACGCAGACTACGAGGTCAGCTCATTGACATTTTTAGAATACTGGGTTTGACAATGTGGAGTATAGCAAAATGTTTAGCCTCAATATGAATACAACACGCAACCATGGCTGGAAATTAGAATTGAAACGGTTCAGCACTAGTATCTGTGGAAGCTTTTTCACATCTATGATCTGTTCTACCTGGAACAAACTTCCCTCCGAATTTGTAAATAGTTCTTCAGTAAAGCAGTTCAAGAAGAGAGTTGATAGTATTATGGACACTATAAAGAATGTAGTGCACTAAACAGTCTCTCTCCTTCCACTTCGAGTATCTCCCCGGAATGGACCTCAAGGTCTCTGAGATACTAACTATTTCCTGTAACTTCTTGTAACTATCTCACTGTGACACACACACACACGCACGCATACACACACTCAAGCCTCTCTCTGTGTATATGTGTGTGTGTGTGTGTTTATCTATCATTCCAGCATACCTTCTCTAATAATTCATGGCTCTTGCTTACACTTTCACTCTCAACCCTCTTCAAAACCTTACCGCTGTGTTTGTATCTCTCTCTCTCTTACTGCCTTTCTTCCTTCTTTTCTTTCTTCCTTCCATCCTTTCTCTTCCTTCTATATTCCATCTTCTCTTTCTTACTTACTTTCTTTCTTTCTTCTCGTGCTTCCTTCCGTCCTTTCTTCCTTCTTATCCTTATTCCTCTTCCTTCTTCTCTCTTACTTTCTTCCGTCCTTTCTTTCTTTCTTCCTTTCTATCTTCTATTCTTTCTTCTTTCCGTCCTTTCTTCGTCGTTTTCATCTTTCTTCCTTTCATCCTCCTTCTTCTGTTCCTTCCTTCATTCCTTTCCTTTCTTACTTTCTTCCTTTCTTCCTTCTTTTTTCTTCGTTCCGTCCTTTCTTCCTTCTTTCTTACTTTCTTCCTCCTCCTGTTCTTTCCTTCCCTTTCCTCCCATCTCCGTTGTTCCTCCGCTTCCTTCCTTCCTTCCTCCTTCAACCCCTCTCATATGCATCGATTATACCTTCATCATCATTACTAAACTCACTACCACCACCCTCACTCCCCCTCTCACACTCTCTCTCTCTCTCTCTCTCTCTCTCTCTCTCTCTCTTTTCCTTCTTTGCTTCCATCCTTTCTACTTATCTTCCGTTCTTCCTTCCTTACTTCTTCAATTTTTTTCCTTTCTCCCTATCTTCCGTCCGTCCTTCCTTCCTTCTTTCATTCTATCCTTTCTTCCTCTTTTCCTCCCTCCTTTTCTTCCTTCCTTCCTTCCTTCCTGCCTTCCTTCCTTCTTTCATTCTATCCTCTCTCCCTCTCTTCCTTCCTCATGTTCTCCCTTCCTTCCTTCCTTCCTTCTTTCATTTATCCTTTCTCCCTCCTTTCTTCCCATCCTTCCTTCATTCCTTCCTTCCTTCCTTATTTCCCCCCTTCTTTCATTCTATCCTTTCTCCCTCTCTTCCTCATTTTCTTCCTTCCTTCCTTCCTTCCCTCCTCCTTCAACTATTCTTCTACATGGGTCGATTATACCTCCATCATCATTATACAAAACACTCCCTCTCTCTCTCTCCTACTGTACATATTCAAAGAGAGAGAGAGAGAGAGAGAGAGAGAGAGAGTGGGGGGGGATGTTGTGTTGTTGATTTAAATAAGGCAATAAGGAAGTTTATAAGCATGAAAGTACACAATTATAAACTGAAGACACGAAGAGAGATGTATAGGTATGAGAACGAAACCAAGGAAATAAAAAAAAATAAAAATAGAAAAAACGTAATGAAAAAGTAAAAGTGAATACACAAAAATGGTAAGAAAACATGAAAAACAGATCAAATTAACAAAAGAAGAATAAAGAATAAATACTACATGGTTTAACATTATATCTACGCAATAATGAGAAGAACAAAAATAGAAAAGAGAGAAAAAGGTCAAGCAAATCTAATAAAAGAAGAATACAGAACAAAAGCAAACAAGTATGTATTTGTATAAAGTAGGGCTGTCTCGAGTCGGCCACCCCCACAAAAAAAAAATAAAAAAAAATAATAATAATACAAAAAATAAAAAAGGAAAAATGGGGTAAGTGCCAGAGTATACATACATACATACCTACATACATACATACATACATACATACATACATACATACATAAAGTAGGGTACACAACGTAACTTCTATATACACTGTAAAAACCATATAGGTACAGAGGGTCCATTGGGGATTACATAAACTACATAATAGGTACAAGGAGGATACCGTACTATTATTATTACAAAGAGGAACAAAGGCATAGGAGGAATGGGGAGATTAAGCACACACACACACACACACACACACACACACACACACACACACACACGGGTACACATAGTTACACGCACACATAGTTACACGCACACAGACACTCCATTAAACATAGTAACACGCTCACGCAATCTTGTACAAACACAGAAAGCACCAGTGTAAATACCGGTATCAATACAACAGACACACACACATACCGAAACACACACACACACACATACCCACACACACACCCACCCACCCACACACACATATATACATACAGGTACACTTATACTATGACACGCACCTGATATATACTGTATACCGTACCCAAAGTCTTCACTCTTACTCTCACTTTCACACACACACACACGCACTCACTCACTCACTCACTCTCTCTCAAGATGGAAGCCAAGAGATCAGTAAGTCAGAGTAATCCCGTTATGGAGAGAGAGAGAGAGAGAGAGGTAGGTAGATAGATAGATAGATAGATAGATATAATATATATATATATATATATAATATACAGTATACTGTATATATACAGTATATATATAGATAGAGAGAGAGAGAGAGAGAGAGAGAGAGAGAGAGAAATATATAACAACATACCCCTATGTATTGTATATGCTGTATAGCCAGTACCGATATTATTTAACCTATTTTCCCTCATTTTGGGCCAACGGGGCTACGTAATGATACAGAGGGAAATTACCCAACTTTGGTAGGGCATAATGACGTGTGTGTGTGTGTGTGTGTGTGTGTGTGTGTGTGTGTGTGTGTGTGTGTGTGTGTCCTATGATGAATATGATGATAAGCTTTGTTGATGCTGATTATAATGTGTGTGGTGTAGTTGTATGTGGGTTTGTATATTTATCGGTGTTGGTTATGTCATTGATGGCTGGGGGGTAATTAATATTTGAGTCCAGAGAGAGAGAGAGAGAGAGAGAGAGAGAGAGAGAGAGAGAGAGAGAGAGAGAGAGAGAGAGAGAGAGAGAGAGAGAGAGAGAGAGAGAGAGAGAGAGAGGGAGAGAGAGATGTGAGTAGGTGATATGAAACTAGAGATACACGAGAGAATGGAAATGCTAAAAATACAAGATGCGAGAGACAACAGAAATAAACGGGACACAGAGAGATAAAGAATGAGAGTGAAACAAGGATACATAGAACAATAGATAAACAAAGAGGAGAGGCAATAGTGATAAATAAGGGAATGGAGAGGGAAGTGAGATAATAAGTGATACATGTGATAATAAGAGAGAGAGAGGGAGAGAATGGACAAGCAGGGATACATTGAGGTAGGTTAGGGTAGGGTGCGAAAACGTGATGACAAGGGGAAATTAGGGTTTAAGGGGCAGGCAAAGGGAATTAGGGTACAGGGGCAGACAAGTCAGACAGCAGAATGACGAATATGGCCGATATGGAGACGAATAAGCAGAGGCAGAACATGTAGAAAGCAGAGACACGCGTTTAGAAGCAGAGGACATATACAGCAGACACAGCGGCAGAGCCAGAGGAGGTATAGAGCAGAGACAATATAATTATGGACAAGCAGAGAAACAATGAGGTATGTTAGGGTAGGGTACAGGGGCAGACAAGGGGAATTAGGGTACAAGGGCAGACAGCAGAATGACGAATATGACAGAAAGGAGATATATAGCAGAGACGAGAACAGAGGTGGGGTCGAGTGAAGCAGAAGTACAGTTGGCCACTTAAGTTCTGTTCTTCTCCGTGATCTTACACATGGCCATGATTGAATTAAGAGTGTACCGTAGTTTCTTATGCAGTGTTTAACTCATCTGATTAGTCAACTGATGATTAAAAGAAACTACACTCGCAATTCATCCAGGCGATTTTATTTTCATACATAAGATCACAACGAGGAACAAACTTATGTGGCCAATTGTACATGGTCAGACAGAGCAACGAAAATGGCAGAGAAACAAGCAGAGGTAGAGGAACAGACGAGGGTGAGGCATAGTAGATCCAGAGCAGAGGCAAGGCAGAGCAGAGGCGAAGCAGGGACAAAGCAGCAGAGGGAAGGCAGAACAGAGATAGTAGGGTAGAGAATCTGAGAGGTGTAAGAGAAGTGAGAACGTGTAGAAAATGAGCAGAGAGTGAGAGAGGATAAGCAGGAGTGAGAGGAATGGAGAGACAGATAGCTAGGCGGACATTGAGAGAGAGAGAGTGGGAGAGGGAGGGAGGGAGGGAGGGAGGGAGGGAGAGAGAGACAGATATAAACAGAAACATACAGACAGATAGACATAAACACTCGAATACAGACAAACGAACAGGAAGGCATACAAATATGAACACACACACACACACACACACACATATAGACATACAGACATACAGACAGACATAGAGGAAGGCATACAAAGAGAGAGAGAGAGGCAGATACTAGACAGACAGACAGATACTGACGCGGGCGGGGCAGGCAGGGAGGCAGTGTGGGGGGCGGAGCAATAACAACAACAACAACAACAACATCATCACACAGAAATATAGAAATAACAACAGCAACAACATAAAGCAACACAGAGCAACACAGCATCAGCATCAATAACAAAGAGAGAGAGAGAGAGAGAGAGAGGGAGAGTGAGAGTGAGTAGAACGAGAGAGAGAGAGAGAAAGAGGGAGAGCCACATAGAGTCCACACACATACCACCCACCCTCCACCCATCCTCCATCCACTCCACCTTCTACTTCCACCCACTCCACGCCCATAGTATCTCTCCACCCGGGGTTATGGGTGGGCGGGGGAGTCACCCACCCACCCACCCACACCCCACAGTAATCCCACCCACCTACGCCCACCCACACCCATGGTTTCTTTGTTATGCGTGCTGGTGTTCGTGTGTGTGTGTGTGTGGCACTCTTGCAGCAGCGTGGGGGGTAGTGCCATTGGTGTCGACCCAGGCCTCCTATCCTCGCTCCCTATTTTCTCTCTCTCTCTCTCTCTCTCTCTCTCTCTCTCTCTCTCTCTCTCTCTCTCTCACACACACACACACACGCACTAGATTTCATGTCGATTAGATTAGGCTCGTGTTTAGTTAGGTTGCATAAAGTTATATTTGTCCAATTTTATAACTAGGGTAGATTTGGTAAGTTTTAAGTTGATTGTGTGATTAGGATAAGGTATCGGTACCGGTATGTTAGTTAAGGCTAGGTAAACATTGGCTACTTTCGGTTGGTAAATTAGTTAAGGTTTGGTTAGGTAGGATAGGTTAGTATTGGGTAGATAATGTTAAGTTATGTACCGGTAAGAGTGGATAAAAATACTCTTAAGTTTGAGTTATATACCCATGTCGTTCATCACACTAACAGCTGTTGGGTGTTGGGTTGAGACGGAAAGCCATTTGTTACACTTTTGTTCGTCTTACTCTTTACCAAAAACTAGTGACTAAACCCTTTTCCAAGTAGGTAGTCCAGAAATCGAGAACATTAACCTCTATAACTCACAAACGACTAGAGTAATCCAGCTAATACTTCTACAATTTGGGAAGGGTCAACCAGAGAATAGGGGTGGAAATAATTATGAAGCCCATTTTCTCTTTTACGATTTTTAACCTACTTATAGTAAACAAAAAACTATGGAATACCTTTGTACACCATCAACCTACAAACTATGGAATACCTTTGTACACCATCAACCTACAAACTATGGAATACCTTTGTACACCATCAACCTACAAACTATGGAATACCTTTGTACACCATCAAACCTACAAACTATGGAATTACCTTTGTACACCCATCAACCCCCCCCACCATGTACACCATCAACCTACAAACTATGGAATACCTTTGTACACCATCAACCTACAAACTATGGAATACCTTTGTACACCATCAACCTACAAACTATGGAATACCTTTGTACACCATCAACCTACAAACTATGGAATACCTTTGTACACCATCAACCTACAAACTCCCTGAAACATGAAATACTACACAAGACAAGTGTTATTGTTTTTGTTTGTTATTTAATTACTAAAACTAATGCCTAGTAACACCCCCAAAACCTGTAAATAGCATACTTGTTTTTAATAGCTAAACCTAATGCCTACAAACTCTCCAAAGCCTGAAAACAGCACACGAAACACTCATTTCAGTCATTACCAAGAGGAGAGAATGTGACATATGGCTCTCCGTCCCTACCCAACACTCTATAACAGCTGTCCGTGTGAGGAGAGACATGGGTTTATTTGAGAAACTTACATGAAAGGGAACTTTGTATTTATTTATTCATATATTTATTTACTTCAAATTTTCCTTAGATTTCTCCCAAGACTTCCATTAGGATTTAAAAAAAAAAAAAAAAAAAAAAAAAAAAAAAAAAAAAAACACTAAAGGGTAATAACCTCACTCTTAAGGGGGGGATGGGCCGGTTTTCTGGACCACTTTCTCCCTCATGTTTAGCCCCATTAGTTTTCAGATGTTAAGATGTTTGCCCCATTAGTTAGTCGACTATAAGACCTTTCGCCCTATTTCTTCGTCAATATTTAGACCTTTCGTGCTATTTAGGTGTCGATTTTTTCCCTGGCGAACGAGAGTCGGAGCCTGTAATGTTGGAACAGAACCCGGCCTTCGGCCGGGACATTTTTCTACCGAAAAATTTACAAATTAATCTAGAAGGGGGATCTAATGGATGTTTTTTTTTTTAATTTGATGAAGGTCTAGGGAGGAAACTAGAAAAATTATGAATACATGGCCAAAAAGTGAACCATCTCCCCTTAAGGATAGTTACCTCCCCTCCTTACCTAACTTAACCCAACTTGATTTACCCAATACTAACCTACCTTACCTAACCAAAACCTGAAATAATACCTTATACCCTGTTCCAAGTCGGTAGGACAGAGATTGGGAACTCTGAGCTTGGATTCATTTAAGGTTTGGTCGATTGGTTTGTTAGGAGCGGCATTGTTTGTTAGTCGCTGCTGTATGTTTGTTGGAAGTGCTGTTTGTTTGTTTGTGTGATTCAGAGTTATAATACCAGGGTGTAGGACTGTAGGTGTGTGTGTGTGTTGGTTGTGGTATTTTTTCTTTTTTTTTTTTTTTTGGTTGTGTGGGGGGGGGGGGGGGGGGGGGGGGGGGGGGGAATGTGTGTGTAGGTGTTGTTTTGATGTACCGGTACCTTAATTTATGCATACATTTC
>CM064545.1:34383795-34430516 GCA_032716605.1 Paralithodes platypus
TATCTATGAATCCCGTATTATATCTCACTGGCAGAAGCTGCTGCACACATAGTATGTACTGTAATGTAATATATAGGTCTAATTGAACTATGAGCAATAATCTGTGCAATAGGTGTTAATTACCAACATTGAGCAATAGCCTTAGTTAGCCTATCTGTGTTATATTGTGACAAAATGTGATATGTGCTCTATTCTGTAAATAGGCCTACTGTATTTTTTATTTTATTGTGTCTTTATTAATATATCTTTGTGTATAATTATTATCTGTGCTCTGACGAGAAGTGTATGTGATATGGACCATTAGGTCGTACTGTATTTATACTGTATCTATCTTATGTGTCTGGAATAAAGAATTATTATTATTATTATTATTATTATTATTATTAACCCGGGAACTGCCGGGAGACTCTTAAGAGTTCCCCCGGCGGACTGCGGGGAGACTCTTAAGAGTGAGTGAAAAAAAAAATCAACTTTTGACATCGAAAACAAAATTATATTTTGATTATATGTTTTATTTTTTTTTTGGCCCCGGGGCCATGCAAAATCTCAGTCCTCTACCTCACATCCTCCCCCACTTTCCTCCTCTCCTTCAGTTATCACCTATGTTCCCTGTTATATCCTTATTCTGAGGTCTATTTGCGTGCTAACATTAGCGAGTTGCAAGCAGGGTGTTGTCATTACTGATGGCAAGCGAGTGCAAGAGAGAGAGGGAGAAGAGTATCGGATTTGTTTTTTTATTTTTGACTGTGTCTCAGTGGCCTTGGGGGAAATTGGCGGGAAAGCAGCTTGCGCTCACCCATACATTATACAACTCGCGGGCTATATCTACGATTTTGACCGTCCACACGCTGTTTTCACGCGTGTTATTGTTGTTTCAGGTTAATACGGTTATAATCAACCTCATAATAGGGCGCATATGGATAAGTTATGAATGCTATTAATGGTACAATGAATATTTTAGGTTGACGGAAACACCTCAAATAAATGCGCACAGGGAGAGGTGTCTAATTACACCCATCCGCACTAGAGAGGTTAATTGGTACAATGAATATTTAGGTGAAGGAAACACCTCAAAGACATGCGCACAGGGAGAGGTGTCTAATTACCCCCATCCCCACTTGTTAGGTTAAGTATATATCTGTATAAGCAAGTCAATATATTTCATTGGCGAAGTGTTAAAAAATTCTATCTGATCTAAATGTAGTCTTAAATTAAGCCCAAACATACGCCACAAAGTAAAGATTTCACGATCATTCGAAATTGGGCTTTTGTGTATTTCCTCTTTAACCTCTGAAGGTGCGCATGGGGCGGGGGTAATTAGACACCTCTACCTGTGAGCATGTATTTGAGGTGTTTTCAGTCACTAAAATATTCAGTGTACCATTAATAGCATTAATACTTATCCAATATGCGCCTATTATTGGTTGATTTTATAAAGGGATTAACCTGAAACAACAAGTTAAAACGAGTGAAAAACAGCGGGTTTTGGGATGGTCAAAAATCGGAGGAGATCTAGCCCGCGAGTGGTATAATGTATGGGTGAGGCAAGCTGCGTTCCCGCCAATTTCCACCATGGCCACTGAGACACAGTCGATCGCATTACTTCTCCTCTCTCTCTCGCATTCGCTTGCTATCAGTGATGACCCACCACCCTGCAAACCGGATTTCTAATGTTAGCACGAAAATATACCTCAGAATATGGGAATAACAGGGAAAGTAGGTGATAACTGGAAGGGAGAGGAGGGGGAAACTGGGGAAGGAGGGGAGGTAGAGACCTGAGATTTTGCATGGCCCAGGGGCCAAACAAAAATAAAAAAATAAAAAAATAACAATATATATTTTTTTTTTCGATGTCAAAGGTTGATTTTTTTGTTTCTCTGACTCTTAAGAGTCATCCCGCAGTAGCCGGGGGAACTCTTAAGAGTCTCCCCGCAGTTCCCGGGTTAAACCAAGTAAGTGTTCTACTTATACGAGTGTGCACAAATATATAATATTTGAAATGCTAGGGTCTTTCCAGGTTAAATAGGAATGGGAATTTTCCCCAGGCTACCTTTAGGCTCAACATTTCCTGGTACATGGCGCGGAGGGCGAACCTCTGAAGGGAATTTAACCCCCCTAAAAAACCCACAGGTTTTGAGATGCCTTGGGTGGGGTGCGAACCGGGTTAGTGACGCACCACCATCACCACCAGGCCGCCCGCTTGCGTAAACCACTGGTAATACCAAGGACGTAAAAAAGTATAGCAAACCCTTAGTCCGATTTTTGTTTTAAGAACCACGGTGATAGTCTCTCGAGATGAGTTTATTGGAATTACCATCTACGACGATTTTCGAACCACGGGTGATAGTCTACGAGATGGGTTTATTGGCCCTACCATCTACGACTATTTTAGCCTATACCTGACGTCAACTCGGGTTAGTATTATTGTGGGTTGCGGGAGGGACATTTGCGAGGATACAGTACACCACATGCCTTTTTAGTTAGGCTAGTCCCTAGCCTCGTAAGGTCGTAGGGTATCGTAGCCTTTTTACCTTAGCCATCATCAACTCTTGGTATCGGGTTCGCGTGACGGGTTGCTGCCAGCACGTAGCTACCAGGTCACGATCCCACCGCTGCCACCAATGAAATGCGAGGTTTTTCCAAGTTAAATAGGAAGGGGAATTTTCCCCAGGCTACCTTTAGGCTCAACCTTTCCTGGTACCTGGCGCGGGGGTACGAACCTCTGAAGGGAATTTAACCCCCCTAAAAACCCACAGGTTTTTAGATGGCCTGGGAGGGGGTTCGAACCCTGGTTAGTGACGCACAACCATCACCCACCAGGCCCGCGCGCTAACCCACTTGTACTACCACGGACGTACAAAAGTATAGCAACATTAGTCCGATGTTGAAGAACCACGGTGATAGTCTCTCGAGATGAGGTTATTGGACTTACCATCGACGAACTATTTTCGAACCACGGTGATAGTCTCTCGAGATGAGTTATTTGGACGTACCATCTACGACTATTTTACCCTAGACCTGACGTCAACTCGGGTTAGTATTATTGTGGGTGCGGGACATTTTCGAGGGCATTACACCGGTGTAATGCCCTCGACAATGTCCCGCACCCCACAATAATTACTAACCCGCGTTGACGTTCACGGTATAGCGTAAAATAGTCGTAGATGGTTAAGTCCAATAAACTCATCTCGAGAGACTAGCACGTGTGGGAAGAAAATAGTCGTAGATGGTAAGTCCAATATAACTAATCAGAGGAGGACTATCACTGTGGTTCTTAAAAATCGGACTAAGGTTGCTATAATTTTGTACGTCCGTGGTAGGACAGTGGGTTAGCGGCGCGGGCCTGGTGGTGATGGTGGTGCGTCACTAAACCAGGGTTCGAACCCCACCCAAGGCATCTCAAAACCTGTGGGTTTTTAGGGGGGTTAAAGGCCCCCTCCGAATAAATGTTCCCGCGCGCTAAACCCACTGTACTACCACGGACCGTACCAAAAGTATAGCAACCTTAGTCCGATTTTTAAGACCCACGGTGATAGTCTCTCGAGATGAGTTTATTGGACTTGACCATCTAACGACTATTTTCGAACCCCGGTGATAGTCTCTCGAGATGAGTTTATTGGACTTACCATCTACGACATATTTTACGCTTATACCTGACGTCAACTCGGGTTAGTATTATTGTGTGTGCGGGACATTTTCGAGGGCATTACAAATATGTTCGAATGTATAAAGAGGAACCCCAAAAAGGTTCACCAAAAAACCCAAAATATACGGAAAGCGGTTGTTGACGTTCTTAAAAAAAAAAAAAAAAAAACAAAGCTTGCGTTCGCTTATACGCTGCCAGGAGAGGAATGCTTTTTTATTAAACCCTCTAAGTAGCATATTAGGTGAAGGTTTCTTAAACTAATGGAAATGAAAGTGTGTACATCGACTTCCAAACCGATCTGATGATCTCTGAACTTTGAAATAATTGTAATAGTTTCGAAAATCTAACTTCAAGCTGCATTTTGTGTCACCCCAAAGTCTGATCAACCCACTTTCATTTTAAAGTGTGGGGCACAAAATGACAAGGGGCGATCCAGGACTTTTAAATATATACATTATATGGACAAAAAAAACCTTTCCTGGCTATTTTTAAGAATGAAAGTAAATATGGCATTGCAGAATAAGTATTACAAAGCAAATAAAGGACAAATAAAAAGCGAACTAGCGTAATATACCAAAGATAATGAGGTATGGTCAGGGACTGGAAATAATCGACAGCAGAACATATCGGCAATAAATTTGAATAATTACAATTTAAGATGTGTTGTGACATTACATATTAGGTGCAATGTATAAAACATATTTATTTGTTTAATAGCTAGAGCAGCAAGAAATATTCGCATACATAGACATTTCAATAATTCTGAGGAGTGACAGATTAATTACCGGTGACGAACACTGAATGTTCTGAACTTGCACTCTTGGTCAAGGTCACGAGGCTAGATGCCCCAACCAACCATCACGCAGCGCGTGGTGCCTTAGCGCGGTTCGAACCTATATTTCACAAATGGTATTATATTTATATATATGCGTGTGTTACTGTTACGTAGTAATATTGTATTGTGTAACCTAATCAACCCGAATGGCTATACATTTAACCTCTTAAGTGCGAATGGGGGTCATTAGACACCTCTGCATGTGCGCATGTATTTGAGCGGTTTCCATTCACTAAAATATTCATTTTACCAGAAATAGCATTAATATTTATCCATATGCGCCTATTATAGGTTGAATATAAAGGTATTAACCTGTACACAATTTTAATAAAAAACGAGTGAAAAACAGCGTTTGGATGGTCAAAATCGGCGCTACAGGCCGCGAGTTGCATAATGTATGTGGGAGGCAACTTGCTTTCCCGCCAAGTTCCCCCAAGGCCACTGAGACACTGTCGATCGATACTCTATCAGCCCTCTCTTCCTTGCACAGCTTGCTAACAGTGAGGTGTGACAATGCCATGCTTGCAACTCGCTACTGGTAGCACGAAAATATACCTCAGAATTAGGGAATAACAGGGGAAAATAGGGTGATAACGGAAGGAGGCGAGGAAAGTGGGGAAGGAGGGGAGGTAGAGGACTGATATGTTGCATGGCCCCAAGGCAAATTTTTTTTTTTCGATGTTTAAAATTGATTTTTTTTTTCTGACTCTTAAGGAGTCTTCCCGCAGTCCGCCGGGGGGGAACTCTTAAGAGTCTTCCTGCCGTTCCCGCGTTAAGTAAGAATACACCAAAAATATAAAATCGTGATGATTAGGCGCGGAATGGAGTGGCACCGCGGCCTGCGGCCATGTGCTCCAGATGTTTATAAACAACACGCTCTTAGGCATACATATTCAAGATCAAGTAATTAACCCGTGGAGCTCCGGATAGTGTTGTTTAATTGTTTGTTCACCAGAACCCGGCCGGTTTTCAAAAAATTGTTTTATTCCAGAAACAATAGCGATATGGGTTAGGAATGAAGGAAAAACCACGAAAAACCGCTCAAAAAGCTTAAAGCAATGGTCGAAAAGAGCCCCCGAAAACGTATTTACAAGAGTAAAAAATTGAACGGCAAATTACCCCCAAAAAACAGGTTATTGCGTGCTCACGCGCACGCACGTGGACTTTGAGAGTTTTCAACCAGCGGCCACGGTTGCGTGGCTACGTACACAGTTCCCATACAAATCTGAGCCCTCTAGAGTTAGTGGCTACACATGAGGTTACGGTCGGAGCAATTAGGAGTGACTCGGTCAGACGCGTCGCTGGGGCTGTGCGTTACATTACATAGACTATGGGCGCGTCGCTGGTGCGGGACGGGTTAATGATCTATCATTTCGATATAATTTTGATTTTCGTTGAATGTGTAAAAAATTGTGATGAATATTCCTATAATATAATCGCTTACTTTGAGGTATTACTATATAATAACTCCGGTAGGTTATCGGCCTTCTAGAGGCTTATGACGCTTCTTTTGGACATTCTGAGGATATAGCTAGGTACATTTATAATTATGACATCCAAATCGATTATTGATATATGGATTATATAGAAAAAGTTTAAAAACTGTTATCAAGATCCGAAAAGTCTGAATTCGGGTTGAGTTTCGACCCTGTGGAAGAGCAGGGTTGAGTTGGCTTGACATTGGACACCCCTAAGGGCATGGGGCGTGTGAAACTTTCCAGTCTATTGGAGATAATGAGTGTAAAGAAGAATGCGGCACTTGATCATGATAACGGAGGAAAGGTTCTTGGTACGATGTTCGCCAATGTAGCTGCTACCGCGAGATCCAGCGAATCACTTCCATCACTTTCATCTAGCGACATCAAGATGTTTGGATGAATTCTAGCGATATTCAAGTTAGTTTCCCTATTTTAAGGAATTGGAGAGATGTTTGCGATGGTTAAAGATGATTCTAGATACTGCCAACATATGTTTTCTAGTGACATACAAGTTTTTAGTGTCTGGTGACTATCTAGGGATTTGTCAATGCTATTCTAGCATACATTTGTGATTTAGTTTATCTGCCATTTTTGTATAAATTTGCCCTATGTCTCAAGAAGAATTCCTACATGTATAAGTGTATTGTTCTAGTGATAATTAAATATTATATAGGGCTAGTTAAAGTTGGCTGACGAATATGAAGCAGTAATATGCTGGCCGATGAGAAACACTGTATGTAAACATGTCTCGGATATCACTGATAACTTTGGGCATTTTCTGGCAAAAGCCCAATGGCTTATCAGTGGTGGTAACACAAAAGCAGCTCTAGGTTTGAACTTTGACCTTTTTTCAAGGGCTGTGTAAATTGTGAGCAGAACCAATAAACCCTACCAAACACTAATGCAAGGGAATCTAGCTGCTTCAGCACTTCACCCACAGAATCAGATGGCCTTCCAGTGCGAGAGATGGAATTCTGAAACTAATCAAAATGACAAACGCACGATTTAAAGGAAACATAAACGGACGTTGTAAGCAAAAGATATGAAAAATGCCAGAAATATGCCAAATTTTAGAAATTATGCCAAACTTGATGTTTTGGGCTGCCAGACATGATTGAAATGTGCCAGGAATTCATGGGATTTGGCAACATAATATGCCAAACCTGGCAACCCACTTGAAGGGCCGGAGGATCCGAAGATTACCGTTCACCCTGAAGTGTAACCTATTTTACTGGTCAGGCGAAAAAAGATCGAAAGGCAAGGGGTTAGTGCCCAAACGATCTCCACCAAGCCGAGAATCGAACCGCGTTCCTCCCGGGTTAGAAAAACCAGAGCGCTCTACCCCCCGCAAGGGGTTTGAAAAAGGGGAGCTATCCCCCGCCAAAAGGCGGCTCTCTAGGGACTTTCCTACCTGATGCTGAGAGGATTGGGTGCTAGTCATGTGGTAATGGGCCTGCTGGTCTATCAGAGTGAGAAACTGAGCGATCTCTGCCATACCCATCGCTTACTCTGACGGTTCCTTTTACTTATATATTTTCTAGAATCTCAAGTGACGGCGTTTTCCTCTTTCGTGGGATTGACCTCCCAATCTACCTAGATCGGAAGCCAAAGCGTCAACATTTTCCCTTTGCCCCTCAACTTTCGCTTCATAATGGCTGCAGGGGCACAGCGCCCTGGGTGGGGCTTTGGGTTCCCGGGCCGTTTCTTCACCCTCCTTAGGCTCCCCGCCATGGACTGGCTTCGGTCACCTAGGCGTTTTTGTGGTCGGCAGGAGAGGGTTCTGTGGGGCGGCTCGTGGTATAGGCCTTGGCCTTGCTCAGGGGGCCCTGGGGGGTGTGCGGCCAGGCAGCTTGGGGGAACAACAAAACAATTGGTCACCCCGTAGCCAAAGTCCAGCATCCGTGATTTCAGCAGTATTTAAAAAGCCGGCTCTTGGGACTTATTAATGAATAAAATTACTGTCGCCAAAATTAAGGGAATATGTCTTAAATCACTATAAGTTATACATTGCAATAGAAGTCTTTGCATATATATTAATTATTACTATTAGATATATATATATATATATATTAATATATATATATATATATATATATATATTTGTATTATACTCTCATTTCATTGTTTACTTGAAACAGCGGAGCGAGCCAAGATGGCGTCCCGATTGGCACGTAGCACCGTCCGGCAAGTTCAACCCATCCTCTCTGTAGGCCCAGGGGGAGGCCAAGAAGCGTGTGTACTTAATTTGTATAAGGCCTGGTAGCGCCAGATGCTCTTATGTAGGTAAGATATGAGCGGCGAAATTTATTATATAGGTTACAAACATTTTCAAAGCTTCGTAATCGCTCTGGCAGATTGCAGAATGGTAGGCTAGCCTAGGCATAGTCTAGAAATGTTGGTGTCGATTTATCACCCTAGCCTACGTATCTTGGGATACTGATGATTTGGACCGACAGTTAGCCCATCGGATAATATTGCAAGGACACTAGTGCTACGTGATGAGAAACAATTTATTAGGGGAAATAGGGCACCAATAGATTCTCCATATTTTTCTCCATATAAGCTGCATGGAGGATTTGCGTTTAGGCTATCAACAAATTGAAAAATACCCACTTCACAGACAAATACACCCATAATCTAAGTCAAAGCGGGGGTGTGGGGGCGGCGGCGCCCCCACCTATAATAATAGTGTAGGTTAGGTCAGGTTGTTAGGTTAGGCTAATGTCATTTCAAAGGGGTAGCCGGTAGGCCTATAGGGTAGTAAACACTGGGATAGCCTATACCCGGCCAGAGGTAAGAAGAAGAAGAAGAGTCCTGCAGTAGTCTCCTTGAATGCTACCGCCCATCGATCTTTGGTAACGTTCAACAAGACTAGGCTTACAGCCTACATCGTCGCATCGGCCTTAGCCTAGGCTAATTTAAGCTAGGCTAGTTAGGCTAAGCGGCTCGCTGGGTGTAGGGGACTAGCGTCTCCGACTTCCACCCAGAAGGCCCGGGTTCGCGCCCACGGCTCGGCGCATTAAAGATTTTTCACAAAGCAACGAGGCGTTACCATCCCTCATGAGCAAAGGGATGGGAATGGGATAGTAGTACAGGACCCCAATGGAAATAGCCCTAATCGGCCTGATTGATCTATCATTAGCTGGCTTCGCATGCGCGAGCTTTAGCAACTAGGCTATTTTATTATTATTAGGCTATTAGGGCCTAGGCCTACCATGTTTTTTGTTTTCTTCAAGGACTATAGCCTAGGCTATAGCCGAGTAGGGCCTATTTCATAGTGGGAAAAATATAACCGAAAAAGCGGAACACAGGCCAGGCCTACCACTAGGCAGCTAGGCTAAATTTCCCATGGTTTGCTTTATGGTTTTAGGCCCCTAGGTTACTAGGTAGCCTAGTTTTTCATCATTAGGCTACCCTATAGGCCTACAGTAGTAGTTGAAATTAGGGGTCAATAGCCTATTTATGAGCGGCACCACAGGCTGGGATCGAGGGGCTAATTTCTAATGGTAGTTTTGGGTTCCTAACTTCCGGTAGCATTCAAGGAGACTACATCAGGACTCTTCTTGATATATCTACAGTTATACTACCCCTATTGTGTCGCTATTCTGTTGGTACGAATGGGTTAATATTAGTTAGTAAGTAGACTTAGTTATGGTTTTGATGATGACGCGGAAATGTATATTTGACTTGAAATCGATACATTGAAGTATTACAAACCTTCGCAAAACCCATCAACAGGGAAACGGGAGCAGGGTTTAGACCGTCGCGCACCCATAAAACGGGAACGTGAGGGGAGTTTAGACCGTCGCGGGACCAGGTTGCTTGTCGGTTAGGTTAAGTTAGGTTAGGTTAGGTTAGGATGATGTTAAAAATTACTAAAATGCGACGGTTCCTCGGTTATTAAACAACACTGTATATCAAAGAAGACAAAAAATGACCTGGAAAAATATTATCTGGGTGGTGATAATTTTTTATCCCCAAAATAAGTTTTTTTCCAGTTTCCGCGCCTGCTGACCCATCCAAAAACATGCTAAACGGGCGTGTTTTGAAGGGGGGGGAGGTGGTTGGTGGGGGTTGTAGTGGGGAGGGGGTAGTATAACTGTGAGCTTTACCATCTTCTTCGTTCTTGACCTCTGACCGCGGATAAGCTATCATAGTGTATAGGCTACTAGCCTATACCACTTGGAAAGGACATTAGCGAACCTAAAACAACCTGACCTCAACCCTAACCTATCCTAGTATTATGGGTGGGGGCCAGTGTGGGCAAAACAGGAAAATGTAAGATTTTACGGTGGTGACAGTTACATGCCCCATACATGCCTTCATTGCCCAGAAATGAAAACTACAACTAAAGATATAATACAAATAGCCTACATCTTGTATATATCATTTCTATCATGTTATAATTACTAGCCTATGTATCAAAATAAAACAAAAACAATTGAACTGATAATAAATACCGGTAAGGTTAAAGTTAATTCCAATTAGGGAATTAATGTATATAAATAGAAAAAAATATATAATTATATATAAAACAAAGACAATAGATGGGGACAGTTGAAAAGGTTGTCTCCCGAAAAAAACAACGCTCGTCGACGGACAAAGAACACTCGTTGACGGCAGGAAAATTGGAAACACTCGTCGACGTCGACGAGAATTCCGGTCGACGAGAGTTCCAGGTACCATAACCTAAGACCATGTGAAAAACCCATTTCTGAAAAGTTGGAGGAAAAAAAAACTGAGAAAAATAAGGGTGCAAGCCTATTCCCTATAATTACCATGAAAATTAATCCTCTGTTCCCGGAAGGGCTCTTGAACGCCCATAAAAAACGCATACACGAGCTGCCCGGAAGGGCTCTTTAAAACACCCATGAGGTGCAAAGCCTGTGAGCTTCTTTGTGTGCGGTCGGCGTCGGTCTGACGCATGTAAACAAACAGCCGGCTGGAGCGTCTGCCCCGCATCTCCGGCCACAAGAAGGAGAGCGTCGCTTGTTCGTGTGTGCCTGTATGTTGTTGGAGTATCGAAAAGTAGTGTTAAAGGGGTCTGTTTTGGCCAAAAAGTTATCTCCAAGGAAATCATCATCACAACTCAAACCCGTTGACTTAGGAGAGCTCTACTTAATGCCATTCTACAGGTAAATAAACACAGCTACGCATTGGGGATGCGCTGGGAATGCGGGAAGCAGTCAGATTAACAAATATACGGTAGCATAGCCTGAGACGTTTTTTCGGCAAAAACACCCGGGTTTGGGAAAGGAGGGAACCGGGAATATATATATAATACATAGCCGGGGCTGGAGGGTTAACACAGAAAACTATAAATCCATGGAAAAATTAGTGACTTTAAATATAAACAAATTCCAGGTTTTTTCAGTTTCCGGAGTCTGCTGAACCATCCAAAAACACGTTAAAAGGCGTGGTTTGGAGGGGGAGTATAACTGTAGATTTACCGTATTAACGTACCCATTATTCATCAATATGAAGATACGGTGTCAAATAGTGCCATTTATTGGGTGAATCGCGCTTTTATTAGGAGGGGAGGGAAATTGTTTGGGTTAAATTGGAGACATGATCGGTTGCTGCCCCCCCTCCCCCCCCTTGATGTGCAGTATTGTCATCCTCATATAGGCTATGTTGATCGGTTCAATATTATTTTTTAGTTTAATACTGTAGAGCCTACCACAATGTTTTTTTGATAGGGAATTTAGCGAGGCTAGGCTTAGGCCTATTTAAAGATTGGCTAAATAGGGAATAATCTATATACTCTAAAGCCATAAGATGGCCAAATTTAGGTAACATTCAAGGGCAAGAATGTAAGTGCGGGAGTACCGGCACTCATTGTTTACACTACGCATAGTGGTGTCGGCCACCTTTGCCATCATGTTCCCGTCTATTTTGACTGCCCTTTGGATACAATAATATGTTGAGGGGGGGCTTTGCCCCCCTCACCCACCCAGGGACATATTGGCCTCATCATATATATTGCCAGCAGGGGGCAAATTACCGAAAAAAAATCGCCGTCAAAATAGACGCAAAGTTAACCGCGGCGATTGCCCTATATAAACATGACGACCGTTACGCCCGAAAACTATACATGCCATCCCCATTCAAGACAGGCTAGAGCCGCCTTAGGCCTATTATAGGCTAGGCCTAAAGTTTTCTTTATATTTTTTTCAAGGGATATAGCCTAGTGTTCGTTACTGCGACTTGTTGTTTTTCATGGTTTGAGTGCGAGGCCCCATTTGCACACGCTCACGAACTTTCTTTATATACACAAATTTTGTTTGTCAGATTTGAATATAAATATGGGGCAAGAGTGTGTTATCGTTTTTGTGGGCGTATCATTCTACCTCTGGGACCGGGTATAATCCTAGTGTTTACTAGGCTCTACCTTTCTTTGAAAACACCTGTGAAACGACCCGGCAGCAGTGCAAAAGTACTGGTACTGAGCCTGGAGGACACAGGCATAGTTTGCCTTTTTTCCAGAGGATCTACTGTAAGGAAACTGTAAGAAAGGACATTAGCCTAACGGCCTAACCCACCAACCTTACCTAACCTATCCAGCTCCTAGTATTCTGGGTGGGGGCTGCTGCCCCCACACCCCCGCTGTTTGACATTCAACTCACGTGTTTACAAGAAGTACGCCCGGTAAGACAATCTCATTCCTTGCGGGTGCCCAACCCCGAAAAAGGGATTGAAAATTAGGGGAGCTATCCCCCCGCCAAAGGCGGCTTTCTAGGGCCTTTCCTAGCTGTTGCTGAGACGATTGGGTTCTAGTTCATGTGGTGATGGGCTGGTCTATCAGAGAGAACTGAGCGATCTCTTGCCATACCCATACCTTACTCTGACTGTTCCTTTTACTAATATATTTTCTAGATCTCAAGTCTCTTCCGTGGATTGACCTCCCAATCTACCAAGATTGGAAGCCAAAAGAGTCACATTTTTTCCTTGCGCCTCAACTTTCTTTTCATAAGTACTGAGGGCGCACAGGGCCCTGGGTGGGGCTTTGGTTTCCCGGGCGTTTCCGCACCCTCCTCAGCTCCCCGCCATGGAGTGGCTTTGCGGTTCACCCAGGCTTTATTGTGGTCGGCAGGAAAAGGGTTCTGTTGGGGCGGGCGCGGTTATGGCCTTGGCCTTGCTCGGGGCCTTGGGGCTGTTCGGCCAGGCAGCTTGGGGACCAGCAACAACAACATCAACAACTCATTCCTAAAAATTTGGAAAGTATACACTATAAAGATCCTATGAAATTTTTGTTAAACCCTCGGCAAAAAACTAATTTAAAAAAGTATGGTACCAGTACTAAAATGTCTTTCGTAACAAGGTGGTCAATACTGTACGTCCAGTTATCGATAGCTCTAAAGATCTTATGAAAATGTGTTTTTAACCCTCGGAAAAAAGCTAATATAAAAAGTACAGTATGCTGATAAAATGTAATTTTCGTAACAAGGTTGGTGTCAATACGGAATAAGGTCCTTTCCTGTTATCAAACGTGGCAATCAAAGCTGACGATTGCATAGTAGGCCTAAGTTATCATATGTTATGACTTCATTCACGTATGTCCACTGCGCACCCCCCGCGCGGCTCAGACGCAGCGGACGAAATCGACAGCCAATTTTTTTGTTTTGTTTTTACTAAGGGGGATTAGTACCCCAACCAGCGGGGTTGTGGGGCAGCAGCCCCCACCCATAATACTAGGATAGGTTAGGTAAGTTTGTTAGGCTAGGTTAGGCTACTTGTCTTTTCAAATCATAGACTCCCCACTATCGGGGGGCGTGTCCCAACATGATTGAAAAATGGGGGAAAATAGGTTTTTACGAGATTTCGAAATTAAGGACAAACGCTCTATAGGATGCCAAATCAACAAAATATAAATATAAAAACACATGGGAAAATTTGTGGTATAAAAAATAAATATTTTCCAGAGTTGCATTAAACTTACCCATTATTCATTAATCTGAAGATACGGCGTCAAATGGCGCCATGCATGGGATATGAATCGCGCTTTTACAGTAGGTAAGGGAAAATTGTGGGATAAATTGGATACACGATGGGTGGTGGGGGGGCATTGCCCACCCATGAACGAAGGCGGTGTTGCTGGTTGGGGGGAGGGGCGTCGACTCTGACTGGGGACCGAGGTGGCATGGGGGCGGTTCGTTCGTGGAAACCCCTTCGGGGATCACGGCGTCAGGCAATAGATAGATAGATAGATTGCCCCCCCTCTCCCCTTGATTTATTATCATCCTCTTATATGTAGATCATTAGGGGGGCAAAAACAGGTTGCCGGTATTTTGTTTTTGTGAGTAACGCTCACGCCATTTATTGGGTGAATCGCACCCACCGCATCGTTCAAAACAAGAAGAAGGAGGTCAAGTCGAAGAATTCATTGGACGCAATGCTTTGTTTACGGTCGGGACTTATTATTTTGGTGTTATTATTCGGTGTAATCGGGTTTTTTCAAGTGTCGATAACGAAATTACTACATGCGGACTATAATGAGAAAAATATGGTGAGTCTATAGGTCCCTATTTTCCCTAATAAATGGTTTCTAATAGTGCGGCGAAAGACGTCTTTAATGATATCCAGATTTGTTTTAACCCTCGGCAAAACCTAATCGGACTCGTTAGCCTTGGTCGGCAACTCATCTAGGGGAGACAACCTTATACAAATCCGGGTGGATGGGACTCGTCAGCCTTGGTTGGCAACCTGTCTAGGGGAGTAAACCTGATACAAATCCGTACTGCTTACCTACTGTAAGGGTAAGGCAGGGTAGTGGATGAATTAGCCGAACACCACTGTAGAAAAATAGTGCTAACAAGATACACAAGAGGGCCTCGGAGTTGGACGGATCCTAAATTGAGTGGTCAATCCTGTAAGTCCTTCACTAAACTGGCTCGGGTTGTCCCTCTCACAGGGAATAGGTCCGCTTGGGCATTCTGTGTATGGCCACCCTCGTAAGGGGAGTAAGGTGTCCGGCAATATGTTCAGGTTGAGGATAGATAGACTAATAGATATATAAGTGGATAGATAGGTAAGATAGATAGATAAATAAATATATGTCGAGTATAAGGTATATTATGATGTAATAGTGTGGGTGAGGTATAGGTTATTAACCCCTTGAGCACCAGGACGCCTGTTTTACCTTTGATTCGGGCTAAAATTTATGATTGATCCTTTTTATGCATTTAAATAAGGACGTATGTTATCAACGAGAGTGTTTATTGGAGATCGTAGTCTACCCATTTTGAGTGATAGAGGTAGAGATCCGTCTACTTCCGGTTTCGCGGGTAGTCGTTTTTTTCACATTTTATTCTGGTTATCATTAGACGATTGTATTCAGCTTATGAAGTGACGTGTATAGGAAATTGGTCAGGGTACAACACCATCTCATTTACCCATCCTGCGGTATCAGTAGGCGGTGCCCGTCGTGTTGAACTTCTGGCTACTATTAAACGATTTTATTCATTTTAAAATGAGCCTCCAGCAATTAAGAGGCTTCGAACTATCTCACTTAACCCTATTTTATTTCCAAAGGATCCTCTTTAAACTGCATAAACTCGTCTAAATATAACCAGAATTAAATTAAAAGGACGTCGCTGGTACAGAAAGTGTTAAAATTTGTCCTAAACAGAATATAAACCCTTAATGATATCCTTAAAGTCAATCGTTTAGCTAATGGTCGCCAGAATAAAGTACATAAGTCAATACACTAGAACAGTTGAGTACAATCGTCTGTTTATAGCCAGAATCAACGTACTGAAAGGGTGTTATAAGGTACGCGCGGGAGATAAATCGTTATCTGTGTCTGAGTCGCGGCTCTGGGTACGACAACCAAGGTCATGTGAGGTAGAGGGGTGTGGGGGAGGTAGCGAGGGAGGGGTTCATACAGAGAAAGAGAGACAGACAGACAGACAAACAGGCAGATAACAGACAGACAGAGAAGTGGGACGGTAGAAAGAGAAGTATGCAGGTTGGAGAGGTTGATTAACCCTTATGCTGCGGGGACCCGTACTGTAACATCCTGGAAATATCCTGGAATTGTTGGCTCATTAGAGCCTGTGGGGGACGAGCGTGAGTGATCAAGAGCGCGGCATACCCCCGTCTGCTCTGCAACAACCCTGCCGCGGCAATGTAGTTTTGTATTTTTCCAAGTGTCAAGAAATCAGCTTCTAAGGGATTGAATTTACCGTGAGCTGGAAATATACAAACTATTTCATTACCGAGTTACTATAGTTGTTTTTATATAGTTCATAGGGAATATAAAGTGGAAATAATGGAAGGGTGGGAATCGATTGTGGAAGAATAATGAGACAGGAATAACGAGAGATACAGAGAGAGGAGTGTGGAGGGTTTGGGAGGCAGACAGAGAGAGGGAATGGGAGAGGCAGAGTGGTGTGTGTGTGTGGCAGGTTTGGAAGGCAGAGAGAGAGGAAAGGGAGATACAAGGGGTGGCAGAGTGGTTTGTGTGTGGTAGGTTTGGAAGGCAGAGAGAGAGGGAAAGGGTGATACAAGGGGTGGCAGAGTGGTGGGGAGTGTGGCAGGGTTGGAAGGCAGAGAGAGAGGGAAAGGGAGATACAAGGGGTGGCAGAGTGGTGGGGAGTGTGGCAGGTTTGGAAGGCAGAGAGAGGGAAAGGGAGATACAAGGGGTGGCAGAGTGGTGGAGAGTGTGGCAGGTTTGGAAGGCAGAGAGAGGGAAAGGGAGATACAATGGTGTTTCAGAGGTGTGGTGAGTGTGGCGAGGTTTGGATAGGCAGAGGAGGAGGGAAAGGAAGATACATGGGGTGAAAACACAAGGTGGTTGAGAGTGTGGGCAGGTTTTGAAGAGTCAGAGAGAGGGGAAATCTGAGATACAATGTGGTTGCGGAGTTGTGGGGAGTGTGTGCAGGTTTGGAAGGCAGAGAGAGGGAAAGGGAGATACAATGGGTGGCAGAGTGGTGGGGAGTGTGGCAGGTTTGGAAGGCAGAGAGAGAGGGAAAGGGTGATACAAGGGGTGGCAGAGTGGTGGGGAGTGTGACAGGTTTGGAAGGCAGAGAGAGAGGGAAAGGGTGATACAAGGAGAGGCAGAGTGGAGTGTGGCAAGTTTGGAAAGCAGATAGGGGGAAAGGAAGATACAAGGATAGGCAGAGTGGTGTGTGTATGTGTGTGTGTGAGTGTGGCAGGTTTGGAAGGTAGGGAGGGTGAAAGGAAGATACAACAAATGGCAGAGAGAGGAGGGGGAAATTAGGGTGGTAGAATTAAGTCAGAGTGATGAAGTAAGTACTGTACAATGAAAGCCAGAGAAGGGAATGATTGAAGGATTGAAAGGTAGATCCAGGCAGGGAGGAGTAGACCAGTGCAACAAGAGGCAGCAAGAGGGGACGGTATCATGAAAGGAAGAGAGAGGTGGATTGGGAGGTTTGGAAAGTAAGTTGAAGTAGATTAAGGGAGAGGGAGGAAGAAGTAGAGAGAAAGGAAGAGTAAGGATTGGGAAGTAGGTATGCTGAGAAGGACAGGTAAAAAGGAGGTGAAGGGGGGGGGGGGGGGGGAAGATAAGAGAACCCAAACAGCTGATCATGAGAGAAGTTGGTATAATGGGGCAGACTATTATTGGAGGAGAGAGAGAGAGAGAGAGAGAGAGAGAGAGAGAGAGAGAGAGAGAGAGAGAGAGAGGGAGAGAGAGAGAGAGGTGAGGGAGACAACTTTGGAGTACGGTGAGAGGAAGGTAATATAAGTAATCCCCGCCGCTGGTGGTTCTGAGGGATAAGTTTAGAGGTCAATGAATTGCTTAGGTTATTATTGGATGCAAGAGATTCGTCAAGAGAGAGAGAGAGAGAGGGGGGGGGGGTTAAAGTACAGCATGCCCAAATTAAAGACAAAGAGAGAGAGAGAGAGAGAGAGAGAGAGAGAGAGAGAGAGAGAGAGAGAGAGAGAGAGAGGGGGGGGGGGGTTAAAGTACAGCATGCCCAAATTAAAGACAAACAGCTGGTGTGAGAACTAAGGAAGATAAGGCGTGCGTATTATTACAGTTAAAGGAAGATGGGAGGAGTATGTGATGGAAGGTAGGATCCTTAGGTGAGACAAGCGCGCTCACATAATTATGCATACATCACCTG
This sequence comes from Paralithodes platypus, assembly GCA_032716605.1. NCBI lineage: Eukaryota > Metazoa > Arthropoda > Malacostraca > Decapoda > Lithodidae > Paralithodes > Paralithodes platypus. The sequence goes on from CM064545.1 coordinate 34,401,844, forward strand.
CTATCGATTTTAAAAGGGGTAACCTTCTAAAAGAGGCAACTTAAGGGGTTACATTTTAATGAGCACTTGTGCGCGAAATGCCTTGTACTCACTGCAACGTTAGAAGAGAAAGTATACTCCTATCACGTGGTAAGAAATCGCAGTAGTGGTTCTTTTAGTACCAATACCCTACATTACGCGTCCGATACGTCCGGACAGTTCAGTGATAGGAGAGGGCCGGGAACTGCGAAACTCCCCCGGATGGAATAACAGGGGTGCTATGGGCTCTTCTGCGCGAGGGCTGGTTATCACACAGGAGGCCCACGTCTCTTCAACAAACTCCCCCGGCGAGTAAGAGACCTGAGGGACATCTAGTTAACAACTTTCAATCGAAGAGCCCTAGATGTCCGCAATTTCAAAAAGTGCCAGACGAGCCCATCCATCGCAAGGGAGCGTGCGAGTCTGTCGCTTCAAACAGGTCTCACCTGCACCAAATCACCACCCATAACGAGGGGCGTCGCGCTCCTTGGTGCCGCTAGAAGAGCGGCGAACACATCAAAAGGTATCAAAAGGTAAGGTGGGTGTTATTTTATTTATTTATATATTTATTATTGTTTTAGTTTCCTCCCTAGGCCTCCATCAAGCTTTAACAAACATCCTCAAGATCCCCTATCGAAATTAATTTGCAAATTTTTTGATAGAAAATGTTCTCCCAAAATTACAGGCTCACTATCGCTTGCCAGGAAAAAATCGACACCTAAACGGCACGAAAGGTCTTAATAATGACAAAGAAATGGGGCGAAAGCTTTCAAAATCGCCAAACTAATGGAACGAATATCTTATAATCTCAAAACTAATGGCACTAAACATAAGGGAGAAGGGAGTCCAGAAAAAGCAACCATCCCCCCTCTAACATTTCTCAGGTGATACCAGGTACCCTCCATAGCCTACCTATATTTGTTCTTATTGGCTCTCGTCAAAATACTGTCAGCTTGGGAACAAAACAATTATCGTAACACCTGAGAACTGTCAAGATAGAGTACCGTACTTCGCCTTGAGTTTACATAGTTATCATCTCAACTATTTATTTTGACTATGCAATACATATAAACATACTCTCACAGCACAATTATGTTTTCATATGGCCCGATTATAAAAAGACATATACGAACCATTCTAGTATCTCTTTGGGGTTTAATGCGAATGGAAATGACTTATCGCGAACTCTTAGCAACGACTCGGCTGCAGTGAGGCAAGTTGGGGCAGGTTAAGGCACGCAAAAAGTTAAGTGGTTTTCTGACAGGAGGGAGGGAGGGAGGGGGGGGGGAACGAAGTGGGAGGATGAAAGGGAGGGAGTAGGGATAATTGAGAAGGGTCAGCCAGGAGATAGGGAGATAACATTATGAATAGGTCGGTAGATAGTCAAACAGGAGAGAGAGAGAGAGAGAGAGAGAGAGAGAGAGAGAGAGAGAGAGAGAGAGAGAGAGATTAACAGGTAGACATACAGTATGTATATAGATATGTAAAATATACTTGAGATTGGAATGGATATTGAATTATTGCATAGTGAAAGCTCCTTCCCTTCTTCATTTTATGGTTCCTTCATTCCTACATTATATCCTCCCTTTCTTCCCTCTCACCAATCGTCCTTCCTCCCCCCCCCGTCTTTCAGTCTGTCCCCCTATTTTCCCTCCATGCCATCAACCATCACCCTCCCTACCCTCCATAATGAAATGTTTAATTCTTCTCTTGTCTATCCATCCACCCCAATCGTTCTCCTCATGCCATCCCCCTCCCTTCCTTCCCCACACTTCCTTTCTTCGTACCTTCCATCCATTCATCCCTCATCCTATTCCTCTACACCCCCCTCTCCCCTCACCATGCTACCAATCCCTCCTGCCCAGTGTCTTTCCTCCATAAATATCTGCTGCCTTATACGTACTCCTACTTATCATTGTAGTGGTGTGGGTCTTGGTTGATACTACTACTATTACTACTGCTACTACTACTACTACTACTACTACTACTACTACTACTACTACTATTACTACTACTACTACTACTACTACTACTTTTTTTTTTTTTTTTTTTTTTTTTTTTTTTTTTTTTTTTACTACTACTACTACTACTACTACTACTACTATTATTACTACCACGACTCCTACTACTACTACTACCAGGAAAATAGTAATTGTGGTTGTGGTTTTGATGGTTGTAATGGTTCTGGTTCTTAACTTCTTGTGGTAATGGTTAACCCTTAGAAGATCCGATACGCATTTATTTTAGGAGGGGTATATAGAAGTCAGAGAGTTAATTGAAATAGTCTTTACCCTTATAATTCCCACAAAATCCTTCCTAAATTTTATAAAATCGTCTAATGATACCCAGAATAAACTGTCAACATGCGTCATGATCCTCAAATGGTTAATCGACCTTTAATGTTCTCCCCTTTTTTTAACTCTCCTACCCCCTCCCTCAAAATAATTCTATCAATGGAATCAAATCAAACCTAAGCCCCCACACTACCCATTCCCCCTCATCCCTCACACCACTCTTCTCTCCTAATCCCTCACACTACCCTTTCCCCCTTCATCCCTCATACTACCCATCCCCCCTCATCCCTCACACTAACCTTCCCCCCTCATCCCTCACACTACCCTCCCTCCTATTCCCTTACACTACCCTTCTCCCTCTCATCCCTCACACTACCCTCCCCTCATCCCTCATACTATCCCTCCTCATCCCTCACACTACCCTTCCCCCTCATCCCTCACACTACCCCTCCCCCTCATCACTACCCTTCCCCCCTCATCCCTCACACTACCCACCCCCCTCATCCCTCACACTAACCCACCCCCTCATCCTTCACACTACCCACCCCCCTCATCCCTCATACTACCCTTCCCCCTCATCCCTCATAGCCTACTACCCTTTCCCTTATCCCTCATACTACCCACCCCCCTCCCCATCAAACCACCCTTCTCCCCTCATCTCTCACAGTATACACTTCCCCCCTCATCCCTCACACTACCCCCCCCCTCCCCCTCATCCCTCATACCCACCGTCCATACATATACCCGATGCCTTATACGTATTCCTGCTTATCATTGTAGTGGCATGACTCGGCAGGTGTCTACTACTACTACAGGAGTGGTGGTAGTAGATGTGGGTGTGGTTTTAGTGGTGGTTGGGGTGGTACGGTAGTTAAGGTTATTGAAGTGTTAGGTCAGGTTATTGTGGTGATAGGTTTGGTTATTGTGGTGGTTGTGTGTGGTAGTTAAGGTTATTGTGGTGGTTCTAGTGTTAGTTATGGTTATTGTGGTGGTAGTTATGGTTGTATAGTTAACCCTTTCAGCACGATGACGGTTTTAGTATTATTCTGGCTACCATTAAACAATTATTTTGTTTAGCTTATAGTCTACATCTAGGACTCAAAAGGACAAATAATATATCTATAAGCCATATGAATAACATAGGTTCTTCTTAAATGGTAGTTATGGTGTGCTAGTTGTGGTAATGTGAGAGATGGTGTTTTTATACGGCCGTCGTCGACGGGACATATTATGGTAGGCCTATACCCTCCATTCGTCCGTGTGTTAACTTTCCTTGTCATCGCTCTAGCGGCTTTATTTCTTCACTGAATTTTATCAAACTTATAACATAGCTTCACTACTGAGAGACCCTTGGACGAGTTCAATTTTCAGCTTTTGACCAAAAACTCTAGGGGCGCTACCACCAAATTCCACTGACTGCAGCGTATGGGTTGACTTTCAATATTTCTTCACTGAATTTATAAGATTTACAACATAGCTTCTCTACAATACGACCTTGGACAAGTTCGATTTTTAGCGTCCTATCACCGTCCGTCCGTCCGTCCGTCCGTTAACTTTCCTTGTCATCGCTCTAGCGGCTTTATTTCTTCACTGATTTTGATCAAACTTATAACAGCTTCACTATTGAGAGACCTTGGACGAGAAAATAGAGTCCTTGGACGAGTTCAATTTTCAGCTTTTACAAAAAAATCTATGGGCACTATCACCAAATTTCACTGACAGCAGCGTATGGGTTAACTTTCATTATTTTGTTATTCCCTGCCTTATTTTGCACCCGTTTGTGGTGCTCTTGTTATTATATGGTAGTAATGGTAGTCATGGTGTGGTAGTTGTGGTAATGTCAGAGGTGGTGTTCCTATTATATGGTAGTTGTGGTTGTTATGGTGTGGTAGTAGTAATAGTAGTTATGGTGTGGTAGTTCTGGTAATGTGAGAGGTGGTGTTTCCTTCCCTCACACATTGTTGTGGTTGTGGCGCGTGGCTGTTTCTCTATCTATCTCTCTATATATCTCTCTATATATTTTATCTATGTACCTATCTATCTAACTCTAACTCACTCTCACTATCTATCTATCTCTCTATTATTTCTTTCTCATACATTGACTCACATTCAGGTAGGCTATTAAGATATAATTGTATACAGATACGTGCTAACTCTTTACCTCTTTATAAACTAATTCTCACTCACTCTCTATCTGTCTATCTATGTACACTCGGTCCAAAAAGTATCTGCACCCCTACCCTGATAATCTGGTGTGTACAGCTTGGTAGGGTTTGCATATCTACCTGTAGCTATATCCATCTATGCTACTATCTACCTATACTACCTAAGACCTACTACCTACGACCTACAACCTATACTACCAAGCTGTACACACCATATTATCAGGGTAGGGGTGCAGATACTTTTTGACCGAGTGTACCTATCTATCTAGCTCCCTATTTTATTTTCTCTCATACATTGACATATATTGAGGTAGTCTATTAGAATATAATTTTATACAAATACATGCGAACTATTTACCTCTTTATTAACTCATTATCTCTCCCACTCGAACACACTCACTCTCTCTCTCTCTCTCTCTCTCTGTTTCGTTATTTTTCTCTCCTCCCCCTTCTTCCTCCCTGTCTTAACAATTGTCTTTCCCTTTCCCTTCTCCTCCCCTCTCTTTCTTGTGTTGCTTTTCCTTCTTTCCTTCTTTTTATTTCATATTTCTTTCTTCTTGTTTTTTCCATATTTTGTTTTCATTTTTCTTTCTTGTTCTTCTATCTTCCTGTCTTGTTGTTTCCATCGTTCTTTTATGTTGCTTTTCCATCTTTATTTCTTGTTGTTTTTCCATCATTCTCTCTTGTTGTTATTATATTGTTCTTTCTTGTTGTTGCCTCTTTTATCTTTCTTGTTTTTCTTTTCTTTTTGTTGCTTTTCCATCTTTCTTTTCCATTGTTGCCTCTCCTTCTGTTCTATATTTTTCATCCAACCACTCTATTCCTTTCAATCTCCCATAACATTTTGTTTTATCCTCTAATTGTTTCATATTCTCTCTCTCTCTCTCTCTCTCTCTCTCTCTCTCTCTCTCTCTCTCTCTCTCTCTCTCTCTCTCTCTCTCTCTCTCTCTCTCTCTTTCTCTCTCTCTCTCTCTCTCTCTCTCCAAAGCCAGACCATATAGATATTTGTTTCTACAGCTGTTTCCTCTCTTCTTACTTTCTCTCACTTTTTTTCTCTCCCTCCTCCTATTTCACCTAATTTTGGTTTTATCCTCTCCTTTATTTGACCGTTCTTGATGATGTACAGTCGCGATTAGACGTTGTGTATTACTTTTTTAATTGCAGTACGATTAAAACTTTATTATTCACAACAAATAACTGTGCATAGGCTTGCATTATTTTTAGTTAATTGCAGAAAATGGAGAAACAGACAGATGGACAGACAGAAAATGAAGAAATATACATAATTAGGTAAATTGACAGACAGATAGACAACAGTATAGACCTACAGACAATCGTGTAGAGACAGACAGATGGACAGACAGAAAAATTGAAAAATAGACAGAATTAAAGAGGTAAATTGGCAGACAGATAGACTACAGTAAACAGACAATCCTGTAGATAAACAAATAACCAATGAAAATACCAGAACAGAATAATCCAACAATTTAAATGGTTGACATAAACACATAGGCCTACCAGAAACAGACTGACAGACAGACAGACCGGCCAGACAGACAGACAGACAGATAGACGGACATAAGCCCCTCCAGACAAAAAGAAACAAGACTCAACACATACAGAAACAATCAACCACTCTATAGAACAACACATTAGAGTAACAAATATAGAAGTAATCAACCAGACTCCAAAGAAAAAGAAAGAAGACCTAACAAATAAAGAAGGAAGCAAATAAATATACAAACACTCAACCAGTCTCTCTAGACAAGAAGACACAAGACTAACAAATACAAAAACAATCAAATATCAAAAGAAGCAATCAACCAGACTCAAATAATAATACAAGAGTAACAAATACAGAAACAATCAAATAACAAATACAGAAGCAATCATCTAGACTCTCCAGACAAAGAGAAACAAGACTAAGATATAAACAAGCAATCAACCAGTCTCTCCAGAACAGATAAAACAAGACTTAACATATAAATGAGACAATCGATCAGACAGGGAGGGATACCATACAGACAGGCAATCAGACAGAATAACCAGACAGGGCTAGACAGAACCTATATCTAGATTAGCGAATAATAGATGGATAGCTATACACATTCATAGATATAGGATTAGAGTTGGTTTGTGTATGTTATTGGAAATGGACAATGTATGGAATTGTACGTTATTCTAATCTGTCATACGGTCTCATAAATGCACAATGTTTGAAATTTTGTTACTCTACTTCTTTAAAGCACGCAGGAAATTATACATATACCGGTATATATAATTATATATATATATATATATATATATATATATATATATATATATATATATATATATATATATATATATATATGTATGTGTGTGTGTGTGTTTGTTGTGTAGGCTAGATATGCAACATTAGTGTTTAAAACCATAAGGCACAGTCAATTTCATATTACATCATTACCATGTCACATTTGATGCATGAATTCTGACTTCTAAAATGTAATATGTGTCTTTATTTCCCCATTAATGTGTGTTACTTATGTGTGTATTTCTTTATTTACAGGTATGTGATTCCAAACTGAGGTGTCTATTCTGTGGAGGATAGTAAGTTAGGACATCGCCATTAGTTACACCCATTACAGGCGAGAGGTAAAGTACTGGATGGCTCACTTGTTCTTCTTGCTCTTATGGATTATGGGACAAAGTTGTTGGGTTAGTTTTCAAAGTTGGCGTATGAACCCTTTCAAGATACAATACGCATTTCTGTTCTGTGTCCTGGCTATTATTTTATTATTTTATTCAGGTTGGGAAGGGTATAATACAAGGTTAGAGGGTTAGTTGAGAAAGTCTTTACCCTTATAATTACCACAGATCCTTCCGAAGCTGTATAGAATCTTCTACTGATAGCCAGAATAAACTGTCAAAATGCGTCAGAGAGTTAAGTATCATAGGTTATACTCTGTTTCTCTTCAACTGACGGTAAATTGCAATGCTCCCGTCAAGATTTCTGTTATTTAAAAAAAATTGTAGTAAAACATGCTGCTAATTATATAAAATTGGTTTTAATGGGATGCAGAGACATAGTAGTTTCATATTTTTCCATTAAGTATCGAAAAAGTAGCTACTAAGGGATTCAATTTATCACCAAATGAAAAGAAACAAGGTATAGTCACTACACCACAAACAACAAAACTAGAAGCTGAAAAAGAACAAAGAACCAAATAGCCCATCTCTGTTACGTCAGCCCCTCTCTCTCTCTCTCTCTCTCTCTCTCTCTCTCTCTCTCTCTCTCTCTCTCTCTCTCTCTCTCTCTCTCTCTCTCTCTCTCTCTCTCTCTCTCTCTCTCTCTCTCTCTCTCTCTCTCATACGGGCTGTATATATTTCAGTGTGTGCTGTACACATGGATACCATAGTTTCTAGCCCACTCATAATATTTCGTCAACTTCACCAATTACTAATTTTGGAAGTATATCTCTGTAAAACGAAAACATAAATAAATATACGATATTAAGAAATAAGAGGCAAATTGAAAGAGAGAGAGAGAGAGAGAGAGAGAGAGAGAGAGAGAGAGAGAGAGAGAGAGAGAGAGAGAGAGAGAGAGAGAGAGAGAGAGAGAGAGAGAGAGAGAGAGAGAGAGAGAGACTATATCTACCCTCCATGCCACCCATCCCAGACGCTCTTCAATTTATGTGCTCCCCCCCCCCCCCCCCCCCCTCTCTCTCTCGCTCTCTCTCTGTCTGTCTCTCACACACATACACACGCTTTATGATGTCCAGATCCTGGTCTTTTATGTGCCTTTGTAGTGTATCTGGAGCGTAATAAACATAACATAAAATTAATATAAATCTTCTTTCCCCTTTCTCTGTTCCTTCCTTCCTTCCTCATTTTCTCCTTTCCACCTTTCTTTCCTTCTTCTTTCCCCCCCCCCCCCCTTCTTACCTCTCTCTTTTCCAACCTTTAATTATGTCAATCCCTCTTTCTCTCCTCCTCTTTTCCGTTCTCTACCTCTTTCCCTCCTTCTTCACGACCTTGCTACTTTTTTTGCTCCCCCCTCACCCCCTCACCCTTCCTTCCCCCTCTCCTCATTTCTTGTCTCCTTTCCTCCGTCCCCCTCCTCTCTTTCCAATCTTCCCTTTCCTCTTTCCTGCCACTCTCCCTTCCACCGTCTCCCTCCTTCCTTTTCACCCCTTCCCTCCTTCCTTCCTCTCACCCTCCCTAACTCCGTCTCCCTCCTTTCTTTCCACCCTCCTTCCTCCCCCTCACTCTTTTCTTTCCACCTTCCTCCCTCCTTTCTTTCCCTCCCCACTCCTCCCGCCTTCCTTTCTTTCCCTTCCCCCTCCTCCCAGCCCTCCCACGACGCGCCAGGCCTAGAAAGTACTCATGGGGGTAGTAGGGGGGGGGGGGGGAGAGAGAGGGGGAGGGGGGGGAGGTCGTTGCCCCCAACTCTACTACTACTGGGGTTCAGTGCGGGTGTGACGTAATTGGGTTTGGTCTGGGATGGGTTTGGTTGGTGGGTTCGTGGTAGTTGTGGTGGTTTGGTTGTGGTAGGTATGGTGATGATGATGAAGATAGTGGTGGTAGGTGTGGTGATGATGATGAAGATAGTGGTGGTGGTGTGTGGTAGGTGTGGTGATGATGATGAAGATAGTGGTGGTGGTGTGTGGTAGGTGTGGTGATGATGAAGATAGTGGTGGTGGTGTGTGGTAGGTATGGTGATGATGATGAAGATGGTGGTGGTAGGTGTGGTGATGATGATGATGGTAGGGATGGTGGTGTGTGGTAGGTGTCGCAGTATATGTGGAGTGTGGTAGGTGTGGTGATGATGGTAGTGGTGGTGGTGTGTGGTAGGTGTGGTGATGATGATGTTGATGATGGTGGTGGTAATGGTGTGTGGTGGTGGTGGTTGATTTTGGTAGGTGTGGTGGTGGTGGTGTGTGGTAGGCGTGGCAGTATAGGTGGAGTATGGTGATGGTGGTGGTGGTGTTGGTGTGTGGTGATTATGGTAGTGGTGGTGGTGGGCGTGGCAGTATAGGTGGAGTGTGGTAGGTGTGGTGGAGTGCGGTAGGTGTGTTGATGACGATGGTGGTGTGTGATGATGGTGGTGGTGGTGTGTGGTAGGTGTCGCAGTATATGTGGAGTGTGGTAGGTGTGGTGATGATGATGATGTTGTTGATGATGGTGGTGGTAATGGTGTGTGGTGATGATGGTGGTGGTGGTTGATTTTGGTAGGTGTAGTGGTGGTGGTGTGTGGTAGGCGTGGCAGTATAGGTGGAGTGTGTGATGGTGGTGGTGGTGTTGGTGTGTGGTGATTATGGTAGTGGTGGTGGTGGGCGTGGCAGTATAGGTGGAGTGCGGTAGGTGTGGTGATGACGATGGTGGTGGTGGTGTGTGGTAGGTGTGGCAGTAGGCTATAGATGGAGTGTGGTGATGATGATGGTGGTGGTGTTGTGGTAGGCATGGCAGTATAGGTGGAGTGTGGTAGATGTGGTGGATGATGATGGTGGTAGTGTTGTGGTAGGATATTGTTGAACTATTAATGAAGTTGTTAATGGTGTCAAGAGGGTGGTGGTGATCCATAAGAAATAATGATGCTCTTGGTAGGCCTATGTTCAGTAGTGATGATTGGGACAGTTGTTTTATTGTATTTGTTGATGGTTGTGATATTCTTTTTAATTTTTTGATAGTATATTATATTATTTAATTTTGTGATGGTTGTGATAGTTGTGATGGTTGTGATAGTTGTTTTGTTTTGTTATTTTGTGATGGTTGTGATAGTTGTTTATATTTTATTTTGTGATGGTTGTGATAGTTGTTTATATTTTATTTTGTGATGGTTGTGATAGTTGTTTATATTTTATTTTGTGAGGTTGTGACAGTTGTTTATATTTTATTTTGTGATGGTTGTGATAGTTGTTTATATTTTAGTTTGTGATGGTTGTGATAGTTGTTTATATTTATTTTGTGATGGTTGTGATAGTTGTGTTTATATTTAATTTTGTGATGGTTGTGATAGTTGTTTATATTTTATTTTGTGATGGTTGTGATAGTTGTTTATATTTTATTTTGTGATGGTTGTGATAGTTGTTTATATTTTATTTTGTGATGGTTGTGATAGTTGTTTATATTTTATTTTGTGATGGTTGTGATAGTTGTTTATATTTTATTTTGTGATGGTTGTGATAGTTGTTTATATTTTATTTTGTGATGGTTGTGATAGTTGTTTATATTTTATTTTGTGATGGTTGTGGTAGTTGTTTATATTTTATTTTGTGATGGTTGTGATAGTTGTTTATATTTTATTTTGTGATGGTTGTGATAGTTGTTTATATTTTATTTTGTGATGGTTGTGATAGTTGTTTATATTTTATTTTGTGATGGTTGTGGTAGTTGTTTATATTTTATTTTGTGATGGTTGTGTTTTTTTTTGTTTTTTTGTGATGGTTGATTATATTGTGGTGGTGGCATTATGTGATGGTAGACAAAGGGTGAAAATAACAGGGGGTTAAATTATGGGGTAGTTGAAATTATGTGGCGATGAAAATTATGTGGTTAGAGATTAAGAGGGGTCACAGTTTTTTTTTTCTCACTTTTTCTCCTTTTCTCTCTTTCTCTGGGTTGTATCCATTCGGCCACATTCATCCTACTAAGACGTTTATCCCCATCCAGGTGTCGATTTCTTCCTGGTGAGCGATAGCGAGCCATCATTGTATGAAGAAATCCGACTTCGCCGGAGACATTTTTCTATCGAAAAATGTACAAATTTAGCTTGCTGTCAAAACAAAAAATATATATATGCTGGCTCGCTACCGCTCGCCAGGAAAATATGGATACCTGGATGGGGGTAAACGTCTTAAAACAGTAGGCTGTATGGGGCCGAATGGATACAAGCCAAAGAGAGAGGGAGAGAAAGAGAGAGAAAGAGAGGTGGGCCCCCTTAAGCAGAGCTTTTGTTGGAAATGGTGGTGGTGGTTGTGGTGTGATGGTGGTAATTATGTGGTGGTGGTGGTTGTGGTGTGGTGGTGGTGATGGTGGTAATTATGTGGTGGTGGTGGTTGTGGTGTGGTGGTGGTGATGGTGGTAATTATGTGGTTGTGGTGTGGTGGTGGTGATGGTGGTAATTATGTGGTGGTGGTGGTTGTGGTGTGGTGGTGGTGATGGTGGTAATTATGTGGTGGTGGTGGTGGTGGTGGTGGTAATTATGTGGTGGTGGTGGTGGTGGTGATTTATGTGGTGGTGGTGGTGGTAATTATGTGATGGTGGTGGTAGTGAACATGTGTTGGTGGTGGTGGCTGTGGAAATTATGTGGTGGTATAAATGATAGTCTAGTGTGAATAATGGGGTGGTAACGTCTGCCAGATGTTGAAGAAAGTACACTATGCATGGAGTGTGATAGGTGCTCCGATGCTATTCTTAAGGGGAGATCTCCACTTGAGGGATGTTTTTCTTAACCCTTTTCTCCCTCCTGTTTAGCCCCATTGCTTTTGATATTATAAAACGTTTGCCCCATTAGTTTAGCGATTTTAAGAACTTTCACTCCATATTAAGACCTTTCGTGCAATTCAGGTGTCGATTTTATCCTGGCGAGCGATAGCGAGCCTGTAATTTAAGAGGAACCGGCTTTCAGCCGGGAAATTTTTCTACCGAAAAATGTACAAATTTATCTTGAAAGGGGCTCAAGGGGGTGTAATCTTAAGCTTGAAGGATATCTAGGGACCAAACTAAAAACATTCCCTTAAAATTACAAGATACCGTGTAGTAAAAAAAAACAAACTAGTCCCTCATAAATGTGCCTGGACTTTACTTCTTATCCATTCTGTTAGACTGAAGTAGGATGGTTCGTCTGAAACATATAATAGTAAATTGGGCTTATATGTTAATTAATGTTACTAATGGAATATAGCATATATATAATAGAAAATATATATATACTGTACACACCGGCACATAATATAAAATAAAATGTGTATGTGCCAGAGTAGATAATATCTATCACATATCACATACACTATCTATCTATATATTATATAGATAGATAGTGTATGTGCCAGAGTAGATATATAGATAGATAGAATAAAATACAACATTGCATTAGTCCTTATGGTTATAATTTAAGGGGAGGTTTCTAGTTTCCTCCCAGACCTCCATCAAGCTAAACAATTACATCCCCTTGACCCCCTTTCAAGATAAATTTGTACATTTTTCGGTAGAAAAGTGTCCCGGCCGAAGGCCGGTTACCTTAAAATATAGGCTCGCTATCGCTCGCCAGGATAAAATCGACACCTAAATGGCACAATAGGTCTTAAAATTGACAGAATAGGGCGGAAATTCTTAAAATCACCAAACTATTGGGGCAAATGTCTTAAAACCTCTAAAGCAATGGGGCTAGACATGAGGGAGAAAGGGGTCAAGAAAAAGTCCCTCAATTGGAAATCTCCCCTTAATAACAAATACAGAGAGATACAATAGAATACAACATTGTATTAATCCTGAGGGTTATCTCTTAATGACAAATACAACAACAACAACAGCAACAACAACAGCATAGAGATACCCCAATTTCCCATGAGTGAGTTTACTTGGAACTTTTGTATGAACTGTACAACCTAATAACCACTAGGCAAGGGCACCCCCCCCCCCCCCTCTCCTACCCCTCCTTTTTCGCTATTATCTTATTTTGTCTTGTCTCATCATCCTCTCTCTCTCTCTCTTTCTCTCTCTCTCTCTCTCTCTCTCTCTCTCTCTCTCTCTCTCTCTCTCTCTCTCTCTCTCTCTCTCTCTCTCTCATAACCACTAGGCCACAAGGAACCCCCCAAACCCACCTTTTTTGCTATTATCTTATTTTCTCTTGTCTCATCATTCTCTCTCTCTCTCTCTCTCTCTCTCTCTCTCTCTCTCTCTCTCTCTCTTTCTCTCTCGCTCTCTCTTCTCTCTTCTCTCTCTCTCTCTCTCTCTCTCTCTCTCTCTCTCTCTCTCTCTCTCTCTCTCTCTCTCTCTCTCTCTCTCACCCTTGTTATACTCGGTCCTGGTCGATATGTTGATTTTGGCCAGTCAGCCTATCCATTCTTGCACATTTAGGCCTATATAGGTTATTCAGTCACGCTGCTACTCTTTTTGTTGGCGTTTTAATTTCGACTAAGGGTCCTGGCAACGATTTAGGGCTATTTTATATATAGCCTATGTACGGGTTACATAACTAAAGGTGTGTGTGTGTGTGTGTGTGTGTTTTTTTGTTTTTTTTTGTTTTTTCCTTCTATATTCCAACTGTGTGTGTGTGTGTGTGTGTGTGTGTGTAGAAGGCTGAACTTTTGGCAAAACTTGAATTAAGACGCATCAGTAATTTAGTATTGGAGTAAAAGTTGTTGAAATTAGAGTTCGTGTGGAACCTTCTTAATGTGTAAGCTATGGTAGCACTGATAATAGTAGAGTGTAGGCCTTGGCTTGGTGGTCTTGTGGGGGGGGGGGGGTTATTTAGTGAAGTGTAGGTCTAGCTTGAAGTGTAGTGGAGGGTGGAGCTCAGTGTGGTTGGAGTGTGGTGGAGTGTGGTAGTTGTGGTGGAGTGTGTTAGTTGTGGTGGAGTGTGGTAGTTGTGGTTGGAGGGAGTGTGGTAGTTGTGGTGGAGTGTGGTAGTTGTGGGGGAGTGTGGTAGTTGCGGTGGAGTGTGGTAGTTGTGGTTGAAGTGTGGTAGGTGTGGTTGGAGTGTCGTAGTTGTGGTGGAGTGTGGTAGTTGTGGTGGAGTTGTGGTAGTTGTGGTGGAGTGTGGTAGGTGTGGTGTGGTAGTTGTTATTGGGGTGTGATGGAGTGTGGTAGTTGTGGTGGAGTGTGGTAGTTGTGGTGGAGTGTGTTAGTTGTGGTGGAGTGTGTTAGTTGTGGTGGAGTGTGGTAGTTGTGTTGGAGTGTGGTAGTTGTGGTGGTGGAGTGTGGTAGTTGTGGTGGTTTAGTGTTGTAGTTGTGGTGGTGGATTGTGGTAGTTGTGGTGGTGGAGTGTGGTAGTTGTGGTGGTGGAGTGTGGTAGTTGTGGTGCTGGATGTGTGGTAGTTGTGGTGGAGTGTGGTAGTTGTGTTGGAGTGTGGTAGTTGTGGTGGAGTGTGGTAGTTGTGGTGGTGGAGTGTGGTAGTTGTGGTGGTGGAGTGTTGTAATTGTGGTGGTGGAGTGTGGTAGTTGTGGTGGTGGAGTGTGGTAGTTGTGGTGGTGGAGTGTGGTAGTTGTGGTGCTGGATGTGTGGTAGATGTATTTAATGTACCCCGGTAGTGAGAGGCTATGTGACTGGTTGACTGGTAGATTCTGACATTAGTGTGGTAGGTATGTGGGGGTGGGGGTGGGGGTCGGTATATACGGTGTGGTGCTGGTGTTAGACTATGTTTGGTGTGATGGTGGTGGTTAGTTTTGGTGATGGAAGGTATGGTAGATATATTGTGGTACGTAGCTATGGTAGATAGACTGGTAGATTGACTGCTAGATGTGGTAGATTGACTGGTGTTTGGAGGATTGGTGTAGTGGTAGTGGAAGGTATGGTAGATGAACGGTGGTGGTAGACTGTGTTAGGTGTAGTGTTGGTAGGTGTGGCAGTAGACTATGGTATGTGTGATGGTGGAAGGTGTGGTAGATGAACTGTGGTGGTATGGTGGTGGACTATGATAGGTGTGGTGGTGATAGGTGTGGTAGATGGGCTGGTGGTAGGCTATGTTAGGGTAACAGTTAGGTGTGATGATGGTAGGTGTGGTGGATGGTGTGGTAGATGGCTTGGTGATATACTATGTAAGGTGTGGTGGTGGTTATACACTGTGGTAGATGTACTGGTGGTAGAATGTATTAAGTGTGGTGGTAGGTTGTATATTGCAGCAGGTGTGGTAGATGGACTGTGGTGGTAGACTATGTTAGGTGTGGTGGTGGTAGGTTTGGTGAGTGTATAGGTATGGTGATAGGTATGGTAGATGAACTGGTGGTAGACTATGTTGTTGTTGTTGTTGTTGTTGTTGTTCCCCAAGCTGCCTGGCCGAACAGCCCCAAGGCCCCGAGCAATTCCAAGGCCATAACCGAGCGCCCCCACAGAACCCTCCCTGCCGACCACAATAAAGCCTGGGTGACCGAAGCCACTCCATGGCGGGGAGCTGAGGAGGGTGCGGAAACGCCCGGGAAACCAAAGCCCCACCCAGGGCCCTGTGCCCCTCAGCAATTATGAAGAGAAAGTTGAGGGGCAAGGGAAAAATGTGACGCTTTGGCTTCCAATCTTGGTAGATTGGGAGGTCAATCCACGGAAAAGACGCCGTCACTTGAGATCTAGAAAATATATAAGTTAAAGGAACAGTCAGAGTAAGCTATGGGTATGGCAGAGATCGCTCAGTTCTCACTCTGATAGACCAGCCCATCACCACATGACTAGAACCCAATCCTCTCAGCATCAGCTAGGAAAGGCCCTAGAAAGCCGCCTTTGGCGGGGGGATAGCTCCCCTATTTCAACCCCTTTCGGGGTCGGGCACCCGCCTAGGTAGACTATGTTGTAGTAGATGGTATGGTGGTGGTGGTGGTACAACTCCAGGTAGACTCCAGGTAGGTAGACATTGTGGTAGGTGTGGTGGTAGTGGAAGATATGGTAGTTACACAGTGGTACCGGTAGTAGATTGATAGCTATGGTGATGGTGGTAGACTGTGGTAGGTGTGGCTATAGGTGGACTGTAGTGGCACCCTGGGAAATATGGTAGAAAGAGTGTGGTATGCATGATAGACTGGTAGGTTGTGGTAGCTGTGGTGGTGGTAGACTGGTTGGTGTGATAGATTGTGGTAGCTTGGAGTACAGGTAGACTGGTAGGTGTGGTAGATGGAGTGTGGTGTTTGATTGGTAGCTATGATGGTAGAGTGGTAGGTATGGCTGTTGGTAGACTGGTAGATGAACTGTGGTGGTAGACTACGGTAGATGAACTGTGGTAGACTGGTAGGTGTGGTAGATAGATGAAATGGTGGTAGACTGTGGTAGGTGTGGTGGTATTGATTCCCTGCGAGGCTGTGTGGTAGCAAGAGAGTCCACCACAATGGCGGGGGGGGGGGGGGGGGGGGGGGGTGGAGTTGGAGTTGGGTAGGGGGCTGAAAATGAGGGTGAAGGGGGGGGGGGGCACGAAATCACTAGTACCTTCATCATTGGGGGGCGTGAGGGGAGGAGCAAGGGGGCGAGGTTAGAAAATAAATAGGATTGAGAGAGAGAGAGAGAGTAGGAGTAAGTACGGTATAAGGTGAATGTTAAATGATAAAAAAAGAGAGGAAAGGAACTAGACTAGGTAGGAAAGCAAATAAACAAATGTGGATCAGTAAGTGAAGTAGAAAAAAGAGAGAGAGAGAGAGAGAGAGAGAGAGAGATAGATAGATAGAGAAGAATATGAGGGAAGGTGTAGAAGTGACCTCTTTAACTGTGAGGGGAAGCTGAAGAGATAGGGGAAGGTGTGGTGGTGACATTTAGGAACTAGAAACAGAGGTGGAGAGAGGGAGAGCAAGTAAGCAACAACAAGTCAGCCATCGTTAACCCCTTCTGTACCGGCGTCGTCTTTTTTATTGGATATCAGCAAATTTCAGACGATTTTATGAAGCTTAGGAAGGATATATGGTAGCTAAAAGGATTAATTGAGATAGTCTGTAGCCTTTTGATGGTTAGACACCCTTCCAAAGCTGAATAAAATCGTCTACTAGTTGCCAGAATATAATATACAGGACGTCACCGGTACAGAAGGGGTTAAGAGGCTGCTTGTACTTGATCTACCCACCAGAGAGAGAGAGAGAGAGAGAGAGAGAGAGAGAGAGAGAGAGAGAGAGAGAGAGAGAGAGAGAGAAGAGAAGAGTGAAATGGAAGAGAGTGTGAACATTTGTATATCTGTATGTGTATTGTGTGGGAGAGAGAGAGAGAGAGAGAGAGAGAGAGAGAGAGAGAGAGAGAGAGAAGGAAGTAGTCTAGAGGCAGACACCAGATGGAGAGGGGAGGAGTGAGGGGAGGGGGGAGAAGGAAGGGGAGGGAGGGGGGAGGACCAGTTTGGGTACGTTTCACAAATGACAGTGGCAGGCCCCTCTCCCCTCACTCTCACTCTCGCTCCCCTCTCCCCTCACTCACTCTCACTTTCCTCACTCACTCTCGCACACTCACTCTCCCCTCACTTTCATTCCCCTCTCACACATTCACTCTCAGACACACACACAGTGTGTGACACACACTCTCTCTCTCTCTCTCTCTTCTGTTTTGCTACCCTTTTCTTCCACTTTTGTGACTTTACCATACTCTGGGTTTTGATATCACTATTAGATTCAAGTCCTGGTCACCTGGTTGGGATCGTACGGGCTGTGTGGCCCTTGTACCTGTGAAAATCTATGTTGCTTCTCATTCTCTCTCCCTTCCCCTTGTAGTACACGTAACTGGCTGACACACACACACGCACACGCACTTACACGGGCGGGGAAGAGACATTTGGGCAAGTCTCCTAACGGTGTAGCCTCTGTTCACCTAGCAGTATAAATAGGAACCTGGTATAAGTGGACGAAGTTGTGACGTCCCATCTGGGGTTGGTGATCGGTTACCAGGTGAGATGGGTATCGTACTGGTCAACCTAAGCTACTGGTCAACCTAAGCCTTAGGGTGAGACTGGTACCGTAGTGAGAATGGTATCGTACAGATTAACCCTAAGCCTTCGTTTCCAGCTGTCGCCAATTGGCTAAAATACAGACTACACACACATCCACAGCCATTCCAACGATACATAAACACTTAACATGCATTTCACGCAATACATTCCCAGTTAAGGAAGCGTGATAATAATGAGCTTAGCTCGCATTGCGTGGATTCCCCTTGACGAACAAGCAAGTGAATTACACACACACATACACACACACACACACACACACACACACACACACACACACACACACACATACACACACTCTCTCAAAGACAAATAGTTTCTCTCTATCACACACAAACTCTCTCTATCACACACAAACACACAATCTCTCTCTCTCTCTCTCACACACACACACACACACACACACACACACACACACACACACACACACACACACACACTCTCTCACTCTCTTTCTCACACACACACACACACACACACACACGGGTCGCTGTGGTCCAGTCGGTTAAGGCACTGTGTTTCGTGCTGACCGCAAGGGGCCGGGGCGAGGGTTCGTATCCACCAGAATCCCAAAGGTGTTTTCGGCCATAGCGACGGAGAGAATTGTATCGTGGTTCCTCCCTAACCAAGCTGCTATCAGCATGTGTTTAGCCTACACATCTCACAAATACAAAGTGCATCTGCGTATGTACAGTACTTGGTGGGAAGGCAGGCACCTCACGGTCGCTAAAGGTCGCATGATACCGTACCTCGTAAGGTAGAATAAGTATAGGTTTAAGAAAAACTCTGTAGATTTTCAACCTCAGGGCTGCAATGAACAATAAATCGACACACACACACACACACACACACACACACACACACACTCACTTTCTCACCACGTCACTCTGCCCATATCTATGTTATCTGTGAAGAACCCGTGTGATACAACGTTTTGGAAGATAAAATCGATACGGTAGGCTGGTAGTTTGTTTGGTTGGTTAGTTGATTGGTTGGTTCATTAGTTGGTTGGTTGATTGGTTGGTTAGTTGATTGCTTGGTTGGTTGGTTAGTTGATTGCTTGGTTGGTTGGTTAGTTGATTGGTCGGTTCATTAGTAGGTTGGTTAGTTGATTTGTTGGTTGGTTAGTTGATTGGTTGGTTGGTTGGGTAGTTATTGGTCGGTTGGTTAGCTGATTGGTTGGTTGGTTATTTGATTGGTTAGTGGGTTGGCTGATTTGTTAGTTGGTTGATGGTTTGGTTGGTTAGCTGGTAGGTTGGTTGGTTAACTCCTGTACCGGCGACGTCTTATTAAATTCATTCTGGCTACTATTAAACAATTTTCTTCAGTTTATAAAGGGCCACCAGCAATTAACAGGCTTCGAACTATCTCACTTAACCCTTTTTACTACCACATATCTTTCTTAGACAGCCCAAAATCGCCTAAATATAGCTAGAATAAAATTGAAAAGGAGGGGTTAATTGGTTGGTTGTTTTCATCCAACCTAGTCCAATCTCTATAATGTCAACTTGGGTTAAGTATTTTTTTTTTCTTATATAAAGGAGAGGAAAGTGAAAGTTAAAGT
The DNA here is from genome assembly GCA_032716605.1 of Paralithodes platypus. Classification (NCBI taxonomy): domain Eukaryota; kingdom Metazoa; phylum Arthropoda; class Malacostraca; order Decapoda; family Lithodidae; genus Paralithodes; species Paralithodes platypus. The sequence continues at coordinate 34,421,483 of CM064545.1, forward strand.
ACAGTGAAACATGATCGGTAAACTTATAAGAAGATCGTAAAATACCACGATCGAACACCTGTATTTACCTGGAAAATACGATTACACCGTATATTGTTACTAATATTGACGATCGGATAGGTTAACCCCTTCAGCACCATGACGCCTTTTTACCTTTGAACCTGGCTAAAATTAGATGTTATGCAGTTTAAGAAGGATCTGTGTTTATAAGAGGGTTTATTAAGATCGTATTTACCCATTTGAGTCGTATAGGTAGATTACAAACTAAGGAAATCGTCCAATGGTATCCATAATATGATAACAAGTACGTAATGGTGGTGATGGGGTTAAAATTACGGTATTCTGTTGGCAATAGTGCTGCCAGTCCTGCCACTGTAAAAACAACAGAATGTTTTGAACAATATAGCGAAAGTGGGGCATATGTTGCGTGCCCGTACTAGTTAAATAGTAGATGTACGTGGTATATCGGTACCTAGGTGGCTCGGGTGGTAGGTAGATAGGTAGGTAGTTTAGTGAACACATATTGTATACCGTACCGTATGTTTTTTTGTTTTTTTTTTTTGTATCTTTTTAAAACTTTTTAAATCTGAAAATCTAAAACATCTGGTAGGTAGGTTGGTAGGTGGCTAACTTGGTATTCGTAGGTGCATTTGTTAACTTGTTATTTGTAGGTGCACTTTGTTAGGTAGGATTATAGCTTGGTTTAATGGATAAAGCCTTGGTCACACTCAAGACAAGTCAACATGTCCTTAGCCGTCCTTGGCCGATTTTGCGAATTTTGGGGTCGTGATCAAACGTAGGTGTGTTGGTTAAATTGTAAATATTCTTATATAATAATTGTAAAGGCAGCAAAAATAGTACCCGGTAAGGTATGCTGCCAATTTGAGGTTTCACACTTGCAGGCCTTTGCATCAGACTTTGCTAAACACACGGTCATTTTATAGTCTGGAAGGGTCGGGACGTCAGTGTGACAGGCCCTTAATTCGTAGGTTGGTTTGTGGGAATAGAAAATTAACCTACGTTGTTCGTATATGCATGTATGTAGGTACTGTAGGTGGGTAAATATGTAGGCTTAGGTGTGTAGACTACTTGATAGGTAGATCAATACACTGGTAGCGATAGGCTGGTTGGTCGTGGGTGGGTAGGTAGGTCAGTGGGACTAAAAATACATGGATTTATAGGTAGGTAGGTAAGTGGACAAGTTTAGGGATATTTGATAGTTGGTACAGTTGGCCAAATAAGTGATGTCGCGGCACCAAGTATATTTCGATCAATTATTGGTATCAGCACTATCTAAGCATTAATTCATCGTTTCGAGTGAGATATACAAACGTGTTCCTATCTACACACACCGTATTCAACATCTGACAGACATGAATACAGCACACAGCGAGCAAAACGTAATGACGGCGGAGACACAACTTATTTGGCCGACTGTACAGTAGGTGGGTTAGTGTGCAGTTGCCCGAATAAGTTATGTTCCTCGTCGGGATCATAAGTATAAAAGTCAAGTTAGTGTGAATGAATTGCGAGTGTGGTTTCTTTTACGCACCCGTTAGCTAATCATATGAGTAATTTACAAAGTTCCCATCAAGATTTCTCGGTTATGTTGAAGATTTTGTATTGAAATATGGTGCTAATTATATAAACTTGTGGGATGCAAAGACACAGTAGTTTCATATTTTTCCATTAAGTATCGAGAAATTAGCTCCAAAGGGATTCATTTTATTGTCATCTGAAAAGAAGCAGAGTATAGACGACTAACTTAACCCCCTATGACACGTTGTTGTTGTTGTTGTTGCTGTTCCTCAGGCTGTCTGGCCGAGCAGCCCCAAGGTTCCGAGCAAGGCCAAGGCCACAACCGAGCGCCCCCACAGCTCCCAGCTTACCACTAATAATGCCCAGGTGACCGAAGCCACTCAAAGGCGGGGAGCTGAGGAGGGTGCGGAAACGCCCGGGAAACAAAAGCCCCACCCAAGGCCCTGTGCCCCTCAGCAATTATAAAGGGAAAGTTGCCCCTATGACACGTTTATACAGTTTACTCTGGCTATCACTATACCCTGTTTAATTTCATCTGACAGTAAATTGCTATCTCTTCATCTTGACTACGCCGCTATTATGCAGATTTTGTAGCGAAATCGGTTGTTAATTATGAAAACTTGTCACTAATATGAAGCAGAGACATAGTAGTTTTATATTTTCCTGTTAGTTATCGTGAAATAAATTGCTAACGGATTCAATTTACCGCCAGATGAAATGAAACAGGGTATAGACAATGTTATTCAATTTTGGAAGACCCTCTAGGAATTAAAAGAGTGAAATCTCTCAACAATTCCTCTACCTCCCAAAATTCAGTTTTGGAAGGCCTTTTAGGAATTAATAGAGTGAAATATCTCAATAATTCCTCTCTCACAAGCCCTTCCTAACTTGAGTAAAATCGTGTGTTAATAACCAGATAGAAACGAAGAAATGCGGTATAGTAGGGTTAATTGAACAGAGAAATGTATGATAAATAGGATTACTGTGTTGGTGGTGTAATGGTTTAGATACTTATGTTCTGGGTGTGGTGTCCAGAGTTCGAATCCCGGGAGGACCATATGATTTCATTCAAGTACATTGGGGTAAAAAAAAAAAAAAAAAAAAAAAAAAAAAAGTAATGGAGGATTAATCTTAAGAACGGGGTGTTCCTTAAAATATGACATGCATAGAATAAACACAATAATGTACCGGGTAATGCACAATAAATCTATCAACACAAGTTAGGTAAATAAATGAAGTAAAATAGAACAACAGGGGAATGGCTGAAAACCAGTCTGAGGCGCATTTGTAACTTTCCAACAAACTTCACTCCAAAACAGTTCAAATTCAATTATTGCAGACTCGTCACAAATTGAGGACATTGGTGGGCACATTTGCTTTCATATTTCCATTTTAAGGGGGAATGTTTTTTGTTTTTTCTGCTCTCCATTCCCCCCCCCCCCCCTCCCTTCTTCATGTTTAGCCCCATTAGTTTTCAGATTTTAAGACGTTTGGCTCATTAGTTTGGCGATTTTGAAAACTTTCGCCTCATTTCTTTGTCAAGATTAAGACTTTTCGTGCCCTGTAGGTGTCGATATTTTCCTGGCGAGCGATAGCGAGCCTGTAGTTTTAGAAGAAATCGGCCTTCGGCCTGGACATTTTTCTACCGAAAAATGTACAAATTTATCTTGAAAAGGGGTCTAGGGGGTGGGTGTTTTTTTAAGCTTGATGGAGGTCCAGCGAGGAAACTATAAAATACATAAATAACAAGATATATATAGACCAAAAGACAAGGGTGTTTTTTTAAAGCTTGATGGAGGTCTAGCGAGGAAACTATAAAATAAATTAATAAATATATATATATATACAGTATAGACCCAAACAAACAAGCACTAACCCCCCCAGGTTACGCAATCCGAAAAGCTTCCATTGCAATTGTTAACTCAGTCTTCCCAGAATGTTATCTATCGCAGAGGAGCTTTATTGTTGGGGGGGGGGGGAATGATATAACGTGTGTGTGTGTGTGGTGTGAAGTTAAGGGGAGATGGGCGTATTTTGGGTCCCCCCCCCCCCCCCCTTCTTCTTCCTCATGTTTTTAGCCCCATTCGTTTTCAGGCCCATTAGTTTGGCGATTTCAAGACTTTTCGACCCATTACTTTATCAATATTAAAACCTTTCGTGCCATTTGGGTGTCGGTTTTTTCCTGGCGAGCGATAGCGAGCCTGTAATTTAGGAGGAAATGGCCTTTGGCCGGGACATTTTTCTACCGAAAAATGTACACATTTATCTAGAAGGAGGATGACGGGGATGTGTTATATGCTTGATGGTGGTCTAGGGAGGAAACTAAAAAAAAGTAATAAATACCCCCTCCCCCCACCACACACACACACACACACACACACACACACACACACACACACACACACACACACACACACACACACACACACACACACACACACACACACACACACACACACCTCTCTCTCTCTACCTTAAAGAAATGTGAAAAGCTTCCATTGCAATTATTTACTCGTCTTCACAGATGTTTATCTTCCCAGAATGTTATCTATCGCTGAGGAGCTTTGTTGGGGAAATTATATAACGGGTGAGGTGAAGTGAAGGGGAGATGGGCGTATTTGCTTGCTTTATTTATTTATCTTCTTATATACAATTTTTTTTTAGTTTCCTCCCTAGACCTCCATCAAGCTTTAAAAAACAAAACAGAAATCAGACCCCTTTCAAGATAAATTTGTAAATTTGTCGATATTTCCTCGTAAATTACAGGCTCGCTATCGCTCGCCAGGAAAACATCGACACCTACATTGCATGAAAGGTCTCCATATTGGCAACGAAATGGGGCGAAAGATCTTAAAATCGCCAAACTAATGGGGCAAACTTCTTAAAATTTCAGAAGTAATGGGGCTAAACATGAGAGAGAAGGTGGTCGAGAATAATCAACCTTCTTTTTTTAGTTTTTAGTTTGGTCCCTAGATATCCTTCAAGCTTAAGATTACACCCCCTTGAGCCCCTTTCAAGATAAATTTGTACATTTTTCGATAGAAAAATGTCCCGGCTGAAAGCCGGTTCCTCTTAAATTACAGGCTCGCTATCGCTCGCCAGGATAAAATCGACACCTAAATGGCACGAAAGGTCTTAAAATTGACAGAAATGGGTTGACAGTTCTTAAAATCGTCAAAATAATGGGGCAAACGTCTTACAATTAGAAAAACAATGAGGCTAAACATGAGGGAGAAAGGAGTCAAGAAAAAAATCCCTCAAGTGGGAATCTCCCCTTAATGATCCTTAGGAGCTGGTGGGCGAATGTTGACTGAATGTGTTAAAGGGTTGTGTGTTGGATTTTTGTTTACCTCCACCAGAGAAGTTAGACGGAGGTTATGTTGTCGCCTCCGTTTGTCTGTCTGTCTGTGTGTAAAGAATATATCACACGAGAGCTTTTATAGTCAACATTCGATGATCAAAATTTGCCTGGCATCATTTCTAGTTGATTTTGAACTGTGATCGGAAACTAGACTGATGATAGATGAATTTAGGTGATAGAAATATATGAAATGTTGACCTCATAAGCTGCCAGACCAGTGTTGAGGATAAATGTTGAGTGAAAAAGCACTCGTGTGATACCGGCTTAAAGAAGATATTTCACAATTTTATGAACAGCTTTTCACGAAATTTGGTGTGCAGATAGGATATGCGCCAAGGCAGATGGGATTCAATATAGGAGATGATCCGGAGAGTTTCACGAAAGTTAGCGGGCAGTTAGGGCTTTCCATACCCTTAGACGCACTGGCGGACAATAGAGGTGCGGTAAACCAGTGTCACACTTATATGCTAGCACCTGATCAGCAGAATCGATTTGATTACACTAGTTGCAGACTACAATCCCATCCACAGTCATTCCAAACAGTATAATGATAACTGTCTTGATAGCGTAATGCATAGTGCGCGGAATTTCGATGTGAGTATCCTAGGTTCGAGTCCTTGGAGTGCCACATGTATTTGTTGATTTCATTAATTGAGTTTAGAGGTGAAGTTGGTTGGTGGAAGAAAAAAAACATAATAATTCCACACACACTATACACACACCGAAGGGCCACTCAAAGGGCCACTCAAAGGGCCACTATCATTTTGTGGGCAGATAGGATATGCGCCAAGGAAAAAAGAGATGCAGTTAAGGGGAGGTTTTTAGTTTGGTCCCTAGATATCCTTCAAGCTTAAGGTTAAACCCCCTTGAGCCCCTTTCAAGATAAATTTGTACATTTTTCGGTAGAAAAATGTCCCGGCTGAAAGCCGGTTCCTCTTAAATTACAGGCTCGCTATCGCTCGCCAGGATAAAATCGACACCTAAATGGCACGAAAGGTTTTAAAATTGACAGAAATGGGTTCAAAGTTCTTAAAATAGTCAAAGTAATGGGGCAAACGTCTTAAAATTAGAAAAACAATGGGGCTAAACATGAGGGAGAAAGGAGTCAAGAAAAAAATCCCTCAAGTGGACATCTCCCCTTAAAGAGACACTCGAAATGGCTGCTATCTATCTGTCTTGACTGACTGAATAACTTAACTCGTCAATGTTTACATTCTTGGATAGGTTTCCACGCTGTATAGTCTGTTTTTATTTTTAAGCTGGCGATTTTGTGTATCACTTTTTTTCTTTTTTTTTTTTCTATGTGATTGAGGGAGGCAAAAGGCATAACTGCCTATAGCGAGTGCCTCCCCCATAGTTGAAAGAGTGACAGGGCCAAAATCAAGGGACTTAACATCTGATTACTCGATACTTACTGGGAATATATTAAACCATACTCTGTTTGTTTTTTCCATGTGTTCAGCTTCATTACTCCGCTATTATGCAGATTTTGTAGCGAAATCGGCTGTTAATTGTGAAAAATTGGTAATAATATGAAGCAAAGACATAGTAGTTTCTTATTTTTCCGTTAATTACCCAGAAATCAGTTGCAAAGACATTCAATTTACCGTCAGCTGAAATGAAACCGAGTATAGTGTCCCCGTGGCATATTAATGGCAAGTTTTCATATTTAACACATTTGTTCGCTAAAAACCCGCGTAATAGCTGAATAAAAAATATGGCAAGATAACAACTTAAGGGGAGTTTTTAATTGATTCCCTAGACCTCCATCAAGCTTAAAATTACTCCCCCTTGACCCCCTTTCAAGATAAATTTGTAAATTTTTCGGTAGAAAAATATCCCGGCCGAAGGCCGGTTCCCCTTATATTACAGGCTCGCTATCGCTCGCCAGGAAAAAATCGACACCTTAATGGCACGAATGGTCTTAAAATTGACAGAAATGGGGCGAGGGTTCTTAAAATCGCCAAACTAATGGGGCGAACATCTTAAAATCTCAAAAGCAATGGGGCTAAACATGAGGGAGAAAGGGGTCCAGAAAAAAATCCTCCAGGTGGAAATCTCCCCTTAAGCCGGTGTCACACGAGAGCTTTTTTTAGTCAACATTCGATGATCAAAATTTTTCTGGCAACATTTCTGGAATATTTGGCACTGGTATCGGAAACTAGGCTGATTATAGATGAATTTAGGTAACCGTAATATTTAAAATGTTGACCTCCTAAGCTGCCAGATCAGTGTTGAGGATAAATGTTGAGGGAAAAAGCGCTCGTGTGATACCGGCTTTACCCTCAGCTGGAAGAAAACAAACTACAGTATATGCTACACCCTGTTCCAAATAAACAGTCCAGAAATTGTGATCCCCTAACCTCTGTAAGTAAATAATGGCTAGAGAAAATGGACTGTAAATGTCCACACCTATTCCCTGACTGACCCTTCCCAAATGATAGAAATACTAGCTTGATTAGCCTACTCTAGTAGTTTGTGAGTTATAGAGATTAATGTTTAAGAGTTTGTGCCTACGTACTTGGAACAAAGTATAGTTAATTTCCAGAAGAAATGAAATGCTATTTAATGATTTGAAAGATAAAAGCAAGACGAAAAGTGATAGTCAGTGATATGAAAGATAAAAATATATAAAGACAGATGACGTTAATTATTATGTTCTCTTCACTAACCAACTTTACTCCTAAACTCGATTAATTAAATTAACAAACACATGTGGCAGTCCGGGGATTTCACACATGTGGCAGTCCGGGGATTCGAACCCAGGACGCTCACACCGAAAATCAACACACTTATGCATTGCACCACGAAGACAGTTATATTAAAGACTAGACATGAATTAGTATTATCCAGTGAATATATTGAGAGAGAGAGAGAGAGAGAGAGAGAGAGAGAGAGAGAGAGAGAGAGAGAGAGAGAGAATGAGAGAGAGAGAGAGTCAGACAGCTGGTGCAGACACAGCCAGACATGTCCCCTGCTGTGTCTGGAAGGGAGGGGAGGGGGGCGGATATGGTAGGGGGAGGATATGCTGGGGGGAGGGAGGGAGGAGGGGAGGATATGATAGGTAAGGAAAGGAGGATATGGCATGGGGAGGATATGGTGGGAGGAAGGGAGGAGGGGACGATATAGCAGGGGGAGGAAGGAGGATAGAGGGGGAGGTTGTTGGGGGGAGGAGGGGAGGATATAGCAGGGGGAGGAGGGGAGGATATGGTGGGAAAAAAGGATGAGGAGGAGAAGGAGAGGATATGGTAGGGGAAGAGGGGGGGACGTGTCAGGGGGAGGATATCTCAGGAAGGAGAAGCGAAGGGGATGGACAAACATTTCGATATGTAGGCCTATATATATTTTGTTTAAGCAATGTGGGTAATTTGGTAATAATAAGACGCCTCACCCCATTCAGGTGCCGATTTATTTACTTGGCGAACGATAGCTCGCCATGACTCAACAAATGTTGTTTCGAGATGCAAGGAAGAGGCGACAAGAAACCAAGGAAAAATAGGCACCGTTTTTGTTTTAAGTTATTCATAGGACGCCTTTGTGTGACTGTGTGTGTGTGTGTGTGTGTGAGTGTGAGAGAGAGAGAGAGAGAGAGAGAGAGAGAGAGAGAGAGAGAGAGAGAGAGAGAGAGAGGGAGGATGCAGTTTGTTGTTTGTGTCTATATTTTCCATGTGTGATTTCTATTATATAATTGTATAAGAAAAACTTAATTCTTTATACTTAAACTTTACAGGCGTATACACAGAAGAACCCACCTTTATAGAGACCAAAGATGGGGTTTACTTATCCCGAAACGTTAGAGAAATGATGGAAAATAATAATACTAACAAATACAAATTATTTGTATTTTGTCTCCCAGTAAATTAACCCTTTCTGTACCAGGGACGTCATTTAGATCAGATTCTGGCAACTCTTAGACGATTTTATTCAGCTTAGGAAGGACCTCTAGCACTAATAAGGCTTCAATATATCTCAACCAACTCTTTTAACTACCATAGATCTTTCCTAAGTAGAATAGTATTGTCATAATACAGCTATAATAAAATATAGCACACACGTCGCTGGTACTCAAAGGGTTAAATTCTCCTGTCAATGTAAATCAATCACTTTATCCTCATATATCTTTTCTGTCTTTTC
>CM064545.1:34430616-34499535 GCA_032716605.1 Paralithodes platypus
GACTTTTCGAACCCATTACTTTATCAATATTCAAACCTTTTGGTGCCATTTGGGTGTCGTTTTTTTCCTGGGGCGAGCGATAGCGAGCCTGCAATTTAGGAGGAAATAGGCCTTTGGCCGGATCATTTTTTCTACCGAACAATGTACACATTTATCTAGAAGGAGGAGGAACGGGGATTTGTTGTATCTGCTTGATGGATTGGTCCTAGGGAGGAAACTAAAAACAAGTATAATAAAATTCCTCCCTCCACCCCCACACACACACACACACACCCACACACACACACACACCACACACACACACACCACAACGAACACACACACACACACACACACACACACCACCCACAACACCAACCGCTCTCTCTCGACCTTAAAAGAATGTGAAAGGCTTCCATTGCCATTATTTACTCGTCTTCACAGATGTTTATCTTCCCAGAATGTTATCTATCGCTGAGGAGCTTTTTTGGGGAAATATCACCGGTGAGGTTATTGAAGTGGAGGATGGGGCGTATTTTGCTTTATTGATTTAATTTTATCTTCTATAATACAATCTTTTTTTTTAGTTTCCATCCCTAGACGCTCCATCAAGCTTTAAAAAACAAAACAGAAATCAGACCCCTTTTCCCAGATAAATTGGTAAATTTGTCGATATTTCCTCGTAACTTACAGGCTCGCTGTAAACCGCTCGCCAGGAAAAACATCGACCACCTGCTACATTTGCATGAAAGTGTCTCCCATATTGGCAACGACATGGGGCCAAAGATCTTGAAATCGCCAAACTAATGGGGCAAACTTCTTAAAAATTTCAGAAGTACTGGAGGCCTAAACATGAGAGAGAAGGTGTTCGGAGAATAATCAACCTTCTTTTTTTAAGTTTTTAGTTTTGTCCCTATATAATCTTCAAGCTTAATATTACCCCCCCTTGAGCCCCTTTCCAGATACATTTTGTTACATTTTTCGATAGAAAAATCCCGGCTGAAAAGCCGGTTCCTCTTAAATTACAGGCTCGCTATCCGCTCGCCATGATCAAATCGACACGCTAAATGGCACGAAAGAGTCTTAAAATTGACCAGAAATGGGTTGACAGTTTCTTAAAATCGTCAAAATAATGGGGCAAAACGTCTTACAATTAGAAAAACAATGAGGCTAAACATGATGGAGAAAGGAGTCAAGTAAAAAATCCCTCAAGTGGGAATCTCCCCTTAATGATTCCTTAGGAGCTGTTGGGCGAATGTTTGACTGTCATGTGTTAAAGGGTTGTGTGTTGGATTTTGTGTTTACCTCCACCAGAGAAGTGTAGAAGAGGTTATGTGTTGTCGCCTCCGTTTGTCTGTCTGTTCTGTTTGTAAAGAATGGTATCACGACGAGAGCTTGTAATAAGTCAACATTCGATGATCAAAATTTGCCTGGCATCATTTCTAGAATGATTTTGAAACTGTGATCAGGAAACTAGACTGATTATAGGTGGAATTTAGGTGTATAGAAATATAATGAAGTTGTTTTGTACCTCACAAGTTGCCAGACGAGTGTTGAAGATAATTGTTGACGGAAAAACGCACTCGTGTGATACCGGTTTTCAAGAAGATAATTCACAATTTATCACAGCTTTTCACGAAATTTGGTGTTCAGATAGGATATGCGCCAATGCAGATGGGATTCAACCTAGTAGGTGATCCGGAGAGTTTCATAAAAGTTAGCGGGCGATTAGGCCTTTCCATACCCTTAGACGCACTGTCGGACCTAGAGGTGCGGTAAACCAGTGTCACATGTATAATGCTAGAACCTGATCATCCAGAATCGCTTTGATTACACTAGTTGCAGACTACCATCCCATCCACCGTCATTCCCAAACAGTATAATATTAACTGTCTTGATAGCGTAATGCATAGTGCGCGGAATTTCGATGTGAGTATCCTAGGTTCGAGTCCTTGGAGTGCCACATGTATTTGTTGATTTCATTAATTTAGTTTAGGAGTGAAGTTGGTTGGTGGAAGAAAAAAAACATAATAATTCCACACACACTATACACACACCGAAGGGCCACTCAAAGGGCCACTATCATTTTGTGGGCAGATAGGATATGCGCCAAGGAAAAAAGAGCTGCAGTTAAGCGGGAGGGTTTTTAGTTTGGTCCCTCGATATCCTTCAATCTTAAGGTTAACCGCACCTTGAGCCCCTTTTAAGATAAATTTGTACATTTTTTCGGTAGAAAAATGTCCCGGCTGAAAGCCGGTTCCTCTTAAATTACAGGCTCGCTATCGCTCGCCAATGCTAAATCGACACCTAAATGGCACGAAAGGTTTTTAAAATTGACAGAAACTGGTCAAGTTCTTAAACTATTTCCAAAGTAATGGGGCAAAACGTCTTAACATTAGAAAAACCCTGGGGGCTAAACATGATGGAGAAAGGAGTCAATAAAAAAATCCCTCAAGTGGACATCTCCCCTGTAAGAGACACTCGAAATGGCTGCTAGCTATCTGGCTTGACTGCCTGAATAACTTAACTCGTCAATGTTTACCTTCTTGGATAGGTTTCCACGCTGTATAGTCCTGTTTTTATTTTTAAGCTGGCGATTTTGTGTATCACTTTTTTCTTTTTGTTTTTTTTTTTCCTATTTGATTGAGGGAGGCAAAAGGCATAACCTCCTATAGCGAGTGCCTCCCCCATAGTTTGAAAGAGTGACATGGCCAAAATCCAAGGGACTTAACATCTGATTACTCGATAACTTACTGGGTATATCTTAGAACCCTACTCTGTGTGTTTTTTTTCCATGTGTTCAGCTTCAGTACACTCTCTCCCGCTATTATGCAGATTTTGTAGCGAAATCGGCGTGTTTAATGTTAAAATTGGTAAGATATGGAAGCAAAGACATAGGAGTTTCCTATTTTTCCCGTTAATTACCACCCAGAAATCAGTTTGCAAAGACCCTCATTTTACCGTCATCTGAAATGAAACCGAGTATCTTGTCCCCGTGGCATCATTAATGGCAAATTTTCATATTTAACACATTTGTTCGCTAAAAACCCGCGTAATAGCTGAATAAAAAATATGGCAAGATAACAACTTAAGGGGAGGTTTTTAGTTGATTCCCTAGACTTCCATCAAGCTTAAAATTACTCCTCTCCCCCTTGAACCCCTTTCAAGAAAATTTTGTACATTTTTTAGGTAGAAAAATATCCCGGCCGATTCCTCCAAAATCACAGGCTCGCTATCGCTCCCAGGAAATAATCGACACCTTAATGGCACTAAATTGTCTTTAAAAATTGACAGAAATTGGGCTGAGGGTTCTTAACATCGCCAAACTACTGGGGCGAACATCTTAAAATCTTCAAAAGCAATGGGGCTAACATGAGGGAGAAAGGGGTCCAGACAAAAAAAATCCTCCAGGTGTTAAATCTCCCCTTAAGCCGGTGTCAAACGAATTAGCTTTGTTTTTTAGTCCACATTCGATGATCCAACTTTTTTTCTGGCAAACATTTCTGGAATATTTGGCACTATGGTATCGGAACGTAGGCTGATTATAGATTTAATTGATGTACCCGTAATATTTAAAATGTTGCCCTCCTAAGCTGCCAGATCAGTGTTGAGGATAAATTTGTGAGGGAAAAAAGCGCTCGTGTGATACCGGCTTTCGCCCTCAGCTGGAAGAAAACACAACTAACAGTCTATGCTACAAAAACCCTGTTCCAAATAACCAGTCCCATAAATTGTGCTCCCCTAACCTCTGGTAAGTAAATAAGATGGCTAGAGAAAATGGACTGTAAATGTCCCCCCCTATTCCTTACTGACCCTTCCCACATGATAGAAATACTGCGCTTTATTCGCCTACTCTAGTAGTTTGTGAGTTATAGAGATTAATGTTTAAGAGTTTGTGCCTACGTACTTGGAACAAAGTATAGTTAATTTCCAGAAGAAATGAATGCTATTTACTGATTTGAAAGATCAAAGCAAGAACGAAAATGTGATAGTCAGTGATATGAAAGATAAAAATATATAAAGACAGATGACGTTAATTATTAGGTTCTCTTCACTAACCAACTTTACTCCTAAACTCGATTTAATTAAATTAACAAACACCTGTGGCAGTCCGGGGATTTCGAACCCAGGACGCTTCACACCGAAAATCAAACACACTTAAGCAGTGCACCACGAAGACAGTTTATATTACAGACTAGACATGAATTAGTATTCTCCAGTGGAATCTATTGAGATATAGAGCGATAGAGAGGATAGAGAGAGAGGAGAGAGCGAGAGAGAGAGAGAGGGAGAGACTGAGAATGAGAGAGAGAGAGAGTCAGACAGCTGGTGCAGACACAGCCAGACATGTCCCCTGCTGTGTCTGGAAGGGAGGGGAGGGGGAGGATTGCGGAGAGGAATATGGTAGGGGGAGGATATGCTGGGGGGAGGGAGGGGCCCCCCCCCAGCCCGATGTGAGGGGAGGATAATGATTATTTAATTAAAGGAGGGGATATGGCCACGCATGGGGAGGAGGCTAGGGGAGGATAGGGGAGGAGGGAAGGGAGGACGGGGACCGATATAGCAGGGGGGAGGAAAGGAGGATATGTTGGGGGAGGAGTTGGGGAGGGTGGCAGGAGGGAGTATATATGCAGGGGGAGGAGGGGAGGATATGGTGGGAAAAAAGGATGAGGAGGAGGAGAAAGAATGAGAGGATATGTAGGGGAAGAGGGGGGGACGTGTCCAGGGGGAGGATTATCTCAGAGAAGGAGAGAAAAGACGAAGCGAAGGGGATGGACAAACATTTCGATATGTAGGCCTATATATATTTTGTTTAAGCAATGTTGGGGTAATGTGGGTCAATAATAAGGACGCCTCACCCCATTCAGGTGCCGATTTATTTACTTGGCGAACGAATAGCTCGCCATGACTCAACCAAATGTTGTTTTCGAGATGCAAGGAAGAGGCGACAAGAAACCAAGGAAAAATAGGCACCGTTTTTGTTTTAAGTTATTCATAGGACGCCTTTGTGTGACTGTGTGTTTGTGTGTGTGGGTGAGTGTGAGAGAAGAGAGAGGAGAGAGAGGAGGAAGAGAGATGGGGAGAGAGGAGAGAAGGATGAGAGAGAGAGGAGAGGAGGGAGAGAGATGCAGTTGTTGTTTGTGTCTATATTTTCCATGTGGGTGGAGTTTCTATTATATAATTGTTATAAGGAAAAAACTTAATTCTGTATACTTAAACTTTAAGCAGGCGTATACACCAGAAGAAACCACCTTTATTAGAGACCAAAGATGGTTTGGTTTACTTATCCCGAAACGTTAGAGAATGATGAATGGAAAATAATAATACTAACAAATACAAATTATTTGTATTTTGTCTCCCAGTAAATTAACCCTTTCTGTACCAGGGACGTCATTTTGATCAGATTCTGGCAACTCTTAGACGATTTTATTCAGCTTAGGAAGGACCTCTAGCACTAATAAGGCTTCAATATATCTCAACCAACTCTTTTAACTACCATAGATCTTTCCTAAGTAGAATAGTATTGTCATAATACAGCTATAATAAAATATAGCACACGTCGCTGGTACTCAAAGGGTTAAATTCTCCTGTCAATGTAAATCAATCACTTTATCCTCATATATCTTTTCTGTCTTTTCCAGGTAAATGATGAGACCCAGGATTTCGCTTATCCCTACCAATAAGAAGAAGAAGATCAATGTGGGTAATTACTAAGGTGTACCGGTACTTCTCAGACTTGGGGATTTGCAGTTATTGGTAGTGCTATCTATCTTTCTAACTATCTGTCATTCTCTCTCTCTCTCTCTCTCTCTCTCTCTCTCTCTCTCTCTCTCTCTCTCTCTCTCTCTCTCTCTCTCTCTCTCTTCTCTTTCTCCAGTCTCTCTCTCTCCTCTCCTCTCTCTCTCTCTCTCTTCTCTCTCTCTCTCTCTCTCTCTCTCTCTCTCTCTCTCTCTCTCCCCACCTCTTCTCTCTGCCCTCTCTCTCTCTATCTCTCTCTCTCTCTCCTCCACTCTCTCTCTCTCTCTCTCTCTCTCTCTCCTCTCTCCTCTCTCTCTCTCTCTCTCTCTCTCTCTCTCTCTCTCTCTCTCTCTCTCTCTCTCTCTCTCTCTCTCTCTCTCTCTCTCTCTCTCTCTCCTTTAAGGTTTGTACCCAGGATCCAACTAAGAAGAAGATCAATGTTGGTAATCGGCCTATCTATATTTATTATGCTACTTCTCAGAACGGGAGACACAGTTCTTGGTAGCTTTGTATGGTTAAGGGGACAGTGGATATATTTTTTATTTATACAGTATTATATATATTTATACATTTATTTTTTAGTTTCCTCCCTAGACCTCCATCAAACTTTAAAAAACATCCATTAGATCCCCCTTCGAGAATAATTTGTACATTTTTTGGTAGAAGAATGTCACGGCCGAAGGCCGATTCCTCTTAAAATTACAGGCTTGTAATCCCGTTTATTATTCCCCTATACTCCATTATCCCCCTTCCCTCGCTCACTCCCCCCCTCATTTCCCCATTCCCCCACTTCCTCACCCTAATATTTAACCCTTTCACCACATCCCCCCACCCTCCCCCCATATACAGTCTAGTCTGTTTTTTCCCTCAGCTGACGGTAACTTGCCATGTAAATCACCTTGTTTACCTATCCTTTATGTAGATTTAATAGCGAAATGTGTTGTTAATTATGTTAAATGGCTTTATTATGACATACGGACAGGGATTTCTCATTTTCCCGTTAAGTATCGATAAATCAGCTGCTGAGGGATTTAGTTAACCGTCAGCTGAAATAATACCGACTCTAGTTATCATCACCCCGTTAATGAATGGGGCCGTACCTATTACTCTTATCACCTAATTTATGGCCTCCCACGCTCTTTATTTTGTTTAGTTGTACAGTTGGCCAAATAAGTCGTGTCTCCGCTGTCATTACGTTTTGTTCGCTGTGCGCTGTATTAATGTCTGTCAGATGTTGAATATGATGTGTAGGGATAGGAACATGTTTGTATATCTCACTCGAAGCGATGAATTATTTCTTAGATAGTGCTGATACCAATTATTGATCGAAATATACTTGGTGCCGCGACATTACTTATTTGGCCGACTGTACCTGTGGTTATTCTGGTTTTCTTGAGTATGATATGTACCATAATATTTTTGTTTCTCTTTTTTTTTTTTTTTTTTTTTTTTTTTTTTTTTTTCTTTTCAATATTACCATCACTTTGTTTATAGGATCTACTTGTACTGTAATTTTTATAAAGCACACCACACTTCTTTCCAATACACCCTTTCAACTTTAGTAGAGGCACTTGTTACAGGCAGCTGTACCTTTTGCCTCCTTCGTACACAGACAAAAACACATAAAAGTAAACACATGTCTTCTTAATTTTACATGCCCCCCTCCCACTAATTTTACATGCCCCCTGCCACTAATTTTACATGCCCCCTCCCACTAATTTTACATGCCCCCTCCCACTAATTTTACATGCCCCCTCCCACTAATTTTACATGCCCTCCTCCCACTAATTATACATGCCCCCCTCCCACTAATTTTACATGCCCCCTCCCACTAATTTTACATGCCCCCCTCCCACTAATTTTACATGCCCCCCTCCCACTAATTTACATGCCCCCTGCCACTAATTTTACATGCCCCCTGCCACTAATTTTACATGCCCCCCCTCCACTAATTTTACATGCCCCCCTCCCACTAATTTTACATGCCCCCTCCACTAATTTTACATGCCCCCTCCCACTAATTTTACATGCCCCCCTCCCACTAATTTTACATGCCCCCTCCCACTAATTTTACATGCCCCCTCCCACTAATTTTACATGCCCCCTCCCACTAATTTTACATGCCCCCCTCCCACTAATTTTACATGCCCCCTGCCACTTATTTTTCATGCCCACCTCCCACTAATTTTTCATGCCCCCCTCCCACTAATTTTACATGCCCCCTCTCACTAATTTACATGCCCCCTCCCACTAATTATACATGCCCCCCCTCCCACTAATTTTACAGCACTAATTATACATGCCCCCCTCCCACTAATTTTACATGCCCCCCTCCCACTAATATCTCTATTCCCCATTCCCACCCATATGGAACCCCACCCTCCCTCCCATTTAGTTATCAGCACCCCTTTAATGGAGGTGACCTGCTTTTTGTTCTCTCCTTTTCTCTCTTTCTCTGGCTTGTATCCATTCGGCCCCATTCAGCCTACTGTTTTAAGACGTTTATCCCCATCCAGGTGTCAATTTTTTTACTGGTGAGCGGTAGCGAGCCAGCATATTTTTTAAATGTTTTTGACAGCAGGCTAAATTTGTACATTTTTCGGTAGAAAAATTTCTCCGGCGAAGCCGGATTTCTTCATATAATGCTGGCTCGCTGTCGCTCGCCGGGAAGAAATTGACACCTAGATAGGGATAAACGTCTTAAAATAGTTGGCTGAATGGGGCCGAATGGATACAAGCCAGAGAAAGAGGGAAAAGGAGAAAAATAAAAAAAAGTAGGTCACCCCCTTAATGAATGGTCTGCCCCCATTACTCTTATCATCTAATTTATTAACCACCCACGCCCTATAGGTCCTTCGTTTGTATCTTAGTTACTCTGGCTTTCCTGTGTAGCTATAGTCTATTCGCTGTAAGTAGGCAAGACATCATGGCTTCGATCCTCTGTAACTCAAAAAGGGCTAGAACAAATTGGCTGTAAATTTCCACATCTATAAATTATCTTGACTGACTTTTCTCAAATAGTAGAAATATTAGCTCGATTACTCTAGTCGTGTTTGAGTTACAGAGGTTAGAGGTCATGATTTCTCGCCTACTTACAGCGAATAGGCTATAGTTATATTTATCATTGGTTATTTTATATTTCTCTTCATTTAACCCCTTCACCACCATTACGTAATTTTCATCATATGCTGGTTATCATTTGACGATTTTCTTTAATTTGTAATCTACCAATATGACTCAAATGGGTAAATACGATCTCCATAAACCTTCTTAGTTACATAGGTCCTTCTTAAACTGCATGAGATTATCTATTACTCAAATGGGTAAATACGATCTCCATAAACCCTCTTAGTTACATAGGTCCTTCTTAAACTGCATAATATCATCTAATTTTAGCCAGACTCAAAGGTAAAAAGGCGTCATGGTGCTGAAAGGGTTAATAATCACTGTTGCTTATTATATTAATTATGCTTGGGTGCACTACAGTATTATCTTCCTCTCCCTTCTCTCTCTTCCTCTTTCTTATCCTTCCTCTCTCTTCTCTTCCTTCCTTCTATTCCTTCTTATTTATCCTTCCTGTTCCTCCTTCTTCTGCACTGTTGTCCTCCTTTCCCTTCTCTCTCTCTTCCTCTTTCTCTTCCCTTCCTCTCTCCCTTCCTTCCTTCTATTCCTTCTTATTTATCCTTCCTGTTCCTCCTTCTTCTGCACTGTTGTCCTCCTTTCCCTTCTCTCTCTCTTCCCTTCCTTCCTTCTATTCCTTCTTATTTATCCTTCCTGTTCCTCCTTCTTCTGCACTGTTGTCCTCCTTTACTTCTCTTTATCTTCCTCTTTCTATTCCCTTCCTCTCTTCCTCCCTTCCTTCTATTCCTCATGCTTCTCTATCGTCCCTGTTCCTCCTGCTTCCTTCATTCCTTCTCTATCTCCCTTCTTACTACTCCTTCCTGCTCCTTCCTTCCTTCCTCCTCTTCCCCTTCTTTCTTAGTTTTCCTTCCTACTCCTCCCTCCCTGCTTCCTTCCTTTCTCCCTCCCTTCCTTCCTTCCTTCCTTCCTCCCTTCCCTTTCTCCCTACCTCCTTCCTTCCTTCCGTTCTTCCTTGCTCCCTCCCTCCCTCCTGCTCTCTTTCCTTCCTTCCTTCCTCCCTTTCCTCCTTCCTTCCTTCTCCTTCGCCTTCCTTCCTGTAATAATTTAAAGGGCTTAATGGCAATAGTTTTTAAGCCTTTGATTCTTGGAGGGTCTTGATGAGTGGAAAGAAAATAGTCTGGCAGTATATATAAAAAAAAAAAAAAAATGGGTGTCATATTAACCCATTCAGTACAGTTGACATCCTTTTAAATTTATTCTGGCTACTGTTAGACGATATTCAATTTATATAGGGCCTCCAGAAATGACCAGGCTTCCAACCATCTTACTTATAGACGATGTGATTCAGTTTTAAAAGGGCCTCCATCAATTAACAGGCTTCGAATCATCTCACTTAAAGACGGTATGATTAAGTTTAAAAAGGGCCCCCAGCAATTAACAGGCTTTGAACCATCTCACTTAACCATTTTATACTCCCATAGATCCTTAAACTGCACAAAATCGTCTAAATATAACTAGCATAAAATGTAAATGACGTCGCCGGTACAGAAGGGATTGATAAAGGGAATGAAGTTGGTAAGAGGGATTCGTTATAGATGGGGTAAGAGTGAGAACCTATAGTGTAAGAGTGCCAGGGAGGTAGGGTACAGAAGGTTAAGAGGGTAGGGTTTATTTATTTCGCGTTCATGCATTTCTTACTTTATTAATTTCCTCCCTAGACCTCCATCAAGCTTAAACAAAAAACATCCCCAAAATGTACATATTTATCTTGAAGAGGGTTCTATTTAAATTTGTACATTTTTGGGTAGAACAATTTCTCGGCTGGAGGCCGATTCCTCCAAAATAACAGCCTCGCTATCGCTCGCCAGGAAAAATTGACACCGAAATGGAACGAAAGGTCTTGATATTGATAAAGATATGGGACGAATGGTCTTACAATCGACAAACTAATTGGGCGAATGTTAAACAATCTCAAAACTAATGAGGTTAAAAATGAGGGAGAAGGGGGTCAAGAAAAACTAACCATCTCCCGTTAAATAAGACAGGGTACAGTAAGGGTCAGGCAGACATGGTACACACTGGCCTTGTGAAGTCTAGCTAGGGTGAGCAGTGGAGTGAGGCAGGTTCGACTAGTTATATAGGAACTAGGATGAGGCAGGGTGTAGGTGACTTAAGGCGGTGTCACACGAGCGCTTTTTCCGTCAATTTTTACGGGCAATTGTTGTCTGGCAGCTTCAAAATACAAGTTCCATAAGAATTAAACAAGCTAACATAATCTAACTTCGATCTAGTATCCCTAAAATATCCCTAAAATATCCCTAAATATCACCAGCAAAAACTTGCTCATGGAAAATTGATGGAAAAAGCGCTCGTGTGACAGTGACTTTAAGGGGGGATGGGCCGGTTTTCTGGACCACTTTCTTCCTCATTTTTATCCCCATTAGTTTTCAGATGTTAGGATGTTTGCCCCATTAGTTAGTCAATTTTAAGACCTTTCGCCCCATTTCGTCGTCAATATTTAGACCTTTTGTGCTATTTAGGTGTCGTTTTTTTCCCTGGCGAACGATAGTGAGCTCGTAGTGTTGGAAGAACCGGCCTTCGGCCGGACATTTTTCTACCGAAAAATGTACAAATTAATCTTGAAGGGGATCTAATGGATGTTTTTTTTTTTTTAATTTGATGGAGGTCTAGGGAGGAATCTTGAAAAATAATTAATACATTAAAAAATCGCCCAAAAAGTGAAACATCCCCCCTTAAGGTGAGGCAGATTACAGAAGAATGAGGCAGGGCGAGGACAAAAGAGGGTACATTAGGGGTTGACAGGTAGGGTACAGGGTGGGTTGGCCTTGGATGAGGTAGGTAGGGTGAGAGTAGGGTAGTGAGGCAGGTTGGACTAGTTATTTAGGGTTCAGGATGAGAGAGGGTTCAGGGTGAGGCGGGGTACAATGAGGGTGAGAGTGGATACAGTAAGGTAAGGTATTTGGAGGAGCTAGGTAGGTAGGGTGAGGGTAGGGTAATGGGGCAGGTTGTACTAGTAATATAGGGTTCAGGGTGAGAGGGTTCAGGGTACAGTTAAGGTGAGAGTGGGTACAGTAAGGTAAGGTAGGCTACAGGATACACTACGACCTTGGTGGAGCTAGGTAGGTAGGTAGGGTGAGGGTAGGGTAGTGAGGCAGGTTGTACTAGTCACATTTGAGCCACTAGGGGGGGAATGACCTTTGCTAGGCCTCCCCCACTCTGCCTCATTCTACTTCATTCTCACTTCATTCTACTTAACTTTTCACTTCATTATACTTCTTTCTCACTTCATTCCACTTCACTCTCACTTCATTCTACTTCACTGCATTACTCAGACTTACTCTGGTATATCTTGTATATCTGCCTACTTACCTACCAGTCTACGTACCTACCTATCAATTTACCTATGGACACTCGGTCCAAAAAGTATCTGTACCCCTACGCTGATCATCTGGTGTGTACAGCTTGATCGGGTTGGCACCTCTGCCTGCAACTATATATTATACGGTATGTGTCAGACACGATCGTCTCTGACACATGGATATAGTTGCAGGCAGAGGTGCCAACCTTACCGAGCTGTACACACCAGATGATCAGCATAGGGGTGCAGATACTTCTTGGAGCGAGTGTACCTGTTTATCTACCAGTCTACCTACTTACCTACCAATCTACCTACTACCAGCCTATATTTAGACGATTTTGTGCAGTTTAAGAAGGATCTGAGGTAGTAAAAAGGGTTAAGTGAGCCTGTTAATTGCTGAGTACCCTTTTTAAACGGAATGAAATCGTCCAATAGTAGCCAAAATAGAGTTAAAGGGACGGCGCCGGTACAGAGGAGGTTATATATTTACATTATTCATCTATTTGGGAAAGGGAAAGTTTTTAGTTTGTTCCCTAGATCTCTATCAAGCTTAAAATTACACCCCTTAGACCCCCTTCCAGGATAAATTTGAACATTTTTCGGCCGGTTCTTTTTTAAAATACAGGATCGCTATCGCTCACCAGGAAAAAATCGACACCTAACTGGTACGAAAGGTCTTAACATTGACAGAAATGGGGCTAAAGTTCTTAAAATCGCCAAATTAATGGGGCGAACGTCTTAAAATATCAAAAGCAACGGGACTAAACATGAGGGAGAAAGGGGTCCAGAAAAAGATCCTCAAGTGGAAATCTCCCCTTTAGTAACATTGCATATCTGGTCCATTTTACATAAGCCATAGGTACATACATACAGACATAATCACATCCATTCATATCCATAAGTGACATCTCATTGCTCGCCAGGTTTACATAGCTATACACACATACATATCACCCCTAATATACACATATGCTGTATACATAACCCCCAGTCATTTTCATATACTCTCTCTCTCTCTCTCTCTCTCTCTCTCTCTCTAAATAACATACTTAAAGATACTCAACACGGCTTTCGTAAAAAACGTTCCTGTTTAACAAACCTCTTAGACTTCTTCCACGATATCCTCAACCTCTACGATGAGAGTAAAGCTGTAGATATTATATACCTTGATTTTCAAAAGGCCTTTGACAAAGTTCCCCACAAACGTTTACTGCTAAAACTAAAAGCGCATTGAATACAAGACGGTGTGTTGAAATGGATAGAAAATTGGCTCAGCAACAGAAAGCAAAGGGTAGTCATAAACGGTAAGGCATCTAAATGGACCAATGTAAGTAGCGGGGGTACCCCAGGGATCGGTACTAGGACCAATTCTCTTTCTAATTTACATCAACGACATAGATGAGGGTCTCACCTGTACAATCTCAAAATTTGCTGACGATACAAAAATTGCAAATAGTGTACTCTCAAAAGAACAAGTTGACGATATGCAACACAATCTAGATAAATTGTCATGTTGGGCCCAAATTTGGCAAATGAGTTTCAATGCGGATAAATGTAAAGTACTACATATCGGATACCTAAATGAGAAAGCAAACTATTCGATGAATGGCACTCAGCTTAAGAATGTAAACAGAGAAACCGATCTGGGAGTAACAATATCGAGTAACCTAAAACCGAGTCAACAATGTTCAGAAGTTGTTAAGAAGGCAAAAAAAATAATTGGCTTTATAGGCAGGTCATTTGAGCATAAATCCAAAGAAGTTATCCTAACCCTTTACAATTCCTTAGTCCGCCCTCTTCTGGAATACTGCGTTCAATCCTGGTGCCCTTATTACCAAAAAGATATAAACAAGCTAGAACGAGTTCAACGTAGAGTTACCAAAATGATACCTAGCCTAAAGAACAAACCATACGAAGAGCGTCTTAGAGAATTAAATCTATTTCCTTTAACCCAGCGCAGATTAAGAGGTGACTTAATTCAAGTGTTCAAAATCATCAAAGGCATCGACAATATGAACTGTAGTAAGTACTTCACTATCGACCTAATTACACGCGGGGAAACGGTTGCAAAATTATTGGTAAATCTTTTAACTCACACGAATCTAAGAATTTCTTCTTCAATCGAGTTGTCAACTTGTGGAATGGGCTTCCCCGAAACGTTATAGACTGCATCACCGTTGATTCATTTAAACTCCGCCTAGACAAATATCTCGCATCAAACCCGCGACTGACTGCGTTTGTAAATGAATAACTTTATTTTATCCCCCCCTCAGTTACTAACCCATCTGTCCCCTACTAACTTCCTAATCCTGCCACGGACATTAGTTCCAGGGCAGTAATTCCCTTCCCAAGGTTCCCTTACCCACTCTAAACCACTGTTTGGACACTTGATCCTCAGTGTTTTGGAGGACAAGCAACCTAGAAGGGTCACTAGATCTGTTGTTGCTTGATTTCCTTTGTACTCCTTTGTACTCCTTTGTACTCTCTCTCTCTCTCTCTTATTCATGGTTATCCTTATATACTTACTCCCGTGTGAATAAATACCAACCTTCCTTATATGGAGAGTGATCGAAACTTAATGGCAACCGTGACTTAGCTTTCCTGCCCAAGTGTACATAAGCATACATACATACACACATACACATCTCTTTATTTTCACAAGTCATCTAATTTCTGGTTAATATTTCATAATATAACAAACCCTTCCACGTTAATTGTTTACCTTTGTACCATTGATTCGGGCTATAGTTAGACAATGTTATGCACTTTAAGAAGGTCCTATATTATCAAGAGGGTTTATTGAGATCGTGTTTACCCAGTTGAGTCGTAGAGGTAGATTATTAGCTAAAGAAAATCGTCTAATGGTAGCCAGAATATGATGAAAATTACGTCATGGTGGTGAAGGGACATTACATACAGTATCTGGCCAATTTTACATAGCCAAGTACACACACACATACATATCACCCCCATTCATGTATATGTAAGTCATCTCATTTCTGACTAATATTACATACAACTTACCGGTACGTCATCTATTTCCTGGTTAATATTACATAAAATATACAAAAATACCTTCCTCGTTCATTTTAATAAATAATATTAACCTTTAACTGTCTTGATGGTGTAATGGTTTGAGTGTTTAAGATTTGTTTGTGGTAACCCAGGTTCGAATCCCGGGTGGATTATATGCTTTCATTAAATTCATGGGGAGGTGTTTGGTGTTGGAAGTGAAATTAATAAATCAGATTAGTACATATCTGGTCAGTTTTATATAAACCTAAGACTTAGTACACACACACGTACCGTACTTATCCCCCCCCCCCCCATTCATTTGCATACACATTACACATACAGTCATACCTTCCTCATTCATTGTCTTATGCAGCTTCAACTTTCTGACCAATTTAACGTAAGCCTACGTACACACATACGTACTTATCCCCCCCCCCCCCATTCATTATCATATACATTGCACATACACATTACACATACACATATACATTACATATACACATTCACGTTTATCCTTATAGAACTAGTCACCTACCTGGCCATGTGTGTGTGTGTGTGTGTGTGTGTGTGTGTATGTATACGTGAATAACGCCACAAACATTATCCCGCTTGCTTATCTCCGGGGCTTTCAACGGAGGGAGATGTAAGGCAGGGGCAGGTGAGGCAGAGAGATGAGAGGTAGGTGGAGATGAGAGATAGGCAGGGAGATGAGAGGTAAAGGGTGGGATAGGTTGCATAAGGTGGGGTGTGAAGAATGAGGTGGGCTGAGGCAATGTGAGGTAGAGTATGCTAAAGGTAGGAGGGTGAAGAAAGATGAGGCAGGGTCAAGCAAGGTGAAAGGGGTGGAGACAGAGTGAGGAGGGATAAAGGTGGGGTGGGATGAGGCAATGCGAGGTCGAGTGTGGTAGGTTGCGGGTGAGGGTCAAGCAATTTAAGGGGGTGAAGCAAGGAGAGGGGTGTGAGGAAGGGGAGAGGATGGAGGCAGGGGAGGGGGTCAGGCAAGGTGAGAGGAGGAGGAGGAGATAAGGAATAGAGTTGAGGAGGTGAGAGGCAGAATGAGGAAAAAAATAGTCTTGTTTAATCATAATAGGAAGGACAATGGAGAGAGAGGCAACATAGAAGAGGTGACTGTTAATGAGGCAAAGGCCATTGATGAGGCAGCGGTAGGTAGGGTAAGGCAGAATGAAGCAGAATACATATGAGTGAAGCAGGTTAAGGCAAAATGGGTAGAATGATGCAGGGTGAGGAAAAGTGAGTAAGGGATAGGCAGAATGAGGAAATATTTGGCAAGATGAAGCTGGTAGAGTAAAGCAGACAACAACAGAGTAAGGACGAATGAAGTAGGGTAAGGCAACATGAGGTAGAATTATGCAAGGTGAGGAATAGTGAGGAAGGGATAGGCAGAATGAGGTAGAATAATGCAAGATGAGGGAGAGTGAGGAAGGGATAGGCAGAATGAGGTAGTATTATGTAAGGTGAGGAAGAGTGAGGAAGGGATAGGCAGAATGAGGTAGTATTATGTAAGGTGAGGAAGGGATAGGCAGAATGAGGTAGCATTATGTTGGGTGAGGAAGAGTGAGGAAGGGATAGGCAGAATGAGGTAGAATTATGTAAGGTGAGGAAGGGATAGGCAGAATGAGGTAGAATTATGCAAGGTGAGGAAGAGTGAGGCAGGGATAGGCAGAACGAGGTAGAATTATGTAAAGTGAGGAAGGGATAGGCAGAATGAGGTAGAATTATGCAAGGTGAGGAAGAGTGAGGCAGGGATAGGCAGAACGAGGTAGAATTATGTAAGGTGAGGGAGAGTGAGGAAGGGATAGGCAGAATGAGGTAGTATATATTATGTAAGGTGAGGAAGGGATAGGCAGAATGAGGTAGAATTATGTAAGGTGAGGGAGAGTGAGGAAGGGATAGGCAGAATGAGGTAGTATATATTATGTAAGGTGAGGAAGGGATAGGCAGAATGAGGTAGAATTATGCAAGGCGAGGAAGAATGAGGCAGGGGTAGACAGAATGAGGTAGAATAATGCAAGGCGAGGAAGAGTGAGGCAGGTGAAGGCAGAATGAGGCAGCCAAAGCACAGCTCAGTAATGACTTAAGGTTGTGGAGTGGTAAGCAAACATCTCTCACTCTCTGGCACTCACTCTCAGTCTCTCTCTCTCTCTCTCACACACACACACACACACACACACACACACACACACACACACACACACACACACACACACACACACACACACACACACCCACTCACTCTCTCACTCTCTCCCACATTAATATTGATTGTACTCATGATCATCCTCATATACAGTATTCTTACTTACTTATACCACTACTTTTCTTATTAACTATAACTCTTATTTTCCTTATTAACTTACACTGCTATTTTCCCTATTAACTTCTACTCCTACTTTCCTAATTAACTTCTATTCTTACTTTCCTTATATATTGCTACTCCTATTTCCTTACTTTCAATGCTCCTTTCCATATTATTAACTTTAACTCTTACTTTTCTTTGTTTGCTTCCACTCTTACTTTCCATACATACTTTCACTTGTATTGTTCTTATTTACTTTAACTCTTACTTTTCCATATATACTTTAACTCTTACTTTTCTTTGTTTGCTTTCACTCTTACTTTCCACATATATTTTCACTTGTACTTTTCTTATTTGCTTCCACTCTTACTTTTCGTATTTACTTTCACTCTTACTTTCCATATTTACTTTTAACTAACTTTTCTTATTTACGTTCACTCTTACTTTTCTTCTTCACTTTCACTCCT
Source organism: Paralithodes platypus (assembly GCA_032716605.1). NCBI lineage: Eukaryota > Metazoa > Arthropoda > Malacostraca > Decapoda > Lithodidae > Paralithodes > Paralithodes platypus. The sequence goes on from CM064545.1 coordinate 34,448,594, forward strand.
TTTCATTTACTTTCACTTTTCTTTACTTTAGATGTTTTCACTCTGACTCTCATATGCTTTCAACCATACGCTCATTTCCTTCCCATTAGGCTCATATGCTCTTCTCAATTTATTCCATGTCTCTCCTCGTTTACTCTGCTACTTACAGTACTTTACACATATAATATTTACTTCTTTGTATTTTAATTGTTGTTACATTACTTTACATTGACCTACTTCCTTTCATTATTACTTTCTCTCTCTCTCTCTCTCTCTCTCTCTCTCTCTCTCTCTCTCTCTCTCTCTCTCTCTCTCTCTCTCTCTCTCTCTCTCTCTCTCTCTCTCTCTCTCTCTCTCTCTCTCTCTCTCTCTTTTTTTTTTCTGTTTCTTTCTCATTCACCGCCCACTCTCCTCACATGCTCTCATTATTCAGTTATTCACACTATTCATCTCGGCAGCTCTGCTTTAAATGGCTTCTCTCTCTCTCTCTCTCTCTCTCTCTCTCTCTCTCTCTCTCTCTCTCTCTCTCTCTCTCTCTCTCTCTCTCTCTCTCTCTCTCTCTCTCTCTCTCTCTCATAGCATTGTTATATGTTATTTTATCTGTTTATGCATTTCTAAGTCTGTAAGATTGTATATTTTAAGCTTATTAGTTAACTCTGTATTTTCTTTCCAAGTCTTTATATATCTCTCTATCTAGGTACTAACGTATCTTCATGTATGTATGTGTATATAATGGTACCTGTATGTCATTATAATTGTTAATATGAATGTATGCTGTATATGTAATCTGTATACGTATCAATATCTCTGGCTGACTAGTATCGGTAATTTTTTTGAAAAGACTCGCAGCGTTATTATACATAATTTATTAGGGAAAGTGAAGCTCTATGGAATCCTTATAATATACTCACATAGATTCCACTGTGGAAGAATAGTTTTGATAGTTAACTATAGTTTTGATGTAAATACTACCGCAACTACGGATCTTGTTTCCGGGACCTAGTATATTAACCTAACCAAACAACCTAACCTAACCTAACCCTAGAGTGCCCTAGACCCAGAACGTGGGATACAACACTAGCCCATGCAAGTTGCATGCCAGCTACTGTGGGTTCATATATTAGACATACAGTAACATCTTTGTAGAACATAACACTTTACCGTAGCGAGTGCACTCCATTTCGAACACTTTTTGTAAACATTTATATGGACAAAATCGAGTTACAAAACTTATCAAAACTATTCTACCACAACGGAATCTATGTGAGTATATTATAAGGATTCCATAGAGCTTCACTTTCCCTAATAAATTATGTATAATAACGCTGCGAGTCTATTCACGATAATTATCCTAGTATCGTATCTCTGTCTGTGTATATTGATTTATTTAACTTATCTATCCATCCACCCATCCATCTCTCTTTAGTCTCCTCCAGTTCACCTTCGATCTTTGGTCAACATTACGACTTGTCTAGTTTCTTCGTTTTCAGTCTATCTAGGATCTATCTATCTATCCATGTATCCAGTATCTAGTCATCTAGGCTACCTATTCATGTATCCACTTTCTATCCGTCCATCCATCTCTCTTTACTTTCACCCTCACGTTCGATCTTTGCTCAACATTTCGACTATTCTAGTCTTTTCTTGCTCAGTCTATCTAGTATATATCTATCCATCCATTTGTTAATCTATTCACTATCCATCCATCCATCTCTCTTTACCTTCACTTTGATCTTTGCTCACCATTTCGATTAGTCTAGCTTCTTCCTTCTCAATGCATTTAATAGCTTCTTATTTATATATATGTATCTATCTATCTGTCTATTTATATATCTATCTGTCTATTTATCTATCCATCTATTCACTATCCATCCATCCATCTCTCTTTACCTTCGATCTTTGCTCACCATTTGGACTCGTCTAGCTTCTTTCTCAGCCTATATAGTATCTATATCTGTCTATCTATCTATCTATTTATCTCTGTCTATATATTTGTTTGTGCCTATCTTTCCATCTGTCTATCTACCCATCTATCTATATCTGTCATCTATCTATCCACTATCAATCCACCCATCCATCTCTCTTTAGTCTCCTCTCCCCTTCACCTTCGCTCTTTTCTCAACTCGTCTCGCCTCATCTTTGTTTCTTGTTACTAGAGCCTGTGACCTTTCCCTGGTCATTTATTATTTAGAGACTACTGCGCATTCTATCTCTCTCTCCTCATTTCTGTTGTTGCGCACTATATGACCTGCTGATGATTTGATGTTTTTTTTGTTTTATATATTTATTTCTATTATATTTTATTTTATTATTATTTTTGTATTTATTTATTTTTTATTTATTTTTTGTTGCATGTTTTTTTTTTTTTTTTTTTATTCATTAGGGTTAGATAGAATATGCTTCAAAAATTCGAACTTGTCACTTTAGGAGAATGTTATGTTACTATGTATTATGTAATGTTGATTGACATGAATGTTTTTGCGTTTTCCACTTTTTATGGCGTATCACAATTATGTTATGTGCAGTTTCTGACCTGTCGATTCATGAAGATGTACTTAAATCATTGCTAATTTTGTTATTGGATGTTATTGCACAACACTGTCTTGATAGCGTAATGCATAAGTGCGCGGAATTTCGATGTGAGTATCCTAGGTTCGAGTCCTTTGAGTGCCACATGTATTTGTTGATTTCATTAATTGAGTTTAGAAGTGAAGTTGGTTGGTGGAAAACATATAATAATTCTTTCACCTGTCTATTTTCTTACATTAAGGGGAGGTATTTAGTTTGTTCCCTACTTTTCCATCAAGCTTAAAATTACACCCCCTAGACCCCCTTTCAAGATAAATTTGTACATTTTTCGGTAGAGAAATGTCCCGGCCGGAGGCCGGTTGCTCTTAAATTACAGGCTCGCTATCGCTCGCCAGGAAAAAATCTGCACCTTAACGGCACGAAAGGTTTTAAAATTGACAGAAATGGGGCAAAATGCCTTAAAATATCCAAACTACTAGGGCGAAGGTCTTAAAATCTCAAAAGCAATGGGGCTAAACATGAGGGAGAAAGGGGGCCAGAAAAAAATCCCTCAAGTGAAAATCTCCCCTTAATGCACATTTTACATCATGGATTGTGTTGCTGCGAAATTAGTGTAACTATATGTTTCCGTTAATTACAGTAAATTGTACTGCCACTTATATAAATTGTTTATAGTTGCATATAGGCTAATTAATGTTAGTGTATGATAATGCGAATAGTACCGGTATAACTATTGATGTGGGTAGTTGTTTCCTTGTCTATTTGGTACGTCTTTAAAACATTTGATAATTTTGTACCGTATATGTGATTATGTGGATACCTTAAGGGGAGGTTTTTAGTTGATTCCCTAGACTTCCATCAAGCTTAAAATTACTCCCCCTAGACCCCCTTTCAAAATAAATTTGTACATTTTTCGGTAGAAAAATTTCCCGGCCGAAGGCCGGTTCCCCTTAAATTACAGGCTCGCTATCGCTCGCCAGGAAAAAATCGACACCTAAATGTCACGAATGGTCTTAAAATTGACAGAAATGGGGCGAGGGTTCTTAAAATCGCCAAACTAATGGGGCGAACGTCTTAAAATCTCAAAAACAATGGTGATAAACATGAGGGAGAAAGGGGTCCCGAAAAAAATCCTCCAGGTGGAAATCTCCCCTTAAGCTATTATCCTGCTACATTTTGCCCTAAAGATGCTCAGTAGTCGCAATTCATGCAAGAATAACAAACATTGTACTTTCAAATCAATTTGTGATTCAAACATCCTTTACTGAAACCAGGGTTGCATTTACCTTAGAATTATATATCAAATAATATTCTGATTATTTACCTTATTCGTTGATATGTTACCGGTACCTGTTAACCCTTTCAAGCTCCAATACGCGTTTCTGTTCTGTTTCTGGCTACTATTAAACGATTTTATGCAGATCAGTAACGGTATATGGAAGTCAAAGGGTTGATTGAGAAAGTATTTAACCTTTTAATACCCACAGATACTTCCTAAGCTGCATACAATTGTCTAATGATAGCCAAAATAAACTGCTAAAACGCGTCAAAGCTTCAAAAGGTTAATATGACAAGCAATTAGTCCTTGCCAATATTTTGAAGGCTAATATACAATGGTAGTGTGGTCTATACAGTACAGTCACATTCAAAACTTTGCACCTGCTACTGCCATGTATGTTAGGCTGAGTCTCAATGTTAGCATTACAGTTATAGAAGTTGTACTAAGAGGATTATTGAGTAACCAGTCTTTCCACACACCCTACCCCTTTATAGTCTCCTGCCAGTATCTCCAGTTCTCTCAGTCTACTTGTATCTCATTCTTCTGTCATCTATATTCCTTCTCATTATATCTTTCTGCTTCAATGTTCTATCATTATCCTCATACTTATTATTCCCTATTAATACTCAATTATTTCATTATTCTGCGCCCTCTACTTCTGTTTATTTGTATTCCCCATTCTTGCATAATCCCTATTCCTCTCATTCTCTGTCTATATACCTCATTCTTCCACCATTTCTATTCCTCTCATTCTCTTTCTCTTTTTATACCACATTTTTTACAGCATACACATCCTCATTTTCTTTCCCTTCATACCTCATTCTTCCATCATACCCATCCCTGTTATTCTATCTCTCCCTTCATACCCCATTCTTCCATCATTCCTACCTATGTGGAGTTCGCCACTCTTGCTAGTGGCACCGAAGAGCGCACCGCCCTTCGTTGTTGTTTGAGAATTGGTGCAGCAGACTATTCGAAGAGGTGGAGCCCTGTTATTCTATCTCTCCCTTCATACTCCATTCTTGAAGCATTCCCATCCCTGTTATTCTATCTCTCCCTTAATACTCCATTCTTCAAGCATTCCCATCCCTGTTATTCTATCTCTCCCTTCATACTCCATTCTTCAAGCATTCCCATCCCTGTTATTCTATCTCTCCCTTCATACTCCATTCTTCAAGCATTCCCATCCCTGTTATTCTATCTCTCCCTTCATACTCCATTCTTCAAGCATTCCCATCCCTGTTATTCTGTCTCTCCCTTCATACTCCATTCTTCAAGCATTCCCATCCCTGTTATTCTATCTCTCCCTCCATACTCCATTCTTCCATCATTCCATCCCTGTTATTCTATCTCTCCCTTCATACTCCATTCTTCAAGCATTCCCATCCCTGTTATTCTATCTCTCCCTTCATACTTCATTCTTCCATCATCCCCTTTCCTCTCATTCTCTCTTCTATACCCCATTTTCTAGTATCCCCCTACCTCTTATTCTCTGTGTTACTGTATACTCCAGTCTTCCATCATCCCCATCCTTCTCATGTTCTCTCTTTTATACCTCCATTATTCCATTATCATCCCCATCCCTCTTATTTATCTATTCCTTTATACTCCATTCTTCCAACATTCTCATCCCTCTCATACTCTCTCTTTTATACGCCATTGTTCTAGTATCGTCCCCATCTCTCTCAAACCATCATCTCCCTTCATTCATAGTCCAACCTACCTCTTCAATAACCTCCTCCCAGTTTAGGAATTTTTTATATGGCATTGTTCTCTTGCAATCGAATACGCGAGTTACCCCTTCGCTTTTTTTCCTTCTTATTCTCCCACCGTTTTTTGTTTTTTTTTCCCCGGATTACTTCCTTACTAAAGTACCGTACACCACTCCTTCCATCCAACTCCATAATTTTCCTTCCCCCTCTCTTCCTTCTCTACACGCTCACACGCACGCCGCAGACACACTCACGCCACACACACACACACACACACACACACACACACACACACACACACACACACACACCACACACACAACACCACACACCACACCACACACACACTCACACACACACACACACATCCACACACACACTCACACACACACCTCATCTAGCCCTACCCCCCTCCACTTTACCTCCATCCCATTCTTCCATTACTACTCCATTCTCCCCATATGTTGGGGACATGGGCCGGTTTTCTGGATCACTTTCTCCCTCATGTTTAGCCCCATTAGTTTTCAGATGTTAAGATGTTTGCCCCATTAGTTAGTCGATTTGATGACCTTTCGCCCCATTTTCGTCAATATTTAGACATTTCGTGCTATTTAGGTGTCGATTTTTTCCCTGGCGAACGATAGTGAGCCTGTAATGTTGGAAGAACCGGCCTTTGGACGGGAAATTGTTCTACCGAAAAATTTACAAATTAATCTAGAAGGGGGATCTAATGGGTGTTTTTTTTCTATTTGATGGAGGTCTAGGGAGGAAACTAGAAAAAATAATGAATACCTGCAAAAATCGCCCAAAAAGTGAACCATCCCCCCCTTAAAGCCAGCCTTATCCACTCCACAACGCCCCCTTCCCCTCAATATTTGATTACTACTACCCATTTTATTACTACTACCCATTTGATTACTACTACCCATTTTATTACTACTACCCATTTTATTACTACTACTATAACCCATTTGATTACTACTACCCATTTGATTACTACTACCCATTTTATTACTACTACCCATTTTATTACTACTACCCATTTTATTACTACTACCCATTTTATTACTACTACCCATTTGATTACTACTACCCATTTGATTACTACTACCCATTTGATTACTACTACCCATTTTATTACTACTACCCATTTTATTACTACTACCCATTTTATTACTACTACCCATTTTATTACTACTACCCATTTTATTACTACTACTACCCATTTGATTACTACTACCCATTTTATTACTACTACCCATTTTATTACTACTACCCATTTTATTACTACTACCCATTTTATTACTACTACCCATTTGATTACTACTACCCATTTGATTACTACTACCCATTTGATTACTACTACCCATTTGATTACTACTACCCATTTGATTACTACTACCCATTTTATTACTACTACCCATTTTATTACTACTACCCATTTTATTACTACTACCCATTTTATTACTACTACCCATTTTATTACTACTACCCATTTTATTACTACTACCCATTTTATTACTACTACCCATTTTATTACTACTACCCATTGTATTACTACTACCCATTGTATTACTACTACCCATTGGATTACTACTACCCATTGGATTACTACTACCCATTTTATTACTACTACCCATTTTATTACTACTACCCATTTTATTACTACTACTACCCATTTTATTACTACTACCCATTTTATTACTACTACCCATTTGATTACTACTACCCATTTGATTTCTACTACCCATTTGATTACTACTACCCATTTGATTACTACTACCCATTTGATTACTACTACCAATTTTATTACTACTACCCATTTGATTACTACTACCCATTTGATTACTACTACCCATTTGATTACTACTACCCATTTGATTACTACTACCCATTTGATTACTACTACCCATTTGATTACTACTACCCATTTTATTACTACTACCCATTCGATTACTACTACCCATTTTATTACTACTACCCATTTTATTACTACCCATTTTATTACTACTACCCATTTTATTACTACTACCCATTTTATTACTACTACCCATTTTATTACTACTACCCATTTGATTACTACTACCCATTTGATTACTACTACCCATTTGATTACTACTACCCATTTGATTACTACTACCCATTTTATTACTACTACCCATTTTATTACTACTACCCATTTTATTTCCCCCCGACTTATTTTCCTCTTCTCCCTATCTGTCTCCCCTATACTACTTTTACTCCGCCACTCCCTGACGCATTTATCCCATGCCAATTATCCCAGAGTATCCCCACCCCCCCTCTATTCCATCTTCTTCCCCCAGTAACCCCATTTTGCTCTTCCACATAGCCTAGCCGTCCCAATACCCACCACGCCTTCTTGCTTCACTTCCTAAAATTCTACCACCAACACTATAATCCCGCACCCCTCCCCAACTCTATCCTCCTATCCTCTCCGCTACCTCCCTCATCTTTCTACCCTATCCCCACTATAATCAACCTCCCCCACTCTATCCATATTGTAGAAGCCAACCCTATCAACTCCAACCTCACTATCTTTCTCTTCTAGACCCACTGTTATCCCTTCTCTCATCCCCTCACTCCATCCATATTGTATTAACCAGCCTTCTAGCCACTCCGCCACACCTACTTACCCTCCTCCACCACTCTCCCTCCCCCATCTGTCTACCCTAGATCCCCTATCCTCCCCACTCTATCTATATTGTATCAGCCAGTCCTCTATCCACTCTGCCCCCACTATCTTTCTCCTCTATCCCCACTCTCGTCCCTTCCCTCATCCCATCACCCTATCCATATTGTATAAGCCAGCCCCCTATCCACTTCACCCTTCCCCATCTTTATACCCTATCCCCACTATAACCCTCTTATTCCCCCACCCTATCCATATTGTATCAGCCAGCCCCTCTATCCCCTCTCCGCCACGCCTCCTTCCCCTCTAGACAGCTTATACAAGAGTACGAAGGGGAAAAAATGGGGTCGTTGTCCCCCCTTTCCCCTCGTTCGGGTTCCTCCCTAGTCCAATTCATCACTCGGAGGCCCCCACCCCCTCCCTCCTCCTCCTTCTTCCCTTTTCTCCTTTCTCCTTATCCACTTTTCTTGTATTCCTCCTCCTTTGTTCATATATATTTTACTTTTGTATCTTCCCTCTCTCTCTCTCTCTCTTTTGCTCCTCTATTCTCATATTCCTCCTCTGGTCACGTCTATTTTATTTTTTTCTCTTCTTTCTTCCACTCATCATCATCCCTCCATATGTCTCTCTCCTCAGCCTCTTCCCTTACTTCCGTCTTACTCCTCCTTCTCCTTCCTCACTTCTGTCTCCTCCTCCTCTTCCCCCTCCCTCACTTCCGTCTTCCTCCTCCTCCTCCTCTTCCTCCTCCCTGGCTGCTATAGGACTTAACCTGTACCCTAGCATTCTTTTTGTACTATTATTTTTCCGTCTGTCCTTCGACCATACATATATACATACCGGTACACATAGAGCCATTATACATACATACATACATACTATTCCTTCGTACCCGTATATATAGCACACTATAACTTACATACACACATGCATACATACTGTTATACATTCCATTCATTCTTACACAACTGATGACGGTATATAGGGTACAAAGGCTACGCACGTTCAGACTTACCAGCACTTACATAAATATGAGCCAATAAGCATACATACAACATAACTTACCTTGATTTAGACTCTTTCACTCTTTCAACTTTGGGGGAGACACTTGTTACAGGCAGCTTTGGTCTTTTGTCTTCTTCATTCACCCCCCCCCCCCCAAAAAAAAAAAAAAAAAAAAAATATATATATATATATATATATACGGTATATATATATATATATATATATATATATATATATATATATATATATATATATATACCGTACTGTATATACAGTATATAGTACACAAATAAAATAAAAAGGGGAACAAAACATCATACATACCGAAGCATGGGGTGTCCTGTGGCGTACTGATAAGCGTGATCGGCTCACAACCTAGAGGATCTGGGTTCGACTCCTGGGCAGGACAAGGGATTAGGTTAGGTTTTCTGACAGCTGTGCCTCTGTTCACCTAGCTGTATAAATAGCAACCTGGAATTAGTGGACATTTGTGACGTCCTATCCAGAGTGGTAGTTTGTGGTAACCAGGATATTATTCAGTTAGTTCAGTAACCCCCTCGGAGATGAGCGCCGCGGTCAAACTCACTTTACTTTACCTTTGGAAAGTAGATACGAGGTGCCGTTGTGAAGGCTTATGGTTCACTTTTTGGGCGTTTTTTTCATGTATTCATTATTGTTCTAGTTTCCTCCCTAGACCTCCATCAAATTTAAGAAAAACATCCATTAGATCCCCTTCTAGATTAATTTGTACATTTTTCGGTAGAAAAATTTCCCGGCCAAAGGCCGGTTCTTCCAACATTACAGGCTCACTCGTTCGCCAGGGAAAAAATCGACACCTAAATAGCACGAAAGGTCTAAATATTGACGAAGAAATGGGGCGAAAGGTCTTAAAATCGACTAACTAATGGGGCAAACATCTTATCATCTGAACACTAATGGGGCTAAACATGAGGGAGAAAGTGGTCCAGAAAACCGGCCCATCCCCTCTTAATACCTTCACCTTCACCTGATTCGAAGCATGCATGATTTCCAAATAATATGTGATCTGACATATTCATATACAAAGCTATCATTCTGGTATGTATATAGATTATTCAATTTTAATATATTGTTATATACAGTAACAATAAATGCCAAACAGGTTTATTCAACCAATCCATCTACATTTTAATGCAGTTATTGATATTAGACACAAATTTATCGTGAATTCCCTCTTCCCGCCACATATTTCAATTATTTGAGTTCATTCATTGTACACTCCCTATGCATTCTTTCATTGATTTATTCATTAATTCCATCTATTTATCTAGTCTTTTCTCTCATTTTATATCCGTTATTTGTTATTATTCATTGTTTCCACGCTTCATATATTAATGACACCTATTTATTTATTTTTTCCCTCGCTTGCTTTTTTTGTTCTTTCATTTTATTCATTAACCCTATTCTTCATTTGTTAATTTCATCTGCACTGTATTTCATGTATATATCCTGCCACCATTCATCCACCTTCCCTCTATCCCTATCTTACGTTATAATTATACCACTCCCTTCCTCCTTCTCATTCTGTTATTCACTTATTGTTATCTACCCATTCGTCCCTCACTTTCGTTTATCCTTGTCTCTTCCATTTTTCCTTTTTTCTACTGTATATTCATTCGTTAATTCATTTATTCATTCCATCCATTTATTCATCGTTCCCTAACTTTTTTCCTCCCTTTATATCCTTACTCCTTTATACATTTATCCAGTTTCTCTCCTTCATTCCTTCATTTATCTTTTAATTTCTCCTCTCTCTCCTTCCTCTCCCTTCCCCCTCCACTTCCCTTCCCTTCCCCTTCCTCTCCTTATATCCATCCATCTCAATTGCTCTCTCTCTCTCTCTCTCTCTCTCTCTCTCTCTCTCTCTCTCTCTCTCTCTCTCTCTCTCTCTCTCTCTCTCTCTCTCTCTCTCTCTCTCTCTCTCCACTCGACCTTCTTTTCCCCAATTAATGTCCTCGCTTCTCTTTCTCTTTGTTCCTTCCTCTTCATTTTGCCTCACTTGTATTCCCCCCACCCTCCTTCCTCCCTCCTCCCATCTTACTCCCTTCCCCTCCCCTCGGCTCTTCCCTCTCCTCCCTATCCTCCTCACCTCGACCATCCTCCCCCCCCCCCCCCCCCCTCTGCACTACCCCCTCCTCTCCTGCTTCCTCACTACCATGTGCTATTCCTCCCTCCTCCCTTTCCTCAGCCAACGAGTCACCCCTTGCCCTACACTCATGCAGGGGTTGGATGGAGAGTGGTTACAGATGATACATAATTATGGTAGTGGTGGTGGTGGACAGTGTTAGGGATTAGGTTGTTTGTGGCGGTTACTATAGTCGAATTTATTGCAGCTGACGGTAAATAGAATCCCTTAAGGGGAGACTCCTCGATATGTATTGGAAACAAAATATGAAACTACCATATCTCTGTAATCACATATACATCAAAGTGTTCACAGTGAACAAGATATATCCGCTTAAAATTGTTTTAATAGTCAAGTACGGTACTCCAAGTGAAGGCCATACAATTTAACGACAGCTGATAATTATTAAGGGGGTATGGGCGGGTTTTTTGGACCACTTTCTCCCTCATGTTTAGCCCCATTAGTTTTCAGATGTTAAGATGTTTGCTGCATTAGTTAGCCGATTTTAAGACCTTTCGCTCCATTTCTTCGTCAATATTTAGACCTTTCGTGCTATTTAAGTGTCAATGTTTTCCCTGGCGAACGATAGGGAGCCTGTAATATTGGAAGAATTTTTCTACCGAAAAATGTACAAATTAATCTAGAAGGGGGATCTAATGGATGTGTTTTTTTTTTAAATATGATGGAGGTCTAGGGAGGAAACTAGAAAAATAATGAATACATGCCAAAATCGCCCAAAAAGTGAACCATCCCCCCTTAAGCAGACTACAAGTAGGAATCAACATGCGAAAATCCACCCCACAAACTCAGCTGGAGTCTACCACCCTACAGCCCGATCGTCATCAGACCAGAGTAACGGTTCACCAATTCGCTCGACCATTGAGTAGCCCCTATCATCCTTATGCACTTTAATTCCCCCCAACCCCTTCCTTCTTCCCTAGCTTCTCCCCACCTTTATCATCTTCCTTTCGACACCATTCCTTTCCTCCCATTTCTAGCCTCCCCTACTCTATCTTCGTCCGTTTATCTCATCTGTCTCCTTACACCTCTCCATCCATCTCTCCTATCACCTTCCTTGTGCATCCTCTTCCCATTCGCCTTTCCTTCTTTATCCACCTTTCTTCCATCACCCTCTATATATATATTCCCCTTTCTTGTTCCTTACACTCATCGTCTCTTCCTCCCTTCCTCCTCCTTAATCTCCCCTCCTCAAATCCCTTCCCTTCTCCCTCTTATCCTCCCCCTCCCTTCATTTAATACCGTGGGTGCAATATACATAGTCTATGGTAGGGGCTGACTAACTAAGGGTAATGTGACCCTTGTGGTGTAATATGGTAGTGTGGTGTATGGTGGTGTGGTATTTGTGGTGGTGTGGTTGTGTGTGGTGCAATGTACATAGGCTAGGTGTGGCAGCTATGATGGGGGTGACTAACTAAGGGTAATGTGACCCTTGTGGTGTAATATGGTAGTGTGGTGTATGGTGGTGTGGTATTTGTGGTGGTGTGGTTGTTGTGGTTGTGTGTGGTGCAATGTACATAGGCTAGGTGTGGCAGCTATGATGGGGCTGACTAACTAAGGGTAATGTGACCCTTGTGGTGTAATATGGTAGTGTGGTGTATGGTGGTGTGGTATTTGTGGTGGTGTGGTTGTTGTGGTTGTGTGTGGTGCAATGTACATAGGCTAGGTGTGGCAGCTATGATGGGGCTGACTAACTAAAGGTAATGTGACCCTTGTGGTGTAATATGGTAGTGTGGTGTATGGTGGTGTGGTATTTGTGGTGGTGTGGTTGTGTGTGGTGCAATGTACATAGGCTAGGTGTGGCAGCTATGATGGGGGTGACTAACTAAGGGTAATGTGACCCTTGTGGTGTAATATGGTAGTGTGGTGTATGGTGGTGTGGTATTTGTGGTGGTGTGGTTGTTGTGGTTGTGTGTGGTGCAATGTACATAGGCTAGGTGTGGCAGCTATGATGGGGCTGACTAACTAAAGGTAATGTGACCCTTGTGGTGTAATATGGTAGTGTGGTGTATGGTGGTGTGGTATTTGTGGTGGTGTGGTTGTGTGTAGTGCAATGTACATAGGCTAGGTGTGGCAGCTATGATGGGGGTGACTAACTAAGGGTAATGTGGCCGCTGGGGTGTAATGTGGTGTTGTGGTGTGGTTGTTGTGGTGCAATATACATAGGCTAGGTGTGGCAGCTATGATGGGGCTGACTAACTAAAGGTAATGTGACCCTTGTGGTGTAATATGGTAGTGTGGTGTATGGTGGTGTGGTATTTGTGGTGGTGTGGTTGTGTGTGGTGCAATGTACATAGGCTAGGTGTGGCAGCTATGGTGGGGGTAACTTACTAAAGGTAATGTGACCGTTGTGGTGTAATGTGGTAGTGTGGTTGTGGTGCAATATACATAGGCTCGGTGTGGCAGCTATGATGGGGGCTTACTAACTAGAATTATATGTGACCGTTGTGGTATACTATGGTGGTGTGGTAGTGTTGTTGTTGTGGTGGTGTGATTGTTGTGCAGTGTACATAGGCTAGGTGTGGCAGCTATGGTGGGGGTGACTAACTAAAGGTAATGTGGCTGTTGGGGTGTAATATGGTGTATGGTACTGTGGCATTTGTGGTTGTGTGGTTGTTGTGGTGGTGTGTGGTGCAATATACAGTACGGTACATAGCTTTGGTGTGGCTTGCATGGTGGGGTATGGCTAACTAAAGGTACCGTACCGGTAATAATTATGACCGCTGTGATGGTGTGGTGGAGATGTGGTATTTGTAGTGAAGTGGTAGACTGGTGGTGTGTCATTTTGGTTTAGAATCTTGCTGGTGGTATGGTGTTGGTGTGGTGTAGAAGTGTGGTATCGAGCTTTGGTAGTAGGAGACTTGCTGGTGTGGTGAGGAGCTTCGGTGGTGTTAAAGCTGTGGTGTGGTAGAGCTCTGGTAGGGTCTAGAGCTTTAGGAGTGTGGAGGATCCCTAAAGACCATACTCACTCTCACTCTCTCTAGATCTCTCTCTCTACATATCTAGTTCTTCAGTAGAGCACTTCAAGAAGAAAGTAGATAGTATGTTGCACACTCTGTAAAGAGTGTAGTGTACTAAACAGTCTCTCTCTCCTTCCACTTCGAGTATCTCCTCGGAATGGACCGCAAGGTCTCCGAGATACTAACTATGCCTTGTAACTATATCTCTCTTTCTCGCTCTCTGAGCTTGAAGATCTTTATTGGCGCCCGTTACATAACCAGACCTCTCCTGCCTCGCCCTACCAGCTGGTATGGTGTTATCTACTTTTACAGTGTTATGGTGATGTTATCTGTTATGGTGGTGTTATCTACTGTCACGGTGCTGGTATATATTCATGTGGTGCTGTTATCTACTTTATTATATTATATACTGATATGATGTTATTATACGATTGTAACCCTATGCAATAGCCCTGTTATTTTATGTTATGGCCTCTTGTTTTACTTTAGGGTATATTTAGTGTTGGTCCCAGTTATCTCTTTAATCTACTGTTATGTTGGTGTTCTGTTCTGTTATGGTGCTCTAATCTTCTGTTATGGTGCTGATGTCTACACTTATGTTCCCCTCTCCCCCTTGTTATGGTGCACTGTTATCCTACGTGTTATGGCGTCCGCTCAGGGGGGTCATTTTATCTGATGGTGTACTCTCGCAACAGTGTACGTGTCTCTTCCATGGTGTTTGATCTGTTAAATATCGGTACGGTACTCTTCCATCTCTAGTGAGTATATGAATTTCGATACGGTACTTTTCCTTCTCTAGTGAGTTAATTATACGGTACCTTAGCTCTCTGATATTTGATCTGTTAAATATCGGTACGGTACGGTACTCGTTTCATCTGTAGTGAGTTAGGAAAGTATTGATCTGTTAAATTACTGGAAGCCCTTTTTAAACCGAATACAATCGTTTAACAGTAGCCAGAATACAGTTAAAAGGACGGTACCAGTACTGAAAGGATTAATTATCGAGAAACAACTGCCAAGGGATTGAATTTTCCGCCAGGTGTAACAAAAATACTTTATACGTACGGTATACAGTGGCAACCGTCTGTTATGTTCACACCAACCCTACTTTCATTCCCTGCTGTGATATACTGAAGCAATATACCGGTACTATGGTTGCATGGTGTGCTGTAATGGTCTATGGTGTTGATTTACTGTTGATTGCTGTTTGTGGTACGGCACCGGGTATGTTGTTTTAATCTATGGAACAGTTATGTATATATTTTTTGACCTATCACTCCTGTCCTTCGATTCATGTTAACCTGTATATTTTTCTAGCTTGATCATTTTGGCATTCTATTTTTGTTATTGTATTTTATCCTTTTGCTTTTAATCCTTTTATTCTGGTGTCCGTTATGGCTGCCCGTACCCTACTTTCATTCCCTGCTATACTGTATACCGGTACTATAGTTTTATGGTGCGCAGTTATGGTCTATGGTGGTGATTTACTGCTATGGGTCGCTGTTGGGGAATGCTGTTGTGATCTATGATATGGTTGTAGTTTTTTGTAGCCATTGTTCCTCTCTTTTGATTCTTATGTGTGCCTAGTCTGTGTTTTCTAGTTATTCTCCGAGTATTTTGTTTGATTACTTTTCTGGCCATTCATCATGTTGCTTAATTTTTAGGGTACCGGTATTCCATATCTTGCCCATATGTTCTTATACTTATTTTTACTACTGTGTTGTGTATGTGTGTGTGTGTGTGTGTGTGTGTGTGTGTGTGTGGTTGCTGTCTCATTGTAATTTGTTCGTCTGTGTTGAAGTTTTATATATTTTGCTACTATATTTTTGTCTTCAATACTCCTACCTATTGATTCTGTGAGTTGTCTAATTTTGTTCCTGGTATAATTTTCTCCATCCCAACCCTTTGTTAATTTTAGTAGCAGTTCCATAATTCCTTACCTTCGCTCCCTTTCCTTTTTTCTCCCACTTTTTCTTCTGTTTTTTCTTTTTCTTTTCTTCTCTGTTATATTTTTCGTCTTTTTGTTTCCTCATTCTTGTCTTATCTGTCTCTTCTAGTTTTATGTCCCACTTTTTTTCTAGCTCATTATTTTTTCTATGTATATATTTTCATATATACTGTATATATATATATATATATATATATATATATATATATATATATATATATATATATATATATATATATATATATATATGTATACTGTATATACTGTATATATATATATATATATATACAGTATATATATATATTATAGGCTATTATATATTTTTAATTTTTAAAATCTTTCCTTGCACATAATTTTCTGATCTTCCCTTTCCTTTTCCTTAGTATCTTCCTTCCTTGATTTGATTATGTACTTATTTGATTTCCATTATTTAGCATTCTTTTATATTATGTATATGGTCGTTTTCTTCTTAATTTTTCTTGTCTGCGTCGGGAACCGATGAGAGGCTTCTTACTGTTGTCTCACTCTTGTTATTGATCTTCTGCTTGTTGGACTGGATCAGACGAAGAAGTTGTCAGGGGGAGAGAGAATAGGGAAGGAGAAGGGTTTGACAGTGCTCGACGGAGGCCTTCGATGTTTTGCAACGCTTGTTATCCTTCCTTGTCTCCTTCTATTCTCCCGTTTTTCTTTCACTTTCCACTCTTTCTTCCCTCCTTCCTCTCTCCCCTTATCTTCTTTAGTTTCTCCCTTGTTCCCTTTCTTCTTCTTCGTCTCCCCTTCTCCCTCTCCTCAGTATTCCGTTCTTCCTTCCATATCTTCCTTTTTATTTCTCGTCTTTATTCCATCCCTCCTTTCTAGTTTTCCATTTATTTTATTTCCTGTTATTGCTCCTCTTTCTATCGGTTTTTCTTCGTCTCTTTCCGTCCCTATTTCCTTTAGTTTCTCCAACTTTCTGTAATTCTTTTCAATTTCTATTCCTCCATTCCACCTTTCAATTTGAATGCCTCCCTTCCTATTCCTCCCCCCTTCTCTCTCTCTCTCTCTCTCTCTCTCTCTCTCTCTCTCTCTCTCTCTCTCTCTCTCTCTCTCTCTCTCTCTCTCTCTCTCTCTCTCTCTCTCTCTCTCTCATCCTTCATCCCTATTCAAATCACGCCTTATTAGATTTACCTCACTGTCCCGGAACTTTTCAACATACCCCAAAAAAACCACAGCTCCCATGTTTTCCACCCACACCGAATGTACACTCTATTTTTTAAACCTCCTTCCTTCCTTTTCCTCTCCCTCTCTGCCTCCCCCTTCCTTCCTTTTCTACCTCCATCTTCCTCCTTCCTTCCTTCCTTTTCTACCTCGCTCTCTTCCTCCTTCCTTCCTTCCTTTTCTATCTCACTCTCTTACTCATTCCTTGCTTCCTTCCTTCCTTTCCCTATCTCCTTCCTCCCTTCTTCCTTATCTCCTTCCTTCCTCCCTCCCTTCCTCTATACTTCCTTCAGTCTGCCCTCCCTCCATTCATCCTTCCTTCCTCCCTCTCCCTCTACCTACCCCCTCCTTCCTTTCCCCTCTCCCAATTCATTCATTCATCCATCCCACCTTATACTTTTTCTTTTCTCCCTCCCTCCACCCTTCATTCCGCCATTTCTCCTTCCCTCTAACCTTCCTTCTCTCCTTTCTTCCTTCCTTCCTTTCCCTATTCATATATTATCCCACACACCCTTGGGTAAAATATAACTGCCAGTGTAAATTGGAAGAAATATTAAAGAAATTTTCTTACATTATCACGTTTGTTTTTTAAAGATCTAGGTTATACCGGTATATGTATTTGCCTTTGATTTGATTTGATTTTTTTAACAGACCTAGCTTATATATACAGGCCTAGCTTATATATACAGGTATATACGGTATATAATTACCTTTGATTTTTAAAGACCCAACTTTTGTATGCATTAACTTTGATTTTATGGGGACATAACAAAAGTTAGGTCTATAAAATCAAAGGTAATGCATATAATTATAAAGGTATGTATTTGCTATTATAAATACGTGAAGGTTACATTCTTCAACCCTTGGAGAAAATCCCGTGAGAATTGGAAGAAATACCTTAAACTTATATTTTGGTAACCTTTCCACGTGAAATTGGGGAGAAAATATTATTGAACTGGCCTTCGTGAGGTGTGTTTTGAATCAGCTGATGTGGAAGGGTTGGGTAAAGTCGGAGGAATTGGTATATTTTGTGTAGTCACTCAAAAAAAGTCGTGTCCTATCTAATTAATGTCTTATTTGATTGTCTGTTTAGTTTTAGCTCTCTGTCAGTGTTTCAATTTGAAGGGGACACTCGTTACAAGTAGCTTTGCCCTTTGGTCTCCTTCTTACACATTGAAGAAATTAACTAAATAAATAAATACACACAATATATATATATATATATATATATATATATATATATACTGGTACTGTATATTGTACACATGAATTAAAAACTATTTTTTTAGCATTATGATCATATATCAACAAAGTAAAATAATGTTGGGCGATGTGAATATTGGACACACCACACACACACTCACACACACACACACACACACACACACACACACACAGAAACTATAGTGTACACTCCCCCCCCCCCCCACACTTTTGGACATGCGAACGTCAAAGCAGATCACGTGAGGAAGGAACGGGTGAGGTTGCACAGGTGTATAGAGGAAGTAATGGTGGTGGTGCCAAGTGGTGGGGAGAGAGAGAGAGAGAGAGAGAGAGAGAGAGAGAGAGAGAGGGATGAAGGGAGAGAGAAGGAGTGGGAGTGTGTGTGTGTGTGTGAGAGAGAGAGAGAAGGAGTGGGAGTGTGTGAGAGAGAGATAGTGTGAATGTGTGGTGTGTATGTGAATTTCGTGTATATGTGGAGATAGAGAGAGGAAAGGTGCGAATGTGGATGCGTGAATCTGATATTTTGATTGTGTTTCCTCTCACTCTCTTTCTCTCTCTCTCTCTCTCTTTCCTTCCTTCCTTTCTATTGGTGTAGATAAAGTAGTAAAGTTAAAGTAGCACAAGTCTAAAGAGGAAGTACGGTAATAATAATGGTGGTGGTGGTGCCAAGTACAGTGGCGATCAAAAGTTTACAACGGCCGTGAGGAGCTATAGTATAAAGTATTAAATGTTCGTTCTTAACATCTATCACCCCCGAATGAAAGTAATGAAAACCTGCGATCCTCCCGAGATTCGACCTCATGACACCGCATATAGACCAGACACGCTCTAACCATTACACCACCAAAATAGTTGAAGGTTCAGTACATGGCCACGCTTAATATTAATGTATCGAATACTGGATATCAATTTAATCATGTACTGTACTGGACACAACTCACTATGAATAGCGAAATACATATATGAGAGGAAAGAACATTTATGAAAGTCCAGAAAAAACAATTATTTGATAATCTTGGGAGCTAGAATAAGTAGCTGGAGTTTTAGAGTGAATGGAAGGAATTCTTTATGTGTGTAAACGAATTTTGTTTTTGCTCTGTACTATAGAAAAGTGGAAAGTATGGAAGTAGGGCATGACTTTTGAGCTCAACTGCACAGGGAAGTGTGTGTGTGTGTGTAATCAATGAGGTCCCGTACCCTCCAAGCTTCCTCTTTGGCTGCTTTGCAACCATATGTGTGTGTGTGTTTGTGGGTGTGTGTGTGTGTGTGTGTGTGTGTGTGTGTGTGTGTGTGTGTGTGTGTGTGTTGGAAGAGAGAGAGAGAGAGAGACTGTGTGTGTTTGTGCAGAGAGAAGAGAGAGTGCGGTTGTGTGTGATTGGAGAGAGAGAGAGAGATATATATATATATATATATATATATATATATATATATATATATATATATATATATATATAGTATGTTTGTACGTGTGTCTACTACCGCATTATAATGTAAGTAATCAATGAAGCCCCGTACCCTTCTGAATGCTTCGTCTTCGGTTCGCTATACTACCTTACGTACCATATTGTCAGGGTTTGTTCTTTGTGGTGATTGGTGGTGAAGTGGTGATTGGTGGTGGTGGTGATTGATGGTTGGTGGTGATAAGATGGGTTATGGTGAGGTTTATGGTCTATTGTATCTGTGTGGTGCTTGTTGATGTATTAATGGGATAGTGAAGTGGTTGATCTCACCATACTGTATAGTACTGCCATATATCAGTCATCACCATTCACCATTATCATCAAACATCACCCTTCCAATCATAGCATCATATAGATACCATCCTCATCATCCTTCTAAGTATAGCATCATTATCATAGCACCATTCACCACAACACTATCACCATGACAATTGTTACAGTATACAGTACAGTTGCTCACATAAGTTATATTTCTCGTTATTTATGGAAGTACAGTACATTTGTATGAATGAATTGCGAGTGTGATTTCTATTCATTATATTTCCATGTATAAGAACACGGAGAGGAGCAGAACTTTGTGGGCAACTTTACATCATAACACTATCACCATGACATTTGTTTACACCTCGGTAGGTCCTATCTTCTCATCGTGGGATCAAATCAAGGTCTTTTCACACCAGTACTAAATGTGAAATGCCTGTTACCGGTTCTATAGGCTGTACGATACCCTGTAAGCTGCAGTTGTGTTTAGTCGTGTTTAATAATATTGCCTGATTAACATAATCATATTAATATTAGTCTTACAGGAAGAAGTTTGGCACACATCTTGTATTTGAATATTATTTTGGCAATAATAAGAAGCTTCACTCCGTTCCGGTGTCGATATTTTCTGGGCTAGCGATAGCGAGCCTGTAGCTTATAATATGTCGGCCTTTGACCGGGATATTTTTCAATCGAAATATTACAAATCTATCTTGAGAGGGGTCTGGGTGGGTATATTTTTTAACTTGAAGGAAACCTGGGAAGGCCTTTATTGTTAGCCTAGGGAACAAGCTTGAATACATTGATCGAAAATGGCATAAACAAGCAAAATCCTCAATAATAATTAAACCAAATATCATAATAACCCCCAAGACGTCGGAAGTGTAAAACTACCCTCGAAACAAGTAGATTTCTAAGTAAAGGAGAAAACGGCTTGTGGGAAAATTACACCTTCGGTACAGTCTGGTTAAGAAATCAGCTACCAAGTCAACAAGTTTTAACTTCAAATTCGTCTCTTGAAGTAACACAAACAATCTCATTATCTTTAGCAAAACTGAACACAAAACGAATATGTAGCTCGCTTTATAGTAGGCCCTATATATATATATACAGTATATATATATATATATATATATATATATATATATATATATATATATATATATATACTGTATATATATATATATGTTTTGTTTTGTTTTTAACACGGTATACAGTATAGGTAGATTTGTTGTACATATATTTATATTTTTGTATTATTATTTTTGGTGTTGGTAGTTACATGATAATATAAAGTAGAGGTAGGCTATAAGACTTTTGCTCCCCCTTGTAAGTCATTTCTCTCCCACACGGTACGGTAGCTTCCTTCCCTTCGCGTGAGAGTATGGCGTTACGGTGGGGGGGGGGGGGGGGGGGTAGAGGAAGGGGGAGCAGGAGAAAATAGTGGGTGGATGGGGGTGTTCATGGTGATTATGGAGAGAGAGAGAGAGAGAGAGATAGAGATTTGAGAATGAAAACTACTGCATAAGAAAATACATTACTAATTCAATCATACTAATGTACCCTCCATGCGCAGAACCACTGGGTGTATACAAAATTATGTGGCCAACTGTACGCTGGGGAATATTGTAGAATAATATTATGGAAATTGATGTGGGAGGGTTGACTTGAATAGGATGATTATATATTCGACCTACGGGAGGAAAATTAGAGCACATCATACAAGAATAATTTAGAGGTGGTAAAGTAAGGATACATTGAGGAAGGTAGTTTGAGAGGAGGAAAACAATAGGGTGTAAGTAGGAAAATATATAGGACAGAGCGAGAGAGAGAGAGATTTCATTCAATATCTAGATCATATATTATTGCGGTAACACGGAAAATGAATATAAATAAGAGAGAGAGAGAGAGAGAGAGAGAGGAAATAGGATTAAGGGTGATAGACGAAGGCTGCGAGATAAGAGAGGGAGAGAGAGGCAGAGCGAAGAGAGAAAGAGAGGACGCAGATAAAGGTAAGGGGAAAGAGAAGATATAGATTGATTGATAAATAGATTGATAGTGACAGATGAAAGGTATATATATATATATATATATATATATATATATATATATATATATATATATACACACTGTATAGAGAGATATATAGAGAAGATGGCAAACAAATTAAGTATTATTATTATTATTTATTTATTATTATTATTTTTAGTATTTCACTTCACTTGCACTTGCACTCCATTGTTATTATATTTGTATACAAGATAAAAGGACACATATACCACTTGGTATCTAGTCCTCATTGTCGTAGTTTGTGTTTATTTACATGATGTTAAACGTAGCAATAATTAACAATGTATTACTATGACAATAATCTATTTTGAATTTTTATTTTTTGTGTATTTATGTTTTTAAATTTGATTTGTCGATCAATACTTACAGTAACTACATGAAGACAGACAGACAGACCTTTACCATCTCTCACCATCTCTTTCTCTCTTTTTGTTTGTAGGCTATATACAGTACAGGGTGTCCCGATATAGACGTGCCAAACTTCAGGATTAGGTTAGGACAAATATTCCAAGTATAAAATATTCTATATGCAAAATTCCAGATTTTACTCGTTACAGAGATATTGCCTGTTGAAAATGGCATTTTCTTCAGTATATCCCCATACGGCTGGCCTAGCTGTCTTAGAGGCAACCACATCCCCGTCTAACTGTAGTTAATTTACCATGTTATTATCAAGATTTTATAGTTCTGTAAGATGCAAAATTATTATAGGCCTAGACACATTAGCTCACTTTGGACCTACTGAAAACTATTTGACATGGAAGAGTCCATTACAGCGATATGAGGGAGTACACTAGGCCTATATGAAACCTTCAATACCCGGTACCTCTTAAGGGGAGATATCCACTTGAGGGACTTTTTTCTTGACCCCTTTCTCTCTCATGTCTAGCCCCATTGCTTTTGAGATTTTAAGATGTTTGACCCGTTAGTTTGGCGATTTTAAGAACTTTCACCCCATTTTAAGACCTTTCGTGCCATTCAGGTGTCGATTTTATCCTGGCGAGCGATAGCGAGCCTGTAACTTAAGAGGAACCGGCCTTCGGCCGGGACATTTTTCTACCGAAAAATGTACAAATTAATCTTGAAAGGGACTCAAGGGGGTGTAATTTTAAACTTGCTGGAGGTCTAGGAAACAAACTAAATACCTCCCCTTAAGCGGTTGAAATTTATAAAACAAATTATAGAACATTTTATGCTTAGAATCATCTATATAATCATTTCCTGAAGTTTGGCACGTGTATTTGGGGACACCCTGTATATACAGTACTGTACATATATTTGTACTCTCAGTCGGGATTCGAACCACGAACAGTTAGGACGAGAGTGAGAGTAAAAAGATTTATTAGCTCACGTGTAATTGTGAGGTATACTTAATACTGCATATATATATATATATATACACAGTATATATACTGTACTCACACACACTTATTTATTCATGTATTTGTGCATGTATGTGTGAGAGTGAATATAAAGAAGCCAATGCATGAGCTATACAGTATGTTAAGAAAGTCTAGCAATATAATACAGTGAGTGAGGGAGAGAGTAGCGCTCAAACGTTGCAGCAAGGGGGAGGCAGGGAGGGAGGGGTGGGTATTAAGGGAGAGTACTGCTGGCCCACTAAAGGTGAAGTGTGTCCTGCCTCACTTTGCCTCACCCTATACCCCGCCTCACCTTAGCCTTCTTCACCCTAGCTGCTTCATCCTATAGCTGGCCTCACCTTAGCCTCACCCTATAACATGCTTCACCTTAGTCTTCTTCATATTAGTCTGTCTCACTCTGCCTCACCCTATAGCTGGGCTCACCTTAGTCTTCTTCACCCAAGCTACCTCACCTTAGCCTGCCTCAATCTAGTCTGCATCACCTTAGTCTTCTTCACCATAGCTGCGCCTACCTACATGGAGTCTACCTGGAATTGTTTCGGCCATTCTTCAGTGGCCTCGGCGAGACCTGCTCCACCCGAGTATGTTTGCTGCCAGTGTTTGATGCAGCAGGCTATTCGAGGGGGCAGCTCTCACCCCTGCGAAGCATGGCTGATCAGGCACCGACTTGAGATTGTTGTCCAAGGCTTTCTTGAAGATTTCCGTTGGCACATTCATCAGGTTTCTCACGTTCTCTGTCATTTTGTTGAAGAGACTCGGGGCCCCTATTTGTCAACCAGGAGTCCTTCAGTGTGCCCAGAGCTCCACTACACTTTTTGGGTGAGATGTTTCAATTCCTACCCTCCCTGTCGCTCCAGTTTCGTGATATTGTGGTGTGAAGGTTTGGCATTAATCCCTTAATAACTTTCCATGTGTAGATTATCAAGTATCTCTCACTTCTTCGCTCCAGTGAATAGAGGTATTACTGTATTTTGAACAACATCAGTACCGTATATTTTGAACAACAATACTGTATTTGAAGATGATCACTATATTATGCACAGTATCACTATATTTTGAACACAATCACTATAGTTTGAACATCATCTCTATATTTTGAGCCACGGTGTACCTTCGTCACACTATACTGTACCTTATTGATTCTCTCTCTCTCTCTCTCTCTCTCTCTCTCTCTCTCTCTCTCTCTCTCTCTCTCTCTCTCTCTCTCTCTCTCTCTTGTATTTAATTATAGTTGTCACGCGATCGATCATCATTATTTTGGCACTCTACCATTCCTCCTCCTTTCGCCACCATCAACCTCCTCCATGCTTCATTATATCGCCATTCCACTTCCTATCACCATCACTCCATCATGCTCCACCACTTCATCTCATTATCTCCATCAATACCTCCACCAATACCCACCCTCAGCTGTCAATATTCCACCGCCATGCCATCATCACCAACACTATTATTCCACCTTCACCATCACCACCACTATCACCAGCACTACCACCACTATCACCACCACCAATAACACTTTCAGCGTTCAATATTTCAGCCCCACTCCATCATCACTAACACTATTCCACCTTCACCATAGCCACCACTACCAACTTCACTACCACTACCATCACTTACACCTTCACATTTTCACCATCACCTTCACCATTATAGCCACTACCACTACCACCACCACCTTGTCATTCACATCACCATTACTACATCTCCCATCATTCCTTTTCCATTCCATTTCTCTCCACTCTATTTCTCTTCCTTTCTCCACCCCCTCATCCCCTCCCTCTTTCCGGAATCGTCAGAACTTGGGCTGGAATGGGAATCGTGGCTTGGAACACGGTGGGAATTTGGTGGTAATTGTTGTCAGATGGACCAAGGACGGCTTACCACACTACGCAAATATACCATTATTATTTTATTTGTATTATTGTTTTGTTTCATTTTTATTAGAACAATTCGCTGATGATGAAATATGTTAAATTATGTATGAACTATTATTTCTATAGGCCTACTTAAATTAACTGTGCACGAACATTTATGATGATAGAAATTATATATTTATCTATACACTTTATATAAATATACCTGTATATTATTATTTTTTTTAGGAATGATTTTTATAATGTTTTGTTGATGAACTACAAGGACTTTGTTATTTAGCAATATATATACAATTATATGGTATACAGTATATAATGATTGATAATTATTTAGCAGCCTGTGGTCGATAATCTATTTACCGGTATATACCTTGACTCAAAGCCGATAGTTCGTGGACAACCTTCATGTTAGTGTATGTGTAAATAAAAGAGAGGGTCATTAAGGGGGGTCACCGGTTGTTTTGTTCATCTTTCTCTCCTTTTCTCTCTTTCCCTGGCTTGTATCCTTTCGGCCCCATTCAGCCAACTGTTTTAAGACGTTTATCCCCATCCAGGTGTCGATTTCTTCCTGGCGAGCGATAGCGAGCCAGCATTGTATGGAGAAATCCGGCTTTGCCGGAGTAATTTTTCTATCGAAAAATGTACAAATTTAGCTTGCTGTCAAAATAAAAATATATATATGCTGGCTCGCTACCGCTCGCCAGGAAAATATTGACACCTGGATGGGGGTAAACGTCTTAAAACAGTAGGCTGAATGGGGCCGAATGGATACAAGCCAAAGAGAGAGGGAGAGAAAGAGAAAAAAAAAGCGAGGTGGGCTCCCTTAACTCTTGAACATATACAGTATAGTCCTTCCATTATAGGTAGGCAAACATTGTAACCCCTATCCTTCTTAACCCTTTCAAGATACGATTACGCATTTCTGTTCTGTTTTCTGGTTATTATTAGAGGATTTTTTTCAGATTAACCCCTTCAGCACCATGATGTAATTTTTTTTCATATTCTTGTTATCATTAGACGTATTTCTTTAGCTTATATTCTACCTCCACGACTCAAATGGGTAAATACAATCTTTATTAACCCTCTTAATAACATAGGTCCTTTTTAAGCTGCATAAAATCATCACATTTTAGCCAGAATCAAAACTACAAAGGGGTCATGGTGCTGAAGGGGTTAAGAAGGGTATATGGAAGTCAGAAGGTTCAATTGAGATAGTCTTTACGCTTATAATGCCCACATCTCTTTCCTAAACTGTCTAATATCGTCTAATGATAGCCAGAATAAACTGGCAACATGCGTCATAATCTTCAAAGGGTTAAGCTGCGTAAAATCGTCCAAAGTTAGCAATAATAAAAGGCAAAAAGGGCGTCATGGTACTGAAGGGGATACAGTTTATAGCAAAAGGTGTTAAATATTTATGGTTGATTTTTCCTGTTAGCCTAATGGATTTTCTAATACTTCGAAATTAGTTAACAAAATATTGGTAATTCATTTATGGTCCGCTGAGCCAATACATGACTTTCAAAGGTGACACACTCAACTGGTGGATTTTGAGAGAGAGAGAGAGAGAGAGAGAGAGAGAGAGAGAGAGAGAGAGAGAGAGAGAGAGAGAGAGAGAGAGAGAGAGAGAGAGAGAGAGAGAGAGAAGAGATAGAGAGAGAGAGAGAGAGATAGAGAGAGAGAGAGAGAGAGAGAGAGAGAGAGAGAGAGAGAGAGAGAGAGAGAGAGAGAGAGAGAGAGAGAGAGAGAGAGAGAGAGACTATCTAGTGTTATCTCCTTCCCAGACCTTCGGAATTGCTCTCATTTCCCCTCTATTTCCCTTCTTTATCACGCCCTCTGCATATTCTCACTTTTATCCTCATTTCCCTTTCTTTTTCTTATCGTGAATGTTTTTTTTTCATTCCTTATATTTAGTTTGGTGTTATTTTGTTCACCACTTTCTCCTTTTGCTTTTTTTTCTTGTTTTCCTTTTTCTTATTCTAATTTATTTTATCGTGAATGTGTGTTTTTTTTGTCATTCTTTATATTTTTTTCCACCACTTTCTCCTTCTCGCTTCTTTTTCTTTTCCTTTTTCTTATTCTCATTTGTCTTCCTCTTTTTCCTCTTCCTCCATCATCATTTGGTTTTCTTTCTTTTTTAATGGAATAATAAGGGGATTGGGAAGCAGTTTTAAGGGAGGATGGTTGGCTTTTCTGGCCCCCCTTCCCTCTCATGCTTAGCCCCATTAGTTTTCAGATATCAAGACGTTCGGTCCATTAGTTTGGCGATTTTAAGAACTTTCACCCCATTTCTTTGCCAATATTAAGACCTTCCGTGGCATTTAGGTGTCGTGTTTTTTCTGGCGAGTGATAGCGAAGAACTTCCTCCTCCTCTTTTTCCTCCTTCCTTGCTCCTTCCACCACCTTCTCCACCTCTTATTTTCTCCACCTTCCCCCTTCTCCACCTCACTTTTGTCTCTCTCCCTCGCTGCTCTTTCTTTTTCTCTTGTTTTTTTGTTTTTATCAATCCTGTCTCATTTTTTCTTCTGAAATTACTAATTTTCCCCCTCTCCTTTTTTATCACTTCCTCCTGCTCCTCTTTCCTTTGTTTCCGAGTTCGCTGCTCTCACACTCTCTCTCTCTCTCTCTCTCTCTGTCTTTCTCTCTCTCTCTCTCTCTCTCTCTCTCTATATATATATATATATATATATACTGTATATATATATATATATATATATATATATATATATATATATATATATATATATATATATATATATATAATATATATATATATATATATATATATATATATATATATATATATATATATATATATATATACCGTATATATATAGGCCTACACATGTACACTATCTCTGTCCATTTGTCGATTTATCTATCCTTCTGTCTGTCTGTGTATGTATATATCTCTATATAACAATACTTATATATAACAATACTTATATATAACAATACTTATATACAACAATACTTATATATAACAATACTTATATATAACAATACTTATATACAACAATACTTATATACAACAATACTTATATATAACAATACTTATATATAACAATACTTATATATAACAATACTTATATATAACAATACTTATATATAACAATACTTATATATAACAATACTTATATATAACAATACTTATATACAATACTTATATACAATACTTATATACAATACTTATATACAATACTTATATACAATACTTATATACAATACTTATATACAATACTTATATACAATACTTATATACAATACTTATATATAACAATACTTATATATAACAATACTTATATATAACAATACTTATATATAACAATACTTATATACAACAATACTTATATATAACAATACTTATATATAACAATACTTATATATAACAATACTTATATACATGTGTCTTTTTTATTTAATTTACTTTAGTTTTGATCATGTTTCCTTTCTCCCCATCTTACGAATAACTTTCTTTTTCCCTCTCTCTCGCTCCTTCCTTCTTTTATCGTATAGTCTTTCTACTTCTCCCTTTCTCCTATTTTCTTTGTTTTCCCCCTCGCTCTTTTATCAGTGTCTTTGCTATTCCCTGTTTCTAATCTTTTCTCGTTTTCCCTCGTCTCCTGTGTATATCATATTTCCCTTGTATCCACCTTTACTATATATACTGTATATATATGTGTATGTGTGTGTGTTTATTTATATAGGTATATTTGGTGGTAATAAACCCCTTTTATAGAAGATTAGAAAGATACATACATTTATAGCAATTAATATAGCCAATTATTGTATATACCGTATAAATCAACTATACCGGTACTATATATCATATCCTGTGCCGGTATTGTCGAATGTTTATTGTGGGTATGGATTATTTGAGTGTAGTAAACCGAGATTAACCCTTCCTGTACCAGCGACGTGTGTTATATTGTTATGCTAGCTTTATATAGACGATTGTGTGCTGTTTAAAAAGGAATTGTGGTCGTTAATGGGTTGATTGAGATCATTCGAAGCCATATTATTGATGTAGATCTTTCCTAAATTGAATAAAATCGATTAGTAGCCGCCAGAATATATTAAAAAGGTTGTCGATGGTGCAGTGTGGGTTAAGGGGAGATCTCCACTCGAGGGATTTTTTTCTTGACCCCTTTCTCCCTCATGTTTTGCCCCATTGCTTTTGATATTATAAAAAGTTTTTCCCATTAGTTTAGCGATTTTAAGAACTGTCACCCCATATTAAGACCTTTCGTGCCATTCAGGTGTCAATTTTATCCTGGCGAGCGATAGCGAGCCTGTAATTTAAGAGGAACCGGCTTTCAGCCGGGAAATTTTCTACCGAAAAATGTACAAATCTATCTTGAAAGGGAGTCAAGGGGGTGTAATTTCAAGCTTGATGGAAGTCTGAGAAACACACTAAAAACCTCCCCTTAAAGATATACCAGCGGCACCAATATAGCGGAAGGTGGCCTATTTCAAGATTATGTCCCTGGGTGTTATGGTCTTTGGTCGTCTTTCGCACTTCCCTCCCTCACCTCAATCATCTTTCTTAAGGGATTCACCCGCTTATTTTTTCTTTCTGGGTAGTAGCCATTCGACCCCATTTTGCCTACTGTTTTAAGACGTTTATCCTCATCCAGGTGTCGGTTTACACCTGGCGAGCGATAGCGAGCCAGCATATTTTGGATTATGTTTCAGACAGCTGACTTAATTTGTAAATTTTTCGGTAGAACAATGTCTCCGGCGAAGCCGGATTTCTCCATACAATGTTGGCTCGCTCTCGCTCGCCAGGAAAACAATCGATACCTGAATGGGGAGAAACATCTTAAAACAGTTGGCTGAATGGGTCCGAATGGATAAAACCCAGAGAGAAAAAGCAGGTCAGTCCCCTTAAACCCCTTCCCAATCCCCTTATTAAATTTTCTCCGGACCCAAATTCCGCCCTCAATTTCTTTACCAGTCTCTTCCCCCAATCCCTCACTCAATTCCCTCCCCCCCCCCCCCCCCTTCTCTCTCTCTCTCTACTAGAATTAAGTCCTGACCACCTCGTTTGGATTGTAAGGTCTGTGTGGCCAGTGTGTCTGTAAATATCTCTCTCTCTCTCTCTCTCTCTCTCTCTCTCTCTCTCTCTCTCTCTCTCTCTCTCTCTCTCTCTTTTCTTTCTTTCTTTCTCTCTCTCTCTCTCTCTCTTCTCTCTCTCTTTCTCTTCTTTCTCTCTCTCTCTCTTCTTTCTCTCTCTCTCTCTCTTCTTTCTCTCTCTCTCTCTCTCTCTCTCTCTCTCTCTCTTCTCTCTCTCTTTCTTTCTCTCTCTCTCTCTCTCTCTCTCTCTCTCTCTCTCTCTCTCTCTCTTTCGCCACCTTTCTTCTCTCGCATCTCTCTCTCTCTCTCTCTCTCTCTCTCTCTCTTTCTTTCTTTCTTTCTCTCTCTCTCTCTCTCTCTCTCTCTCTCTCTCTCTCTCTCTCTCTCTCTCTCTCTCTCTCTCTCTCTCTCTCTCTCTCTCTCTCTCTCTCCTCTCCCCTTACAGCCCCAATTTTATCTCCCCTCTCTGTGTGACGTCAGCCATCAATACCTCTTCCTTCACCTGACCTTTTGTGCCAGTCAAGGCCGAACCAGTCACCCTTTCCCAGTTCTCCTTCCACTTTCTTACTTTTTGCTATTCTTTCTTCAATCTTTTTCCTGATACCTACCGTACTTCCCTTTGCACTCCTTTCCTCCCATTCTACTCCTCCTGCCTGCCTATTTCCTCTCCTCCCTTTCCATTACCCTTCAGCTAACCCATTTACCCCCCAATTCCATCCTTTTAAGGGGAGGTTTTTAGTTCCTTCCCTAGACCTCCATCAAGCTTAAATAACACCCGCCCAAGACCCTCCTCCAAGATAAATTTGTACATTTGTCGGTAGAAAAATGTCGCGGCCAAAGGGCGGTTCCTCTTGAAATTACAGGCTCGCTATTGCTCGCCCGGAAAAAATCGACACCTAAATGGCACGAAGGTCTTAGAATTGACAACGAAATCGGGCGAAAGGTGTTAAAATCGCAAAACTAATGTGCCGAGCGTCTTAAAATCTGAAAACTTATGGGGCTAAACATGAGGGAGAAAGGGGTCCAGAAAACTACCCTTCTCCCCTTAACACCCTTCTCTCCTCCCCACCCCTTTCACCCCCTTCTCTCCTCCCCATACCTTTCACCCCCTTCTCTCCTCCCCACACCCCCCTCCAATGCCCCAATTTTAGCTCCCCTCTCTGTGACGTCAGCCATCAATACCTCTTCCTCACTCGACCTTTTCTACCAGTCAAGGCCGAAATAGTATCCTTCCCATCCCTATTCCCCCTCTTTAACTCCCCTTTCCCTTTCTATTCCCTTACCTTCTCCTCATTCTCTCCAGGCCTTGTTCTTCCTTCCACTCCCCTTATCTCTTCCCCACTGCCTTTGTCCATTCCTTCCGCACTAACTTTTTCATTCCTTCTTCCTCTTGTTACGCATTTACTCTCACATTTCATATCACTGTCCCTTCTTCTCGCATATATTTTCCCATTCTCTCTGTATATCCCTCCCCATTACCCATTTATCTTCCCATTCCTTATCCCTTTCCCCTCTTCTCTCTCTTACTACCCCAAATTTCAATCCCCTCTCTCTGACGTCAGCCATCAATACCTCTTTCTCTCCCGACCTTTTCTACCAGTCAAGGCCGAAATAGTATCCTTCCCATCCCTATTTCCCTCTTTAACTCCCCTTTCCCTTTCTGTTCCTTTACCTTCTCACTCTCTCCAGGTCTTCTTCTTCCTTCCACTCCCCTTATCTCTTCCCCACTGTTTTTGTCCATTTCTTCCGCACTCCCTTTTTTATTCCTTCCTCCTCGTCTTACCCATTTACTCTCCCATTCCTTATCACTTTCCCCTGTTCTCCCCTTTCCCTGACTTCTCTTTTCCCATTCCCTCTCTATTGCCCATTTATCTTCCCATTCCTTATCCCTCTCTCCTCTTCCTGACGTTTCTTTTCCCATTTCCTCACTAGTACCCATATACCTTCCCATTCCATATAGCTTTCCTTTTTCTCCCCTCTCCCTCATTATCCATATACCCTCCCATTCCTTTTTCTCACCTCTTCTTCCCTCTCCTCACTTCTCTTTTCCCATTCCCTCTGTACTTTCCTTTCCATTAGCCTACCCATATACCCTCCCATTCCCCTCCTCTCCCCTCAGTACTCCAATTTTAGCTCCCCTCTCTCTGTGACGTCAGCCATCAATACCTCTTCCTCACCTGACCTTTAACCAGTCAAGGCCGAAACAGTCCAGACAGAAACATCAGACTCCTAACTTTATTTATTTATTATGTCGGCCCCTCTCCCACTGTCCCTGTATATATACCGGTATATATATATATATATATATATATATATATATATATATATATATATATATATACCGGTATATACAGTATATACAGAGCGAACCTTAAATCATTGCCCATAGGGATTTCCCATGTATTATTTATAGGAGTATAATGGGTGATAGTAGTGATTGTGGTAGTAGTTTTGGCTCTTCCACACCCCTATAAATACATGAGAAATCCCTATGGGCAATGATTTAAGGTTCGCTCTGTATATATATATATATATATATATATATATATATATATATATATATAGAGAGAGAGAGAGAGATGGTACCATATATTTCTTATATATATTTGTATTTGAATGTATTCAGTATTATGGAAAAGTAATCATGACATTTATGTGAGGTAAAAATAGCTTGCTCCCGGTAAGAAGATGAAACACAGGGCTGGTAGCCTTTGTCTGTGTTCCCAGGCACTGGCAGCCTCTTCCAATACAAGCCAAGCCACCATATTTATATTTCGATGCTAGTACAATATTATATATATATATATATACCATACCGGTATATATATATAATTATATATATATATATATATATATATATACGGCATATATATATATACCGGTATATATCACAAATACACGTGAGCCACTAAATGTTTCTAATCTCTCAGTGGGGTTCGAACCGCCGCCCGTCGGGACGATAGCCGACGCTTTAATCAATAGACTGCCGTGGTGTAGTTGATTAAAGCGTCGGCTATCGTCCTGACGGTCGGCGGTTCGAACCCCACTGAGAGATTAGAAACATATATATACAGTATATATATATATATATATATTGTTCACTGACTCTCACTCACTCTCACTCTCTCTCTCTCTCTCACACACACAGACTGAAGGAAATATATTTAATAATTATGTAATCATGTTTTTATCTCGTTTTAAGCATTTGATTTTGATCTTAGCATTATTTCTAACAGGTTTTCTCTATTTTGCAGGTTTGTGTCTACGGCAGGGGGAAGGAGAGTGGAGGAGAAGTTGCTGAGATGAGGGTAATGAGGGGGAAGGACGCGGAAGTGGAAGGAATGTAAAGGAAGGAGAGAGATTGAGAAGGATGGTGAAAGACTGAGAAGAAAGATATTTGTATGATGAGGGTAGGGAATGATGCGGGAGTGGGACGAATTAGAAGGAAGATGAGAGATGGAGAAGGAATGGGAAGTAAGTAGAAAGAAGGAGATGTGAGGTATTGATAGTTAAGCTTAAACAAGGATCACAGGGGAGAGAGAGAGTGAGAGTGAGAGTTGGGGGGGAGGGAAGGGGTGTATTGATAGTTAAGCTTCAACAGAGACCATACATTGACCTTCAAGGAGAGAGGGAGAGAACGTACGATCTTGAGGGAAGGAGGGAGTTACATCATTACAAAGGGTTACAATGAATGAAAGTACAGATTTGCATACCGGTACCTATTTACTGTTTGACTTCCCAACTGGTAGAAATATCAGGTCCGTTTTGAGTTATGGAAGGCCTGGAAGTCGGGATGTCTGGACTCGTCATGATTAATAGACAATATGTTGATTGCTAGGTGTCGAACTGGGACCTGGAGGGAGGGAAGGATTGTGACCTTAAGGGAGGGAGGAGTGTGACCTTGAGGGTGGGAGGAATTGTGACCTTGAGGGTGGGAGGGATTGTGACCTTGAGGGAGGGATTGTGATCTTGAGGGTGTTACCTTGAGGGAGGGTGAGAGTGTCACCTTGAGGGAGGGAGGGAAGGATTGTGATCTTGAGGGAGGGATTGTTACCTTGAGGGAGGGAGGGAAAAATTGTGACCTTGAAGGAGGGTGGGAGTATTACCTTGAGGAAGGGATTGTGATCTTGAGGGAGGGTGGGATTGTTACCTTGAGGGAAGAAGGGAAGGATTGTGACCTTGAGGGAGGGAGGGAAGAATTGTGACCTTGAGGGAGGGTGTGAGTGTTACCTTGAGGGAGAGGGTGATATCTTAACGGAGGGTTGGAGTGTAGCCTTGAGGGAGAGAGTATGACCTTGAGGAAGAGAAAGAATGAGCCCTTGAGGGAGAGAGGGAAGAAGTGTGGCCTTGAGGGAGGGCGGGATTTGGACCTTGAAGGAGGTATGAAATGTGACCTTGAAGTAGGGAGGGATTGTTACCTTGAGGGAGGGCGTGACTTTAGTTTATTTATATATTTATGTATTTATTTATATTTTTGGGGAGCAGAGAGAGAGAGAGAGAGAGAGACCTTAAAAGATAGCGCGAGCGATAGTGACCTTGAGATAAAGATTTTGATCTTAAAAATATTTACATACTGTATATACACAGCATTTGCGATCCCAGCGAGTGGAAATAAGAAAACTCCAAATAAAGGAAATTGGGAGAAAGGGATCACAAATCGGAATGCTCTTCCCAACCTCTATCCCCTTTGTAAGTTGCTGTTCAATACACTACAGTTGGAATTATAATCATTATTTGCTGATTTACATTATCTCCTGAAGGAACTGGTGACCTGTGGGAAGAGAAATGGAAAATAAATGTCATGCGTCACTTATTAATTTAAAGTATAGAGAGAGAGAGAGAGAGTTAACTAAATAACTTAAATTTACTACCCCACATAATACCGCATACGCCGGCAAGCAATACAGTTGCGTAGAATATATTTCAGTGAAGCATATAGCCTGAGGGGCGGCGCGCTCCTCGGTGCCGCTAGAAGTGTGGCGAACTCATCACAAGGTAAGGTTATATCGGGTGTTTTTTTCCCTAATTGCATATTCAATATTAACAGTGGATTATCTTAAGATTAAATAACAGTCTCGTTTACAAAGAGAGAGAGAGAGAGAGAATACATGAACAAATGTATAAATGACTTGATAGATAATTGAATAGACATCAAAGAGAGACAAGGGGAAATGGATAATTTAATGGAGAGATAAATTGATAATGGATGAAGTTACTCGTGTATATATAGATGAATTGACGATTGAGAGAGAGAGAGAGAGAGTTGATCGGTGGCTGATTGACTAGGGTACCGGTAACCTTGATAATGACGTGGGTCAGTGGGTGTACCGCAAGGGGACGTGGGAACCCTTTTTGTTTCATTTCACGTTTCCCCCCCCCCCTTCTTTGTATAGTCAGGTTCGTCTTCAGTTCGCCCTTGTAAGCCTTTTGTTTGGGTTTTATAGTATTTTCGTTTCTGTTTCTCTGTTTTCTCTGATGTATTTTGTTTCATAGTGTTCTTTTGTTTCATAGTGTTCTTTTGTTTCATAGTGTTCTTTTGTTTCATAGTGTTCTTTTGTTTCATAGTGTTCTTTGTTTCATAGTGTTCTTTGTTTCATAGTGTTCTTTTGTTTCATAGTGTTCTTTTGTTTCATAGTGTTCTTTTGTTTCATAGTGTTCTTTTGTTTCATAGTGTTCTTTTGTTTCATAGTGTTCTTTTGTTTCATAGTGTTCTTTGTTCATAGTGTCTTTTGTTTCATAGTGTTCTTTTGTTTCATAGTGTTCTTTTGTTTCATAGTGTTCTTTTGTTTCATAGTGTTCTTTTGTTTCATAGTGTTCTTTTGTTTCATAGTGTTCTTTTGTTTCATAGTGTTCTTTTTGTTTTATTTCACGTTTCTTCCTTTTGTATAACATTCTCTCTCTCTCTCTCTCTCTCTCTCTCTCTCTCTCTCTCTCAGTAGGGTACACAATGGGTGAGGCCTGTTTATAGGCGAGTTCATGGTCAGAGGCCTTGTGAGGGGCAGTTACAGACAGACCGGTATATTACATAAGCTACATACAAACAGACATACATACCGGTAGATTACATAAGCTACATACAAACAGACATACATACCGGTAGATTACATAAGCTACATACAAACAGACATACATACCGGTAGATTACATAAGCTACATACAAACAGACATACCGGTACAGTACTTAAACTACATACATACACATACAGTACATATTCATACATAGGAGGGACACATAAATTCATTCGTTTATGCACATGTAGATACATAAATATTGTAATGAATGGAATAGGATGAATATTACTCACTAAGAGAAAGATAACCTTGAAAAGTGATTATTATAGAGATATGAATAGATACCTTGGCTATATAGATAGAGATACGAGTGAATGGCACAAAGTATATACAGTATAATACAGTAAATAAAGTGTACGGTACTCATATGGTGAGGTGTTACTATTATAGTGATGGTATTTACCTGTGGTACGTAATCACGTCCACATCTTGGTAGTACATAGACACACACACCTGGGTACCTTGATTATCACATATACAGGCATTTACTACACTCAACAAACACACCACACTTCTTACCTTGATTTTGGCTCTATGTCTGTCTTTCAACCTGGGGGGGGGGGGGGACCACCTAATCCAAGCAGCTATGCCTTTTGTCTGCTCCATGCACAAAAATAAGACATATACACAGATGATACATAAATATACGCCGAGATCACACACACACACACACACACACACACACACACACACACACACACACACACACACACACACACACACACACACACACACACACACACATACGTATGATAAACTTCATACGTCACTCCAATCCCCAAAACCCCCTCCCCACATTCTCTTAATGAACTCAGACCAATTGCCATTACACCCATCCCTAGTCTAATCTGTGAGGACTTTGTATTCACCTGGGCTTACTCACAAATCCGTCACTTGATAGATCCCCAACAGTTTGGCAACGTAAAAACCTCCTCCACCACTCACTGTCTTATTAGCTTCCTAGATTATATTTACACAAATCTTGAGAAGAGAAAGACTTCCCTCGCCCTTGCCTTTATTGACTTCAGGAAAGCATTTGACCTTGTTGACCACACCATCATCATCAACAAAGCCATAAAGTTGGGGCTACATCCTACCCTGGTTGCGTGGTTGACCGACTTCCTTAGTGACAGACGACAAGCAGTGCGATACCAAGGGTTCATCTCCACCTTCCTAGACATCACATGTGGAGTCCCACAGGGCACAAAGATGGGGCCTCTATTGTTCCTCATCTTGATTAATGATGCCCTAAAGGACACCCCATTCCACTGGAAGTACGTGGACGACTCGACAGTCGGCATTACTGTCGATAACACCTCCCCTAACTATGACCCCCTACAAGACATCCTCGACCGTCTTCAAGCCTGGACCACAGACAATCATGTGACTATCAATCATGACAAGACAGTGGTCATGCACATCAACACTTCCGTTACCGACCTTCCTCCACCCACTGTCACAATTGGTCCTCATCCCCTTCAGCTTGTTGAGTCCACCAAACTCCTCGGAATCACTGTGGACAACAAACTGAACTGGAAGAAGAAACATGTAACTACCACAGTCAGGACCACCACTTACAAGTTATTTATGCTAAGGCGGTTGAGATCCCTGGGGGCGCCGGAGAATGAGCTGAAGAGTATATATAACACCTTTATACTCCCTAAGCTCACCTACGCCTCTCCCGCCTGGTCCTCCTCTCTAACCCTAACACAACAACGTCAACTGGAGAGAGTTCAGAGGAGGGCATGCAGGATCATCCTGGGTGGCACATATCCAGGGTACGAGGAAGCTCTCACCACCCTTAACATACCTGCACTTTCAACCCACCACTACAACACACTCAAACAGTTTGCATCTAAGCTGCTTGTTCACCCACGACACAGAAACTTACTTCCACCAGACGCCCCTAGACCTACACGTGCAGCTCGTCATTTCAACACACTCCAACCAATAAGAGCAAGAACTGACAGATATAAAAATAGTCCTATCCCAACCATCGTTAATATTATTAATAATGTGTAATAACGGTCTGTCACACCATATATACGCGCCCACCTTTAATAATATATGCA
This sequence comes from Paralithodes platypus, assembly GCA_032716605.1. Taxonomy (NCBI): domain Eukaryota; kingdom Metazoa; phylum Arthropoda; class Malacostraca; order Decapoda; family Lithodidae; genus Paralithodes; species Paralithodes platypus. The sequence continues at coordinate 34,487,526 of CM064545.1, forward strand.
TAAGTGTGTGTGCGTGTGTATTAGAATATAATTATGTATGTATTTGCTTGAGTTTGTTTATGTATATGTGTATATATGTATCTATGTATGTGCAGTATATGTGTATGTATGTGTGCGTATATGTGTATGTATGTATGCGTTATTTATGTATATATATATGTGTATAGTGTATACTGTTTGTGGTTCGAGCCCGGCTGAGAGTATCAGGTAGGATAAGAGAAGAGCATATATGCATGTAATGTGCATATATTTATGTATATGTATGTCTGTGTGTACGTGCTGTCAATGGTTCGAGCCCGGTTGAGAATATAAGGTATATAATATATATATGTACTGTACGTGTATTTATATTTATATGGTCATATGCACATATGTATGTAAATATACGTACATATGAGCGAGAACATATTGCTCACTAGCGCAACTTCTGATTATAAATCTATGCATAAGCATTATCTATTATTAAGTGTTCGCGTATCTTCATCCATGTATTTCCACCCTTAACAATAGAACGCCCAGCTCTTCCATATTTCGCCTTCTGTCACACACACACACACACACACACACACACACACACACACACACACACACACACACACACACACACACACACACACACACACACACACACACACACACACACACACACACACACACACACACACACACACACACACACACACACACACACACACACTGCACTACCGAGGATTAACCTCCCATTGTAGTACCCGCACCCTCTTTACCTCACTTACCAAAACAGTTTCTGTATGTATGTATGTCTGTGTGCATACGTGAGCGTTTGTGTATACGGACATGTGCACACTTACTGCATGTTCTTATGTTCCTATATATGTATGTATATGTATGTGCGCACGTACGTGTATATACGTATGTTCTGTATATGAGTAAGTTATAAATGTGTAAATGTACTGTATATCACTTACTCTCATGGTTATTTTATGATAATTTGTATTCTGCACATGCATCATTATTGTATTTATTTATTTTGTTTGTAAACTAAGCTTACCATCCTCATATCTGTACATCTCATGTTCATCCACTAAATTGTAAAATGTGTATTTTCAGCTCATGAGGCTGCCATTCTTTAATAAACCGTTTATTATTATTATTATTATTATTACACCAACATAGATCAGTGACATGCGGTACATTATACAAGACGTTTACCTATATGAAGGAGTGTGGACAAGTGTTAACCCCTTTTGGCTATCATTAGACGATTTTATACAGGTTAGGAAGGATCTGTGGGAATATTAAGGGTAAAGACTATCCAATGATAATGTACGACAGGTTAGGAGAGAGGTATCCTCACCAGGATTCGAACCCACTCACTCCAGGTATATTTGGGAGATCCGGGAACCCTAACCACTCAGCCATGAGTGGATATAAGGAACTAAGGTAGCTTTCCTTATATCCGCTCATGGCCGAGTGGTTACGGTGCCCGACTCTCCCAAATATACCTGGAGTGAGTGGGTTCGAATCCTGGTGAGGATACCTCTCTCCTAATAGGTAAAGACTATCTCAATCCACCCTCTGCTTGCCATATACCCTTCCTAATCTGAATAAAATCGTCTAATAGTACTGGGTAGCCAGAAGACAGATGAGAAGCGCGTCATCGGTCCTCAGAGGGTTAACATAGACTGATGAACCCTTACTATACACCTGTGGTACTTAATACCTGTGGTACTTAATTACCGTACGTGAATACCTTCCAACACCTGGTCCTGGTTACCATAGTTTACTCGTATACTCATGATATATACTCATACATATACAGTATATTCAACACACGCATCACATACACAGTCATTTACATCACACACACACACACACACACACACACACACACACACACACACACACACACTCACACTCTCTCTCTCTCTCTCTTCTACACACTTGGGCACTACCTTTTTTAGCATTATCAGACACTTTCACTTACATACAGACATGCTTCGATACATTAATTCATACATTACATTAATACGTAGTCACACACACACACAACAAAAACAACAACAAACAGACAATTGTTATTATTGTATATACACACACACACACACACACACACATACTCTCTCTCTCTCTCTCTCTCACCCTCCCCCCACCCCACACACACACACACCCACACACACCCACCCACCCACACACACACACCTGTATTGCTTCATTACCCCACACACCTGTCCTTCACACTTATCAACTTCAACACCTGCATATCATTATTTCCTTTTCCACCGAGTTGCGTCAGTTCTCCGTCAAACATTACTATTTCTCTGTTTCGTCTATAGTCGGTTTAATTTCAGCTGACCATAAATTAAGGGGGGATGGGCTGGTTTCCTGGGTACCTTTTCTTCCTCATGTTAAGCCCCATTGGTTTTGAGGTTTTTATAAGACATTCGGCCCATTAGTTTGGCGATTTTAACATCCTTTCGCCCCATTTCGTTGTCAATTTTAAGACCTTTCGTGCCATTTAGGGGGATATTTTTTAAAAGCTTGATGGAGGTCTAGAAGAAACTAAACAAAAATTATTTATCAATAAATAAATCTACGAATAAATAAACCCTTCTACCCTTAAGGGGGGTCATCGTTTTGTTTTGTTTTCTCTCTCTCCTTTTCTCTCTTTCCCTGGCTTGTATCCATTCGGCCCCATTCAGCCAACTGTTTTAAGACGGTGTCGATTTTTTCCTGGCGAGCGATAGCGAGCCAGCATTGTATGGAGCAATCCGGCTTTGCCGGAAACATTTTTCTATCGAAAAATGTACAAATTTAGCTTGCTGTCAAAACAAAAATATTTTATATACTGGCTCGCTACCGCTCGCCAGGAAAATATTGACACCTGGATGGGGGTAAACGTCTTAAACAGTAGACTGAATGGGGCCGAATGGATACAAGCCAAAGAGAGAGGGAGAGAAAGAGAGAGAAAAAAAGCGAGGTGGGCTCCCTTGATCAGGTTTGGTACAGGTGCATGTGCGGGTCTGCACACCTGTCCTTGATTGTAAGGCCTTTCATGCCATTTAGGTGTCGATTTTTTCCTGGCGAGCGATAGCGAGTCTGTAATTGTAGGAGGAAGACCTTCGGCCAGGAAATTTTTTTGACCGAGAAATGTACAAATTTGTCTCAAAGGGGGGTCTAGGGGATGTTTCTTGATAATAAATACATAGAAAAAATCGACCTAAAAATGACCCATCTCCCCTTAATGATTTGTTTATAAAGCCCCTCAGGTTAACAAACTGATGATAATGATGATGATGATGATGATGATGTAACGTTTATGAAACAATGGTAGGGAAATTATTTATGGACGTGATGAAGGTCAAGTTCAGGGTTTGGGTTGTTTTTGTTGTGATGATATCATTCTTTGTGTGTGTGTTATTGTTTTTGTTGTGATGATATCATTCTTTGTGTGTGTGTTATTGTTTTTGTTGTGATGATATCATTCTTTGTGTGTGTGTTATTGTTTTTGTTGTGATGATATCATTCTTTGTGTGTGTGTTATTGTTTTTGTTGTGATGATATTATTCTTTGTGTGTGTGTGTTATTGTTTTTGTTGTGATGATATTATTCTTTGTGTGTGTGTGTTATTGATTTTGTTGTGATGATGATATTATACTTTGTGTGTGTGTTATTGATTTTCTTGTGATGATGATATTATACTTTGTGTGTGTGTGTTATTGTTTTTGTTGTGATGATGATATTATACTTTGTGTGTGTGTTATTGTTTTTGTTGTGATGATGATATTATACTGTGTGTGTGTGTGTGTTGTTGTTTTTGTTGTGATGATGATATTATTCTTTGCGTGTGTGTGTTATTGTTTTTTCCCCAGCTGACGGTGCATTCACCACTTGCGAGTTTCAGGCTATAAGGAAGTTGGGGCCTTAAGGGGAGATCTCCACTTGAGGGATTTTTTTCTTGACCCCTTTCTCCCTCATGTTTAGCCCCATTGCTTTTGATATTATAAAACGTTTGCCCCATTAGTTTAACGATTTTAAGAACTTTCACCCCATATTAAGACCTTTCGTACAATTCAGGTGTCGATTTTATCCTGGCGAGCGATAGCGAGCCTGTAATTTAACAGGAACCGGCCTTCGGCCGGGACATTTTTCTACCGAAAAATGTACAAATTAATCTTGAAAGGGACTCGAGGGGGTGTAATTTTAAGCTTGATGGAGGTCTAGGGAACAAACTAAATACCTCCCCTTAAACATCGATATTACACAGAAATGCCATAATAATGTAGGTTTCTGATGGCTAAACAGTATGTTGGATTGGGTATTATGTATTTATAAACATAATACAACCGTAGTTGAGCTGGTAAATCTGCTCAATATCGATGTCTATAGAGCTCCAACTTCCTGATAGAACAACAACAACAACAACAACAACAACGAAACTCGCCAGTGGTCAATTGCTAAGTCTTCATCTTCATTGCTCAGCTGATTTTGACGTGAAATATGTTATTAACCCCTTGAAGCTCTGACGCGTTTTAGCAGTACAGTATATCTTAGCTATCCTTAGACGATTTCATGCAGCTTAGGAAGGATCTGTGGGTATTGAAAGGGTAAAGACTATCTAAATCAACCCTCTCACTTCCACATACCCTTCCTAATCTGAATAAACTCGTCTAATAATTACCAGAAAACAGAACAGAAATGCGTTTTGGACCTTGAAAGGGTTAATTATGTTTGGAGAGGCGTAGTAGTTCATATTTGTCCATTAGGTACCATATCGAAAAATGAGCTGTTAATTAAGGGATTGAATTTACCGTCAGGTGAAAAGAAATGTCAGACTTAAGGGGAGATGGGCCGGTTTTCTGGACCACTTTCTCCCTCATGTTTAGCCCCATTAGTTTTCAGATGTTAAGATGGTTGCCCCATTAGTTAGTCGATTTTAAGAACTTTCGCCCTATTTCTTCGTCAATATTTAGACCTTTCGTGCTATTTAGGTGTCGATTTTTTCCCTGACGAACGATAGTGAGCCTGTAATTTTGGAAGAATCGGCCTTCGGCCGGGATATTTTTCTACCGAAAAATGTACAAATTAATCTAAAAGGGGGATCTAATGGATGTTTTGTTTACTTTGATGGAGGTCTAGGGAGGAAACTAGAAAAATAATGAATACATGCAAAAATCGCCCAAAAAGTGAACCATCCCCCTTTAAGCCGGCATCACACGAGAGCATTTATAGTCAATATTCGAGGATTAAACAAAATCTGGCATCATTTCTATAACATTTTGCACTGATATCGGAAACTAGACTGGTGGTAGATGAATTTAGGTGATAGATATGTTTAAAATGTTTACCTTGTAAGCTGCCAGACCAGTGTTGAGGATAAATGTTAAGGGAAAAAGGGCTCGTGTCATGTTAGTAGTTATGATGGTAGTGATGATGGGAGTTGTGGTGGTAGAGTTAGGTTTATGGTTGTGGTAGTTGTGATGGTGGATGTAGTAGTATTGGCAGTATCAGTAGCTATGGTAGGGTGATGGTGGTAGTAGTGGTGTTGGCAGTACCGGTAGTTATGGCAGTGGTGGTGGTGGTAGTTGTGGTATGGGTAGTAGTAGTATTGTTTTATATGAAGCCCAAAGGCGTATATACAAAAAGGTGTTATTACTATTATGAAACAATGGTAAGCTCATTATTTTTGGTCATGGTGAAGGTCAAGTTGAGGGCTCTTGTTTGTACCAATACAAATGTAGTGTTGTTGTTGTTGTTGTGGTGGACTGGTGGTGTTGTGTGAGTTTACCTATCATGCAGTCTGTTTTATCTGCGTTGCCATCACTTGCTCACTCACTCTCTCTCTCTCTCTCTCTCTCTCTCTCTCTCTCTCTCTCTCTCTCTCTCTCTCTCTCTCTCTCTCTCTCTCTCTCTCTCTCTCTCTCTCTCTCTCTCTCTCTCTCTCTCTCTCTCTCTCTCTCTCTCTCTCTCTCTCTCTCTCTCTCTCTCTCTCTCTCTCTCTCTCTCACACCACACACACACACACACACACACACACACACACACACTGTACAGTATCAAAGCAACTATTCGTGGACGCATATTTATTAAGTACCATACACTGCCGAATTTGTTTTGGTTCCACTGCAACAACTAAACATTCACTAAAACAATATTATCGATGTATACTAGTTTGATTGCGGTATTTACATTAATTGGTGCGCATTATTGAAGGCCTATAGGTTTTGTTAATGTATGTACAATATGCCAGATTGTTATTGTTTAAACTCATAATTTATACAGTTTTGGATGGTGGTAGTGGTGTGGGTTGAAGTTTGGTGGTGGTGGTGGTGATGTTAGTAGCGAGAGTGGTGGTAGATTGATAATTGTGGTGGTAGGAATGATGGTAGTGGTGTTGGTGATGTTAGTAGCGAGAGTGGTGGTAGATTGATGATTGTGGTGGTAGGAATGATGGTAGTGGTGTTGGTGATGTTTGTAGCGAGAGTGGTGGTAGATTGATGATTGTGGTGGTAGGAATGATGGTAGTGGTGTTGGTGATGTTTGTAGCGAGAGTGGTGGTAGATTGATGATTGTGGTGGTAGGAATGATGGTAGTGGTGTTGGTGATGTTTGTAGCGAGAGTGGTGGTAGATTGATGATTGTGGTGGTAGGGATGGTGGTAGTGGTGTTGGTGATGTTTGTAGCGAGAGTGGTGGTAGATTGATGATTGTGGTGGTAGGGATGGTGGTAGTGGTGTTGGTGATGTTTGTAGCGAGAGTGGTGGTAGATCGATGATTGTGGTGGTAGGGATGGTGGTAGTGGTGTTGGTGATGTTTGTAGCGAGAGTGGTGGTAGATTGATGATTGTGGTGGTAGGAATGATGGTAGTGGTGTTGGTGATGTTTGTAGCGGAGAGTGGTGGTAGATTGATGAGTGTGGTGGTAGGGATGGTGGTAGTGGTGTTGGTGATGTTTGTAGCGAGAGTGGTGGTAGATTGATGATTGTGGTGGTAGGGATGGTGGTAGTGGTGTTGGTGATGTTTGTAGCGAGAGTGGTGGTAGATTGATGATTGTGGTGGTAGGAATGATGGTAGTGGTGTTGGTGATGTTTGTAGCGAGAGTGGTGGTAGATTGATGATTGTGGTGGTAGGGATGGTGGTAGTGGTGTTGGTGATGTTTGTAGCGAGAGTGGTGGTAGATTGATGATTGTGGTGGTAGGGATGGTGGTAGTGGTGTTGGTGATGTTTGTAGCGAGAGTGGTGGTAGATTGATGATTGTGGTGGTAGGGATGGTGGTAGTGGTGTTGGTGATGTTTGTAGCGAGAGTGGTGGTAGATTGATGATTGTGGTGGTAGGGATGATGGTAGTGGTGTTAGTTGAAATCGAGTGGTGGTAGTCATGCTTGTTGTGATGGTGGTGGTAATGATAGTCGCGATGGTGGTGGTGGTAGTAGATATGGTGTGGTGATATTATTGATCATTGTGCCTCCTAAACTCTATAACTCAAAATGGCCGAGAGCAATTGGGATGTAAGTTTGCACACCTATTCCCTGGCTAACCCTTCCCAAATGGTAGCAATATTAGCTTCATTATTCTAGTCGTTTATGAGTTATAGTGGTTAGTGGTCCATAATTTTTGTCTACCTATAATGAATGGGGTATAGTAGTAGTGGTAGTTGTGGTAGTGATGTTGGCAGCAGTGAAGAAGGTGGTGGTTGGTGTTTTGGTAGTGACGTTGGTAGTCTTATAATCTTACTTCTTGGTGGTACAGGTGGTGGTGGTAGTGATAGTAGTGCTGGTGACGATGGTAATGAAGTTTTTGATGGCAGTAGAGGTGGGGGTGGTATTGATTATGGTAGTGGTGGTGGTGGTAGTAACAATGATAGTGGTAGTGGATTGATGGTACCGGTACTGGTGATCGTTTTTGTTTTGTATTTGTTTTACCTTCCTCTTCGTATTGTCTCTTAACAAATATATATATATATAACAATTAAAATATAGTTCCAATAGTGATGGTGTTGGCAGTTACTATGGTAGCAGTGATGGTAGTCGTATTGATGGTGGAGTGGTATTGGTTTTGATGATGGTAGTAGAGGTAGTTATGGTAATAGTTATAGTGGTAGGTTGGTGGAGTGGTGTTGGTTTTGATGATGGTAGTAGAGGTAGTTATGGTAATAGTTATAGTGGTAGGTTGGTGGAGTGGTGTTGGTTTTGCTGATGGTGGTAGAGGTAGTTATGGTAATAGTTATAGTGGTAGGTTGGTGGAGTGGTGTTGGTTTTGCTGATGGTGGTAGAGGTAGTTATGGTAATAGTTATAGTGGTAGGTTGGTGGAGTGGTGTTGGTTTTGATGATGGTAGTAGATGTACTTATGGTAATAGTTATAGTGGTAGGTTGGAGGAGTGGTGTTGGTTTTGCTGTAGTTGGTATGAATGGTAGTTATGGTGGTAGTAAGGCTATTGGTAGGTTGGTTTTGCTGTTGTTGGTATGGATTGTAGTAGTAGTTATTGTGGTAGTAGTGGTCATGGTGGTGGTGGTGGAGATGATGATGGTGGTGATCGTCATATGTGCAAGAGAGGTAAGCTAGGACACTCTACGTCCCCCCCCCCCTCTCTCTCTCTCTCTCTCTCTCTCTCTCTCTCTCTCTCTCTCTCTCTCTCTCTCTCTCTCACTTTGCTCTTTTCGTCCCTACATTTGCTCTCTTTCTCACGGATCTCCCTCTCTCTCTCTTTCTGATGCTCTGACTCTCTCCCCATCCTTCCCTTTGTTTGGACCTATCCCTTCCTATCCTCACATGTATACTTTGACATCTAGTTTATGTATACTTAAGGACATACAATATACTCCTATGCTGTATACATATGTCATTAAATAATTACCATGCAATATTCCAGGTTGGACTTACTAAGCGGTTGCCTCTCTTTGTATACGTATGCGATGTACGCATATATCGCAAAAAAAATAAAAAATAAAAAAAAATATAAATATATATATCCAAAAGTTGACCTTATTCTCGTATACATTGACATATATACAGCTTATACTTTATATATAACCCCTAATAATCCCTTCTCTGTATACTAACGTCATGTACAAAATATGCTGCGTACTACATTTGCGGTACACCCATGTCGTGTTTACGGTATGTATTCGCCTTGTATACCGTATGCACCCAGTCCATGTTTACCTATACGCCATGCATACATAGCGGTAAATCATACAAACTACATAATTATATACACACCTTGTTTATTCAGTTCATGTATACCCACGCAATATGTAGCCTGTCAAAAGCCTGAATAAGTATGTGCACTTCTTTAAGGGGAGAATTCCACTTGAGGGATTTTTGTCTTGACCCCTTTCTCCCTCATGGTTAGCCCCATTGTTTTTGAGATTTTAAGACGTTTGCCCCCATAAGTTTGGTGATTTTAAGAATTTCCGCCCCATTCTGTCAATTTTAAGACTTTTCGTGCCATTTAGGTGTCGATTTTATCCTGGCGAGCGATAGCGAGCCTGTAATTTAAGAGTAACCGGCCTTTGGCCGGGAAATTTTTCTACCGAAAAATGAACAAATTTATCTTGAAAGGGAGTCTAGGGTGTGTAATTTTAATAAGCTTGATGGAATTCTAGGGAACGAACTAAAAATCTCCCCTTAATCTATCGAACCCAAGATTATATATTAGTGAGCTGTGTATAATCTAAATGCTTCAATGTTTGGCTTTATGGGTTTACAAATTCAAATACGTATATTGAGCTGTATGTAATATTAATGTTTCAAAGTTAGGCGTCATTGGTTCGAAAATTCCAATGGGTGTATGTTTATTCTGGCTCGTGATTGTACCCTCTCCACGCATACCACTACCGACAGCGTGTAAGTTCGTACTCTCATACCTCATCATACCGTACTCGATCCCCACACAAGCGCGTCGTTCGTTCCCAAACACTAGCGTTACGCATGTGCCAGCCAGCTCATGTAACGTAACGCTACAGTCCGTCTCTCTCTCTCTCTCTCTCTCTCTCTCTCTCTATAGATATATATATATATATATATATAGATATATATATATATATAATATATAGAGATAGATATATATATATATATATATATATATATATATATATATATATATATATATATATAATATATATATACTATATATATATATATATATATATCTCGTTCTCGCTCGCTCGCTCTCTCTCTCTCTCTTTCTCTCTTTCTCTCTTTCTCTCTCTCCCTCTCTCTGTATGATACGCCGCGTTCAGGGTACCAAACGTATCGTACCGTAATGTTGTTTTATAGCTGGCCCGGTCGTTGAACCCGCTTCTTAAGGTTAGGGGAGAGATAGGTTAGGATAAGATAGGTTACAATAGGTTAAGGTAAGGTACGATATGTTACAGTAGGCTAGGTTAGGGTAGGGTAAGTTTTAGATTGCGTTAGGTTGGGATAGGATAGGGTAGGATATATTACAGGAGGTTAGGTTACGGTAGGGTAAGTTTTAGGTTAGGGTAGGATAGGTTTAGGCACAGTATGATAGGTTTAGGGTAGTCTCTGATTGCGTTTAGGTTTGTATACTTTTTTAGTTTATGGTTTTTGTTTTTTTTAGTTTTTTTAGGTTAGGGTAGGATAGGTTAGGTTACAGTAGGATAGGTTAGGGTAGGGTAAGTCTTAGATTGCGTTAGGTTGGGATAGGATACGTTACAGGAGGTTAGGTTATGGTAGGGTAAGTTTTAGGTTGCTTTAGGTTAGGGTAGGATAGGTTAGGTTAGGTTACAGTAGGATAGGTTAGGGTAGAGTAAGTCTTAGATTGCGTTAGGTTGGGATAGGATACGTACAGTGAGGTTAGGTTACGGTAGGGTAAGTTTTAGGTTGCTTTAGGTTAGGGTAGGATAGGTTAGGTTACAGTAGGATAGGTTAGGGTAGGGTAAGTCTTAGATTGCGTTAGGTTGGGATAGGATACGTTACAGGAGGTTAGGTTATGGTAGGGTAAGTTTTAGGTTGCGTTAGGGTAGGATAGGTTAGGTTACAGTAGGATAATGTTAGGGTAGGATAAGTTATAGGTTGTGTTAGGTTAAGGTATAATAGGCTTGGTTAGGATAGGATAGAATAGGTTACAATAAGTTAGGTTAGGGTAGGATAGGTTAGAATAAGTTTTAGGTTGCGTTAGGTTAGTGTACGGTAGTTTAGGGTTTCATCTGGTTAGAGCAGGATAGGTTAGGAGTATCTGAAGCAAGGTTAGGGTGATTTAGGTCAAGACAGAGTAGGATAAGTTACAATAGGCTGGGTTAGGTTAAGGTAGAAGCAATTAAGGTTGCGTTATTGGTTAGGATAGTGTACCGGTAGCTTAGGGTTTCATCTGGTTAGAGTTGGATTAAGCTATAGACTAAGGTAAAATGAGTAAGGTTAGGGTAGGTTAGAGTAGGACAGGTTAGGGTAAATTGTACAGGTTAGGCTATGATAATGTACGTTATAATTATTTGATTGGGTACCGGGTATATTTTTGTATTATATGTGTATGAAGGCGAGAAAAGGCAAGCCGGCAACAAGTGTCTCTCCCAAAGTTGAAAGACTGATAGTTTTTTTTTTCTCTCTAATTTCGGTGTATTGGAAAGAAGTGTTGCGGGCTTGTTTAGTGCAGTGGAATTTAAAGGAGGAGGAGGAGGAGGTGCTTGTGAGAACTAGCTGGAGTTAATCTTCTGTCGTAGGTCGAGGTACAACACAGAAACAGTGAAGGAAGCCAGACAAATGAAATAGGAGTTCCAGCAACTCCTTATCACATGGCTATGAGGCCTCCCCTGGGTATTGCCTTGCTCGATTGGTGTTAGAATAGTTTCGTTTTGGTTGCACGATTTTGTTCAGATTAAGAAAGATGTCTAATAGTCAAGAGGGTTAAGGGGAGATTTCCACTTGAGGGACTTTTTTCTTGACCTATCTCCCTCATGTCTAGCCCCATTGATTTTGAGATTTTAAAACGTTTGCCCCATTAGCTTGGTTGATTGTAAGAATAATTTCCCCCATTCTGTCAATTTTAAGACTTCGTGCCATTTACGTGTCGATTT
>CM064545.1:34499635-34534635 GCA_032716605.1 Paralithodes platypus
TTCATGACACACTAAGTCATTATTGAGGCAATAATAGCGCAATATGATTGTTAACTTGTGTTTACAACACCATTAAGGCATTTAATACAAAGTATGAATATTTGTATCCTTAATGTCTTATGACAGGCCGAATTAATCTATGAATAGCCTACATATGCCAGCCTAGACCTAGTCAAGGTTAATTGATGCACAAATTCATGTGCTGCTACAACACGTAGCCTACCATTAGTAGATTTTAACCCTCATTTATTGCGGAAATGTTTTATTCCAACTCCCCACCACCTCTGAGTTAGATTAGAGTAGCCTATTCCTCAACAAATTTGAAAGTATCACAGGAACAAAATTATGAAAAGAATTACCCTAGGCCTAGCCTAAAAAATGAATAAATAATAAACGCTGTGTGAATAATTTTGTTTAGCCTAGCCTAGGCTATAACCTAGGTTTATTTTGAAAAAGTTAGGGCTATTTAGGCTAGACAAGTTAGGCCTATGTATGGTATTTTGGTTAGGCTAGCAATGCCTAGCTGGGTTAGATTAGGGTAGCCTATTTCCTCAACAAATTTGAAAGTATCACAGGAAAAAAAATATGAAAATAATTACCCTAGGCCTAGCCTAAAAATGAATAAATAATAAACGCTGTGTGAATAATTTTGTTTAGCCTAGCCTAGGCTATAACCTAGGTTTATTTTGAAAAAGTTAGGGCTATTTAGGCTAGACAAGTTAGGCCTATGTAATTATGTATGGTATTTTGGTTAGGCTAGCAATGCCTAGCTGGGTTAGATTAGGGTAGCCTATTTCCTCAACAAATTTGAAAGTATCACATGAAAAAAATTATGAAAAGAATTACCCTAGGCATAGTCTAAACAAAAAATAATAGGCTAGCCTATATGGTGTTGTGAATATTTTTGTTTAGCCTAGCCTAGGATATAACCTAGGTTTATTTTGAAAAAGTTAGGGCTATTTAGGCTAGAAAAGTTAGGCCTACGTATGGTATTTTGGTTAGGCTAGCAATGCCTAGCTTGGTGTAGCCTAAGCATGGTAAAGTAGAAGCCTAGCAGGTTAAGATGGTGTTTGCAGGCGTACCGTCCTCATTGTTAACTAGCTGTTATTAGTCCCATGCTGGTAATATATTTGATGATGGCAATAAGTCATGGGAGGTGAGGGGGACAAAGCCCCCCTCAACCTATCATTATTTCCCATGGCCAACTGTTGGATAATAGATTGAGGAGGCCTATGCTAGGCCTATTTTGAAAAGGTAGATAGCCTTGAGGTGTTGTGAATACAACAAAATTACCCTAGGCCTATTTTGAAAAATTAGGCTTAGGCTAAGTCTGGCATTTTGGCTTGGCTAGAACTGCCTGTGTAGGCATAGACATAGTAAAGTCTGGCATTTTGGTTTGGCTCGCCCTGTCTAGGTGTAGACATGGTAAAGTAGAACAATATACTGTGGTTAAGGTATAAATAATACACTCCCAACTAGCCTAACTATTATGATTATCAATGATCAATCCGTCGAAAATCCTTTAACTTGGGCCACTAACAGGCTTCCCTGTAGCCTAGCTAGGCTAATTTCTTATCATCAATTCACAAGATACTCTATTCTTCTTCCTGCTGGCCGTGGTGGATCGAATTAGCCATGCTAAACAATGACAAGCTCATAAATTAAAGTATATTAGGTTCTTCTTGGCGCTTCAGTCATGTGGGTGACATATTGTTTATTTACAAAGGCCAAGCGCCTGATTGGTCAAGAGAAGCCTTGGTGAAATTAACCTTGAAAGGGAGCCGTAAGGGAGCTCAACGATGCGTTCGTGAATACACATTCCGCACTCCCTTAGGAACGATCGTAGGTTGCTGTACGACATCGCACGCTACGACCTTTAGTGAATCTGGGTCCTGGCTCATACCCGAAACCTGTTAGATGGGAGTGACATCTGGTGATTTGGAAACTTCCACATTAGCGCATAATGAAAAGTCTTATATAAATTATTAGTAGCCTAGCCTATCCATTGTTGGATTAAAAAAGGAACACTGCCGACTGTTTCTAGTGTTGAATGTGTTAAGTAATTTATGCCATAGGCTAAGTAAATATATAGGCTAGCCTACCGGTAGTATAAATTCATCGAAACGAAAGATCTAATTGGAATCCTAACATTTATAATATCCAAATAACGAACTGTGTTCTCATTTAGGGAGTCTACTCTTTGGAGTTATGTAATTCATCTCGGTAAATTTTGGCCCCGCAAATGGCCGTTTCCGGGCAGCATGACATAGGACCTAGGCTACTACTGTGATATACGAACACAAAGGGTAAGGACAACTTTATTAGAATATGAGGTAAGATCATAACAAAACATAGGCTAGATGTAGAATTACAATGTTAATAGTAAAAATCGAATAAAGAGGTAACATTGCGATGTATAAAAGAGATACGATTACTTCCTCGTAGTTATTACAGCTGACTGACTTGACAAATGTGAGATACACGAGATGTTTCCACACGTGAGACATGCTTACCTCAGTATAACAGCTCCTCCAAACATTGTTTCTCCAGTGCCCCTTCACTACAGAACGCCGATGGATTTACGATGCACTGTAGACCGTCCGATTCAATAATCAGTCGCACAATACGAAAAATAACACCGAAATTAAGAAAACTTTTGACAGCAGGGAACCAACTCGACGACGCCATCTTACTCCGACCTGAGATAATTCGGCACTCGGAAATTACGACATTGGAATGCTATTATTTACTATATTCTTCCTTTACATTCCCATTTTAATGGATTATATATTTTCAATTAATAGCCATTACATTACTTTTCAAGAAAGGATTTTCTTCTGAATGTCAATAGAGCCAGCCACGCATTCACCTCTTCCGAATTTGCTTGTCAACGAAGTTGCTTCTCATTGGCGCGAAATTAAAATGGCATCGTTGTCAAAATATGCTCACATCGAAGATTATTGAAATGGATAGCTATAATTAATACAAGTTTAAAATCATAACATACTATTCTCTTTCATTCTTAATCTTAACTTATTTTTTATTGATGTCTTACACTGTAGCCTACAGTACAATAATAGGATAGGCTAGTGTAATTTACCTATGGATGTTGTCCTACTCCAAATTGTCTAGGGCCTTATGATTTATTAATCCTGGGAGTTAGGTTAGATACTGATTAGATATTTGATTCACTCATTTGTCTTGCTTATAAGTTACAATAAAATCTATCTATCTCTCTACTGCCCGTAGCCACGAACGAAACGCCCCCATGCACCTGTCCCCAGTCAGTCGACGCCCCTCCTCCCAACCAGCACCGCCTTCATTCATATACTTCTTCACTCCATCCTTCCACCTCTCCCTCTCTGTCCTTCCACCTCGCTCTCGTAGCCTACACCCTCTTAGTTATTCTGTCACTTCCCATACATTCCATATGGCCCAGATACATCTCAAAATCCATTCACGATATGGTCGATCTATGAAAGGGAAGGAGTATTATCAGGAAGTTGTAATTTGTAGAGTTTCCATCTAAGGAATCCCTCTTCAGCAGTGGCACTAAAGGCCGCCGATCCTCAAACCCCAAATCTGACAGAACCAGCCTGAAATGCTGGGTGCGAAGGGAATATAGCCCTCCCGAAAAATCCCCAGGCCCAGTGGTGGTGCCTGGCGCGGGTTCGAACCTTTGTTAGGGACCTCAATAGGTTTTACTAGACTCGCACGCTAACCCACTGTACTACCACGGACCACTGTACTACAGTACCACAATAGGATAGCAACCTTAGTTCTCCTTGAAAGAACCAGTGATAATCTTGTGGTGATTCACATGGTGGGTTTCTTAGACTTCGCCACCTACGACCATTTTAAGGTATCCCAGTCAACTCGGGTAGTTTTGTGGTTGCGGGATTTTTGCGGGTACAGGGTATTACACAGCCTATCATCATACTACTGTAAAACCTGGCCTTAGCTAATTGGGGGTCTGAAATTCTGACTCCCGGAAAAAAGTGGGAAAGCAAGGGTGAAAGTTTGAAAGTGTGAGGGTCTCTATTTGCATACTTAGCTACGGCACCTAAAACTTAAACTTTACCCACCTGGGAGTACCAGAAGGTGCAGGGGTGGAGGTGAAGATACAGATGATTTTTTTTTTTTTTTTTTTTTTTTTTTTTTACCAGAGTACCGAGTCACAAAATGAGATTCTTAGGTAGGTGGTACACTATATGGGTGGCCAAAACACTCGCACTCTAAATGACAGCAAACGGCTACAATATTTGCCATCCCAGAATGCTTTGCGGCTCCCAGAATGCTCGGCCCGGCCCTTTCGGATTATTTTGGAGTTTATTTCTGAGTGGAAGGGGTGCGGATTGCTATTCCGATTCCGACGGGTTTCAGAACGTCCGGTGTCTGAAACGGCGAGGTTTTACTTAATAGGGCCTAACTATATAATGTTTATAGAAGTGCCACAGGGATTAAACAATAAAACATACTCCATCAATTCCTCAGTGTATTTTACTTTGTAAAATTACATACATCTAACACTGCAGTAAAAACACATTCATTAAGTTATGATTCAAGTCCTCAGAATATATAAATATAAAACTATTTTCACTTAACACTTCACATATGCTTTTCTATCAGAGAAAGATCAGTACAGTGGAATGTAAAAAGATTCAGCGCTTAACCCCTTCAATATGATGATATCAATTCTATTTTATTCTGGCTAACAGACAGTATTATTTAGATTAGGCAGGCACTCTAGGATTCAAAGACGTACAAAATTATCTCAAATCACCTTTTAATTCCCATTTTCAAAAGGGGTAAACAATTATATAAAAAAATAACTCACACAAGTTTTGCCATAGTCTAATGATAGCAAAAATAAAATAAAAAGTGCCACCATCTTACTGAAGTATTTAAACAAAGAGATTCAACATCTAGTAATGCCAGTGTATGCACCAGGTGAACATGTGATTGTGGTAAGGCGGTACAGTATTGGCCCGGATACTCAGAGCATCATTGTAAGCTATAATGTGGTGAGAGTTATTTAAAGGATAAAGACGCTGCAGCCTATTACTTGCTTACAACTTAACTTCCCATATTTCAGACAGAGCTAATCAATCAGAGGTACAGTATTGCTTCTAATACAATTGAACTGAATAATAAAAGTCTAGCATGAAGACTATTGACCAATATGGCACTTAGTACAGTTGGAGAATGCTATGCACAGAAGTAGGGGAAAGGAACAAGAGGAACTAAAGCTGAGGAAGAAGATGGATACTGAACAAAAAGGACACGAGACAAGACACAGAAAAGTGCTGGGATTTTCTAAGAGATCGGATAAGCAAATCATATGATGGAGAGTGGACGTGAATAAAAAGGCCTGGCGACGTTCAGACGAATAGTGAGGACATTCAAATTAATTACGTAAGACAGTTTCAAGAACAAGATAATGGGAACAGAGCATGGGTCTTGTCACTCCTTATTGACGAAACAGATAAACGGCGAGGGAACGCGAAAGTGGTCCCGGATCCTGAGAATAGGAACTTTAAATGTGGTTTCTGTTCGGGCTCTGCCTCGTGTCGGCCACCCCCAGCAATGGGTATGTGCCTGAATATATACATACATACAAGGGGGTAGTGCTTGTTTTTTTATCTATATATTTATCTATCAATTTAATTTTGAGTTACCTCGTGAGACCTCCATCAAACTTTAAAAAAAACATCCATTAGATCCCCCTTCTAGATTAATTTGTAAATGTTTCGGTAAAATGTGTTCATCCAAAATTACAGGCTCACTATCGTTCACCAGGAAAAATATTGACACCTAATGTCACTAAACGTATTAATATTGAGAAAGAAATGGGGCGAAAGGTCATAAAATTGACAAACTAATGGTGCAAACTTCTTTTAAAATCTTTAAACTAATGGGGCTAAACATGAGGAAGAAGGGGGACCAGAAAAAAAGACCCATCCCCCCTTAAACTGATTGCCAATTAATACGTAAAACTTGCAAAAGAAACCAACCAAAACCAGAAACCGCACAATAAAAAGACAAACCAACTTGTAGAAATAAATGCATGGAAATAACATATTGAAGATTTAGCAAAACAATAATTATGAAATCAAATTCAAAATAAAACAAATCATGAAACAACTATCAGGTAATGGACATTCAATTCAACCAGAGATAGTTTCAAACATTTATAAGTGGTTAACCCTCCAAGTACCAGCGACGTGTGATATTTCATTCTAGCAATAATTAGACGATATTGTATAGTTTAGGAAGGATGTATGGTAGTTAAAAGGGTTGGGTAAGATATTTTGAAGCTTTAGTATTGCTAGAGGTCCTTCCTAAATTGAATAAAAACGTCAAACAGGTGCCAGAATATGATGAAAAGGACGTCCCTGGTACTGGATGGGTTAATGTGTGGATGCCTACCACATAAATTTCCATACACCCTCAAGAGGGATGCAGTATAGGGGCTGAATCCTACCCTTAGACTGGGCCACAAAATGTAATCCAACCTTACCTAAAAATAGCAAGGCATAGAGGTGCCTTTGATTAAATTGATTCTGCCCACTAGCTGTGTCAAACTACAGTACTGTACTTGTTAAGCAGTCATCACATGAGCACTTTTTCCCTCAACATTTATCCTCAACACTGGTCTGGCAGCTACTGAGGCCAACATTTACAATATTTTGGTTCCCTAAATTCATCTATCATCAGTCTAGTTTCCGATGCCAGTGCAAAATATTCCAGAAATGTTGCCAGAAAAATGTTGATCATCGAATGTTGACTATAAAAGCTCTCGTGTGATACCGGCTTTACATACATACATACATACTGCCATAACACTACCCTATCATGTCATCACTGTGGCTGATGTTGGCAAAGTACTACCTATTCCGCAGCAAGACTCCACTCCCTTTGCAGCGCCTGCAACTGCAGTATCTCCAAAACACCATCCTTGAACAGTGCTACAAGATAGTACCATAATAAAAGTTTACTGTGTAGTATGATCATAGAACTGGACTTTCGGCATCCCCCCCCCTCTTAGTCACCTTGTACAACAAGCACTAGGATACACGGTGCATGTTCTTGTTCCTCCAATAATTGTGAAGGCCCCTTTACCCCCAGGGCTGATTTATACGAGGCGTGTTATTAGCCGTGGCCCCTCGAGTAGAAGTAAGTTAGAAACTAATTCTTCACAAACGTCTTGTAACTGGACCAGTTAGACACGAATAACTCTTTATGAAATACTAAAGATTTATTTGCTGCCAGTAGTATTGGGTGGAGGTGCAAGCCGCCGAACATGGAGGGACTTGCGCAAAAGGGTAGACCAAAAAGACATGGGACTAGGTTCTTCCTTCTGTTCTTTTATTAAAAAACTTGTCAAGTGAGGCAGCCCATAACAGGCCCACCAATAGGACTTGAGACTGAAACCATACTTCTTGTGGATATTTAATGCTATGTGATTATGGATATAGTCAAGCCATTAATACGGCACTAATGAAGAATTAACTGTCAACTTACCTATACTTTCCACTAGTAAAACGCCTTGTATAAAATATGTGTCGCTGGGGCAACAAATTAAATAAAGCTACAACTTGTACAAGAGGATTGTATATCATATACCTCACTAAACAGAATGAGCTAGGTTCTAACCATTACCATTTTACAAAACTTTTTACATTAGCAAGTGTGAGCTTTGCAATATTCTATGTTGTTGTTGTTGTTGTCGTTCCCTAGGCTGCCTGGCCGAACAGCCCCGAGTCCCTAAGGAAGTCCATGGCTACGATCGGGCTTTCCAACAGGGCTCTCAAGGAGTGTAGATTATGTTGTTGGCATAAGTGATTGTGTGGAATGCAGTCTTCTATGATTTGTTTAATGGTATAGGGTGCTGTGTTACATCCCGGGCAGGTGTTGTCGATAATCTATGTTCTACAGTTTGCCTTCAATTTGCGAAAAAAATTGTTTTACTAAAAATTACCCTAAACTATTTTAAGTCAGCTTAGGAAGGACAAAACCATAGTGAAAGGGATGGACAATTATAGTATTCATGGCCAAAACTTGTGTCCTACCTCCCTAATTTCAACCTTGGTAGTCTAACTAGTAATAAGTTAACAATATAATTACCAGACATAAACAAAGCCTTTATTATCAAGGTTTGTTCAGTGTAGTTAAGGAGTATTAATAGAGGATCATTATTTGTAGTTTTTAAGGTGGGACACTGATTTTGTCCATGGGGGTACCTAAATGAAGCCCCAATCTATATCGGTGTGGTGTGTTTGGTGTGTGTTGCCAACGTGGGAGGTCACTATCACCAGGTATCCAGCTCCAGGCTGCCCCGGGTGGTTGTCACCCAGAGGCCATCCCAAGATCTTTATAGGGGACCTAGGGGCACCCCACCAGAACCAACCGCAAGGATGCAACATCAAAAAGACAAATTAAATGTTTTGCTTCTCTGGTTATATGATTTGGGGCTTATATAAACATCTCTAATAATACAGTATACTGTATGTGTTATATATTTTATTTGCTGTTAACTGGGAATGTGTCTGAATCTAAGTTCTTAATCTCATAACAGCACCCTTGTTTTGCTTAAATCTAAAATTGTAGTGTACCTACTGTATACATAAAATGTATTTCAATAACTAATAACAATAATTATAAAATAATTATAAATATATCTACAAATTTAATCATATCACAGTAAAAGAATATGCTTTACTAAAGAACAATTTAGTATCACAAACCCCATTTCTCCAATACCAAGGGTTGTCATCATTATAAATGTTATTATGTATTGTTAATATATCACAAGTAAAATTACCTAAGGTTATTGGTACCCTTTTTCTGAGACAAAACACAGACATACAAATAATACTGTTTGCTTTAAGTTATTTTAAGGCTTAGGGTCAAGATTGCGCTACTGCACTTCAATGCTCACAGTCGTATTGTTATGAAGTTGGTCGGTGTTAATACATTATTAAAGAAAATGAGAGTAAAAGTCAAGTTACTTAAAAGTTAGCATAAAAAAATTTCATAGTCGTGAAATTGGTCAGTGTAACATAACAAGAGAGTCGCAGTTATGAATTTGGTCGATGTTGAAGTCAAATCAAAGGCTTACGTTTAAGATCGTCAAAGCTGTGCAGTCTGTTGCTGTTGTTAGAATTAAGGTTTAGGGTCACGATTGTCACTATGCAGTCGGTCACTAATGTCAAAATTTAAGGTTTAGGGTATGACTGTCACAGTTGTAAAGTATACTGTTCTTTGCATAAAATTTCAGGTTTAGAGTAGAATTGTCAAGAGTTATGTAAAAAAAAAAAAAATTTTGTTTTAATACAGTAGTTTAACCAGACTACTGCAAGAGTTATGTAATATGTGGTGTCGAAGTAGGAGTTAAGGCTTAGGGTCTAAGTTGTCGTAGTTGCGGAGTCTGTCGTTGTTGATGTACGACCATCGCCATCGCTGTGAGGGTGAATCACGGTCACAGCGCGCCACAAACACCTCCCTCGTACTGGTGCTGGAATCTAGGCAGTGGTCGGAATTGTGCCCAAACATCACCAGCTGGCTTTCCTGTGGAGGGGTTGGTAAGAGAGGTACAGTCGGCCTAATAAGTGGTGTCTCGGCACCAAGTATCTTTTGATCAAGGTATCAGCAATATCTAAAACCTGCTTTATTCGTTTCAAGTGAGATATATAACCATGTGCCTACACTTATCCACCCTATTCAACATCTGACAGACATTAATACAGCACAGAGTGAGCCAAATGTAATGACAGCTGAGACATGACTTATTAGCGCTACCGTACAGTCATAAACATAAATATCTATGTACCCATCAAAACCTGTGTCAAACCCAAACAAGGCAATACAGAGCTCTATTATATTTTATCATTCATTAATTTCACCACAACACCAAACACCTCCAATGAAATTAATGAAAGCATATATGTGATCCACCAGGATTCAAACCTGGGTTATCACACACAGATTTTTAAACACTCTAACCATTACACCACCAAGACACTTGAGAAGTAGGTTTTACTGGTTCAAAGATTTTAATATGTATAACCTTATTTATAATTACTTGTATATACAGTACATATACACACACAATAATGCTTAATCATACTAACCACATCATACTTCCACATCTGATTCCCCAAGCCCTTGTGACAGCCAAAGAGCAACACAGGGGCTTTATCTTCTTTCAGGTCCGGTACATCAAAACAGTTATGGCTTTTTAGAGGGCGCAGGTCCTGGAGGAGATAAGAGAGATCAAGAGTTTTTACTAATTATAATATAAAACTTGCAAAATAAACAAACCAAAACAGGGAAGACACAATATAAAGGCAAAAGAACTTATAAAAATCATTATGTGGAAATAACGCTTTAATGCCAACATGCAAAATTTATCTACAATATGTGATAATGAAAAATATGTTGTCTACAGGGTGCAGGTCCTGGAGGAGATAGAGAGATCAAGAGTTTTTACTAATGCAAACATGCAAAATTCATCTACAGTATGTGATACAGAAAATTTGTGTTATCTAACAAACTGATGTTACAAAATATGCTTACACACCTTATATGCCGTGAGTTGGAACTGGAACTGTGAGCTGGGTCCACAGTCCCCGAGTGCGTCAAGCCGGTCAAACTGTCCCTTGAACTTGGAGTCGATGCACAGCTTGGGGTCGGCCACGCTCGTAATCTGGAAGCCACGGAGAATAATAACCTCAAGCAATTTATATGATGGTTATACCTTAATCTATTCCAGGGTGTCTCAGATGCTGCTAATGTTGTATGACAAATTTTTTTTTTATCTTTTTATCTATTGCCAGAATGTTATATGACAAAAAACAAATCTATCTTTTTATCTATTGCCAGACACCTTGATCCCCGAGGGGTGGCCACGAATGAATCGCCTCTATGCACCTGTCGTCCATCAGCCAGTGCCCTTCCTCCCACCCAACACCACTTTCAGTCAAGTACCTCTCAACTCTATCCTTCCACCTAACTCTCAAACACTCTTTTTAGTTATTATTTCACTCACCATATGACCTAACCACGTCCAGTTCCTCTTGACACTCTCCAACCCCACATTATCATGCAGTGACTTCTTTACTTCCATGCTCACCACCCTAGTCCTTGTAACTGCTTTCAGCATTCTTAAAAACCCTCTTCCCCTGTTGTACCCTCTCTTGCACTTAATCTTCTGTACTTCCATCTTTACTCATCACACCGCCCACATACATAAATGAGCTGACATTCTCTATTACCTGACCACTTAACCTCACCTCATCTCACACTCTGTGACTGCATCCCTCTTAAAGAATACTTTTCACCACATTGATTAAAATGTAAAACTTGCAAACTAAACAAACCAAAATTGGGACAAGGACAATATAAAGTCAAATTAAATTATCAAAATCGCTATGTGGAAACAACGCTTACTAAAATGAAAATTATTAAATAAAAGAACACAATCCACCACATAGGGTGTACATTACTACATAAGCAAGTTAATCTGTTTCCCAAGCAAACTAATCGCACATATAACAACGCACTATCGTCACGTTAAAGGAAGTAGTCAAGTTTGGGAAGTCCAGGACGTTCTGGCAAATTTTACTAAACTCTGCATGAATAAAGAAACTACATATTAAATGTCAAAATATTATTTAAAATCAAATTTGCAACATGACAAGACATTAACAATAGTACAAAATACAAATATTGATAAGATATCTATACTATTACAAAATAATATATAAAATACAGTACAGCACTCACTAACGATAGTGCTATCGGGTAGGTACCTGTAAGCATAGCATGCCTCAAGTGACCCCTATCAATAACTACCCTACAAATAACCTACATTTATAGCACAAATAAACTAAGGAAATCGCAAAAGTAAGCAATTGATACTATCGACAATGAATACATATAATATAAAGACAAATAATTGCAAAATATGATCTTCAGGTTCCATTTCCCATACACAGTTCCAAAAATATTTACCAAATCCTGCAATTTCTCCTCATTATCACTCATCAGAACTGCATCATCAGCAAACAGTAACACTAACACAGACAATTTCCACCAACTCCTTCCCCTTTCCAGGAGTACTCCAACATCCACTACTCTTCCTTGGATTACTTTCACGACTCCATCCATATTATACAACCATGGAGACACTGCACACCCTTGCTTTAAACCAACATTCAGATCAAATAACTCACTCAGTTCATCCTTTATACGCATTATTGTTGTTTCCATAACAGAACACCCTCAATCCACCAATGGTAGTTCTGGGGTTTAATGAGGGGATAGCATTTGACCTGATCGAAGATGAATACAACGAAAATGCTAACACACCAACAAACAATCTAATTCACCAACTATCCTAATAATAGGTACGCTAATAGTAGTAGTAATCCACCGACCGTTCCATTGCAGTAGTCCGGTGGTTCAATGAGGGGATAGTGTTTGACCAGATCGAAGGCTATATTCTCCATAAACCATTTGAAGGGGCGGCAGTGGTTGCGTTCCCTCACCGCCCGCTGTTCAGAGATGTCTCCGGTGTCAACCTGTAAGGGATGAGAGCTAGGATAACTTAAGAATATTTATCCTTGTAGTGCAAAGGTGCATTTTTGCATTTCATTATGGCTAACTTTAAACAATATCTTTTTATTTAAATAAACAAATGTAGTAGCTTTAACTTGAGTAAGCTATGGAAGGTGAGGAATGGTTTGATATTTCATTGAAGAAACAAAAATTAAACATACGACGTTATTTTCATACAACAGCTGCAAGGTGGCTACACCTACACTACATGCAACATATGTTGCGTGTAGTGTATAAAGAGTATGTTGAAATTTAACTATAAGTTACTGTTATAGTGGCTGTAGTTGTGAGTGTTGAATATAACCAGTGTAATCAGCTCAATCATAATAATAATAATAATAATAATAATAATACAAAACAAATTATAATATATTATTTTTTTCCCCAGACGCCGTAATTCGCGAGAAGCGGTAACCATGAAGATTAGGCGTAGTCACGAATTCCTAAGTCAAGTTGCCCAGGCTTGCCATCTACCACTAGCATTTTAACAGTGCGGGTTCAATCCGTTGAACCTTTGATCAGCCGCCGACGCTCTACTGGCTATGCCAAGTAAATCAAAATGCAGTAGTACTGTACTAACCGCTCTCCATCCAGGTTGTCTGATGTAGAGGTACTCCTTGTATTCATCCATCCACACTTCCGCTACACGACGGTAATTCTGTGGAAATAAGTAAAACAGTAATACAAATACAATGTATGTATGTATGTATATACTGTACTCGGGTAAATACCCCATAGCTAGGGGTGGCCGACTCGAGACAGATACAATACAGTATGCAAATATTTCTATTTGAAAGTTCTTAATGTACAGTATACCACTTGTGCAGAAAGAGTTAATGTCTACTGCTGAAATATTTGTCATTATTAAGTATGACTAAAAAGGTGTAAGAGGCAGTCCACTCATTTTCTATCATTAAAAAGCCCCATACAATTTACAAAAGGGTTACTGGTATTGACATTACTGTATGTAATGGTAGTAATTTAAATATTGCAAGCCTCATTCCTTCTGTTATTTTACTTATAAAAGTTATTTTACAATTTTGTTTTATTTAAAGAGCATACCGGTACTGACTGATTGCATATAACACATAAAATAGTGCATAAGTAACTAGCTCTGGCCAGAAAATGTAACAAAAGGACAGATGTAGTTAAACTCACCCTGGCCACAAAATTGTCTTTGCGAGGGTTGGGGAAGGGTGCAAACTTGCGGTAGATGTGACCTATCCTGGAACACGGGGCGTCCAACATAGTACCTCCACACTGCCATACCTTGAAGGACAGTTCATATTGTTCCCCTCCCCATATGTCCAACCCGGGGTCATATCTGCAATGTTGTAGTTGGTTTTATTTCACCTGATGGTAAACTGAATTCATTAGCAACTGATTTCTCAATACTCAATGGAAAAATATGAAACTACTATGTCTCTGCGTCGTATTAACCCCTCAGACCCGGCTATGTATTCCATACCGGGTTTTGGCCAAAAAACGTCTATGCCTAGGCTACCGTATCTTTGTTATTTTGACTGCTTCCGCATTCCCGCGCATCCCCAAGCGTAATGTGTTTCGTACCTGTAGAATGGCGTTGAGTAGAGCTTTCTAAGTCAACTGATTCAGTTGTGATGACGATTTCCGTGGAGATAACTTTGTGGCGATATCAGCCACTTTACACTACTTTTCACTACTTAACAATAACATACAGGCACACACGAACAAGGACGCCTCTCGTTCTTGTGGTCGGAGATGCGCGGCGTCGGTCCAACCGGCTGTTGTTTACATGCGTCGGACGGACGCCTCGCACACCAAGCTTACAGGCTTTCAAGCTGCCGGAGCCTCAGAGCCCTTCCGGGTTCCGCGGGGTGTTTTTTATGGATGCCTCAGAGCCCAACCGGGTCTGAGGGATTAATGCCAAGTTTTCAGAATTAACAACTTATTTCGCTATAAAATCTACGTAATAGCTGAGTAACCAAGCTAGTAACATGGCAACTTATCCTCAGCTGGAAAAAAATACTGTAGACTATAGTAAGGAACGTAGTACTGTAGTGCATTTTGGTAAGTCACCCGAGAGCAAATATAATTTTATTTACCAGTTTGCTTTTTGTTTGGTCCATTCAAACAGTTTCTAGGAGCCATTGGTTCTTTTTCACTTTTGTTCACTTTTGTTTGGCAAATATAAAGCATACTGAAAATTCCATTCTCTCCTTGGTGACTTATCAAAATTTGTTATAAGTGAGTAGAGAATATACAAGAATAATGTCAAAGAAGGGAAAGGGGAGGGAGATATTCCGCGAAGGAATGAAACCGTGGTGGAGGAAGGAGGAGGGTGTTAGATAATATACCGTATATCTCCAATATAAAGCAATGTTATTATGTCACATGTGTATGGGTTTGCAGCACTAGGCACATGTGAACAAAGAGCACCCTGAACGTAGGTGTAAAGAAGATTACAGAGATTGTAAAGATAATACGAAAATAATGTTGAGGGAGGCCAAGGAATTCAAACTCGTTTAACCCATGGGATCCGGGGGGCCTCTCATGAATTTTGGTAAAATCAACTTCATAATTCAGTAGCTACTGATTGAGACCACCTAGAGCAGTCAATGTTTTTGCAAATTGTAGAACTTTTTGTTGTCTGTAGAATGCCGTAGAAATTACGTCGCTACAACGCGTGGTTGCCGAGTTCCGATGATTATAGCGGCGATTTTTATTTGACCATTTTGCCTCATATGAGGCCTCCCGGATCCCAAGGGTTAAAGACCGTTCCACACGCGGGATATCTCCCTCCCCTTTCCCTCCCTTGACATTAGTCTCGTATATTCTCTACAATAATGTTCCTTTATACCTACGTTCAGGGTGCTCATTGTTCACATGTGCCTTGTACTGCAAACCTATACACATGTGACATAACAACATTGCTTTATATGGGAGATATTATATGATATATTATCTAACATCCTCCTCTTTCCTCCCCTTACTCCGTCACTGTTTCGTTCCATACGTTGGCCACAACCATGTATTTCATCAGCTGACTGCTAATGCTTAAGTTTCATTTAGGTTTGTGTTTAGAAAAAAAGGTAAATACAATTTATTTTACTGTTTTACACTGAAGTTTGTTGTTTTTAGCATCATTGTATATCATTTAGCTATTCATCATCATCATGAATCTGACGCCCCGCTTCAAGAGGAATCGCCCCAAAAGGGATTGCCATGGCAGAAACTGCCTCCAGGCTCCCAGACAATGCCTCCACTGACCCACTCCATTGTGCCATTTCCACCAAGTGGATTATGACCTTTAGCACTGAAGGAGCAGACCCAGAGCAGTCCCTCACCCGGATGGCAGTTCCACTACTGTTTTCAATACAAGAATGCACTAACTCGAACAAGTTGGAAGATGGTTGCCAAACGGGAATTTCTTTTCTCCCGTGACTTCGAGTTTACATGCACAAGTTAATCAAACTCCCTCTTAAATCAAAACTATATGCAATTCTAAATATTAAAAAAATAATTTTCTCAAAATGTTTTCCTTTATTAAACGGGGTATATAATTATGTAAAATGTCAAAATAACGTACCCTCCCAGCTCCCAGAAGAACTTTGAGCTGATAGCGAATAGTCCTCCAGCCATTACTGGACTCCTGCGGGGAAAAATGGCACACAATTAGTATTTGTACAGTATTGCAGTATCGGGTAACAACACAAACCAAGCACCTATGAAGTGGTCAGGGTACACCACAAACTATGAGGCCTGATTGCCCAAATTGAATAGCTTGTGTTGGGTTAGCTTTTACCATACATACAAACGATTAAATCTTTATACATCAGGGGACGTCATACGATGCAAAGGACTTTTCTTTTCTTTTTATTGTCTCCTTGTTTTGTCATGATAAGGGAGAGATTCACCGGCACAGTTCTAGGGTGGGACTGTCCACAGTTCAGGGAAGTCTTCGTGGTGCAATGCATAAGTGTGTTGATTTTCGGTGTGAGCGTCCTGGGTTCAAATCCCCGGACTGTCACATGTGTTTGTTAATTTTGTTAATCGAGTTTAGGAGTAAAGTTGGTTAGTGGAGAGAACATAATAAGTATACACCGACACTCTCTGTGTCTTTCACCCTATCAGGCATCTATAATGATTCGCTGATAATTTTTAAACCATAAAATAAAACAAAATTGCATAGTTTTGAAACCCATAATTCCATTCCAATATGTGCAATAAGGTCCATGATCAAAGTTGCCGGAGACAAACCTAAAAGGATGCGGCATATTCTTTTCATCCTCTGCTAGAACCGGAAGTCGCTTGTAGTAGAACTCCCAGTCGAAGGCTCCACGGCGCCCTTCATCCTGTGCCCGGTACTCAAATGTCTCAAAGTCTATGACATCAATGAACGGACACACGGCTGTTTTGTAGTTCTCTGCGATGGGCTCTGGGGGGTGAGAGAAAAATGTATCAAGCCTTTCAATATAGCAATACCGTTCTTATTTTCTTCAGTTTATGAAGAACTATAAGCAACTTCTCAAAGTTTATCACATCGATGAACAAGCACACAGCTGTCTTGTAGTTCACCAAGATAGGCTCTGGGGGGTCAGTCACGATATTTGCATTAAACACAATATTTACTGGTGCCCAGAACTCTCATAACATTTATAGTAGGGGGAAGGGGAGACATCATGTTAACTGGCCCAGGATCGTGACAGAGAGCTACTTACCAGGTAAAAGACCAATACAGTCTAGCATGAATATGGATCGTTATAAATATATCCTAACTGATCTAAGGGAAACACAAATATTAACTTACCCAGTAACGGAGGTAACCAATTAGTGGTACACTCGGTGTGGCTGTCAAGGAAGATCAGGACGTCTGCAGAGGCGTGTTTGGCCCCCTCCAGTCGGGCCCGGATCAGCCCCCAACGCTCCGGCAGACGGACCACTCGCGCAATGGGCAGGTGCTCCGCTAGGTAGTTGTCCAGCTTCTTGCCCAGAAAGTCTATAGGAGAAAACAAATATTTTATTGATATAATCTAAAGTTCTGTCATTAAGTGAAAAAATAAAAATATAGATAAATATATACCATTATCTTTCAATGCATGTAGAGTACAGTATATATATTCATAATAGAGCCAGTATCACATTAAAATTAAAATGTAAAACTTGCAAACTAAACAAACCAAAATTGGGACAAGGACAATATAAAGTCAAATTAAATTATCAAATTCGCTATGTGGAAACAACGCTTACTAAAATGAAAATTATTAAATAAAAGAACACAATCCACATGAACATTCTTAGAGGCAAAACTGTATCAGAGTCTGGGTTTTGCTATAATGTTATAATAGTCCATGGAATTCTCACATGAACATTCTTAGAGGCAAAACTATCAGAGTCTGGGTTTTGCTATAATGTAATGTTATAATAGTCTATGGAATTTGGTTCATAATCTGGCTTATTCGAGATTCAAATTCCGTCATAATGTAGGTGAAAATTGCTAGAGAAGGAAGGGGAAGAGACAACACCTGATGAGCTTTACCTTTATTTACGGTATCATCAACCAATATATTTTCTGTCAACAAAACAAGGAGAAGAATGAGGGACTAGGAGAATGATTAAAATTATGAAAAGGAAAAGGGAGAAACAAGAGAAGAGAGCAGGGGTAAGAGAAGTAAATAACAGTGTATATTACCTTTATTACTATTATCATCGACCAGTATAATCTCCTTGAGCAGTTTGTGTGGTGAGCGGTTGTATGCGGAGAAAGCAGTGCGGAGGAGGGTGGTCCAGTGTTCATTGTGGAAGGGCACGATCACTGCCGCCGTGGGTAGGGACGCAGAGTACAGAAACTCTTTGCACCTGGAATGATTATAAGGAAGTCAATAACGTAAAATATTCGTGGACGACAAAAAGTCACTAAAGCACTAAAGCCACATCCATGGTATTAATTAATTTAAAATATTAAACTCGAAAACAAACTAAAAGGTTAATGATCAAATCAATATAACAAACTCATCAAAATAAAAACTATCGAAACGACAACACACTAAACAAAATCTATATGTGGAGAAATGCATTTAAATTTATCGGAAATTAAACTTGGAATGTTGTAAGATGCTCATCAGGGCGTCAAACTGGGGCAATTTTGTTTAAAGACTTGGAATAAATTTGAGAAGGAATACAGGCAATTTAACATGAAATGGCATTGTTTTGGCCATTCTATCACTTCCAAAGACAAATTTTGAACTATAAACCATAATTTTATCTTTACATATACAATAATAAAGACTAAAAAGAAAGGACTCGGCTTTCGTTTGACACCCTGATGCTCATGATTCTATAGACCTAATCCTTTTCTACAAACTCTCACATCAAGCTGCCTGAGAAGTGCCCTCTACATATCCCCTAATCAACTGACCTTATATCTCTCATACCTATGTAAGCTTTTACAATAGCTAATCAAGAATTTTGAATATTATAGTTGGCTCTGTCTTGAGTCGGCAACCCCCAGATAAAAAAAAACAAAAAAATATAAATGGGGTATGGGCCTGAGTAAATAGATAGATAGATAGTTGTAATTTCAAGACTTACATCTATTTGAGCCAGATTCATCATGTAAGAAGCCAAAGAGGGATTTCCAGTAGGCAGCATCAGAGCACTATGGCCTAGAGTTGTCATGGGTCCAAAAGGATGGATTAAGGTATATTTTACAGCTGGATGCCTTCCTTCCTGCCAACCCGCATGCAAAGATCCCCTTGCAAGGAAATGGTGTGCTACCAAATTGCTACAGAGCTCATCTACCCTGGTTGTATGGTTAGCCATCGAACATTGTCAATCAGTTACAATAAGTACTGTAAATTGCTATGCTTCTATCTCTCTGTCTTTCTCAGACACCTAGACATTTACTCACTCTCTCAGTTACTTGGGACATCTGGCCAGCCCTATGAAAGTTACATGTTGTAACTCAGTGGTCTGGTTAAACTATTCATATTAAAAAAAAAAAAAAAAAAAAAAAAAAAAAAAAAAAAAAAGGGTAGTTATTGATAGGGGTCACTTGAGGCATGCTATGCTTACAGGTACCTACCCGATAGCACTATCGTTAGTGAGTGCTGTACTGTATTTTATATATTATTTTGTAATAGTATAGATATCTTATCAATATTTGTATTTTGTACTATTGTTAATGTCTTGTCATGTTGCAAATTTGATTTTAAATACTATTTTGACATTTAACATTTAGTTTCTTTATTCATGCAGAGTTTAGTAAAATTTGCCAGAACGTCCCGGACTTCCCAAACTTGACTACTTCCTTTAACGTGACGATAGTGCGTTGTTATATGTGCGATTAGTTTGCTTGGGAAACAGATTAACTTGCTCATGTAGTAATGTACACCCTATGTGGTGGATTGTGTTCTTTTATTTAATAGTTTTCATTTTAGTAAGCGTTGTTTCCACATAGCGATTTTGATAATTTAATTTTACTTTATATTGTCCTTGTCCCAATTTTGGTTTGTTTAGTTTGCAAGTTTTACATTTTAATTTAAAATAAAAATAAACTTTGGGACATCTAATATCCTTGAGGGAGCAATTTAGAGTGATGCTGTCCAAAAGACAAGTTTTGACACCATTATCCTTTTCAAGTTCATATTTCTCTATCTCTCTCTCTCTCTCTCATACTCTCACTAACAAATCCCTCAATTTACTCATGAACTCTTATTCTCACTCACTTGGGATGTCTAATATCCTTGAGGGAGCGGTTAAGAGCGATTTCGTCTGACATACGAGCATTGAAACCATTAACCTTGTACAGCTCATCCTTCTCCTTCTCTAAGCCAGCGGGGAGTGTAGCTGCCACACCATTCTCACCTGTTGAAGGATAGTTATTAGTTTATAGAGTCGAGTATTATAAAACCGATGTCACACGAGCGATTTCTTCCTCAATTTTTACGAGCAATTGTAGTCTGGCATCTTCCAAAAGAGGGGATTGGGCCTGAGTATATACAGTAAACCCCCACTCTTTCGGACTTCAATCTTTCGGAATTCTCAGACTTTCGGACTAGCATTTCAATTCGGACTCATGGTTCAGCCTTTCGGATTTGTCCGAAAGGCTGAGAAAATACCTCCGTCCTTTTCGGACTACACTTTCGGACTACATTTAACTTCGGACTCATGCTTCAGCCTTTCGGATTTGTCCGAAAGGCTGAGAAAAATTAAATCGCATTCGGACCAAAGAGCCGAGTTTCGGACTTGTCTGGTTTGGTGAATGTGTATTCGGACTTATAAACTTCGGACATTATTTCAGCCTTTCGGATTTGTCTGAAAGGCTGAGAAAAATTATTTTGCTTTCGGACCGAAGAGCCGAGTTTCGGCCTTATAAACTTCGGACATTATTTCAGACATTCGGACAAGTCCGAATGGCTGAAGTGTGAGTTCGGACTCTGCCCTTTCGGACTTTTGACTCTTTCGGACAGGGGTCTCCCCCAATTAGTCCGAAAGAGCGAGGGTTTACTGTACAGTACATACTTATATCTTCCAAATTTAGGTTTCACAAGAATTACATTACCTAGCATAAACTACCTTCGAACTAGTTTCCGATTCCAATGCAAAAGAGCCTCAAAATAGTACGAGAGAAAACTTGCTCATCGAAAATTGCCGGAAAAAGCGCTTGTGTGACACCGACTTAAGTTCATAATGTTTAGTGGCAGTACACTCTCGGATACAAGTCATGGTGCAATATGATCCCTCAAACAGCAATAATGGACCTCCGAGATGTAAATATTAGCCGCAAAATTAATGAGAAGAGGCAATTCAGTTTGAGGTAGCTTTGAAAGTAAGGACCATAATTTAGGTCCTAGATTGTACGGTACATACATAAAAAGAATACTGTACCAGTAATGTTTTGTTCTCTTCACCAGTTATCCTCGTACACTCTTTCTCCATGGTCATACTATGGTACGGTACTTAAGTTTACTCCTATGTATCTCCCAATGATAAAATACTGTAAAGCCAATGCAATGATCAAGGACATGATATATCCAATGATATAACAATATAACAAAAAGTATCAGTTAATATAAAATGATTCACTCATTTGAACCAGTCATCAGCCTAAAGCAAGTAATTTTAGCAACAAATGTGTACAGTATTGGAGTCAGTAATCTACTCTGAGTCTTCAAACTTTAGGCATTTTTTTTTCATCTCTCTCTCACATTAATCTCTCTGTGTCAGTCTGTATTTTTAATTTTATTTTCATCTGGTTCATCCTGCTTAGATTCCTGCTTGAAATTGTTGTGGTCTTCCTCACACCCTCCTCAAATACCACACCATACTCTCTCTATCTCTCTCTGTATCTCTCTCTGTATCTCTTTCTTACTCACTCACTTTATTCTCTCAATCTCTTTCACATACCTGGTCCACTCTGCTTAGCTTCCTCCTTGAGAAAGATTTGGTCGTGGTAGTCTCTCTTCCGGACTCCCTCCACCAACACTACCCCCTCCTCCTGCAGGGGTAAATAGATTATCTTCAAGATCATGTAGAGCATAAAAATGACTTAGATTAGCTATAAGACCAGGAAAGGGATATAATTATACAGTAATACCTCATCTAAGCTCATAGAACGAGTATATGCCGATGTGTAACTGGAAGGCTTACATATACTTGACCATAATTATGTCAATAGTCAACTTATTTGTTGTGTATGTACCCCATAGCAGTTACCCAAGAGGCAAAGTAACTGCTGTGGAGGACAGAATTACTACACTGACAGCTTAGGGTTACCATGAGGCAGGATTAAGGTGTCTTTACAGCCGGATGTCTTTCCATTCATTACACATAAGCAAAGTTTCTCCTGCAATGAAATAGTGAGCTGCTGGCTATATTAAAGAATCTTATCTACTCTGGCTATATGGTTCTACTCCCAGCATTGTCAGTAATTTACAAGGTACTGTATACTGTTTGTGATTGTCACTTTACATAAGAGATGCAATGGTTTACAGTGTAGCAATTGTATTAGAACGATACAGTACAATGAATGGAATGGAATGCAAGATCTCTGAGTACAGTACCTTCATATAATAAATTCTCCCCCTACTCACCTCTGCCTTGAGAGCGTCCCTGAGAGGTCCCGGTGGTGCTAGAACAATAAAGATTAGGCTCAACAACACCCCCACTAGGACCTTCTCCCGGTGCCGTGACCAGAATCGCCTCACACGCATCGCTTAGTCACTACGCCGCCGATAACATCAACGCAATCTGAAAAATAATGAGTAAAATTATTTACATGTATAGAATACAGTAATATGAATGCTGACATGATAAAAGTACAAAACAGTCTTTCAATATACAGTACTGGATGTATGTATGTATCCCCTGTTCGGGCTCTGTCTCGAGTCGGCCACCCCCAATTAAAACAAAAAGTATGTGCCAGAGTAGGCTATATGTATGTAGGCCTATGTATGTATTGTATAAATATATAGCAAGTACTGTATATGATAATAATTTTGGCTTAGGTTAAATATCAATAGTGGTCCCATGGGTATTGCTAATCGAGTCCACTGTACAGTCAAAATCAAAAGTTCACAGAAATCCATTATGCTAATTTGTGTGAAATATAGCAATGGATATAAACTGGACACTTCTAGGACATAATAAAACAAATACTGTAGTACTATATTCCATTCATTCTAGGTTGGTCAGAAATAGTCTGTCTACCTACCTGTCTACCTACCTGTCTACCTACCTACCTACCTACCTACCTAACACCTAACCTCTCATAACTCAAAATCTGATAGTAACTTAAAAAGACAGTTTATGAGCACGATGTCTGAAACTTTTGACTTGACCGTACAGTAAATACATAATAAATTTTTTTTTTTAAATTTGGGTTGAAGGGCCGTAGGATCCGAAGACCCATTTTTACCCTGCTGCGTAACCTATTTTACTGTCAGGCGATACAGAGACAAGGGGTGTGAGGAGATTGCCCAAACGATCTCCACCAGCCGAGAATAGAACTCGGTCCTCCCGGTTAGAAACCGAGCGCTCTATCAATGTCGCTACTGGTCACCCCTACATAATAACATGGCTCAGCCTATGTGTACCCCATGACTGTTATCCATGTGGCAGTAATGGTGTGAAGGATAAATTCGGAGTTGCCACGAGCCAGAAGTACAGCACAGCATTCTTTACAGTCTCATGTCTTTTCAGGTGCCGACTTATTACACCGGTAGTTGCATCTTAGGACACATATATACTGTACTGTAATTGGATATGAGAGGAATACTCTTTTTTGTATGTAGCCTATGTATATATTTACTCAGGCCCATTCCCTGCTTTTTTTTTTTTTTTTTAACTTGGCCCTAAAGCACAGTGGAGAGACACACACTAAAACACATTCTGTAGATATATATAGATAGATAGTGGTGGTGGGCTGGATCTATCAGAGTGAGGGTTGGTGTCCTCTACTTCCCATAGCCATTTTCTGACTGTACCTTTATCATAATTCTTATTTCTAACTTTTTTCTTGAGAGTGGTGAAGGCAGTGGGGCCATAATGGTGTGCCCCATGTTTCCCTAGTGTCTTACTCTCACAGCCCACTGGCACAAGTTGGCCTTTCTCTCTGGCGTAGGGATGCGGCGACCTCACCGCCCGCCACTTTGGTGGTGCAATCAGCCTCTGGAGCAGTGGACCACTGGTTCCTATTTCCAGAAAATTCCTGTGCTTGGTATGCTTCCAGCCAGGGCCCCACTGGGGTAAATAAAATAGCAAAACAGTGGTGGAACTGCCATCCGGGTGAGGGACTGCTCTGAGTCTGCTCCTTCAGTGTTCATGGTTATAATCCACTTAGTGGAAATGGCACTGTGGAGTGGGTCAGTCGGGGCATGTCTGGGAACCTGGAGGCAGTTTCTGCCATGGCCATCCCTTTTGGGGGTGCTTCCTCTGGAAGCGAGGCGTCAGATTTGATGATGATGATGATAGATAGATAAGATAGTTTATTGACCACATCATCAAAATATATGTTACAATTATATAAAGATTCTAAAATAAAAAATCATAAAATACACCCTTCTACAGTAACTGCAGTCCAGTACCGGTATATATTAATTTCAACAAAAACGCTGATTAATTATCATAATTTTCCATACACTGGCAACTCATTACTTTAATATTATTTTTATTAATCTCACCACCACACCCCCAATGAAATTAATTAAAGTATATATGATCCACCGGGATTCGAACCCGGGTTATCACACACATATTTTTGCCACCTTAACCATTACACCACCAGGATAAATACAGTATAGACAGACTGGCAACTCATCACTTTAAATATACAGTAGAGTAGACAGACAAAATTTTTATTAATGTAATGATCTTGCATATCATATCAGGTTCAAAGTTATCAGAAAACAAATAATGTTCTATATACACACACACACTAAAACACACATACACACTAAAACACATTACACACCCAGAATGTAACACACTAGATACACCTGTGTGACATGTGTGCAAATAATGATGCCCACATGTGCTGTATATTTATTAGGCTATCTTACATTCATCACTTACAGTAAGGCTATTCATACAAGTTCCCATGAAAATATATACATACAGTATACTGTATACAATGCATTAAATACATACAATACATACATATATCTAAAGACTGAGTGGGTGAAAAGATGCAAGCCCGTGAACATGGCAGGAGCTGCACCAATGGGCAGACAAGGAAAGACGCGGAACAGGGCTGCCTGGAGCGCCACCATTAGGACATGAGACCGGAACCATACTTCATGTGGAGTGCACCATCTTAAACGCAATTACTGCGTCCCGTCACCTGATGGGAGTCAATTTCCACCTATCATGTCACTTATGTGGCCTGGGAACAAGGCAAGCTGTTGCAGGCAGCGCGGGAGGGCATCATCCGGAGCCCACTTAGAATGGGCACATCATGGTGTGCCAGACAGTTTCCGCTCACACCATTGCAGCGTTACACATAGCAAAAACAGCTCAAAGCCGCTAATTTCTAGCAATTTTGGCCGACCTATGCAAGATCGTTGCAAGACAACCAGGCGTCGTACAGAGATGATTCAGTTGTCATTGGAAAGTTCTATTACTGTACTGTACTTTCACAGACATATCATTGTATTACGCTCTGGCTCTTGCTTATGCATGAAAATGACAAGGGAGTGAAAGTAAATTATGGCCGATATGCCCGCTCCACAGGGGTTAAATATGTACATTATCATCAATATACAGTATACTGTACGTATCCACACTAAGTATGGTTCCAGTCTCCAGCGCTCCAGGCAGCCCTGTTCAGAGCTGCCTCACTTGTCAGGTTGTTTTTATCCAAGATCAGAGTGTACTGTACTGTATATTCTTATCTCACATCTTTCTAGGTCTACTCCTTGCTGCAGCTCCCTATATGTTTATGGAATGCATCTTTTCACCCAACTTAGTTCATCCAACTTCTCCACATGCCCAAATAATTCAAATCTTGTGCGCATCTCATTACTGATACTCTTGATACATAACTGTCTCCTTAACTCTTAACTAGATATCCTATCTTGCAGTTTGGCTTCACACATCCATCTCACCATTCTCATCTTGTTAAGTTCCATTCTGTTGATATCATATACTTGGACAGGCCACGTTTCTGAAGCATAGGTCATTTCACTTCTAATACATGAAGCTTACAGCTTTCCCTTCAAGGTGAGTGGGAGTCTCCTCATGGTTGGAATTGGCAGCAGTTCTCTGAACTTCCCCAGTCATATCTATTTCTGGCGATAGTGGCGGCCTCGGCTCCACTCGAGATCCTATATTGTCTCTAGGCCCCACCACCGGCAGACATGGTATCTCCCAAGTCGCAATACTTGTCCACCATCTCTAGTGACTCATTGCCAAAGTTCACACTCTCGAGTCAGTCATTCAACATGATATACCCTATACTGCATAATGAAATGTAATGGAAGGCATTGAGGTCGTTGAAATGATATTAATATAGTGGAAAAATGTTTGCCTTACAGGTGATCTTAAGTAACTAGAGCGATAATAATACAACAGTACTGTAGTAATAATAATAATAATAAAATAATAATCCTACCATTTGTAAAGTGTGTGTGTGTGTGCGTGCGTGTTATCTGGTACCCGACACACATTTTTATACAGTATACAGTACCGGTACATTTATAAACTTGAATGAAGAGCCATACAGTATCAAACATCATGACAGCATTCCAAGACCTTACATTTCAACTCAATCCGTGCTACTTGCTGCAACTAATACTGTACGGTACCATAGAAATCTTTAGTGTATCGGCTTTCCACCAAAAAGTCCCCCCCACCCCCCCCCCATCCCCGAGTTATCTACATATGTTTCCCAAGGCCGGGTAGAGTAATTTTTCATGTCAATCACGGACACATACAGTACAGTCTATCTCTCTCTCTCTAAGTCTTGGGTAACGACTTCGTATATAATTTATCTTACCGGCATTTATCATCATTTCTTATAACCTCTCTCTCTCTCTCTCTCTCTCTCTCACACACACACACACACACACTCATGCTCTCACATTAATCCTATACACATATACTCATTCTAATTCACTAAACAAATAAACAAATGGAATATATTATACAATACAGATAATCAAGGCTGCCAAGCTTGAAAATGCCTTCCCAAATTATGACAAATACTGTATTCATCTATCTATCTATTGTAGAGTTTGCCACCTGCAAGCGGCACCGATGAGCGCACCGCCCTTCGGTATTTTGCATAAGGTTTATTACCCTAGATGTGTTGCCGACCAAGGCTGACGAATCCCATCCACCCGTACCCAGCTTACGTTGATGTTGGACAGTTAGAGCGATGCATTTGGTCAAATATATTCAGGTGTGTATATAAAAGTTGATTATAGGTCGATAAGCTATATTAACCACCTTTCTCATATGCACACCTGCTCAATTAAGTTATGCCAAGCACCCTAAACAACACTTAAATCATATACAGTACCAGTACTGATAATCACATGAAAGACCCACTTACTTACAGTTTTCTTACAGTAGATCCTCTGGAAAAAGGCAAACTAGGCCTGTGTATCCAGCTCAGTACCAGTACTTGCACTGCTGCGATCGTTCACGGTGTTGGCGGCGGCGGTAGCAGACGCAACATTTTTACTATTCTGTATTTTTGCTTTATAATCAAACTTCAAATCTTGTCTTCCCCATGCATTATCAAGATTACTTTCAAACTCCCTTATTGATTCGGAATCGACTATATACTGGGGCAGTGCGTTCCACTCATTTACCACTCTATCACAAAATGAGTTCTTTGCCTTCTCAAGCCTATTTCTATCTTTGTAAATTTTCTTTGAGTGTCCTCTCGTTCTTGTTCCCTCCCGTATCAAGAAGATACCTTCACACACATCCTCATCATATTTTCCTGACACTATCTTAAAAGTCTCTATCATATCCCCTCTCTTTCTCCTACAGTATATGCCAGTGTCGGAAGCCCCAGTGTCCTCAACCTCTGCTCATAGCCCGCGTTCTTCAACGTTAGTACTAGCTTGCTAGCTCTCCTCTGCACTTTCTCCACTGCTTCTATATCCTTTACCATATATGGAACCCACACCTGGTTCGCATATTCCAGGTGCGGTCTAACCAGCGCTGTATAGAGATTCCTGAAGATTTCTTCGTCAAGTGACACAAATGTCCTCCTTATCAGCCCTACAATTCTATTGGCTTTGTTTATCTTTTCCGCTAAATGTTCTGAGAAATTTAACTTATTGTCTATCACTACTCCTATATCCTTTTCTGCATTCACTTCCTCCATCGCTTCATACATACTGTATCCTACCTTGTCTATCTTGCTTGTCCCAATCCGCATATACAGTACAGTATATACTTGCATTTTTTTGGATGAAAAGGCATTAACCAATGCTCAGACCATCCCTTCATGCCCTCCACATCTCCTTGAAGCAAACCCACATCTTCCTTACTCCTCACTCTTCTATACAGCTTAGCGTCATCCGCGTACAGGTATACCTCACTTTCATTAGTTATAACTTCAGGTAAGTCGTTGATAAATATAACGAACAGTAGTGGTCCCAACACAGATCCCTGAGGAACCCCACTTGTAATTTCCCTCCACCCCGAGCCTATTCCATTCACCAGCATCCTCTGTCTCCGATCTTACATCACATTTCATCCCTTATCTTCTTTCATAAATCGATTAAATACACTATGAGTAAATATTAAGGAGATATGCACAATACGTTCAATATTTCAAACAGTGAAAATGAGTGCATAATTTAGTACCGGTACTCACCCGACAACATCATAATCTAATATACAGTATTAATTTCACTTCCAAAACCAAACCCCTCCCAATGAAATTAATGAAAGCATATGATCCACCTGGGATTCGAACCTGGGTTACCACATACAGATCTTGAACACTCAAACCATTACACTATCAAAACAGTTAAAGGTTAAGTATAGGTACATGACTACGATTTTATATCCATTTATCGAATACTGGAATACAGGATTCATATAAATTTGTCTAATAACCACAGCAACTCACAAAGCTATTAGTTATGGAGGCAAAAGTTTGTATCTTAATCAAATGCATTTGTATGTACAGATTACATTTCATATTACCATTTACAGTTTTGCTGTGAATAATATTAATATTATATTATAATTGCTGATCCATCCATGATCTCATAATGGTATGGCCACATAAACTAATCATTCATATTTTGATTTATTATAGTAGCGAATATATCACAAGGTAAGCTATAAGAGGTCTATATTTGACATGCCTATTTGTCAATACATACAGTATGCTGGCTTACAGATGACAGAGATAAATGCAGGTGATTCATTCAAGGCCACCCCCTCAGTGATCAAGGTGTTAGGCAATACATGTTATTATATGTCAATACCTGTAGTGTAAAATCCACAATGTTATTTAGTAGGTGTCAGTGGGCTTTTAAGGGGAGATGGGCGTATTTATTTGCTTATTGTTTCATCTTTTTATTAGTTTTTAGTTTACTCCCTAGACCTCCATCAACCTGTAAAAAAAGCCCCCAAGACGTTAAAATTTATAAGTTAAATTTATACATTTTTCGGTAGAAAAATGTTCAACCGGTTCAACCGGCTCCAGTACAGTCACTTATAAACATTTGTGGACCCCTATATTTTTCTGTCTGTAATTATAACTATTTGAATTGATGGAACTTGCTTTTCCATAGTATGCATGGTTTTGCAGTTGATGTGAGGAAAAATACATTCCGATATTTGTTTCCCGAGATATGCTTCCATGATAAGAAATAGGTGAGGTCCACAATTTTTTATGAGTGACTGTACAGTAAAAAACAAGTGTTTGGGGGACCTGGTGTGTTGGTACATTTGTAACTCGGACAGTGTATGCCACAAATTTAATATGTATGCTCGCTCGCTCTTATTCCCTCCTCTCATTTATTCTCAATTTATTATCTTTATCTACTGTATCTCATTCACTGATTGATCTCAATATCTCTTAGTGCATATTACAGTTTCTTCGTTTCTTACAGTAGATCCTCTGGAAAAAGGCAAACTATGCCTGTGTATCCAGCTCAGTACCAGTACTTGCACTGCTGCGGTCGTTCATATGTATCAAGCTAGTTCATACTCATTTATCTATCACATTCATTGATAATATTTTCATCTAAATGTCATATAGATAGTTTATCTCATTCACTCTTTATCAATTTATCTCAAT
Source organism: Paralithodes platypus (assembly GCA_032716605.1). NCBI lineage: Eukaryota > Metazoa > Arthropoda > Malacostraca > Decapoda > Lithodidae > Paralithodes > Paralithodes platypus. The sequence continues at coordinate 34,530,009 of CM064545.1, forward strand.
ATACCTGTATATAATTCTAGTTGGTACTGTACTCTATTTTTTTCTCCTGTCTCTGTCTGTCTGTCTCTGTCTCTCTACTGTATCCCAGTTACTTCAGCAGGTAATTGTAACCCCTCCTTCGCCCTTCCTTCTCTCTCCTAACTGACAAATACAATATCACCAAGTAACTACCGGTACTGTTGAATGGCAAAGTCCACACACTACCAAACACTAAACAAAAACTCAACTACCATTCTCTTTATACAGCCAAATTATATACAGGACTGTACTATTCTATCTACTGGTATCTATATACTGTATTGCCAGAAGATGCCTTACTCACCTTATTAGGGTGGCCATACACAAAATACCACCAACCGGACCTGTCCAGTGCCAGTTTCTTTAAGGACTTACAGAATTGACCACTCAACTTAGGGTCCATCTGACTCAGAGGCCCTCAATGTATCTTTCAGCACTATTAATTAACAGTGGTGGGTGGCTAGTCCATCTATCAACCTGTTTCACCCTTAGGTGAGCAGTAAGGATTTGTACAAGGCTTACTACCCTAGATGGGTTGCCAACCAAGGCTGACAAGCTCCATCCACCCAAAGTTTTATAAGGTTGTCTATCCTAGATGGGTTGCCAACCAAAGTTGACGAGCCTCTTCCACCCGAATATTGAACAATTATTAGTTTATATTAATAATATTTATGAAGCAACTAAGTTTGAAACAAATCTATAAGTCACATGAAATAATTATAAATTATTTACTAACTTCATGAGAGAGAGAGAGAGAGCGAGAGAGAGAGAGAGAGAGAGAGAGAGAGAGAGAGAGAGAGAGAGAGAGAGAGAGAGAGAGAGAGCGAGAGCGAGAGAGAGATATGAGTATGAGTGTGTGTATGTGTGTGAATGGAGGGTGAGGGGAGAAACACCTGTAACAGTAATCATCCCTACCGTACCAATGTATTAGATAATTAAGTCAGGGAGAAACACCTGTAACAGTAATCATCCCTACCATACCAATGTATTAGATAATTAAGTCAGTCAGTCAGTCAGTCAGTAGCTATACTAGTACAGTACCGGTACCTGGAATCCCTACTGTACTGTATTATTATGTTCTCTCCACCAACCAACTCTACTCCTAAAATTAACAAACTACTGTACACTAATATGATCTTACCAATAACAGTATATTTAACCCCTTCAGCAAGATTATGTAACTTTCATCACATTCTGGTTACAATTAGATGATTTTCTCTAGCATATAATCTACCTCTAGGACTCAAAGGGATAAATACGATCTCATTAAAACCTCCAAATACATAGGTCCTTTTGAAACTCCATAACATAATGTAATTTTAGCCAGATAAAAGACATTATCGTGCTGAAGGGGTTAAGGGGGGATGAGCCGGTTTTCTGGACCACTTTCTCCCTCATGTTTAGCCCCATTAGTTTTCAGATGTTAAGATGTTTGCCCCATTAGTTAGTCGATTTTAAGACCTTTCGCTACATTTCGTCGTCAATATTTAGACCTTTCGTGCTATTTAGGTGTCGATTTTTTCCCTGGCGAACGATAGTGAGCCTGTAATGTTGGAAGAACCGGCCTTTGGCCGGAACATTTTTCTACTGAAAAATGTACAAATTAATCTAAAAGGGAGATCTAATGGATGTTTTTTTTTAAATTTGATGGAGGTATAGGGAGGAAACTAAGAAAAATCATAAAAAGATCATTAAAAAGGCAAATAAACGGCCCATACCCCTTTAAATACATAAATCACAGCAAGGGGGAAAACTCATGTGGGCAACTGTACAACAAAAGACACTATTGAATTACTGTACAAAGCAAACTGTACAGTACTAAATAAACACCTCATCTACAGCCAATGGGTGGGTGGGACTCGTTAGCCTTGGTCGGCAACTCATCTAGGGGAGACAACCTTATACAAATACGGGTGGATGGGACTAGTCAGCCTTGGTTGGCAACCTGTCTAGGGGAGTAAACCTGATACAAATCCGTACTGCTTACCTAAGGGTAATGCAAGTAGTGGATGGATTAGCCAAACACCACTGTAGAAAAATAGTGCTAACAAGATACACAGAGGGCCTCGGAGTTGGACGGATCCTAAATTGAGTGGTCAATCCTATAAGTCCTTCACTAAACTGGCTCGGGTTGTCCCTCTCACAGGGAATAGGTCCGCTTGGGGGCATTCTGTGTATGGCCACCCTCGTAAGGGGAGTAAGGCGTCCGGCAATAGATAGATAGATAGATCTACAGCCAATACTGTAAGCCTACACAGAACTCAAAACATAACTTTTTATTGATTATTATGTTCCTTCCAACAATCAACTATACTCCTAAAATCGATTAATGAAATTTACAAACACAAGTGGCAGTCCGTGGATTCGAACCCAGGACGCTCACACCGAAAATCAACACCTTATGCATCGCACCACGAAGACAGTTAAATAATGGTGGACACTGCCTACGATTTATTATGCAACTTCGAATCCAGCATATCAATCTAAGCATGTACACACATCCCAACTGCAACTCACGTAGGCTATGCATATGTGAATGGAAAGAGCAATTAATGGGGCCTTAACCACTAGGGAAGTCCTCTCGATAAATTACCCCTGAACCAATATCAATTATTATGTTCCTTCCAACAACCAACTATACTCCTAAAATCGATTAATGAAATTTACAAACACATGTGGCAGTCCGTGGATTCGAACCCAGGACGCTCACACCGAAAATCAACACCTTATGCATCGCACCACGAAGACAGTTAAAGAATGGTGGACACTGCCTACGATTTATTATGCAACTTCGAATCCTGCATATCAATCTAAGCATGTACACACATCCCAACTGCAACTCACGTAGGCTATGCATATGTGAATGGAAAGAGCAATTAATGGGGCCTTAACCACTAGGGAAGTCCTCTCGATAAATTACCCCTGAACCAATATCAATTATTATGTTCCTTCCAACAACCAACTATACTGTACTCCTAAAATCGATTAATTAAATTTACAAACACATGTGGCAGTCCAATACAAGTGTTTCTGTCCTCACCCTCCATTCACACACACTTTCACACACACACATCATCAGTTTCATGCTATCTATCTCTCTTTCATTAATTTGATAAGTTTGTTGATAATTGATTCATGTGATATTAAAGTGAACTTCTGACTCCTACTTTTAATTTGCCTAAAGAAAAAGAGGCTTTTCACAATACGTAGATGAAGGTCTTGATAAAAAAAAATAATAATAATAAAAAACAAAGAACACAATACCATCACATTCACCTCTATCATTAACCCTTTCTGTACCGGATACGTACTTTTCATTATACTCCAGCAATTATTAGACAATTTTAACAGCTTAAGAGGGACGTGTAGCAATTAAGAGGTTACATACTATCTTAATTACCCCTTTTAACTACCACAGATTCTTCCTGAGCTGCATAAACTCGTCTAAATATAGCTGCAATAAAACAACAGACATCCCCCGGTAGTGAAAGGGTTAAGGGGGGATGGGCGTATTTATTTACTCATTTATGTATCTTTTTATTATTTTTAAAGTTTCCTCCCTAGACCTCCATCAAGCTTAAAAAATACCCACCCGAGACCCTCCTTCAAGATAAATTTGTACATTTTTCGATAGAAAAAGCCGGTTTCTCTTAAATTACAAGCTCGCTAACGCTTAACAGGAAAAAATCGACACCTAAATGACATGAATAGTCTTAATATTGACAAAGAAAAAGGGCGAAAGGTCTTAAAATCGCCAAACTAATGGGCCCAACGTCTTATAATCTGAAAACTAATGGGGCTGAACATGACGAAGAAGGGGGACCACAAAAACGACCTACCTGTATCAGATGAGCTAACCACTGCATAAGAAACTACACTCGTAATTCAATCATGCGCATTATATTTCCATTTACAGTATAAGATCACGGAGAGGAACAGAACTTATGTGGCCAACTGTACATAATGGTAATTTCTACTGCAAGTACAGTACAGTACAGTACAGTACAGTACAGTACTGTACAAATTCCTGGATTAAAATTGCAACCTCTGTTTAAAAATGGCCAACGAATATTATTGCGGCATTTCTTGATATTATCTTTTTTAATATTAAATTATCACTAGGCCTATTATTATATATATATATTTTTTTTCCATATGCCAACTACTCCCTCTCGGGCATAGGCTGAAAGCCTGTACATTTATCCGTTATATATTTGAACGGTGAAGCCTGAGAGGTCTCGTTCCAGTCTAGGGAGCGAGACATGTGAAGTACTTTCAGTTGCAACCAGCCCCTGTCATCTTGCCTTCGCAGGATGCATGGAGCTTGATTGTTCACTCATGGTTTGAAGCAGCCCTATCTCTGAAGCTGCTTCATCCCAGTGTTTCACTGTCTCACCTCCTAGACTCGGACCCTCACTCTCAGAACGCCACCTATTGAGCTATTAACTCACTAGGCATTGCCCCCCTATAGCCTATTTTGAATATGGGAATATTCATACAGTGCTATTTAATCAGGGAACAATGAGGGTATTTTTTTGGCGTTTCGGTGGGCTTTGTGGTAATGCATTGATACTAGGTACAGCACAAATTACATCCCAATAATATCTTC
>CM064545.1:34539635-34813455 GCA_032716605.1 Paralithodes platypus
TTGAAATTCAGATACCCAAACAATCTAAGAGTTTACTCGATTTAGTCTACTTTAAAAAGACATTAGCCTAACCTAACAACCTTACCTAACCTATCCTAGTATTATGGGTGGGGGCTGCCGCCCCCACACCCCCGCTAATTGTGTATTAAAACTATAAAAAACATTGATGGGATAAAGTCTATGGTGTTTACTCTGCAATCTTCAGGTTTGGCTGTCGATAACAGGAAAGTACCAATAAAAATGTACTGACTTTTTGTAGGTGAAGCTCCACTCTGATTGGCTACTAAACATCAGGGAGGAGCCTCCAAGGAGGCTAGAATGTAAACATAGTGTCCTGGACTGGCAGTACAAAAATAACTCTGATAATGTTATAGGGGAGTGAAAATCAAATTGACAAAATAAGAAAAGTAGCCCTTATCCGCACATCAGTAAGGTCCCCTGAGTAAGGTAAGAGCGAAAAAAAATAATTGCACGAGACAGGAATCCCGTAATCGAGGAGTAGTTGTTCTGCAGAATACCCGAATCCCGTAATCGAGGAGTTGTTGTTCTGCAGAATAGCCCGGACTTTTCGCACTTCAAGTTCCGGACAGGATTCTCGGGTAGAATGCAGAGTTCGGGCGTACCGCTAGCCTTGCTTATACTACGCGGAGCGGCGTCGGATGCTTGCCATCATGTTCCCGTCTATTATGACTGCCTTTAGATACAATAATATGTTAAGGGGGGGATTTGCCCCCCTCAACCCCCCATGAAATACTGTCATCATCATATATATTACCAGCAGGGGGCAAATATCCGAAAAAAAATCGACGTCAAAAAGTTAACCGCGGCGATTGCCCTATGTAAACAATGAGTCGGTCAATGACGACCGTACGCCCGGAATCTACATCCATCCCGAGTTCTCCCACGAGTACTACCGAGTAGGCCAGGGCCTAGTCAGGTTGGGCGAGGTTCTACTGTATTTTCTTTAATACAGTACGAGCAACATTTGGAACAACAGAGGGATATTCGGTTAAAATTGAAGACAACCCGGATACGAGCCCCATCGATAATTATCAGTGTTCTAGAAATTTCATGGACGATACTATGTTGGTGTAGGCCTACATGTAATTACCGTCGCAAATTCACTATAAGTAAAATACGAGAAACTGTTGGATTGTTCACCGATAAACAGGGAACGTGAGCTGGGTTCAGACCGTCGCGTACCCATAAACAGGGAACGTGAGCTGGGTTTAGACCGTCGCGCACCCATAAACTGTGATAAACAGGGAATGTGAGCTGGGTTTAGACCGTCGGTTAGTTTTGGGTTAGGTTAGGTGAGGCTAATGTTGAAAATACTAAAATGCGACAGTCCTCGGTATTAAACACTGTAGCTAGGCCCTATTAGGCTAGCCTAGTAAAAACGCTGTCCGGGGTCTCTTCAATTTTTACCGGATATCCAGTATAAGACCTAGGCTACTCAGTTACTGTATTCTAGTTTTACACTGGGTCTAAGTTATGAGGGCAGAATGCCCTTATAGCCTAACCTACTGTAATCCATTTCTGCATAGGCTACTGCCACCTATACCACGTAACCACATCACTTACCTCGTTGTACCTTCCTGTTAGGCCTAAATACAATAATTTTGTTAGCTCGTAGCCTAGGCCTATATGTGCACTTCTGGAATAATCCCTATAGGCCTAGGCCTAATAAAAATAAAAAATAAAATAGGCCTAGGCTAACATTTGTTGTTCTGCAGAATTAGGCCTAGGCCTACCTAGCCTAGTTTAAAAAAAAAAAAAAAACTAAACTAAACGGCAGGCCCAAAACTTGAGAATTAAGCTAGCTTTCATATTAGGCTAAGCTACCAGCTTCATGAAACCTAGGCAAAGCTAAGTTGAAAGCTAGCCAGCCTAGCACTGCCCGGCTGCCTAGGGTAGCCTAGGCTATATGATTTTGGGATTAAATTATTTCTAGTGATCCTTTTCCTAAGCTTTAATTAGCCTGCCTAGGCTAATTCCAAGCAGTGCCAGCGCACCGTAGTTACCGTACCGCCCGAGAGCAGCTCTCCCATGTTGTCAGAATAGCCAAATTGTTGAGAGTAATTAATCCTGCATTTTTTTTCCATTCTACAGTAGTCATATGTCTGTCATTTACTCATACCATCATTAACCAACAGACCTGCTATGACTCTGATTAGTAAGCTCAGTCTAACTTACTGTCAAACTGGCCAGAAGGTGAATATAGAGGATATACGGGGACTATTAGCGAGGATCCTACTTCCAGTACACTGACACTGACACTACCGCGGCGCTGCCCGCATCAAACTTCCATCCCTGCTTCCATCATGGGCCTGCCTACTTTTTACAGTACCAGCCATGTTGTAGGCCTATCCCTTGTTGAGTGGAAGCAGTTCTAGCTAATCTATTGCAGTTAGTTGATCGTATTTCGTCAATTATGCTTAGAATATTAAAATAAGACACCTAAAGCACCCAAAATGCAGCACAAGGTATTGTTTGCAACATAATCATTGAAACTAATAGTTCAGCCAGGTTCAGACAGCTTGCATGTTTCGGACAAAGTTTCGTACCTTTCCTTGCTTGCAACCACGACTTGCCCATAATAAAATTCCTTTGGAACAAGCAAGCCATAGGAAGGAAACTTGTCTCAGTTGCCTATTAGTCGTGCAATATTAACTTTCCACAACTGTTTCACATCACGTCTTGCTCTTCAGTTGGATTAGGGGACAAAGATGTTCCATGGGGAAAGGGGAGAGAAGTTTATCCTACAAATGAGATAGACAGGTAGAAACTAGCCACAAGGGCCCATCATCTATTTATCTATACACTCAGGCATATCCCGTACCCATTTTTTTTTTTTTTAGCTTGGGGTGGCTGACTCGAGACAGAGCCTTCCCCCCCAAAAAAAAAAGAAAAAATCACACATATCTAGGTTGCCCAGGAGAAGACCCAGAGACCAGGGATCACCAAGGACACTGCAGCACTCCCCTGGCTCCAGACTTCCCAGAGAAGTTCCAGTCTCAGCAGGCAGACATGCAGCAGAGTACACCCCAGTGCCCGCCCACAACGCATCCAGGCTTACTGGTATCCTTCATATATACCGGCTCCCTTGGCCAGGCGCCTAACGGACTATTACCTAGTCCAACTGGTGCGCGACCCCCTTTCCAATACGACCATGTTTTCACTTGGCTATTCACTAGCATTCTCCATTCATTCCTATTTATTACCACTTCTCTTGCCTGATCTATAGTCACTCCTCTATCTCCCAACACTTGTACTACACAATTTCTCCATCACAATGGAGGTCTTCCTACCCCTCTACCTCCCCTTGTATCTGACTCACATATTCTCTTTGTAAGCCTTTCATCTTCCATTCACTCAACATGTCCATACCAGCACAGCACCCTTCTGTTCACTCTGGCCGACAAATGTTCCTGCTGCCCCACTCTCTTACGTATCACTTCGTGATAGACAGGTAGAAACTAACCACAGGGGCACATCATGGCCATCCAAAATCCTTACTGTCATCCATAGAGGCCATTTAAAATCCTTTGTTTTGTTATTGGTATCAGTTAAAAGGTCCTTTCTTGTTTTTTATAGGTAAGCTTTGGTCACCTGATGGCAGCTTTCCATGCTGCACAGAACCTGTCAAGTCCCCTAAACCCGGAGATCTTGTTCTTGATCTTATAGGCACTGCAGATGACCAGGCATCCACTTTCGCCCTTCCCCAGCAGCAGCAAAAAGACTCAGGATCTAGGACAGGTGCCTCAAAGATTGGAGGAATACGTAGACGCGTCACATTGCAACAACACGCACATCATTGCCATTTATTAACACCTCATCTGCCCTTCTCCTAACCCCAGAGATCCCCCAAGTGGACCAGGTTGGGGGCTTATTGTCTTCTTTTGTAGTCTCAGGAAACTATTTAGGAATCCTGCACTCTTAAAAATACTGCCACAACCAATGGGTCGATCCTAGAGATCTCTTGATGAGTTTGGGGCCCAGCTGTGCATTTAAAGAGGAAACCCAGATTTGTAGGTGACCCAGTTAAGGGACTAAGAGGGCACACACACACCATTAAGTAAATTGGTAAACAAAATAGAGAAAATGTGGATGGCAGGAGGTACATAAAAGGTCCCGAGTGGCCCTTTTGATGGAAGTGAGAAATGGTTGTGTAGATTAATTCACTTTGTTTTCTCATTAAGGCCCCATTAATTGCTCTGTCCATTCACATATGCATAGCCTACGGGAGTTGCAGTTGGGATGTGTGTACATGCTTAGATTGGTATGCAGGATTCGAAGTTGCATAATAAATCATAGGCAGTGTCCACCATCCTTTAACTGTCTTTGTGGTGCGATGCATATGGTGTTGATTTTCGGTGTGAGCATCCTGGGTTCGAATCCACGGACTGCCACATGTGTTTGTAAATTCCATAAATCGATTTTAGGAGTATAGTTGGTTGTTGGAAGGAACATAATAATTGATATTGGTTCAGGAGTGATTTATCGAGAGGACTTCCCTAGTGGTTAAGGCCCCATTAATTGCTCTTTCCATTCACATATGCATAGCCTACGTGAGTTGCAGTTGGGATGTGTGTACATGCTTAGATTGATATGCAGGATTCGAAGTTGCATAATAAATCGTAGGCAGTGTCCACCATCCTTTAACTGTCTTCGTGGTGCGATGTATAAGGTGTTGATTTTCGGTGTGAGCATCCTGGGTTCGAATCCACGGACTGCCACATGTGTTTGTAAATTCCATAAATCGATTTTAGGAGTATAGTTGGTTGTTGGAAGGAACATAATATTGTATATAGGCCTATCCTGTCTGTTTTTGAGAATTTCTTTGTTTTCAGCTACTGTTATTTATATTGTCCCTAGCTCAGAATGCAGTACTTACCTAGTATTGAAGATTAGTAAAGGAACAGAAAGGGTATGCTGGCCCCTCCCCACTCACACAGAAACACCTCTCTCTCTCTCTCCCTAGAACAATCAGGAACAGGCAGGATTTCTAATGGAAAAGAGAATAAAAAGGATAGTCAGCAATGATAAAAAACTTGACAATAACTTCTGCATTGTTTGGGCTTGAAATAATGAGATACTGATGGGGAGTTGGTTGAGGAGTGATTATGTTCTCTCCAGTAACCAACTTTACTCCCAAACTCGATTAATGAAATTAACAAACACATGTGGCAGTCCGGGGATTCGAACCCAGGATGCTCACACCGAAAATCAACACACTTATGCATTGCACCACGAAGACAGTTAAAGAATGCTGCACAAGCCTACGATTTATTATGCAGTTTCGAATCATGCATACCAATCTTAGCATGTACAAACATTCCAACTGCACTATCGGAGGCTATGCATATATGTGAATGGAAAATACAGTATAGTAATCAATGGGGCACTTAACCCTATTATCTGAAACACTTTTGCAAGCACTCAGTTGTGATTTTGCTTGGGTGTTGATATACATATGAAGAAGGTCGAGGTGGTTGGTCATGTGATGCGAATGAATGAGGACAATTGGGTGAAGAGGAGCATGAGTGTGGCTGTAGGAACTTAGAAGTGCAGCATGAATGAATATACTGAAGATGAGAGATGATGTCTTACTAAAGGACCTCAAATGTGGCTAATGTAATGCTGCCTTTTGGTAAACAAAATCACACATACAATCACCTCCCAAAGACTTTATATAATTATGCAGATGATGCATTCCTAAAATGGTGAAAAGACAACAAATCTAGTGATGCTTAACCCTTTTCACATGGGTGACTTCTTCTTCAATATATTCTGCTAAATATTTGTATGTATGTATGCATATACTCAGGCACATAGCCCATAGCTGGGAGTGGTTGACTCAAGACAGAGCCTGAACAGGGACAACACAACACAAAAACACAAAATACAAATTCACATACATCTAGGTCGCCCAGGAGAAGACCCATACGCCAAAGCCCATTTGGGGTCTTCCAGCAGATTCCCAGGTCCCAGACCTCCCGGAGAGGTTCCGGTCTCAGCAGGCAGACACGCAGCGAAGCTAAATATTTAGTAGATTTAATACAGTTTAGTAAGACACTGTGGTAGTTAAATGGTCAATTGAGATAATTTGTAGACATTAAATTCTTAGAGGTCCATCCAAAGGTGAATACAATTGTCTAATATTAGTCTAAATAGAATGAAAAGGTTATCCCCAGTACTGAAAGGGTTAATATTTATAAATACCATAAAATTCTCAGTGCTCAACCATGATTCACAAACTAGAAGTTACACAAATTTCATACACACACTATTACAAATTTAGATTATAATGTAAAACTTGCAAAATAAACAAACTAAAACGACACAAGATAAATGCAAAAGAACTGATCAAAATCGCTATGTGGAAACGACGCTTAATAAAATAAATTTTTGAAATAAAAGAACACAATATAATATTACAATATACTTAAAGTTAAGCATGGAATAAATCAATAAATAAACTGTGATAAGTATGTTTATTTTTAACATTTATTATTCCATGAAGAATAACTTATTAGAAGATACCGGTATATATAGGTAGGAGATATATGATACAAAAGTTATTGGAGTATAATAAAGGAATGCAAGTACTGTACAAGCGTACTGTATACATAGCTAACAGTTACCATGTAAGATAAAATACACTAAAAACATTAGCTAAGCATATTATTGTAAGGAAATTACCATAATGTTACATGGAAGTTAACAAATACTGTAATACCATACAACAGAGTTATTCTGAGCATACAGGGATTACTTTAACCCCTCCAGTCCCAGCGCCGTACTATATAAACGTCAGTAGATAAGTAACTCCCCAGTCCCAGCGACGTATATATCCGTCAGTAATGTACGTTCCTTGTAACTGCCTGTACCAGTTACCACGACCTTTTGAGCACTGCTCCCGTGTTGGCAACACTTCTCAGCTTAGTTTCCCAGTTTTGGTTTGTTTGATTGGCAAGTTTTACATTTTAACTTATATGAGACCCACTGAAGGGTGACAGAGCCAGTGTTGCCTCATCTTTGGAGGTGGATAGGTGGTCTCTCCTGCCATTTTTGCCACATTGCTTGGGACTGCTGGGGACTTTTATTACTGTATCCTACGGTACAGTACGGGTTAAGAAAACGGAATAAAAAAATCCAATACATATAAAATTGTAGAGGGTTTGCAAGCCATTGTTTTCACATTCAATTGATGTTATCCATTTTATACAAAATAGCTCTGTTTTACGGAATGAAGGCATTTGAAATACATAAATATAAATACTGTATTAATGATAAGAAATAATTTAATGACATTAGTATTACATGTTCCTATTTTAGTAAGTAATAATATTAATGACAAAAACAATGATAGAAAAATAAATCTTCATTAACCCACTGAACCCCAGCGACGACGTGTCGTCGTCAATGTATGTAACGCTAAACCACAGCGACGACGTGTCGTCACAGGTACTCCTGTCCTATGGCACCTAGAGGGCTCAGATTTGTATGGGAACTGTGTAAGTATCCCACGCAACCATGCCGATGGTTGAAAACTCCTAAAGTCCAACCGCATGAGCGCGCAAAAACTGGTATTTTGGGTGTATTTGCCTTCAATTTTTTTACTCTTGTAAAATACTTTCGGGGGCTCCGTAGGACCAATTTTTAACCTTTTTGATCGTTTTTTTGTGGTTATTCCTTCATTCCTAACCCATTCGCTATTATTTCTGGAAAAAAACAAAAAATCAAATCCTGCCGGTCCCTGGTGGTAGGCCTACATTTATTTATAACTAGCTGGGGCTCAGTGGGTTAAATGACAATATCAGCAATAAGATATGTTGTTAGTATGTACTGTATATGTATTTGATTAATACTATATTTTATTTGGGTGAGTGCTGGTCCTATCCAGATTGAGGTTTGGCATGTCCAACCATCGCTCGGAGTGAAGTAAAAATCAAGGTTATTGAAAGCTTGAATAACTGTAACCCTCCTTCCCCACCCCCCCTATTTTGATAGTTGTTCAGGAATTCAAGTTTTTTATCCCATTGGGTTGTACTCCACTATTTAAAAGGTGGGTGGAAACTTTGACTTCAGACTGTACAATAGTCAGCATTAAAAAAGTTACACCCATTTTAATCTTTGCACCTTTAACCCTTGTCTAGCGGGGGGTCTGTGGCCATTTTGGGCCTTTTCAGGCCATTCTGACTGCTATATCAACCATCAGCATGAAAGGAACTGTAGTGTGCCGAAAACTAGGCGGAAATTGCTACACAATGACACCACATACAGCTACGTAGAACTCGTGGAGCCCTGACAGTGTTACCTCAAAGATGGAAGTTTAGCTGATTTTGCTACATTGTTCACTTTTCGCTAACTATTGGTCACACTGTCATCCACCCGTGCGGTGGGGGAACTGGAGTTAGTGTGGGCCGGGAGGCCACAGATGTCGGACGTATGGTTCATTACTGTTCCACCCATTTTTCACCCGTTTTCTCCCAGTTTCTTTCACTCGACTTAAGTCGAGCGCCGCTAGTAAAGGGTTAAAGCCAACTTCTGAAGCATCTGGTAAATACCGTAATAAAGTACTACCGGTATATCATCTTGTTTGTGTTTGATACAAATTCACATGTGTGCGTCGCTATTAATGTTCACAACTAAATAAAAATCACAGCAGGAGGCCTACTGACCTACATCGGAACTTCAAAGATCTGCATCTGATCTTATAGCGCACTTAGAATACCTCCTGCTACATTATTACCTGATTTCATAGGTAACTTAAAAATAATGCAATGGTTTCCAACTCATCAATCTTGCACATTAAGTCTGGGCTCAATGAAGATGTGAGAATGGTGCTGTAAATTAACCCCTGCACTTGCATATTTACAAAGGATGGACATATATGGTGAAATATAGAAGTGTTGTTTATATTATAGAACTTGACCATACACGACCAACAAAGTCTTACTATATTACAGACTTCTACCTGCACATTAAATTTCAATAACTAAAAACTGTACAATATAACCAATGCCATACAATACTTGGAACTGCCTTTCCAATGGTAGTTGATAGCTTAATCTTAAATTCACACTAAAAGTTTCCATTATTCCAAAGAAACCATATTTGTTCAACTTAATCAAGCAAGATCATTCATCCTCACGTTACCTAATAATATACACGTGGAAAATCGCAGAGGGTTTAGTACCAAACCTACATACTCCGATAGTCATGAAATTCAGTGATAGGAGAGGCTGGGAATGCGAAATTCCCCGGATGAATAACAGGGGTGCTATGGGCTCTCTGCGAGAGGGCTGGTTATCACACAGAGGCCCACGTCTCTTCAACAAACTCCCACGGCGAGTAAGAGACATGAGGGACGTCTCGTTAGACAACTTCAAGAGAGCCTTCGATGTCGAACTGCAAAAAGTGCCAGACGAGCCCATCCTCGCGAGGGAGCGAGCTGTCGCTTCAAACAGTCTACTGCACCAAAATCACCACCCATAACGAGGGGCACCGCGCTCCTTGGTGCCGCTAGAAGAGTGGCGAACACATCAAAAGTATAAGATCATTCATCCTCTAGCAATTTATATAAATTTATGTGAATGCAGATTAAGAAACTACTACATCTCTGCTTCACATATATTTATTTCATAATTGACGGTATTTTCCGTTATTAAAATGTCAAAAATGGATAATGAAAGGCTTACGAAGAGAGTATATGAGTCAGATACAAGGGGAGGTAAAGGGATATGAAAACCTCCGTTGAGATAGAGAGATTGTGTAGTACAAGCGTTGGAAGATAGAGAAATGACTGTAGAATAGGCAAAAAAAAGTGGTAATGAAGTAAGAATGAATGGAGAATGCATGTGAATAGATGAGTGATAACGCGGTCATTGGGAGAGGGGGTCGGACGCCAGTTGGACAAGATAATAGTCCGTCAGGCGCCTGACCTGGGGAGCCGGTATATATGAAGGGTCAAGCCTGGATGTGAGGTGGGCGGGCATTGTGGTGTGCTTTGCTGCGTGGCTGCCTGCTGATACTGGAACCTCTCCGGGAGGTCTGGGGCCGGGGGAGTGCTGGAGGCCCTTAGTGATCCTTGGTCTCTAGGTCTTATCTTGGGCGAGCTAGATATATGCAAATTTATATTTTGTTTTTAATGTTGTGTTGTGTTGTCCCTGTTCGGGCTCTGTCTTGAGTCGGCCACCCCCCAGCTAGTATATACATACTGAGTATATACATACATACAAAATCAAGTCACAGTTCAGTAATCAAGATAGGGACATGACAATTTCTCAGCTGGTTAAGATAGAGTATAGATATATGTAAAGCCTAGTGAACTTGCATGTAAAGACCATCTCACTACTCCATAGAGTGTCATAATGAGTGGAGTTTATGTCCAACTTGCCCTTGAAAACCATCAACAAGAAACAAGACATCTGTAAGTTATGACATGCACTTTTTCCCTCAAATTTGATATATAATCAACATTGGACTGGCAGCTTGGGAGGTAAACTTATATTCAATAATTCTGTCACATAAATTAATCAATCTTCAGTCTAGTTTCAGATACCAGTGCTAAAGAAAAATATTGATAATGTAATATTGACCACAAAAGCTTGTGTGATACCTAACACTAGCGCAAGAGTAACAATGTCGGCTGTCAGGATTTGATAGTCATAGGGAGTGCAATGATGCGTTTGTATTATTATTGCCAAGCTTTCTATATTTAAAAGTCAACCACAATATAGTAAGGGTATATTCTTAGTACACTAAAATCTACCCTGGTTGATGCGAACACAGCCAACCACAATATGATAAAAGTTATTATCTTTGCCTGCTTATATCTTTCCCACTTGGCATTATTAAGTGAATGTGGTGTGATGTAGGTCTATACTGCATTTACCAACCACAAAACAATTAAAGATATACCATTCTTCTGGACAAATCCATCTTTCACACTTTTTCTTTGTATTTTTATTACTATGTCTGAAAGATTGGGGTGATAATCTGAACTGGTCCAGATATTTTCCTGTCTTTTGGACTTTGTCCAAGAGAGGTAAATGTCCGGAATGAATAACATTGTTGAAATTTAGTTGTAGAAGAAGTAGTAGCTTGGAACTACCTCATTGATTTGGATTTTTCCCCATTTCTTTCGGAATTTGTCCAAAAACAGTTAGTTCAAGTCTGGATTGGATACGGTACCAAGTCAGAATGCCTAGGGATTTCGGATCCCCAGGAGGGTATCTGATTTTTATATACAGTTTTCTCTACCAACTAAAATTTCCTCTTCTTGATATACAGTATTGTCTATCAGCTAAAATCTGCCCCTCTTGGTAGTGAGGTGTGAACGAGGTGTGCCGTAGCTCTGTATTCCCGCAGCACAGCGATCCTGAAGTGTAGCGGTGTCCACCTTGGGGGTGCCATCGGAGGAACGTTTGCGTGGTGGTGTGGGGGGCACGGCATTGGGGTCTCGTTGCTTCAGGATCTCCACATCTTGGAATACCACTTGCGTCCCACCACCCGCCGTTGGTAAGATGTTACCCTGGTAGAAACACACCAATCCCCTTTTAATATGGTGTTAAATAAAAATTAAATTGTAAAACTTGCAAAACAAACAAACTAAAACCAAAAAAATGCACAGTATGAAGACAAACACACTTATAATAAAAATAACTATGTGGAAATAATACATAACAAATATAGCAAAACAATACTATAATAAAACATGAAACTACAATAAAGGTTTTTATAAACCAGCATAGAAAGATTCTAAATTAAAATGTAAAACTTGCAAACTAAACAAACCAAAATTCGAACAAAGACAATATAAAGGCAAAATAACTAATCAAAATCGCTACTATGATATGAAGATAAACAGGAGCTAGAAATGTAAAAATAAATATACTGAAAGCCTATTACAGAATAATAAATTAAAGCAGCGGTGTCATAAAGAGGCTCCCATAGTCAACACCAGGAGATAGGTTACTTAAGTTACTGAACCAGGGAATCGAGTATAAATTTTAGTGTCTCAGGACACATTTCTCTATCATATTCATTATAATTTAGTTGAAAGGGATCACATTAGAAGGGAATATTGGTCAGTACTATATGATTAATGGGAATTTAGTATATGTTGAATGAAAGTTCACTATATAATTGTTAGTTTAAAATTACATATAAGTACATTAGAAAGAGAGCATCACAAGATTCACAATGGTGTAGTTACGCTGAGAATAAATGAGGAAACAATGCAAAACATACCAGCTAATAGGTAAACGATAAGATGCTAAAAAAAAAATATATATATATATATATATATCTGTATATAAAGTATTACAATTCGCAAAACAGCACACGTATACAGAATGATGCAATAGGTAGCAAGCATATTTAGTCATTTAGATTTTTACACACGAAACACGCAGGCACGGCAGAAATCTTGGCAGTCTGTAATAAATAATGCAATAACAGCAGTAATATTGGCACCAGCATTTACTTTGCAAGGTCTAATATACAAATACCAGTAACCAGCTGAAAAAAATGGCCCGAAGCAAGCTATTCTATCTATTTACTCAGGCCCAATCCCCACTTTTCTGATTTTTTTCCTTTTCTGTTTTCCTTGGGGGGGGGGGGGATTGGGTGACTCAAGACAGAGCAAGAACAGGGAAAACATAACATAAAACAACAAACACACAGACAAAACACAAACATCCGAAGCAAGAACTTATCGATAACATGCACCAATTTCCTTATACAGTACAAGCTTTTGACTCCATGCAGAATGATCAGCTAAGTATGGTCTTACCAACTTTTTTTTTTTAACTTGTCAATAAGTTGTGCACTCCCTTGATGACAGGGTAATGCATATATTCATATTAACACCAACCCACCAATTAACTTAGATAAACCCAATTAACGAAATCAATGAAACTAATTAATACATGTGGTACTCCAAGGATTCGAACCTAGGATAATCACACCAATACAAACTATTACTAAAGCTGACCACCTTCACTCCATTACCTACTAAATTTGTTTTTACTGAACTAGCATCATCTAATATAACCTATCATGTACAGTAGCAACAATCCTCACTAATCTAAACAACAAAATTAAGCCCTACAATCAGTTATCTAGCATGCACTACCACCAACAACCATGTACAATAAACCTACTCTCTCTCAAACTCCACAGATCCGGACACCCAAAATATCTGATTACTGTCGTTATGTCCAAAAGAGAAAGGTAAATGTCCAGATATCCGAGTATCCTGTTCAGATTATCCCCCCGGCCTTTTGGACTAAGTGTGAAGACGGGTGTATCACATGTCCAATAATGTTGTGCTTCCGGACAGGGACTTTCCACTACAATATTATAGTCTGTTTCTTTTCAACTGACGGTAAAATGAAAAACTTTCCATCAAAATTTCTCGGATAATTTGAATATTTTGCAGTGAAATATGGTGCTTATCATATAACTTGGTCTTAAAATGATGCAGAGACACAGTAATTTCATATTTTACCACTAAGTATCATAAAAAAATAGCTAAGGGACTCAATTTATCGTCCGCTGAAAAGAAACAGAGTATAGTCACTAGAACTGCCCCCACTAACTTACACAACTTCGTCTCCCATTCCCTATGAGAGTCCTGGTGCTGGGTGGTGAGATAACATAACTTACATATATATCTTACCTAACATGCACTACTACCAACAAATTTAACAAACATCACCAATCCTTAATCAAATTGAATTCTATAACCCTCCTTGACTACCTACTACCCTCCTCCACCATGCACTAAAACTAACAACTGCCCGCCCCGAGCTACCTTATACAACTTTGTCTCTAGTTCCCCGTGAGAGTCCTGTCGCTGGGTGGTGAGACAATAGCCCTGAGAGGCGGCTAAGTCTTCGGTGCGGACCCTGGTCACCGAACGTCGTCTCGGGAGGTTTGGCTTCAATACTGTGCCCATAGGTACCTCCTGTGTTTTTGTATAGTCAATATTTGACTTAGGATTTTAAATTGATAAAGTATTCCTTACAAAATAGAAAATGTCATCATTCATGCTTGCCATTCTATTATACAAAATTAACATATAAATAACTAGTGCTGCTGGAACTAGTGCTGCATTTAACGAGAGACAGCACATTTTATTTAGAAATAGCTTATCAGGAGAGAGGAGATTGAGAGAGAGAGAGAGAGAGTGAGGAGGGGAGGGAGGAGCGAGAGAGGGAGAGAGAGAGAGAGAGAGGAGCGAGAGAGATGAGAGAGAGAGAGAGAGAGAGAGGGAGGGGAGAGAGGAGAGGAGGAGAGAGAGAGAGAGAGAGAGAGAGAGAGAGAGAGAGGGAGAGATGGAGAGAGAGAGAGAGAGAGAGGAGAGAGAGAGAGAGAAGAGAGAGATGAGAGAGGAGGAGAGAGAGAGAGAGGAGCGGAGAGATGAGGAGGAGAGAGGAGAGAGAGAGAGAGAGAGAGAGAGAGAGAGAGAGAGAGAGAGAGAGAGAGAGAGAGAGAAGGCTAAAAGTAGGCAATGTCTCATTCAGTAATTTTTCAGATTAGAGAAAATTAACACATGAAAATATCTTCGTATAGCACCCAAATCCAGTATATAGGCTGCAGATTTGTTTTAATAATAGCGCCATCATTTGTTCACAAGATGAATACTGCATACAGCCATTCTCAGTATAAATTAATGTACACTAACTCAGATCTTGTCATGTGTTAGTAATATCAATATCATAGTTATACACATAATGTTGATATATAATTTATAATGTAAAATATGCAAAATAAACAGCCCAAAACATTGACGATACACTATATAGACAAAAGAACACCACATTTGTACACAAGATTCATCGGGAAAGTCCGAGGTGTAAATTCCATTGGTGAGCGACACATTTTCTTGATATGATAGGGTGTTTTAAATGGTAGAATAATGTTGACTTAGCTACTTCCCATTATTATACTATTGATAGGTACAGTTACCCTCACATCCAGCTGTTACAAAGCTACATTTAAGATTTAATGCTGTTATTATAGCTATGTCTCTGCATATACAGCAATAGGAAACTTGTAAATTAACATTAACAATCAAAAGAATTGTTAATGGCTCAAGAAGAATTGGTTATGGCTCAATATTTTGTTTGTAATTACATACCGGTAATTAGCTGAAATAGTACGTACCGGTATGTATGTATAATGTATATACACAGGCACATACACCATAACTGGGGGTGGCCGACTGAAATAGCATTAATGAAAATAGTTCTGTACCAGTCGGATATGTTTGGGCAACTGTACATGCATATTTGTAATACTGTCCCATACATCTACTTAGTTCTACATCCCTGGTTAAAATACCGTACAGAGCTATACTAACCCTATAAGTATTTGACGATGCTTTTTCACGTTATTCTGGCTAACATTGGATGATTTTACTTGGGTTTGCATGGCCCTCTAGGAACCAAAGGGGTAAAAAGTATCTCAAATAACCCTGAATTATGAAAGGGTTAATGGCACGGCTTATGGTTATTCTTTATCCCAAATTAAACTAACATTGAATAAGGCCACACCTGTACAGTATTTGTGTGTTTTAATTACTCAGTTGTGGACAGGATCTTCCGCACCAACTTTTGGAAGCGTAATTATAATGTAAAACTTGCAAAATAAACAAACCAAAACAGGGACAACACAATATAAAGGCAGGGACGACACAATATAAAGGAAAAAGGAACTTATCAAAATCGCTATTAGCAAAATAAAATAAGACACTGGTGAACTATATTCATAAACTTCTTGATCCATAAAGATCAAACTACTGTACTGTACTGGGATTCATTAGTTACAGGCAAGCTCACCATTTTGTTTTTATCAATAGTTGTTCACAGTTCAAGTATTAATGACCACAACTATACATTGATTGTGTAGCACCATATCTGTTTAGCATATTGTTTTAGATCCTCCACAGAATAAACATTAAGTAACAATTAAAATGCACAACTTGCAAAACAAACAAACCAAAACAGGAACCGCAAATTATAGAGACAAAGAACTTATCAAAATAATATATTATGTTATGATCTTACGTTTGCGGGTCGGTGATCTACCCAGAGTTCGTTGCCTTGGGATCGGGAGCGTCGATGTCTCAGGTTTACTACGGCCGGACCCTGAAAGAAACGTCTCTACTATATGTATCTTTACTATCTTCATCACCACTTTTATCATTACAGTAATATCTTTGGTATCATTACCAATTTCATTATCATTAAAATGTAAAACTTGCAAACTGAATATGAGAAGGATTACAGGGAAATCAATATGAAATGGCACAGTAGTGGCCATTTTATCACCTCCCAAGACATAAAGAGAACTGTGTAGAGTAATTTTAAATTGACATATTTTATAACCATGATTATATAAAGCAACTTTGTTTGTGACCTGTTTGTCCAATGCCAGCCTGATACTCACACTAAGGTTTTCAGAGGAGCCTTTAGAAGTATTGGGGTCAGAATTTGTGCGTGGTCTGAGGCGGGGGGTGATAGGAGGGGGGCCGGGGCCGGGGTCGGGGTCGTTAGTGGTGGTGGTGGTGGTGGTGGAAGGGGTCCCTGGTCCTCTTGGTGCTGACCCATCCAGCAACATCTCTTGCAGAGCCTTTACTTGGTTTTGGAAGATCTTTGACTGTCCACAAATAAATAACAAGATTAAAATAAAATTATGCACTGTAATATTTTTATTAACTACCAGTAACTCTCTCCCAGAATCAGTCTTTCCCTCTTCCTATGACTTAAATTGCTTCAAACTCCGTGTGTCCAGGCATTTTGGCTCGAACGTCCCTTGATTTTGGCCCTGTCACTCTTTCAACTATGGGGGAGGCACTCGCTATAGGCAGTTATGCCTTTTGCCTCCCTCAATCACATAGAGAAAAAAAAAAAAAAAAACTACAACAATAGTTTCAATAGCTTTATATAAAAACAAGTATTTACTAAGTTTCTGTCTATTTCACCAATATATCAAAATTTTGCTAATCTACAAACAGTGTATGTCATTCAAACTCATTTTACTATTTCTACTACAAATAAAAACAATACAAATTTGTGCATACAGTATATTAAAATAAAAATGTCAAAAAAATTATATTTTTTTTATTTTCTTCCATAAATATGCCGATTTCTACATTAGTAAGCTATTATCAGTAACAAAGTCAATATGATGGGCTGGTCTATCAGAGTGAGAGCTGAGCGATCTCTGCAATACCCATAGCTTACTCTGACTGTTCCTTTTACTTATATATCTTCTAGATCTCAAGTGATGGCGTCTTTTCCGTGGATTGACCTCCCTACTGCCAACCTAGAAGTTGGCAGATTGGGAGCCAAAGCGTCACATTTTCCCCTTGCCCCTCAACTTTCCTTTCATAATTGCTGAGGGGCACAGGGCCTTGGGTGGGGCTTTGGTTTCCCGGGCATTTCCGCAACCTCCTCAGCTCCCTGCCTTGGAGTGGCTTCGGTCACCCGGGCTTTGTTAGTGGTAAGCAGGGAGGGTTTTGTGGGGGCGCTCGTTTATGGCCTTGGCCTTGCTCGAGACCTTGGGGTTGTTCGGCCAGACAGCCTGGGGAACAACAACAACAACAACAACAAAGTCAATAGGCCTACACCAAATACTCTTCCTAACCAACAACAAACATAATAACATTAGCAAAATTTCAATGTTTCATGTAGTGGTGTACAGATATGTGGATATTATAAGTTTGTTGTTTTCAAAAATAAATTTCCGATAAATTTAAATGCATTTTTCCACATAGATTTTGTTTAGTGTGTTGTCATTTCGATAGTTTTTAATTTTAATCTATCTATCTATCTATTGCCTGACGCCGTGATCCCCGAAGGGGTGGCCACGAACGAACCGCCCCCATGCACCTCTGTCCCCAGTCAGTCGACGCCCCTCCCCCCAACCAGCACCGCCCTCGTTCATGTACTTCGTTATATTAATTTGAGTAGTAACTTTTGAGCTCGTTTTCAAGTTCAATATTTTAATTTATAAAAACAAGAAGAGGTGATGTGTGACACTACCTTCTGCTGAGTGAGTCTAACATTCATGTCGTTTTTGAGTCGCTCCTTCTCCTGCTCCAGCTTGGTCTTGAGTTTGGCCTTCATGCGCTGCTTCTCTATGTGACCCTGGATCTTGGCCATGTCTCGTTCTTCCTTCTGATTAAAATATAAGGCCGACCGGTTCTGGGTTAATTATAAAATCAGATGAGGTGTAATAATAGCTGTAACTCAAGATGGATAAGGGTTATGAGTTAGGTAAGGTATATTCTGAAAGCTTAGGGCTCACTAGCTCTTTATCACTTAAAATATTTTGTGCATGTGACTGCAAAATATGTTCCCCCTGCAAGCTAAGAACTGTGGAGATGAGTTATTTCAGAATGTGATTTGATTCAAACAGGTTCGATGGATTAAGTACAGTAACAGGAACGTGTATTGTCTTTTGAAATTTAAGAGTGAGCTTTGGACCTTGAATAATGTTGTTAAATGGATCAAGAGAAATATTTTGCGTTACGTAGGGCGACCTAGATGTGTGTGAATTTATATTTTGTTTCTTTATGTTGTGTTGTCTCAGTTCTGGCTGTCTCGAATCGGCCACCCCCAGCTATGAGGATATGTGCCTGAGTATATTCATACATACACCCACGTGAGAAAAATGGTCAAGGACAGATTACCAAGAAAATAAGAAAGCATAGAAAGATACAGAGAAGTCAAGTGAGAGTGACAGCTGGGTAGTGGAAAATCAGCAATGGTTCAGGGAGAGAAAGTGGAACCATATTCAGTACAGAATGATGAATTGAAAAGATTATTACACAGCATGCAAAAGAGCATTTATGGGCATAACAGCTTGAAGGCATTTCTGCCACAGCCGTCCTGGCAGGAACCAATACGTCAGAGATGATGCATATTTACACTTGACTTGAAGTCCTGCGACGACATGCAATAGTATCTTAGGGCCTTTAAAAATCATGTGAATAAGTTTATAAGGAGTTAATATGAGAGATAAACCCCTGACAACTCACCGCAGCCTCAACCTCCACTTTGATTCCCTGGTAGTTGTTTATCTTGCGCACCAGACTGTCGTTGGCGGCCTCGGCGTTGAGCAGCCGGGCTTCCAGGGAACGGTTGGTTGCCAAAGAGTCGCGGTACAAGGCATGGACACTACTCAATTCCTTCTTTACCACCATGTTCTCCTTTTCCATGTCTGCCACCGTCGACCGGAATGTGAACACTAAAATAGAAATGCTTAGGTATGATCATGTACAGTACAGTATATCAATGTACAATCGTGGTCAATAATTCTGATACATATTTTTTTAACCTTAGCGTTAGCTAAAGCCAGCCCTATAAAAGTATCATGTAGCCTAGTGACTCAGTGGTCTGGTTAAACTAATCGTTTAAAAAAAAAAAAAAAAAAAAAAAAAAAAAAAAAAAAAAAAAAGTGCTGAATTGAATCTCATTAATGCTCTACCTCAAATTTGTATTTTGGAGGTTTCTTTACTCAGTTTGAGGCTTCAATATGTATTAGAATGAATGACCGTAACTCTACATCACACTTCTTTTTTCTCTTACGACAGTGTATATTTGATCAGTAAGTTCAGTTACTTAGAACATAACAAGATGAGATTGGTGAGGTAGATGTGTGGGGCCAAACTACAAGACAGGATAACTAGTGAAGAACTGAGGAGATGGTTAGGTATCAAGAGTATCAGTGATGAGATGCGTACTATAGGTAGCGCCAACGAACTTGACAAAAATCTTGATCCCTGACCTCTTCGTAACTCAAAAGGGCTTACAGCAAACTGACTGTAAATATCCACACCTATTACCTGGTGGACTTTTCCCAAATGATCGGAATTTCAGTCCAATTGATTTCATTCCTTTTGAGTTATAAGAAGTAAAGGGGTCCAGATTATTTTCAAGTTCGTTGGTGCTACCTATAGTAGGCTTGGATGGTTTGGACATGTGTAGAGGATGGATGAACTAAGTTGAGTGAAAAGATGCAGGTCCGTTAACGTGGGAGGAACTGCACCAAGGGACAGACCAAGAAAGACATGGGATCATACCTTACAGTCTGATCTTGAATTTAAAAACATAACCAGTGAGGCAGCTCTGAACAAGGGTGCCTGGAGCGCTGCCATTAGGACAGGAGATCGGAGCCGCATTCCACGTAGAGCACTTGGTCTTTGATTTTATACATGTATGTATAATTAATCTCACTCCAACACAATTATTTAATTGAGGGGAAAAAAAAAAAAAAAAAAATGGGTAAGGAAGGACTGCCAAAGAAAATTAATGGAAAAGTGATGGCCGTATTTTTTTGTTAGCATCCTGCAGTAGAAAATTTTGTCCTTTTACCGTACTAACTGTCTAGCCCCCCCAAAAAAACAAAAATTAACTCACTTTTATCCTTGAGGTCAGCACTCAGTTTTTCCCTGTTGTTGATGCGTTTGAGGAGGTGAGCCCTCAGTTTGGAGATGACCTCTTCTTGGTACTCTAGGTCAAAGGTCACTGGTGGCCAATCAGGAGCCAAGGCGTATAGCGGCGATAGGTCAACCTCCACATGCTGACAAAGAATACAAGTACTGTACACTCTGACACAAATTATGGCTTAACATTTTAAAAGCAACGCAGAAGAAATAATATGCAATTATTTTCATAATTATTATGAAGGGTCATGCCTGGATGTGAGGTGGGCGGGCAGTGGGATGTGCTCCTCTGCGTGTCTGCCTGCTGAGACCGGAACCTCTCCAGGAGGTCTGGGGCCGGGGGAGTGCCGGAGGCCCTTAGTGATCCTTGGGCACCCCATTTTTTGTTTTTTTATTAAATATTAGCTTAACCCCTCAAATCCCAGCACCGTATATATACGTCAGTAGATAAATAACTTCCCAGTCCCAGCGACTTATATATCGTCAGTAATGTACTTTCCTTGTAACTGCCTGTACAACCCTGTACCAGTTACCACAACCTTTTGAGCACTGCTCCCGTGTTGGCAACACTTCTCAGCTTATATGAAACCCACTGAAGGGTGACAAGAGCCAGTCTTGCCTCATCTTTGGAGGTGGATAGGTGGTCTCTCCTGCCATTTTTGCCTCATTGCTTGAGACTGCTGGGGACTTTTATTACTGTATCCTACGGTACAGTACGGGTTAACCAGACCACTGAGATCCAGAAAAGAACTCTCATAGGGCTGGCCCGAAGGATTCGATCAAGATATATAACTAAATAAGCCAAGATAGATAGGGAAGGGCAGGAGGGGAACAAATCTAGGAAGGTGAAGACACACAGACATTTCTCGCCATTTCATCAGTTCAGCCGGACCACATGAGCTCCACATCAGAGCTCTTATAGGGCAGGGCCGAAGGATGAGGCAAGAACTGCTGCACCGCAACACCAACCAAGTGATCAAGGGCGAAGAATAAAAGATCAGGACTATGGTAGAAAAAAAAATCCCAGCGAGATGCAAAAAATGCATTACCGAAGGGAATCAAGTCAGGTCGGCCACATCAGCAACCGAAGAGACAAAACGGGTCATGAGTCAAATACTGTACCTAGCCTGGCCAGGGAGACATGAGATATAGGCTGCCCGAGGACAGCCGAATGGGACAGAATAAAGGAAAAACAAAGAACGAGGAAAGAAAACTACTCAAAATTAGTCAAGCTGATGATGAAAGCTCGAGGGGAGAGGGAGGGAAATAACCCTAGCCCTCCCCCATCAAGCCCCAGTCGCCGGTACCGAAGCCCCCCAACCGCGCCAAGGAGAGTAGTACCAGGGGGGCTGGGTACCCTAGATGTGTGTGAATTTGTATTTTGTTTTTTATGTTGTGTTGTCCCTGTTCGGGCTCTGTCTCGAGTCGGCCATCCCCAGCTATGGGGTATGTGCCTGAGTACAGTATATACATACACACATTATTTATATTTTTTATAAATAGTTTAACAGACCAGTGGATTTTAGAACAAAGATCTCACAGGGCTGGCCGCTGGCCACCTTTTACAGCTATTCTAAAATACCACAAATTCTACAAACATATGGTTACATCTAATAGGCATTACTTAAGTGCACAGTGAGCTTACTAATGTCATCTGTGACAAACTTGAAACACACCTTAACCTCCTCTTCTAGCCTGCGTCGCACTTCCTTGAAAATCTGGTTAGCTCGCCTGCGGCCTGGGGGCAGCCCCAGATCGTGGTGACGTGGAGCGTTGCACCGTTGGATCTGTACTTCCGATGCCAACTCCGCAAACTTCATCACTGTCTGTTGTAAAGAGAAGGTATTACTACAACTAGATTTTTTTTTTCTTTTTCTGAATACCGGTATACACAATTACAACACAATACAAAAATATTTTACGATATCCAGCTCTGAGGTTAACCCCACATAACCATCTCACCATTCTCTTATCATTCCGTTCCATTCTATTAATATCCTCCGCTTTAACCGGCCACTTCTCCGAGGCATTGGTCATTGCACTCGAACGAGTGCAATGTCCCACACTAAGGACCACTACTGACTGTACTGCTTTTTCTTCTAGGTGCTGGCGATATTGCCCGATTGGGCAGCACTGTAAGAGGGGCTGCGGACGGTGGGGGTGCAAGCCTGTGGGCTGATGATCCCCTTCCCTGCTGCCGTCTCAGAGACAGATCTCATCTCACCCTATCCCTTTCGGGGGCCCGAGCATCTGGATGGCTTCGGTTTACCAGACTGTCTGGGGAACTACAACAATAACAACTAACACACAAAGTACACACCTTCCCTGTAAGATAAAGTAGGAATCCTTTCATGGTCAAGAGTGGCAACAGCTCTCTTAACTTCTCCCAGCCATTTTTGACTCTTAAATCAAGTCCTCTCATTTTAGCTATGGTAGTTCACCTCTCACTGTGGGATTACAGTTTACACATCCACTTTTTGAAGATTTTGTCTTGTAGTTTCTTCACTATAATGAATAGATCAGCAGTACAAAACATACAAACACTAACCACAGTCTCATCATAATCATCAGCCTTGGGGTTGATACAAACGACCATCTTGACACTACCCTCCCCGTCGAAATAGTTCTTGAAGTAGTGGGTCAGCTTTGAGTCTCGATACGGCACCTTTCGATTGCCTCCTGTCATCTGGTTCTCCCGCAGGATCTCAATGCAGGACCGTAGATTCATTAAGGAGTTGTTGATGTTGCCTGAAAAATGAAAAGAAGTAAAGGATGAGTAATTCATTATGGTCTGACCGACGAATATTTCCTACGAAAACTGCAGTCAGTAATAAATCGTGCTGCTCGACTAGTTTTTGGGCTTTCACCAAGAATGCCTACTACTGTACATCAAGCTTAATCGAATTGCATTGGTTCCCGATCAAAGCCAGAATTAAGTTCAAGCTTTGTCTTATGATTTTCAAAGGAGTTAAATTCAGTGAGCCTAAATACTTGGCTGAACTTTTGCTCTCTAAGCAGGATCAACCTTGTATGTCTCTGCAGTGACAATGATCTTTTAAGATTAGGTGAGCCTACAGACTTTGCTTATCGGTCAGCCATTGTGTCTTGAGCTTTCTCCAACATGGCTCCAAGGTTGTATAATCGATTGCCTGACTGCATTAAACAGTCAACATTTGTTAAGTCCTTCAAGAAGCATTTATCCTGAGAAACACGCCATTGATGTTTTAGAAAAGCCCACGTATGTGAAACAAAACTTTGATTCTCACAGAATTTGTAATATTTACATTATAAAACATTATTTCCATGTGCGTATATGTTACGTATATGATGAACATATGAACAGTGAAGACCAGAAAATAGGTGTAAACCGCAAATATCTAGTGAAAAACGTATATGTGTGGCGGGAGATAAGAGAGAGTGCAACATAGGTGTGCTTCCTGGGCCTGCTCGAGGCAAACTCAGTCTTCCAGCTTTGATATGTGCATGTGCAGGTGACGAAAAAGTGTGGGAGACCATGACTCTTCCTATTTCAAGCAGGGAAAGGGAGGAATGGTGAAAAGAGAAGGACAAATAGCCAATAATTGAGGAGGAGTGAAGTGGGGGGAGAAAGAGGGGAAAGGAGAGGGAGCAAAAATCAACATGAATTAAAGTACCGGTACATATTATTCAGGGGTTTCCTCTCTTACATATAACTTATGATAGTTGATGTTAACTAAATGTCTATCTAATATTTCTAGCTATCGTAACCTACCGTACAAAAAAAAAAAAACACAAAAAAAAAAAAAAAAAAAACGATAGGTTACGGTAGCTAGGAATATTAGTTAGAGTATAATGGACATTTAGTTAACATCCGCTACCGTAAATGGTAATGGTAAAAGAGTAAACTGAACAGACCTGCCTCCTTGATCCTGTCTCCCGCAGCCTTGGTCCGGATGTTACGCTCAGAACCAGCCAGGTCCACCAGGGACAATTGAGACACCGTCATGGCATTTTTGTCTGTTACTACATCCTCTCCTTGAGCATCCAATGGGGCCTGAAAATTGAGATAAAATAAAACAGGGTTATATTGTGTCGTACCAGTTTTGGTTTGTTTATTTTGCAAGTTTTACATTTTAATTCCCTATAAGATCAGGTAAGACATATTAATGTCAAAGATAGCCTTGGAGAAGTAACACTAGTTTATTAATTATAATCAAATCCTTCTCCGACCAATCGGCACATCATGCTAACCAAAAGCAGCCCTTTGCAGGTCCACCAATAAATTTAATTTAACTGCCAGTAAGCTCAGTTAAGTATTATGGTACAGAGGAAGTCCAAAGATGGTACAAGGCCAGCTTCAGTAGGTCATGTAAATGGTACTGTGATGGAGGATTACCAAGATTAGTTGATACCACTTCAGTGATTTGCATTCTCTGTACAGTGTTGCTGTTCTTGTAATTGTGGTATTGTAACGCGATCCAAGCGCTATTCAATTCCTCTAGAAGAACTGATGCTTTTTGAGAAGTAATGACCGAGTATTGTTCCTGTAGTTCCTTCTTTATGATCGACTAAAGATTATTAATTGAGATAAAATTGGGGGAATCGCAAGGTCAGTATATTCAAAGAACGGGAAACCAAGTTTGATTAAGTTTATTGAATGCCCTGCAGGAAGCTATTCTCAGGCAGCTTATGTGCAGGGTTGATGGACAAAATTTGCAGGCTGACAAATATAAGACTTCACAACCAGTTCTAAAACCAAGTCCCTTCTTTCTAGTCAATATTAATATAACATGCAGAAGTTAAAATTATGCTTACATTTCTTAATGTCTTTAGAAGTTATGTAGTGGCCAAAACAATTCAAATTTTCCTGCATTCCTTCTCATTGTCATTGTCATTGTCATTGTATGTACCTATGTACTGTATATACTCAGCCACATACCCCATAGCTGGAGATGGTTGACTTGAGACAGCCTTAAAATCTAATGAACCCAGTTTGACACACTGGTATATCTCCATTCAAAACCAGTGCTAAACCTAAGTCCCCTTCTTAGTAGAAAATTAGTAATAAATATGTAGGATTGTGAAATTGGAGTCGCATTGTCATCTATTCTTGCTTGGATTGGAGTCGTACTTGTAAGATTTCTGAATCAGATATTTTTTTGTATTCACTGTCTCCACAACCCTGGTAAAGAGAAGCTAAAGGATCACTAACCTGGACAACTCTAATGGTGAAGATGGAGTGCGACCTGGAGGATTCACAGTTCAGCCGAGTGTAGGCAATCTTACGTCTCTTCTGGCCTCGGTACAACACCTAAAAATATACACATGTAGCATTTTAGTATTTACGGTACTCATTTTGTATAGCAAGAGTCAAAGTCATACAAGGTTTTTATCAAACATTATTTATTAGGCGCGTAAATTCCTTCTGACTTTTTATTATAAATATATGTTGTTGTTGTTGTTGTTGTTGTTTTTTACCAAGCTGCCTGGCCGAACAGCCCCAAGGCCCCGAGCAAGGCCATAACCGAGCGCCCCCACAGAACCCTCCCTGCCGACCACAATAAAGCCTGGGTGACCGAAGCCACTCCATGGCGGGGAGCTGCGGAGGGTGCGGAAACGCCCGGGAAACCAAAGCCCCACCCAGGGCCCTGTGCCCCTCAGCAATTATGAAGAGAAAGTTGAGGGGCAAAGGAAAGATGTGACGCTTTGGCTTCCAATCTTGGTAGATTAGGAGGTCAATCCACGCAAGAGACGCCGTCACTTGAGATCTAGAAAATATATAAGTAAAAGGAACAGTCAGAGTAAGCTATGGGTATGGCAGAGATAGCTCAGTTCTCACTCTGATAGACCAGCTCATCACCACATGACTAGAACCCAATCCTCTCAGCATCAGCTAGGAAAGGCCCTAGAAAGCCGCCTTTGGCGGGGGGATAGCTCCCCTATTTCAACCCTTTTCGGGGTTGGGCACCCGCCTATATATGTTATTTATGATTATGGGTGACTTTAAAACATAATAAACAACAATCTGCAAAGAGTATATGTGTTCGCTACATAAATTTCGCAACACAGCTTATAAAGAAGAATTACTGAAGGAGAGGGAGGGTGGAGAGCTCCGCGATATTGTTTTCTAGAAGTCCTAAGTTACTTATGTTTCGAAACAACTGCCTCGAGCGGCAATTCCAGGCAAACCTTGCTTGGGAGAATTCTTTGATAAAATCCCAGAATTCAGCTACAAGTGCCATATTAGCCATTCTAAAGTTATAGAAAAAATATATGAGATGAGTAAAAGATACTATATAATGGCATAGCCATGTGGAGAGGATGGACAAGCAAAACTTAAAGAGAATGTCTATGAAATATGAACATGAAGTTGCTGACAGAGACATAGGGTAAGTAATAAGTCTGACAAATATAATAGTATACATGCATACAGTAATAAGTTAACTAATGTATATTATCTTATTCTATTAATTCCACTCCACACACCAAACAACTCCTAATGAAATGAATGAAAGCATGTGATCGTCCCGGGATTCGAACCTGGGTTACCACATACTGATCTTAAACACTCTAATCATTACATATGATATAATCTATTTTTTATTGATTTCACCACACCACCAAACACCTCCAATGAAATTAATGAAAGCATATATGTGATCCACCGGGATTCGAACCTGGGTTATCACACACAGATTTTAGACACCTTAACCATTACACCAGCAAGACAGTTAAAGGTTTATGCACACACCTACGACTTATTATCCATTCTCGAATACTGGATATTAATCTAATCATCTTCATATTCCCACCGCACTATAATAGCCTAATGTTTAAGTGAGAGGAAAGAATATTCATGGGGTACAGAACATATAGAACGGCCTCGCTAGAAAATATCCCTGAACCTACTGATAATCTATAGAAAAGAAAGGTTGTTGTTGTTGTTGTTGTTGTTCCCCAAGCTGCCTGGCCGAACAGCCCCAAGTCCCCGAGCAAGGCCAAGGCCATAACCGAGCGCCCCCACAGAACCCTCCCTGCCGATCACAATAAAGCCTGGGTGACCGAAGCCACTCCATGGCGGGGAGCTGAGGAGGGTGCGGAAACGCCCGGGAAACCAAAGCCCCACCCAGGGCCCTGTGCCCCTCAGCAATTATGAAGAGAAAGTTGAGGGGCAAAGGAAAAATGTGACGCTTTGGCTTTCAATCTTGGTAGATTGGGAGGTCAATCCACGGAAGAGACGCCGTCACTTGAGATCTAGAAAATATATAAGTAAAAGGAACAGTCAGAGTAAGCTATGGGTATGGCAGAGATCACTCAGTTCTCACTCTGATAGACCAGCCCATCACCATGAAAGAAAAGAAAGGTAACAAACAATACCTCAAGAGCATCTTCTGGATTCTTGACCTCCAACTCTGTAACCGAGTGGACGTACATATTGTGCTGGGCATCCTCTCGAATAATCTTGGTCTGTAGTCCCCTATGCTCACCACAATCAATGAAAAGGAGAAATAAACGGACTAAGAGCCGAGTTCAACGTAATTTGTCATCATATTTCATAAATATTAAAGACTTTGTTACTGTCAAAACACAGATTTCTTTACTTAGAGGAAAGTCAATGCCAAAGTTATCTATAGCTTTCAATCCCTAAACTGTTTAAAAAATAATGGGGATGCCAAAGAGATCAGGAGGGTTACAATTGTTAAGCGTTTAACCCGTGGACTGCTACGGTCATCTTGGAAGCCACGGTATTTAAACATGTGTAAAACCAACACTTCAAAAACCATGCCAGTGCCGAATTTTTTTTTTTGTCTTTTTACTGTGTTCGTAGAAGTTTTGGTTTGGTTATTTTGCAAGTTTTACATTATAATTTAGGTGACACATAGAAAGTAGTGGCATCTTTCCATACCACATCCTCCACTCCTTTATACCCCAACCCCCCTCAACTTGGCCTTCTATTTTGCACATGTTCTAGCAGTTCGTGGGTTAATTCTTCACTAGCTATGGAGACCATTTCTATGATTGGGTTAGAAAAGCTCTCCACGGAACACTGCACTGGCCAGGTGGCGGCCTGTGTTCTTTAAACTTTTATATTTTGTGATAAACAACTTGTAATTATTAACGTATTCCGACTCTGCTTAACTTTTTTGTGTTGAGATTATAGTGCATGTTTTGTTTGCTGTGTTTAGCATGCATTTCAATTAAGTTGTCAAGTTCCATAAATTTAACATCACCCAGAGTAAAGGTGAGAAGGAACTTCGGATGTAGCTACAGCCAGTCAAATAGTTTGCCAAAAATATTGATGATAGTTTGATTGCAATCTGGAGGGACATATTCAATATTTCAACTCAATATTTCTACAAAATGAAATAAATAGGATTAATGAAGAGCTATGAGTAACACGAGGACTGTAAAAGAAAGGTGATAGGGTCAGACGGGGTAATTTCGCCGAAAATCGCGTATTTTGACGAATAGACACTGCCACAAATGGAATTTTTAAATTTTTTATTTTTTATCTATACATTCATCCTTTCTGCTATAGATGCCCAAAAAACAAAAAAACAAATAAATAATGTTTTGGTCATGCTGCCGAATTTTTTAAAAAAGTCACCGCCGTGACCTATTTTACGCATCATCTAGCTAGTAAACTAGATAACATTACTGTATATGATTAACGGCCAGACAAAACACTAGCACGCAGGTAAAAGCAATGAAAACATTCACAAACCCAAACTGACACTAAACATGCCAATAGCAAAACATTGCACGCACACACACACACAACTGAACAGGGCGGGCAGAGATGCAAGTGTGTCACATGTGTAGGCCTAGGCGTCACTGTGTCTAGTGCGGGTGTGGACGTGTCTAGTGCGGGTGTGGAGTTGTGGACATGTAGTGCGGGTGTGGACGTGTCTAGTGCGGTTGTGGACGTATTTATTAGGCCTACGGGTGTGGAAGTATTTACTGCGGGTGTGGACGTGTACATACATACATACATAACATTTTAAGACTGAGTGTTCCACACATAAGTGCAGTTTCAGTCTCTTGTCCTAATGGCGGCGTTCCAGGCAACCCTGTTAAGGGCTGCTTCACTTGTCAAGTTCTTGGATTTGAGATCGGCGCGTATAGTCCGATCCCAGGTCTTCCTCGGTCCACCCCTTGGTGCAGCTCCCTCCACAATCACAGACCTGCATTTTGTCACCCAATTTTGTTCATCCATTCTCTCCACATGTCCATACCATCCCAGTCTACTTGTACGCATCACCTCGCTAATACTCTTTATACCTAAACGTCTCCTCAGCTCAACATTTGTTATTCTATCCTGTAGCCTGGCCCCACACATCCATCTCACCATTCTCATCTCATTACGCTCCATTCTGTTGACATCCTCTACTTTAACGGCCCATGTTTCTGAGGCATACGTCATTGCACTTCTAACACATGAGGCATACACCTTTCCCTTCAGGGGGAGAGGCATTCTTTTTCATGGTCAGGATTGGCATCAATTCTCTGAACTTCCCCCAGCCACACCTAATTCTAGCAACAGTGGCAGCCTCGGCCCCACCACCGGCAGAGATGGTATCTCCTAGGTAACAAAACTTGTTCACCAGCTCCAAAGACTCATTTCCAAAATTCACAGCCACAGGATCATCACTTAACACAAGCTCGCCTTTGCACACTACGCACTCAAATTTCTCTATTTCTGACTTATCCTTCGGCAGGGGGCCCCTTTATTCTACTACAGCGCTTACTCCCATGGTGTACCCAACATCGACAGATGCTACATTGAATTGAGTTAACGCCCACTCCCTTTCCACACACTGCACATGGGTATGCACCGCTCTTTTCCACATTGCCTCGTCTCAAACTACAATGCATAACCTTGGTTTTGTTAATATTGACTCTTAAACCCTTGCTCGCCATGCCCTCTCTCCACTTTCTGAATTTGGCCTCAGCATCCTGCATACTGTCAGCTATTAGGACTAAATCGTCTGCATAAAACAGTTCCAACGGGAGTCCGCCTCTAAAAACTCTAGACAGCGCCTCCAAGACCATAATAAAGAGGAGGGGGCTTAACACTGAACCCTGATGTCTCGTGTGGGTGCGGCGTGTAGGTTGCTAGTACAAAGTACCAGGGAGCAGCTGACGGCTACTGCCAACACTGTGTCACACGCAAACATTCACACAAATATACACACATACAAACCATCCACAAACACCCGACCATACCGTCAGATGCGCCGCTAGCCCCGGCTCCAGGCCCCGCGAAACTGCAACAAAACCTAAGCCAAACTAGATCTACAACCTAAGCCAAACTAGCTATACAATCTAAACCAAACTTGCTCTACAACCTAAACCAAAACTGCTCTACAACCTAAGCCAAACTGCAGCCAAATCCATGCAATAGTTTAGGAGATATCGGCATTTGAATGCAAATGATTAGCGCCGCGGCGAAATTACCCCGTCTTACCCTAGTCTATCTATCTCTCTACCCAGGCCCAATCCCCCCCTCCCCTTTTTTTGTTTTGTTTATAGTACCATACCTTAATATCAATTATACTCAACAACTTGACTGAAATGCCTGCCAAACTCAGTAAACAAAGCAATAACAATAATCGCAACGTAAATGTTAGCCAAATCGAGATAACTAAATAGAATCGCCATGCGTCCAACAGTACATTTTGTGTAACATAAAATAAGAGTATAATCTAATTCATTAATTTCACTATCAACAACAAACACTTCCCAATGAAAGTAATGAAAGCATGTGATCCTACCGGGATTCAAACCTGGGTACATGAGAATAACAAGCTGCACATGGGCAGTGGAGGGCACCTCTACAATCCCAATTATAAAAGCGGTTAAGGATGTCGGATAACTATTTGATTTTTACTTTGACTCTACCTTGTCTTTGCAAAAACCAAAGGTAGCAAAATAATAAACTTTACCTGGAAGGCCCCACTTCGGAAACCTCCTCCAACAAGTCATAAATATAGTTGTTATAAATCTCTATATAAGATACGAAGATAGAGAAGACATTATCCTCGTCTATGGTGGAGATGCGGGATGTGTCAGGCACCCTCTGGGAACTATCCTGGGAGCCGCTCGTGTCTCGTCTGTGGTGGGTGAGAAAGTAAACATTAGGCTGCAGGTTAGATACACTGATTTGGGCATTATATATATGTCAATTTAAACACAATCCCAGCCATATATGTATTCCTTGCATGGTCATTTTCCAAGGCATCAAATTTTGTTAACCCATTCAGAAACAAAATTTAAAATTTATTCTGGCTACTATTACACAATTTATTCTGGCTACTATTACACAATTTATTCTGGCTACTATTACACAATTTATTCTGGCTACTATTACACAATTTATTCTGGCTACTATTACACAATTTATTCTGGCTACTATTACACAATTTATTCTGGCTACTATTACACAATTTTATTAACTTTAAAAAGGGCCTCCAGCAATCAACAGGCTTCAAACTATCTCACTTAATCTTTTTTTACTATCACAGATCGTTCTTAGGCTGCACAAAATTGTCTAAATATAGCTACAATAAACTTAATAAGATGTCGCCGGTACAGTAGGGGTTAATTAGTTAGTTATGTAGAGCAGATTAACCAGACCACTGAGCTCCATAAGTAGGGGTTCATAATAATCACTACTTATCTTGTCTCTGTTACCAAGTACAGTACCGGTAACATGACTTAACTTCGGACGGGGAGATAACTTCGGACACTCTAGAAAAACTATACAATGAACCACAGTTATGGGATAAATACATGATGTTATGGAAAAACAAGTATGTCTTCGGTGTTCTTCCATAATGCAGTAATTTTTCCATAACTGTACATTATATACTTTTATCCAGAAGTGTCCGAAGTATAGCCCCCGTCCGAAGCTAGGGCATTTCACGGTACATTAGACTAATTACATTCCTCTTTACTAGCAGTATCTATACACAGTATTGCCAGACATCTTGTTCCCTGAGCTGGCCACGAATAAATCGTCTCCATGCTCCTCTGACATCTGTCAGTCGGCACTTACTACCTGATACTGTACCAGATAATAATAATAATAATAATAATAATAATAATAATAATAATAATAATAATAATAATAATCGTCTGGTTACTTATATAGCGCCCGTATCTCCTCCTTCGAGGATTCTCAAGTGCTTCACACTTCTTTAATCAACCAGAGACCATTACCCATCTCCCTTGCTCATGGGAAGACAGTAACTGCCGGCTATATCTCAGAAAAACTTTTCAATCTGAGCGGGGATTGAACGCGAGACCTGTAAGATGGGAAGCAGGCACGTTATCAACTGAGCCAGCCGGACGGCTGGTGTGGTGTTGCTTCCCTAGCAATTAAAATGTAAAACTTGCAAACTAAACAAACCAAAATTGGGACAAGGACAATATAAAGTCAAATTAAATTATCAAAATCGCTATGTGGAAACAACGCTTGCTAAAATGAAAATTATTAAATAAAAGAACACAATCCACCACATAGGGTGTACATTACTA
This sequence comes from Paralithodes platypus, assembly GCA_032716605.1. NCBI lineage: Eukaryota > Metazoa > Arthropoda > Malacostraca > Decapoda > Lithodidae > Paralithodes > Paralithodes platypus. The sequence goes on from CM064545.1 coordinate 34,572,625, forward strand.
CATGAGCAAGTTAATCTGTTTCCCAAGCAAACTAATCGCACATATAACAACGCACTATCGTCATGTTAAAGGAAGTAGTCAAGTTTGGGAAGTCCGGGACGTTCTGGCAAATTTTACTAAACTCTGCATGAATAAAGAAACTACATGTTAAATGTCAAAATATTATTTAAAATCAAATTTGCAACATGACAAGACATTAACAATAGTACAAAATACAAATATTGATAAGATATCTATACTATTACAAAATAATATATAAAATACAGTACAGCACTCACTAACGATAGTGCTATCAGGTAGGTACCTGTAAGCATAGCATGCCTCAAGTGACCCCTATCAATAACTACCCTACAAATAACCTACATTTATAGCACAAATAAACTAAGGAAATCGCAAAAGTAAGCAATTGATACTATCGACAATGAATACATATAATATAAAGACAAATAATTGCAAAATATGAAGTAACAACAGATTTAAACAAAGAGTACAATAAATCCATCTAATATATGCTGCAACCCACCTAGGCTTGGGTGGTTTGTGGTGTCGATTCCCAGGTGTAGCATCCATCCTACGTCGGTCAGAGAAGGCATCTGACTCGCTCTGTCCGTCAAAGCCATTCATTCCATCCGGCTTGAAGATGCACCGCTTGGTCTGGTATTCACTGATGCTGTTAAACACCACGTCCAGGGTCCGACGTACGATGCCTCCATCTTGTGGTGTCCCCTGGAATTAAGAGAGTTTTGACTTACAGTTGTTGTTGTTGTTGCTGCTGTTCCCCAGGCTGCCTGGCCGAACAGCCCCAAGGCCCCGAGCAGGGCCAAGGCCATAACCGAACGCCCCCACAGATCCCTCCCTGCCTACCACAATAAAGCCTGGGTGACCGAAGCCACTCCATGGCGGGGAGCTGAGGAGGGTGCAGAAACGCCCGGGAAACCAAAGCCCCACCCAGGGCCCTGTGCCCCTCAGCAATTATGAAGAGAAAGTTGAGGGGCAAAGGAAAAAATGTGATGCTTTGGCTTCCAATCTGCCAACATCTAGGTTGGCAGATTGGGAGGTCAATCCACGGAAGAGACGCCATCACTTGAGATCTAGAGAATATATAAGTAAAAGGAACAGTCAGAGTAAGCTATGGGTATGGCAGAGATCGCTCAGTTCTCACTCTGATAGACCAGCCCATCACCACATTTACAGTACTTACAGTACTACTAATGCTATGGGCTATTACTACAGACTATGCTAGTCTGTATAGTGTAAGTCTTGCTAAAGCCAGTGACCCCATAGGTAAAGAGCAGACCATTCTCTATCTCTCTAACTCAATTACACTCTCTCTCACCTGTATAGTATGTCAGGTCAGAGCCAATGACCCCATAGTTTCCAGAGGATCTACTGTAAGAAACTGTAAGAATAGGCAAACTGCGGACCATTCTTCCCAGCCAGTAAGTCGGCCACTACAGGTTTGACAGTGCAATCAAAAAGAGATCTTTCTGGAAAGACTTTTGGTCAAACACCTCATGTTAGATATTTGTAGTGCTGATCCTTCTCTTTACAAACTTCTCTATATATATAACTCGCACTTTCTTTCACCCTCTCTCCATTCTTTAACTCCTTCTATCATTCGCAAACTCCTTTCTCTCTACTCCCAGTTACTTCATAGGCTAAGTACAGTAAGCAAGAGGCAATTCTTTCTATCTCTCTTCCACTCACTCACACAATTGTATCCCTCTCTCTTACCTGCATAGTAAAAGTCTTGCCAGAGCCAGTAACACCATAGGCAAACAGCAGACCATTCTTCCCAGCCAGTAAGTCAGCAACCAGATGCTTAGCAGTGCGGTCAAACAGGTCTTTCTGTGAGGACTCTTGGCCAAACACCTGCTGGAATTTGTAGTGCTGCTCTTTCCCATTCCCACAGCGAAAGGCGAATGAGTTGGCGGGTGGGGCAAGCTGGGGAAGGAATAGGAATGATGATTCTAGGTTGATCAGTTAAATACAAATTAATATATAAAAATCAAATATCCGACAGGCACAGGCCACACAGCCTTGATACAATCCCAGCCACAAATGCAATCCTGACAAGGTCAACCAGGCTAGTTACACACATTTGCAGAAGACCTGCTCAAAATACAGAAAGAACACAAATATTTTAAATGGCTTATATACTTGCATGCACGTTTAAAGGGCGGCATGTGGTAGTGCATGTAATAGACAAACTTAAAATTCTTTGACCTGAATGTTGGGTGGTAAATGATGTGCTTTTTTTAGTAAATAGAATGGAGTGACGGAGTCATGAAAGTAATACAAGGAGCAGTGTATGTTGGAGTACCCCTTGGTAAGGGAAGGGAGTGAGTGGAAGTTCCTGTGGTATTGTTTGCTGATATGTTATGATAAGTGGAAGTTACAGGGTTTGGTAAATATGTTTGGTGCTGTGTGAAAACCAGAACCTGAAGTTTAACCCCTTATTGGCGGCGCTCGACTAAGTCGTGCACCAATTTGCAGCAAGTTAGGAGCATTATTAAGGCTTTTAAAGGGTTAAAATCGAGTGCAAATGGCCGGGAGCGCAGCGGGCCAGACAGCCGACTCCCAGGGCTTACCGCCGCCCATTAACTCATGTTCCCTGTGTTCTCGAGAGGCCGGCAGTGTAGCCAGTAGTGAGCATAGCTGGGAAAAATATACCGCTATACGCTAAACTCCCATGTTCGTGGCACCACTGCAAGAGAACCACGAGTGCTACGTAGCTCGTTCTGGTCTCATTTTGAAGCTTTTAGCGCCTAGTTTTTTGCTGAATACATTTCTTTTCATGCAGATACTTGATTGATCATTCAGGAGGGCCTGAATATGCCCAAATGAGCCCAAAACACCCCGCTAGACAAGGGTTAATATGGTAAAGAGTAAAGTTGTTTTTTTGAGGGGGATGCAGTCACAGTGTGAAGTAAGATTGAATGGCCAGGTAATGGAAAATGTCTGCTCATATACAGTAAGTATTTGGACAATGTGTTGAGTAAGGATGGGAGTTCGGAGAATGAAGTGCAAAAGAGGGATTTAGAAATGCTGAAATAAGTGACTAGGAATAGAGTGGTGAGTATGCAAGTAATGAAGTCCCTGCATGATAGTGTGATAATCACGACATTGACCTTGTTGTCACCACATCTAATGAGCATAAAGAGTGCGTCCCCCCTGTAGATGGTAAATTGAATCTCGGACAAACTGGATTTTAGGTCACGTATGGGATATAATGTTCTAAATGTATACTATAGCTTTGTCATAGAGTATTAGTCACCACAATATATGTCTTTACCGCTGCATATTAAATGATTTTTCCTTAGACTTTGTGGGTTAAATAAGGGTGATGGTGGCCATCTTGGATCAGCTGAGCACTAATATTTTTCATTTTTTTTACCGTAGTTTTAGTATTTTGTCATATTCCATATCAATACTAACCCTGCGGGGGTCTGGGGGCGGCAGCCCCCAGGTTAGGTTAGGTTGTTAGGTTAGGGTAATGACAAAAATATGGTTTTAGGGGGCATGTTTTAATATTGCAAAATAATGGGTAAATATGAATTTCCAGAAGGAAAAACACCTTAAAACACACTAATCAATGAAGTAACTGATGAGAAAAAGGATTATACTGTAATACAAAAAACACATACGTGACCTAAAATCCAATTTGACCTGAATCTCTAAGCAATTGATTTCTGGATACCTAATGGAAGAATATGGAACTGTTATGTTTTTGTGCCATATTCATACCAAGTTTTCATAATATACAGCATATTTGGTAATACAAAATTAGTATTAGCGGAGTACGGTAATGAATATGGGGAGTTTGCAATATATTGTCAGCTGAAAATAAAGAGACTAAAGTACAGGTACAGTATAGTATAATGGTAGTAATTAACAGTTTATTGGGTAAATTATCGCTGAATTTTGTCTACTGGTTGACATGAAATAAATCTTAATTCTGTATATATGTACTGTACGGTCAGCATATCAATTATGTGATATACAGTAGCTACCCGGTACATATAGTAGTACAATAGACAGATAGCTACCGGTACATTACCAGGTTCATGTATCATACCTTGACAGTGCGGTAGTCTAGTTCTGAGACACAGTCCTCCTGGTCGGAAATCTCTGGTGGCCTGATACGACAGAACACCTCCACTGGGTCCTGCTCCGTACTGCGCTGCTCCCCCAGCCGACCTGTCCTGGGGGTCGCACGGGGCTTCCGAGGAACAATTGGGGTCCGACTGCTGGGGGTAGAGAGAGTTGTGTACAGTTTTCTTTCAATTCGAGCAGCAAAATTCTCTTACCCTTACACACCGGGTGATGTCATATGAAAGGCCTATACACACCTTTTCTTGCTTTTCTTAGGTTTTCCTTGAATGGCATCTAGAGAGGGAGACTCTCCATACATTCATACTGTATAATTACAGTATACAAGTGTAAAGACAGTTTCAGTCTCACGTCTACGGTCCTAAATGGCGGCATTCCATGCGACCCTGTCATGGGCTGCCTCTGTTCTCAAATTCTTTGTTTTGAGATCAAACCGGAGTACCTGATCCCACGTCATTCTAGGTCTACCCCTATGTGCAGCTCCCCCCCACATTCATAGTCCGGCATTTCTTCATCCAGTTCTGATAAACCATTCCATGATTCTCTCCATGTGTCCAAACCAACCAAGTCGGCTCGTGCACAACTGCCCATCACTTCACCAATACTCCTAATCTTAATGCCCAAACGCCTTCTTAATTCCTCACTCGAAACTCCATCCCTGAGGTTAACCTCAGACATCTATTTCACTACCGAATCGCGCAAGGCGGCAAGTAGCAGATTGCAGAATATATTCACACACTCCAGTGCCATACCGGTACTTCCGAAATCAATACTAACAGGCATGGGTGTTGGCTGGTCCTATCCAGAGTGTGGTTTGGCATCCTCTACCCTACCTTAGCTATTTCTGTCTATCAGACGACTCTGTCTCTTTTCCTGTACTAGGTACTGGCTAGACCGCGAGATCGCCCGGTGGAGGCATTGCCGCATTGGCCCGGGGGTGCAAGCCGATGGGCTGATGATCCCCTCCCCTGCTGCGCTCTCAGAGACGGATCTCATCTCATCTCACCCTGGCCCCTTCGCCTTCGGGGGCCTGAGCATCTGGATGGCTACGGTCTACTGGACTCAGGACTGCTCAGCCAGCAAGTCTTGGGAACTACAACAACAAGAAGTTGAACGACCTGCCTGTTAGTGTTGTTCTATCTATCTATCTATTGCCTGACGCCGTGATCCCCGAAGGGGTGGCCACGAACGAACCGCCCCCATGCACCTCTGTCCCCAGTCAGTCGACGCCCCTCCCCCCAACCAGCACCACCTTCGTTCATGTACTTCCTCACTCCATCCTTCCACCTCATATTCGGTCTACCTCTCCCCCTCTGTCCCTCCACCTCGCTCTCATACACCCTCTTAGTCATTCTCTCGCTTTCCATACGTTCCATATGGCCGAACCATCTCAAGTTGTTCCTTTTCACACTTTCCAGCACATCTACCTCCACACCACACCTCCTTCTTACTTCCTCATTAGTCTGTCTATCCCTCCATGTAACTCCGCACGCACTCCTTAAGTAATTCATTTCCACTGCTCTCACTCTTGGTCTGAGTCTCTCAACCAACGTCCATGCTTCGCTTCCGTAAGTCAGTGTCGGGATTACCACACTGTCATGCAAGGACTTCTTCACTTCCATACTGACCACCCTATTTCTTGTTACTGCTTTTAGCGTTCCTACAACCCTCTTCCCCTGTTGTACCCTCTCCCGCACCTCTTCATCCATAGTCCCATCTTTACTCAACACACTGCCCAGATACTTAAAAGAGTTGACGATCTCCATAGCCTGACCGTTCAGCTTCACCTCACACTCTGTGACTTCACCCCTTTCGAAGACCATAACCTTGCTCTTCCCCGTATTTACCTTCAAATTCCGTTTTTCGCACACTGTTCCAAACTCATTTACCAGACCCTGCAACTCCCATTCATTATCACTCATCAGAACTGTATCATCCGCAAACAGCAGTATAGGTAGCTTCCACTCAATTCCCTCCCTTTTCAGCGATACACCAACATCCACTGCTCTTGATAGTATTTCTTTCATAACTCCATCCATATATACAGTAAACAACCACGGGGACATCACACACCCCTGTTTCAAACCAACATTCAGGTCAAAGAACTCGCTCTGCTCACTCTCCACACGTACTGCCGCCTTTGCACCCTCATACATGCTCTTCACTGCTTTCAGCAACTTGCCCTCTACTCCGTATATTCTAAGTACTTTCCACAAACCTTCTCTATCCACTCTGTCATAGGCCTTCTCCAAGTCCATAAAGGCAACATACACCTTTTGTTTCTTCTCCAGATACTTCTCCACAACACAATTCAGGGTAAAAATCTGATCTACACATCCTCTTCCCTTCCTAAAACCTCCCTGCTCGTCGCCTATCCATTTCTCCGTTCTCACTCTCACTCTCTCAATCACTAACCTACTGTATACCTTCCCTACTACGCTTAGAAGACATATTCCTCGGTGGTTACCACACACTCCTCTTTCCCCTTTGCCCTTATATAGGGGGACTATTATGTCAGTCTTCCAGTCATCGGGTGCACTCCCCTTCTCCCATGCTAGTTTGCACATTTTCCATACCCATTCTATCACTATCTCACCACCATACCTCAACATTTCCCCACACACTCCATCTGTTCCTGGTGCCTACGACTTCCATCTGAGTGTTGTAAGATTGCTGGATAATGGGAGAAATAACATTTTCCGGGGATTGTAACTAATTTCAACTAGGCCCTAGGCCTACTGTAGCCTATAATGATGAAAACTACCTAGGCTAAAACCAAAAAGAAAAACCATGGGAAAATTAGTGGTAGCCTATGGTAGTTTCGGTTATAGGCTACTGCTAGGCCTAATTTCCAAATTGACCATAGGCCTAAATAGCCTAATCGTTATTAGCCTAGCCTTGGCCTATATAACTGCAAATTACCCTTAGCCGAGCCGCTGCCCAATGACCGTAGGCTAGGCTGTGTAGCTGTAGGCAGGGTGTCAATCCACAAAATATGAATTGTGTTATCATTATGGTTTATTATTTTGTTATCATTATAGCGCGACGGAGCGGCGAAGGCGCGAGCTCTAGGGGGGTCCGGGGGCATGCCCCCCCCCGTGATTTTTGTGAGAATTTAGGTGTCTAAAACAGTATTTCCTGCAATCTAAAAGCAATCTAGCCTAGATGGAAAATATGGAGACCAAAATTATGTCAATTTACATTTTTTGTTTCTTAAAAAAAAGGGGGGGGGGAGCTTCTGTTATCATTATACAAAAAGTTAATTTGCGTTATCACTCAAAAAAACAGCGTTGTTTGACACCCTGGCTGTAGGCATAGGCTAGGATAGCCTAGAATAATTTGCAATTGGCTTGGGCTAAGTAATCATAGGCTATTGTTAGAACTGTATATTACCTAGTCTGTATAGCCTAGTATAGCAGGGTGTCAATCCACAAAATATGAATTGTGTTATCATTATGGTTTATTTTTTTGTTATCATTATAGCGCGGCGAAGGCGCGAGCTCTAGGGGGGTCCAGGGGGCATGCACCCCAGATTTTTTTTTTTAGAATTTAGGTGTCTAAAACAGTATTTCATGCAATAAAAAAAACAATCAAGATGGAAAATATGGAGACCAAAATTGTGTCAATTTAGCCTAGCCTACCTTTTTTTTTTTTTGGGGGGGGGGGGGGAGTTTCTGTTATCATTATACAAAAAGTTCATTGGGTTATCACTCAAAAAAACAGCGTCGTTTGACACCCTGTAGTATAGAGATGTGGGAAGGGAATAGGCTACTTTTGTTTATCTTAGAACTTCCTAGTTTAAATGGACTCTTTGGAGTGCCCTTCATAGAAACAGTATTACACATTTATTCATGACAATCTTACAATACCAATATCAACACATCACACACCTTAAGTAACACGTTCATAATCAAGTACATAAACACAAATATTTATCTTCAAACGGACACACGGGACTGTTCACATAACCACTGTTTACTTTACACCATACGAGATTACAAACAGGCCATCCTATATTTACCCATTATAAAAGCCTTCTTGACAGCCTAATATCAGGCTGAAACTACACCTGCGCATCAATTGGTATATGAACTTATGATTGAGACTTGATTTAGTACATAATAACTTACTCAGGCTTCATATTTGACGAAAATAGACGAGTAGGGGACTGTAATGTTTTCGAATCCCCCTGCCTCGATAGTGCTGCCGTCTGGCGACAGGGGCGGGTAGTCACAGGTTGTTGGACCAGGGGCGCCAAATTTAAATTAAGATTGGATATCTCGTTTTCAGTAGCTTTATGAGTTAACTGTATACACTGTAGTCTTATTATCTTATACACAATAATTCTTTATAATCTAGTAGAATGGACTCAGAACTGGCAAATACAGTAGGCCTATAGGCTATAATGAATCTAAGTAGGTTAGTTACAGTTGTTCACAAAAGTTTGTGTCAACTACTAGATCTGGGTTAGGGCAAGATAATAAACCAAAACTATCTAAGGGAAGTGTTATTGTGAAACAAACTTTTACATAATCAAATACACTCGATATCAATATATACATCATTGTCATGCAGTAAATCATGGGTAGGCCTATGAGGCTACAAGCAAAAAATACATGGATTACTGTATACTTTGTCAATCCTAAACTTTTTATCAGATCTCCCAAAGATCATGCTTCTTAAGAGTGGCCCTCTGTCACCCATGCTCACATAACCCCTCAACCCTTCCCAGCTACCTCAGTTATCCTCACATTTCATTGTATATCTTCGACATCTACCCCAACAGTTAGCCTACACACCATACCCAGCCCCATTAATGTCAACCCATTCATCAGTTAATTTCATAAAAGGAACCGCTCCACCCATTCAACACTACACCCAATGCTCTCATCTTCTCTCATCACCTACATCCATCCTCACCCCAGTAATACGTACCCATTCACTTTCACCCACCCACACTTCATCTATCTATCTAGGCTACACACCTAAATCCTTACCCATGCATAGACCCATCACCCCCACTTATCTCTGCCTCAGCCCATCCAATCAATCTCATCCAACCACCTATCAACTTGTATTAGTCACTCATCTACAAACCAAACCACACCTCATCCCATCTGTTTATTACTGCCATAACCCACTTATCCACTGGCACATTAATACACACACGTAACACATTCAACCATCACGCTACCCACAAATTCCATCAACCCATCCCCTACTAATCTATACATTCACCTTTCATCCAATTATCACCCTACCCACAACCATCTAGCTGGCTTGTATCTCCTGCATACTTATTCATCTACCTTTTGACACCCATCAACCTATACACACACATTCATTAACCCCACCCATCCATCCAATCCTCATCCTACTCAATCACCAACTCATATTTTATTCTCAACCATATCCACACTCTAAATACTAGTTACCAACCAGATTATGAATGCCACAATCATTAAGACCAGTAATGCATACCACTAACCCATCTTACATAGGCCCTATTATTTGTTTATATACAATATATCTGGATAGTTCACTTCCACTCACACACTAACATCTATGCAGCCCTACCACTTATAGCCATATCCACAAGCACATCCATATTCATATCTCTCACCGATCCATCCACTCACTCACAGACAACACGCAGCTGCATGCACGATCTCCCGAAATCCATCCTTCCGAATCCTCCCTTCCTCGCGAGGACAGAGTCCACCTGGCCAGGCTGAGATGCGGACACCATCCAGCTCTCCTGAGCTATCAGAAGAGACTGGATGACTCCGTTGTCGACGCCTGCCCGGGATGTAGCACAGCACCCCATACCATTAAACACATCATAGAAGACTGCATTTCACACAACCACTTACGCCAACAACACAATCTACACTCAATGAGAGCTCTGTGGGAAAGCCCGATTGTGGCCATGGCCTTCCTCAGGGACTCGGGGCTGTTCGGCCAGGCAGCTTAAGTAACAACAACAACAACAACAACCAACCATTCCTACTCATCCAAAGCCATCCACTTCAATCGATCACCTCATCGAACCATTCGCATTAATCCCTTCATTACTGAGGTCGTCTAATAATTATTTACTGGCAATTATTAGACGAGTTTATGTAGCTTTGGAAAGGCATGCAATAATTAAAAGGCTTCCAAGTATCCCAATTCATTACTTTAACTAACACACGTCATTCCTACTAAGTATTCCTTAGTATATTCAGAGCTTTGCTTTATTATAGATTTGCACTTTGACAGGTTCGTTAGGAATGGTAATTATTTCATAAATGTTTATACATATTTTAATAATGCATCACTTAGCTCTACTCCCACTAGTTCTGTATATTTTGATAGAACTAAACTTAAAGATGCCCTTAAATTCCTCCTTTTCAATACTTATGTTAGATTCGGGCCGTACATTTTCAAACAAATATTAGGAATTCCTATGGGTGGAAATGCTAGCCCTTTAATTGCAGACTTATTCTTGCTTGCTTTAGAATTTAAATATATAAGACTTAGTTGACAGTAGCAAGAAAAATAAAATTCCAGAAAAATTAGCACTTGCTAAACTGTTAAGTAATAATAGTAGATATATTGATGATATTCTTGTTTGCAATTTGTTAAATTTTAATCAAGTTGCTAAACTTATTTACCCTAATTCTATTCCCCTCACACAATGTAACGTAAATTATAAAGTTGAAAATTTTCTTGATATAAATATAGAGATTGTTAATGAACAGTGCATACTTAAAGTATATCACAAAGTTGATGATTTTAATTTTAACGTAATAAACTTTCCTTTCCCTAGTAGTAATATCGATAGTAAAATAACTTATAACTGTTTTTATTCCCAATTAATAAGATTTTGTAAAATCTGCACTAAAGTAGATGACTTTTGGGCTAGAGCTAGGTTACTATACAGACTCTTAGTGGACAGAGGTTTTGAGGCAAGTAAATTGTTCCATAAATTTAATCTTTTTAGGGTCAATTATTGTGACTGTATTCTAAAATTTGACATCAATAATTTTAATCAAGCATTTTTAACTTGAAGTTTCTTGTATAACCTCTGCTTACTTTTTGTCTGTATTTATTGTTTATCTTTTTCTTTTTCTTTTTCTATTATTATTATTATTAATATTAATATTGATGATTTTTTAAATTTATTGTTCTTGTTAAAAGAGTACTCTTTGTTTAAATCTGTTGTTACTTCATATTTTGTAATTATTTGTCTTTATATTATATGTATTCATTGTCGATAGTATCAATTGCTTACTTTTGCGATTTCCTTAGTTTATTTGTGCTATAAATGTAGGTTATTTGTAGGGTAGTTATTGATAGGGGTCACTTGAGGCATGCTATGCTTACAGGTACCTACCCGATAGCACTATCGTTAGTGAGTGCTGTACTGTATTTTATATATTATTTTGTAATAGTATAGATATCTTATCAATATTTGTATTTTGTACTATTTTAATGTCTTGTCATGTTGCAAATTTGATTTTAAATAATATTTTGACATTTAACATATAGTTTCTTTATTCATGCAGAGTTTAGTAAAATTTGCCAGAACGTCCCGGACTTCCCAAACTTGACTACTTCCTTTAACGTGACGATAGTGCGTTGTTATATGTGCGATTAGTTTGCTTGGGAAACAGATTAACTTGCTCATGTAGTAATGTACACCCTATGTGGTGGATTGTGTTCTTTTATTTAATAATTTTCATTTTAGTAAACGTTGTTTCCACATAGCGATTTTGATAATTTAATTTGACTTTATATTGTCCTTGTCCCAATTTTGGTTTGTTTAGTTTGCAAGTTTTACATTTTAAATTGTATAAAATCGTCTAAATATAGCTGAGAGAAAAGGACATCCCCGGTAGTGAAGGGGTTAAAACCGTATTCCCATCTAATTTTCACATCATCTGTCCACCTAAAATGCAACCCATCCATCAGCCCTACCCATTCATCCTCATTTCAACCCATTTATTCACTCTATCCACTTCCACCAATCAATAGTACCCACCCAAACCTCAAATCAGCCACCCATCTCCGCTATCAACTTAAACAAAACGTTTCATGCATTTAGTCACTCTGATCCATCCATTTGCTCTATTAACCCTTTCAGTACGGATGACGTCTATAAGTGGCTTTGTACAATATGACACTTCCCAGGTGAACAAACAGATAATAAAAGTACCTCGAGTACTTCCCTCAGTACAATTATACTGTACAGGTATCTTGATTTAATGTATTCTGGCTAACACTAGACAATTTGCTATGAAGCTCTCCCATAGTCAAGGGTTAATCTTTTCTCTCCATTGGGGTACTCTACTCACCATATCTCAATTTTTTTTTTCTATGTGAATGAGGGAGACAAAAGGCATAACTGCCTGCAGTGAGTGCCTCCCCCAGATTTCAAAGAGTGACAGGGCTGAAATCAAGGGACGTTCGAGCTAAAATGCCTGGACACACGGAGTTTGAAGCAATTTAAGTCATAGGAAGAGGGAAAGACTGATTCTGGGAGAGAGTTCCAGAGCTCAGCAGTTGAATAGAAGAAAGTCTGAGAATAGCATTTCACTCTTGGGTTGGAGAGTTGCACAGAGTAGGGGTGGGATTACTGTACAGTACTTGTTTTATCACTCCAGTACAACCATCAGATTCTCCATTTTCTTCAATAATGATCTTGGCCGAGAAGGCATTTCCATGTTTTGCACAGGTCACCTGATGCCCGCTCTCCACACTGCACGGTCCCTTGCAACACCCCTGAATAGTACGCTAACCCTGATATTCTTCCTCACGACATCTTCCAGGTCTTGCTCAGGCTAATGACTGCCGTCCTTCCCTCCATTGAATGTATTTAAAAAGGCCATATGGCCAAAACACCAGTCTTCCAATATGTATCACCTCGACTATGCACTTTACACACAAAGTTGCTCTCCCCCCCACTATGGTATTATACATCCATCTCGCCTTGCTCATTTTGGTCAGGTGAATGCTGGTCCTATCCAGAGTGAGGTTTGGCATCCTCTACCCTACCTTAACTAACCGTCTCTGTCTGTCTCTTTTACTGTACTATTTTTCCTTCTAGGTGCTGGCAAGATCGCCTGATTGGGTGGCACTGCAAGGGGGGCTGCAAACGGTGGGGGAATTGGCCCGGGGGTGCAAGCCCGTGGGCTGATGATCCCCTCCCCCGCTGCTCTCTCAGAGACAGATCTCATCTCTCCCTGGTCCATTCGGGGGCCCGAGCATCTGGAGCGGCATCGGTCTACCAGACTCGGGATTGATCGGCCAGACAGTCTGGGGAACATCCTTTTACCGTCCTAATACATTGTGTTTCTTTGCAGACTCCCTGCATACGCCAACTCATACGGACTGAAACCGCACTTTGTGTGGGGTATTCGTTCTTTAAATTTAAGTATGCATGTATGTATGTATATGCCATTTTCGTTTTTCTAATACCTTCCCTTATTACTAGAGATCAGCCTTGTTCAACCTGTTCTAAAGATGGGTGACTAATCTATAGCCTCTACCTAAATTACCTTCCGAATGAATTTAAATATATTCTTAAACAATTCTTTGTTTCATCTTGCTATCATTAGACAAGTGATCAAATTACAGTATTATTGAAGTGTCTAAGTATGTCTGTTTGTTTACATACATACAAGTTTAAAGAACGCTTCGTTCACAGAGTGTGGTTACAGTCTCACGTCCTATATGGCGGCATTCCAGGCAACCTTGTCATGGGCTGCCTCTGTTGTAAAGTTCTTTGTTTGTTTTAATACTAAATGCCGCTGCCGACCTGGACGACGTGGCACACAGAAAGATGAGCATTAGCAAAAAATTTATTAGGAAAAATAGAGGAAAACAAAAACAAATTGGACACAATTTGAATATAATAAATAATAATAAAAACTATTTGTCTACAGCCTACTGGGCACAATTTGAATATAACTAGATTAAATATTACAAGTATTTTGTGTAAAATTATTAATATATAATTCTAGCTATGGGGTATGTGCCTCGGTATATACATACATATTATATACAATATAATACTGTAATCAATTTATAGAAATATATATAATACATAATTATATTGCCAGTAGGAATGAAAAAAAAAAAAAGTGAATAGGTATGAAGACAATCACGAAATGCTCCTGAAGAATTAAGCCTTCAATTTAAATGAACACATATTTACCTTATTCCAGTTATTAACAGATGATTCTGTTCAGTTTAGAAAGCTCCTTTAAAAGCCTGTTAAAAGGAAAAGTTTATAAATTTAACCTTATATATACAAGATTCTTTTGTATGCTGTATATAAGATAAGAGACTCTGAGGGTAGTTAGATTAAAGTTATGAAATTGTCATAGGAGTCAATTTTGCATAGTTGCCTAGATGTAATTCTGGTACATTCACCTACTAGACGAGACAAAGTAAGGGACGAGTGAACGCGAAAGTGGTCCCGAACCCTAAGAATTGTTTCTGTTCGGGCTCTGTCTCGAGTCAGCCACCCCTAGCTAAGGGGTAAGTGCCTGAGTATATACTGTATATATACATACAATGTATGTATTTAAATAATCTCATCACCCTTTCACATCCAGTGTACGGTTGGCCAAATAAGTTATGTCTCCGTTGTCAATACGTTTTGCTCTCTGTCTGCTGTATTAATGTCTGTCAGATGTTGAATAGGGTGTGCAAAGATAGGAACATGTTTTTATATCTCACTAAATTAATGAATTAATGCTTAGATAGTGCTGATACCAATTATTGATCGAAATCTACTGTACTTGGTACTGCGACTTAACTTATTTGGCCGACTGTACCAGTGTCATGTCTTGGCAACTGTACCTAATCAAGTTCCAGTGCATATGATCACTACCAAGACACCAGATTTGACAGTTCCATCCTTTTGACCTGAGCTGCAGTCGGGTCACCTATGAGGTCAAACAACTCTAGGTCTGAAATATCCGATGGGTCCGCCTCAGGCATGACTTCTTGGTCTGATAATACAGTCTCGAAGTCACTCTCATCGAAACCTTCCCTCTGGAGGACGTAATTGTACAGGACACAGGCTATGGACACCAGGGAGGATACACGGTCCGGCGCACGCATGTCTACATTCTGTATGCGCCTGAACTTGCTCCTCAATAGACAGAAGGCCCGGTCGATGTGTGCCCGTGCGCCCTCGTGTCTCTGGTTGAACCTCTGGAGGCTGTCGGTGAGGTGCCCCTTGTCCGAGTACGGCACCATGAGGTAAGGTCGGAGGTGATACGCGCAGGAGGCCAGTATATGATATCCGTCGGGCAGATTTCCATTTTCTAGGATGGTATACAGCGGACTGTTTCTGAAGACTCCCTCGGCTTCCTCCGACCCAGGGCGACCTGTGTACACATCCAAGAACTGCAGGTCACTGTTGCACACGGCCTGGAGTTGAATGCTACAGTGACCCAGCTTGCTCTTATAGGTCACAGGAAGCTCTTGGGTTGGCGGAATACGAATATGTGTACACCCGAGAGCCCCCATCACCCCAGGCATCCCCGAATAGTGCTGGAACCCAACCGACAAGTCGTCGAGGCTCTTTCTCGCAGGCCAGATAATAAACTCATTCCTGATCTTCTTGAGAGCTTTACAGAAGAGGCCTATGTTGTAATGAAGCCCGCCATTGCTGTAGTGGAATCTTCTTGCCGTATCTCTAAAGGTTTCAGCGTTACCAATAAGCCACAGCGCTGCCAACACTCGCCTCTCGACAGATGAGCATCTCTTTACGAAAGAGAAGTCCAATTTTATACACAATTCCTGAAAAAGAAAAATATTGAACTATTAGAGTAAGCATTACATTTTTACTGAACCTAATTATATACATAAATCCTGAAAGGTTTGTTTTGTATCAACATCATATTCTATTAAACATAATCAATACAGTATTAGCATCCACTGACCTCGAATAGATAAACAAAAATAGATATGAATGATAACACCTAGAAACTCCTTCCATCAAAGCAAAATTAAATTAAGATACTATATAGATAATAGAAAAGCAAGGGCATTCTATATTTTATTAATTTCACCCCACCAAACACTTCCAATGAAATTAATGAAAGCATATATCTATCTATCTATCTATTTATTGCCTGACGCCGTGATCCCCGAAGGGGTGGACACGAACGAACCGCCCCCATGCACCTCTGTCCCCAGTCAGTCGACGGCCCTCCCCCCAACCAGCACCGCCTTCGTTCATATACTTCCTCACTCCATCCTTCCACCTCTCTTTCGGTCTACCTCTCCCTCTCTGTCCCTCCACCTCGCTCTCGTACACCCTCTTGGTCATTCTTTCGCTTTCCATACATTCCATATGGCCGAACCATCTCAAGTTGTTCCTTTTCACACTTTCCAGCACATCTACCTCCACACCACATCTCCTTCTTACTTCCTCATTAGTCTGTCTATATGTATATACATATACAGTACCTGTATGTGATCCACCGGGATTCGAACCTGGGTTATCACTCACATATTTTTAAACACTCTAGCCATTACACCACCAAGAAAAGTGTTATACACCTTTTTCAGCTGTTACAATACATATTTCTTCCATTCTTACCAATTCTACTGTAATTACCATTAATATTTCTGGTATCTGGGTGTGTGTGTTTGTTGTTTTGTGTTGTGTTTTGTGTTTACCCTGTTCTTGCTCTGTCTTGAGTCGGCCAAATCCCCCCCCCCCCACCAAAAAAAAATTACCATTTAGGAAGAGTCAACCAGGATATAGGTGTGGACCTTTACAACAGGTTTGCTCAAGCATCTTTTGGATTACAAGAGGTTAGGGGTTATGAATGCTGGTCTAGTTAGGGTGAACAGGCTATAGTGCTTCAAAGACTGTTGGTTGATATGGCTTAAGGGGAGACAAGTCGCTTTTCTAGACCACCTTCTCCCTCATCTTTACTCATTAGTTTGGCAATTTTATGAACTTTCGCCCCATTTCTGTCAATTTTAAGACCTTTCCTGTCAATTAGGTCTCAATTTTTTCCTGGCGAGCGATAGCGAGCCTGTAATTTAAGAAGAATTGGCCTTCGGCCAGGACATTTTTCTTGAAAGGGGGTCTAGGGGCCTTCATTTTAAGCTTGATGGAGGTCTAGCGAGGAAACTAGAAAAATAATAAATAAATTAAAATGTAAAACTTGCAAACTAAACAAACCAAAATTGGGATAAGGACAATATAAAGTCAAATTCAATTATCAAAATCGCTATGTGGAAACAACGCTTACTAAAATGAAAATTATTAAATAAAAGAACACAATCCACCACATAGGGTGTACATTACTACATGAGCAAGTTAATCTGTTTCCCAAGCAAACTAATCGCACACATAACAACGCACTATCTAACTATCTATAACAAAATTGACAAAAAGTGAAGGATTTGCCCTTAAACTGCCTTGATGGTGTGATAAGATCTGTATGTGGTAACCCAGGTTCCAATCCCGGTGGAATCACATGCTTTCATTAATTTGGTTGGGAGGTGTTTGGTGTGTTGAGTTAAATAAAGAAATCAGATGAGCAACCGTACATTGTACAGTAAGACAATTTATGGCTCAATATGAACCAACAAACACAAATGAACCTCCAAAATCTAAATATTGGGGGAAGAATTAATGATAAGATTTGATTCACTTATCTATCTATCTATCTATCTATCTATCTATCTATCTATCTATAGTATATACTCAGGCCCAATCCTCACTTTTCCTTTTCTTTTTCTTTTTTTTTTTGGGGGGGGGACTCAAGACAGCCAGAATAGGGATAACACAACAGAAAACAATGAACACACAAAAACAAAATACAAATTCACACACATCTAGGTCATCCAGGAGAAGATCCAGAGACCAGGGTCCCTTCAGCACTCCCCCGGCCCCCGACCACCCGGAGAGGTTCCGATCTAGGTAGGCAGACATGCAGCAGAGCCGAAACCACAAGCCTGTCCACCACTTATAGAGTCACTTATAGAGTTGAAAATTAAGGGAGCCCACCTCGATTTTTTTTTCTCTTTATCTCCCTCTCTCTTTGGTTTGTATCCATTCGGCTCCATTCAGCCTACTGTTTTAAAACGTTTACCCTTATCCAGGTGTCAATATTTGTCTGGCGAGCGGTAGCGAGCCAGCATATACAGTACAGTAAACCCTCGCTATCTCGGACTAATTGGGGGGAGACCCAGTCCGAGATGACCGAAAATCCGAGATGTCCGAAGTCCGACTTATGTCCGACTTAAGAGAGGAAAATGTCCGAATTGGAAGAGGGAGTCCGAGCCACCAGAGAAAACGGAGACTTCCCTATCACTAACAACGTTTATTCAACATAAATTACAGTACCTGTACAGTATCCAGCAGACATATATTATAAATATCACTTTCCTTCTCCATTTCACTGTCCTTCTCCACCTCACTGTAGCCTTAGATCTCGGAATTTGCCCTTAGATCTCAGAATTTTCCGAGATATATGACACCTGTCCGACAGACCATGTGGGCCCTCGGAGTTTTCCCCTTACATCTCGGAATTTTCCGAGATATACGGCGAACTTTCCGAGAGGCCGATGCCAGTCTGAGTAGTCCGGGTTTCCGACTTCTAGAGGTCCGAGATAGCGAGGGTATACTGTATATATATTTTTGTTTTGACAGCAAGCTAAATTTGTAAATTTTTCGATAGAAAAATTTCTCCGGCGAAGCCGGATTTCTCCATACAATGCTGGCTCGCTGTCGCTCGCCAGGAAGAAATCGACACCTGGATGGGAATAAACGTCTTAAAACAGTTGGCTGAATGGGGCCGAATGGATACAAACCAGAGAAAGAGAGAGAAAGAGAGAAAAGGAGAGAGAGAAAAAAAAAAAGCAGGTCTATCTATCTATCTATTGCCTGACGCCGTGATCCCCGAAGGGGTGGCCACGAACGAACCGCCCCCATGCACCTCTGTCCCCAGTCAGTCGACGCCCCTCCCCCCAACCAGCACCGCCTTCGTTCATGTACATCCTCACTCCATCCTTCTACCTCTCATTCGGTCTACCTCTCCCTCTCTGTCCATCCACCTCGCTCTTGTACACCCTCTAAAAAAGCAGGTGACACCCCTTAACCCTTGTCTAGCGGGGTGTTTTGGGCTCATTTGGGCATATTCAGGCCCTCCTGAATGATCAATCAAGTATCTGCATGAAAAGAAATGTATTCAGCAAAAAACTAGGCGCTAAAAGCTTCAAAATGAGACCAGAACGAGCTACGTAGCACTCGTGGTTCTCTTGCAGTGGTGCCACGAACATGGGAGTTTAGCGTATAGCGGTATATTTTTCCCAGCTATGCTCACTACTGGCTACACTGCCGGCCTCTCGAGAACACAGGGAACATGAGTTAATGGGCGGCGGTAAGCCCTGGGAGTCGGCTGTCTGGCCCGCTGCGCTCCCGGCCATTTGCACTATTTTAACCCTTTAAAAACCTTAATAATGCTCCTAACTTGCTGCAAATTGGTGCACGACTTAAGTCGAGCGCCGCCAATAAGGGGTTAAAGGCCACATGTACAAGTTCGACCCGGCTGAAATAAACCTGAGCGACCCACTGACCTGTACACTGGAGCGGGACATTCTGAAGTAGAAGTGGAAGTCCCTGTCTGAGAGGAGCGGCATCAGCTGCTCGGCGTCCCGGTCAAAATTCTTCTTAGTCCCTCGGATAAATGGACCCGTCAGTATTTTCTTTCCCTTGACGTCCTCTTCGGTTACTTCTTCCTGTCGCTGGCCGTCCGTTGGTTGTCCGTCATACACATCCGTCTCTACCATGCCCTCCGTGATTAATCCGGACATTTCCGCCCGTCCGTCATTGATTATTATTCTTGGTGACGCGTCCACTTCATCGATATATATTTCTTCTTCGTGAACTCTGAAATTAATATACTATAGTTGCTTAAAGAGTTGAAAATTGCATACTGTAGAGTATTACTTGGTAGACAGACAAGCTTAGTGTCCACTGCCGTAATAATAGTCAGTTTGTTTTCAGCTTACTGTAATATGCAATGTCCCCTTCTTGATCAGTTAGCTATAGTCTGTTCATTCTAGGTTGGGCAGAAATCGTAATCTCTAACCTCTGTAACTCATAGAGGGCTAGAGCAAATGAGCTGTCAATTTCCACACCTATTCCATGGCCAAGTCTTCCTATTTGGTAGAAAAATTAGCTCGATTACTCTTGCCCTTTTTGAGTTACAGAGGTTAGAGGTTACGATTTCTGCCCAACCTAGAATGATGACTATAGTACAAAGATTTTGTAGCTAGACATGTTAAATATAAAAACTTTTCACTAATATCATAGAGACACGAGGTTATATATTTGTTTTATTATGTATCGAGAAATCAGCTGCTTTCGAATTAAATTTGCAGTCAAGTGGAAAAAAAAATAGAGACTATGACGGCACTAATTTCCAGCCTCGGGCTAGTGAGTACCATACCTTGATTATAACAGTGTCTCTTAAGGGGAGGTTTGTTTATTTAGACCCCTTACAATGTTTAGCCCTATTAGTTTTGAGATTTTAAGAAGTTCTTCCCATTACTTTGGTGATTTTAAGACGTGCAATTTAGGTGTTGATTCTTTGCGAGCCTGTAATTTAGGAGGAAGCGACCTTCGGCCGGGACATTATCTACCAAAAGATGTAGAATTTTCTCTAAGGGGGGATCGTCGGGGTATTTTTTAAAGTTTAATGGAGGTCTTGGGAGGAAACTAATAAAACTAATAAAAATAATAAAAATATAAATATATACAGTCCATCCTCCTATAACGCGAGTTTAGGGGCGGTACTGGGCCTCGTGTTGTAGGTATTTCGCGTTGTAGGAATAACACTTTAAATGGAGATAATTCTATATGGGACTGGGCCCCCAATTTTGCCACTTTTCCGTATATTTTTTAGCTTAATAAATATATAGGCTAGGCTATACAACTTCCATTTCATCGGAATAACATTCACCGCCAAGCATAGTCACAGCTGGGGTTTGTTGTTGTTTCGTGGACAAAATCTAACCAAACGTACTGTCCGATATTATTTTATTATCAACAATTGGATATTCGTTACTGTGGGCTCTTATTACTCTACTTCCTAATAATAGGCAAGTAAATTATAAGATCATGTTTGGATAAACAAATATACCGAATTAAATTAGAATGAAGAAACAGTAAGTTGAGTGAGATGTTTCAGCTTGCCGTCAACCAAGCTGGGCCAGCTCCGAAGCTCTCTTGCCGTCGCGCTGTAGGTGGAGGGAGGGGGTCGCGCAGTAAGAGGAGGCGCCGGATTTGAAGCACTCGGCAAGGCCATTTCGCGTTATATGTTTTTGGCTCGGGTTATAAGAGGTTTAGGTAATTCGGGACCCCCCCCTCGTGTTGAAGGAGGATCGCGTTGTAGGAGCTCGTGTTATAGGAGCATGGACTGTATATGAACAAAAATATACAAACCTCCCCTTCAGTCGGAGTCGCACAAACTATACAAGCAAAGTAGCACATATGTAACTATGAAATACAAAAAAAAAGGTGTGCCAAAAAATGTATAAATTAGTTTGAAGAGGGTTTGGGGGCGTGTTATAGCTTGAATGGGGTCTGGGGAGGCATTTTTTTAGTTGTTGGGAAAAACTAAAGCTAATCTGCTTGAAAATGGCAAAAACAGTCAATAGTAATTACAGAAAAACACCATAATGAACACCCAAACATCAAAGGGGCTATACTTGATACATACGGTGTGCCAGGTCTAGGTGGGGATGACATAGGGCTGGTCTGGACTGCTTTGGACTCTCTATTTTGTCGCCGGCGTTTCATTAGGTGGACGAAAGCCGTGGTGATGGACTTAGATATCTGCGAGGCCATGCACAGAGGCTCCTGCTTGGGGTCGTCCAGGAGCTCTGACACCAGGCGCATAAGCTCGATGGTTTTGGTCTTCTTGCAGAGTATGATTGGTGTCGAGGCATTTGACGACAGCGTGGAGGGAATGTTATCGAGACCGGTAGATGACTTGGTTTTGAACAGTGGAGTAAATTGGTTTGAGGTTGAAAATTGGACTGGAGGAAATTGTGGAGTATCTTCATCTGGGTCTGATTGGTATTCTTCTTCGTCAAAGTCATCATCTTCGCTTGCCTCCTCCTTGATTTGAACACGAATTGGGGATTCCTGGGGGTCATATCTGGAAACAGTACCATAACATATATTATTCAATAATGTACAGTTAGTTAGTTATGTAGAGCAGATTAACCAGTACAGTACAGTATAGTAATGTACATAACATTAATGTAAATCGAAAAATAAAATATGTACTGAATAGGACAACAAAAAGAAAATAATATTCCGCAAGGTCACTGAAGACAAATTTAATGGATACCTGTACATAAAAATGATAGTTTAACATGATTAGACTTATAGATATTTGGAAGGGGGTATACCTGATTGAATGTCTAATTACAGAAATCTAGAGTGCTAAAGAATTTATTGACTGGATTAACCCATTATAGTTTAATAAGTTTGATAAGTTCTTTTGTCTTTATATTGTGCGGTTTTGGTTTGTTTGTTTTGCAAGTATTACATTTAAATAACCCATTTTATCTATCTAAACTCACCCCATCCAGACACCACTCAAGGCATATAAAGAAAGACCTAAACATCCTAGAATATTCCCGAGGGTGTAGGGGTTCAGGCATCTCACACCAGATGCTATGGTATGTATAACTGTATACATGTTACAAATTTTTTAATTGATACAGTGGTTATTCACTTATGTAATGCACACTGGATGCTAAGCAATGTATGTCACAAGCCACATGCCTCTATTTAGTTTGTATGCCTGACATAGCTTCTGATGTGAGACAGCCTTATAGTCTTCAGAACCTGTGACTGAGGTAAATAATGATTACAGTATTTTCAGAGTGTGTATTGTGTGTGTTTCTCGAATGCTTGTGTTTCGCATTTTCTTCCATCCCTATGTTCTCTCACTCGCGCTCTCTCTCTCTCTCTCTCTCTCTCACATACACTTACCCCTTCCTCCTCTTCCTCTCTTGTGAATCATCAGCAGTGGACTTCCTCTTGTGGTCGTAGTTGCCATCCTCATCTGTTCAGTGAGAAATAATAAAGGGATTACTAACTTAAAGTCTCATCTTAATTTATTTTACATTACTATTCATTAATCAAGGACCAAACAATAATTTAAAGATGCTATGCTTAATTTTTGTTTTAAAGGAGAACAAAATTGTGCACAATTATAAGAAAAAGTGTCGCAGCTTTTAGGTTAAGTGAGGAATTACTGTATTCAATCGTAAAACTTGCAAAATAAATAAACCAAAACAGGGACGACACACGATAAATGCAGAACTTATCAAAATTGCTATGTGGAAATAACGCTTAATAAAAATAAAATAAAAATTTGAAATCAAAGAGCACAATCCACCACATACTGTAGGGTGTACATCACTACATGAGCAAGTTAATCTGATTCCCAAGCAAACGAATCGCACATACAGTTGGGTCTTGTAAGATGCGAGATCAGAAGATGCGATTCGCATAAGATGCGAGGACCCCAAATAATAAAATACATTATTTTAAGATGCGAGACTGACCATAATTTGCGAATCGGAGGCTCAAAGTGGGCTAAATCCGAGGAGAAACCTCAAGATGCGATTTTTTTTTTTAAATGTGAGCCTTAGGCGGGACGTTTTTCCAATAAGCTACGTGTATCGTAAGATGCGAAATCGTAAGATGCGGTCGCATCCATCGACCATAAACTCGCATCTTACGAGACCCTACTGTATAACAATGCACTATCATCATGTACAGGAAATTAGTCAGTATGGGAAATCCGGGACGTTCTGGTAAATTTTACCAAATATAATTCTAACCTTCCTCCAAGCTTAATATCCTGGTAGGCTGGAATGCCTGAGGTTCAGTAGCCATCAGCCTCTGCATAGTTTGGAAGAAAGGCCAAGTTGCCTGGCTCTGCTGAGACACCTTACCTCCAGCGATGGCCCGGTACCTGCAACATCATAATAGTTAGGTCTGGAATGCCGCCATGAGGATAAATATCTGCACTACTTATGAATCACTACATTATAGCATATTTATGTACTGTATGTATAAATGAGACTAAGTGAAGTATTCATTTATAATAGGCCTATAATGTTTTGAAACTGTAAGCCAAACTCCGAGACCAATGCCTCAAAGAAAGGCACTGTGATAAAGGCATATTAATAGACTTCAATATAGTTCCATGCTATATCTATCAGGCACATACCCCATTTATTTTTTTAGCTGGGGATGGCCAACTCGAGACAAAGCCCAAACAGGGTCAACACAACACAATAAAATAAAAAAACAAAAAAACAAAGCACAAATTCACAAACCTCCAGTTCCATAATAATGTATAAATACAAACTGGTGCAACTGTCCTAGGGCCAGACTTGGGATGGATGTAGTTACCGGGTGTACCGTACCACTACCGACATACAACATAAATCATCTATAAATACTTATAATAAAATAAATACTTATAAATCTATAATACTAGGTTAGGTTAGGTTAGGTTGTTTGGTTAGGGTAATGTATTTTTGTATCCAAAGGCAGTAAAAAAGACGGGAACATGATGGTGAGCGTCCGTGTAGTGTAAACAAGACGGGCGGTACACCCGGTAACTACATTCTTGCCCCAGACTTACCTAAACCTAAGGGATCTCATCTTATTATTACACAAGGTACTGTTGTATTCAAAGCCCTTCTTGCGCAGGACGTCCGAGACCATCTTCCACACGGCAGCTTTGGAGCGGGAGCCGGTATGTATGAGGGATCGGAAGGCTCGGTAGGTGTCCATCAGGGTGAACACGGCATCCCTTGACCACACCACCACAGTATCTGCCAGACAGTATTACGCTATGTTAAGGGAGAATGGGCGTATCTTTTAAATCTTTTTAATATTTTTTATTTTCCTCCGTAGACGTCTTATAAAATTTTAAAAAATATCCCCAAGACGGGACCCCCTTCGTTATAAATAAATGTGTACATTCCTCCTAAATTACAGGCTTGCTATCGCTTGCCAGGAAAAAATTGACAACTAAATGGCACAAAAGGTCTTAAAATTGACAGAAATAGAGCAAAAGTCTTAAAATCACAAAAGTAATGGGCTGAACATCTTAAAACTATTGGGGCTAAACATGTGATGTGAAAATCTCCCCTTAAGGCAGATTCAGAAAAACTATTTTTCTGGCAACTTTTTAGAAACAAATATACTCTGGCAACATTTAGAAACTAATTTGCACTGGTATCAGAAACAACGCTCAGCTTAAATGATTGTAATGGCACCAAATCCTCACCCCGTTATAATAATTATAAATAAACATGATCAGTTAGCAGAGATATACGTAATGGCCCTCGCAACAGAAACAACGTGTATAATATTATGTCCAAAAGATTAAAGTGCTGTATTGTATGATCTTACAAACAATCGGGAAGAATTGTGAGGATAGAATAAACTGCCTACTTAATATTCCTAGACTATAGACCTCCGAGACCATATTCCCCACTACTGTACTGTACTTGATGGGAGAAAGTGTGTATGAGCGATCAGAAGGCACGTTAGGTATCCATTAATGTAAATATCTTTAAACTTGTATGTAGGCTATGTACCTGTATGTATGCATGTTTGTGTGTGTGTATGTATGTATTAGAGATGGAACGAATATCAATTTTCACTATTTGCGAATACGAATACCAATACGAATATTTTTTGGTAAAATTCGCGAATACGAATAGCGTATAGCGAATATTTCAATCTTTCTTGAAGGATGAAATTGTCATCCTTCAAGAACTGGTAATTCTTTTTATATCACCAACAAACGCCAATTAAATTACTAAGGAATTAATTACCGGAAGCCAATGACGATGTGAATGTGTAAAGCTGCGTGTTTCGTTACCACCACTGATTAGCCATTGGGCTTTTGGTAGAAAATGCCAAAAATTATCAGTGATATCCGAGACAAGTTTACATACAGTATTCTCATCGCCCAGCATATTACTGTTTCATATTCATCAGCCAACTTAAAATAGCCCTGTATATTTAATTATCACTAGAACAATACACTACAGTATATCATGTAGGGAGTCTTCTGGAGAAATAGGGCAAATATATTAAACAATGCATGATAAACTAAATCACACATGTATGCTAGAATAGCATTGACAAATCGCTAGATAGTCACCAGACACTAAAAACTTGTATGTCACTAGAAAACATATGTTGAAGTACTGTATCTAGAATAATCTTTAACAATCGAAAAATCTCTACAATTCCTTAAAATAGGGAACATAACTTGAATATCGCTAGAATTCATCACATCTTGATGTCGCTAGATGGAAGTGATTCGCTGGATCTAGCGGTAGCCGGTACATTGGCAACATTGTAGCAAGACCATTTATTCCGTTATAATGAACAAGGTCAGATTTCGGAACTACCTGTACTGTATTACAATTATTTCAAAGTTCAGATATCATCAGATTGGTTTGGAAGTCGATGTACACCATTTCAGTTCCATTAGTTTAAAAAATATTCACATACTATGGTACTTAACCCGGGAACTGCGGGGAGACTCTTAAGAGTTCCCCCGGCGGACTGCGGGGAGACTCTTAAGAGTGAGTGAAAAAAAAAATCAACTTTTGACATCGAAAAAAATGTATTTTTTTTATTTTTATTTTTTTATTTTTTTATTTTTTTTTGGCCCCTGGGCCATGCAAAATCTCAGTCCTCTACCTCCCCTCCTTTGCCACTTTCCTCCTCTCCTTCAGTTATCACCTATTTTCCCTGTTATTCCCTTATTCTGAGGTATATTTTCGTGCTAACATTAGCGAGTTGCAAGCAGGGTGTTGTCATCACTGATGGCAAGCGAGTGCAAGAGAGAGAGAGAGAGTATCGATCGACTGTGTCTCAGTGGCCTTGGGGGAAATTGGCAGGAAAGCAGCTTGCCTCACCCATACATTATACAACTCGCGGGCTATATCTCCGATTTTGACCATCCAAACGCTGTTTTCACTCGTTTTATTGTTGTTTCAGGTTAATACCTTTATAATCAACCCATAATAGGCGCATATGGATAAGTATTAATGCTA
Source organism: Paralithodes platypus (assembly GCA_032716605.1). NCBI lineage: Eukaryota > Metazoa > Arthropoda > Malacostraca > Decapoda > Lithodidae > Paralithodes > Paralithodes platypus. The sequence goes on from CM064545.1 coordinate 34,599,880, forward strand.
TTAATGGTACAATGAATATTTTAGTGACGGAAACACCTCAAATACGTCAGCACAGGGGGACGTTTCCAATTACCCCCATGCGCACTTGTTAGGTTAAGAGGGTTTAATAAAGAAGCATGTCTTTCCCCGACATCATACAAGCGAACGCACGCTTTAAAATGTAATATTTTAAATTTTTGTATATCTTCTATTGGTTTCGTGAAAATATTCGCATGTTTGCAAATAGCTATGAATGGAAATACGAATATTGAAAAACATGGCGAATATTCGCACATACGAATACGAAACGAATATTCGGTCCATCTCTAGTATGTATGTATGTAATGTATGTATCATACTAATTGGAACACCACGTACTAATTGGCTAATCTACCCTACCATATCTTAACCCCTTCTTTACCGGCGAAGTCTTTTTAACATCATTCTGGCTACTATTAGACTATTTTATTCCGTTTGTTAAGGGCCTCCAGCAATTACCAGGCTTCGAACTATCTCACTTACCCCTTTTAACTACCACAGACCCTTCTTAAGCTGCACAAAATTGTCTAAACATAGCTAGAATATAATTAAAAAGACGTCTCCGGTACAGCAGGGGTTAAGACTGAAGCATATATTACTGTCATTATAGTTTCAAATCAAAATGGACACTCCTAAATGGCATATCTCCTCTCCTAATCAGATCTAAAAAGCCTAGCCGAACTTAACTTACCCTACCCTAACATAGCCAAACTTGTCTCGTAATTAACCCACTAACCTGTCTTGTTTGGAGTGTCATCTCTGGCGACCGCAGATTTTCTTGAAAATATTTTCTCCATATCCTTATAATATCGCCAGTTAATTTTGCTTCCCGAGTTATTATATTCATTAGTAACAAACCGATATCTGAAAAAGGGATGCTAATTACAATGCAAATCAAAACTCTTAACTCATTCACCATAATAGCTATCAAACTAATTTGAATCACTGAAGCATAATGCGGAAAATTTCAGTGTGAGTATCCTAGGTTCAGGTCCTTGGAGTACTGTACCACATATATTCATTAGTTTCATTAAATAGGTATATTTTCTAAATAATTGGTGGGTTGGTGAATAAATATGAAATATACCGGTAATAAAGCTGTGTAGATACTATGAAGGATGAGGGTAGAGTTAAGGTCAACAATACCCTAACCAAATGTAGACAAATATTTGAAAGGCTCAACTGCAATAACTACGGTAAGCACCTTCACTCAAAATGAATATTCAAGGGATAGAATCTAGCGGCATTGGTGTAACCTACCAGAACCAGCTACATGGGTGTACCACGTGCGAGTACACAGCACTACGACTGGCCTGATATTATGCGCCTACAGACAGGGAAGCAACTATGGGTGCTACCATTAGGTTCGGGCCCCAGTACTCTGATCTGTACACTCTGGATCCCTTTGACCTGGTCAGGACCAGTGAGCCAGAACAAGGCCTGGGGTGCAATATTCAGTGCCAGCAAGCTGCCATTATGCAACTTGAAATATGTTTTTAATGGGTTCACATGATATTGCTGCCCCAACCAGAAGTATCATCTGTGAGCCCAGCCTTTACCTAGAGGAGCAACAACCTACATATAGTCTCGACAAGTCAGTAGGGATTATCCCACCATGTAGTCCTAGATAGGATGGTCGGGTTGGAGAAGGGAGTACACTCATCTGCTACTAAATACTGTAATGTTGGGGCACATAGAATCCTTCACATGCTACTAACACCTTTGGTGGTACACCTTAGCAGGGACCCTATCCCCTGTTTGGTTAAACAAAGCAGCCACTACCTATAGGATACCCTAACAATGAGAAGCAAGATCTTATAAAGTTATTAGGACAATTAGTGAACTAATCAACTAATCACTGAAAAAATAAATGCACTACTAAATGAATCTCTTGTAACATATTGAACTTGAAGGGAAGAAGTGAAACTTATACTGGCAGTACAGGCACAAACACACAGTACCGGTACACAATATGTGGTATAGACATAGTGTATACAGCATATTTAGCAAACCTACCTTCTCTTTAGTGTTTCAAACTTATTGTAGCAAGCCGTGTGATTATAGTTGAAGCCCTCACTGCCCAAGATATCAGATATTTCCTTCCACTGAGCAGGCCCCACTCTCACATTGTGACCTCTCTCGGATTTGATCTCCCGGTATGCGTCAAGCAGTCCCTTCACTGCCTCATGCTTCCAGAATATCCATTGTGAGTCTGGAAAGAAATATCGGTAGTAGTATTATACTTGTAATGCAGCATAGGAGAAATAAGTACAGTACTGTAATTCCTCATTTAAGGGGAGATGGGTTGCTTTTTTGGTCTCCCTTCTTCCAGAAAGCAAAGAGTAGTCATAAACGGTAAGGCATCTAAATGGACCAATGTAAGAAGCGGGGTACCCCAGGGATCGGTACTAGGACCAATTCTCTTTCTAATTTACATCAATGACATAGATGAGGGTCTCACCTGTACAATCTCAAAATTTGCTGACGATACAAAAATTGCAAATAGCGTACTCTCAAAAGAACAAGTTGACGATATGCAACACAATCTAGATAAGTTGTCATGTTGGGCCCAAATTTGGCAAATGAGTTTCAATGCGGATAAATGTAAAGTACCGGTACTACATATCGGACACCAAAATGAGAACGCAAACTATTTGATGAATGGCACTCAGCTTAAGAATGTGAACAGAGAAACCGATCTGGGAGTAACAATATCGAGTAACCTAAAACCGAGTCAACAATGTTCAGAAGTTGTTAAGAAGGCAAAAACAAAATAATTGGCTTTATAGGCAGGTCATTTGAGCATAAATCCAAAGACGTTATCCTAACCCTTTACAATTCCTTAGTCCGCCCTCTTCTGGAATACTGCGTTCAATCCTGGTGCCCTTTTACCAAAAAGATATAGACAAGCTAGAACGAGTTCAACGTAGAGTTACCAAAATGATACCTAGCCTAAAGAACAAACCATACGAGGAGCATCTTAGAGAATTAAATCTATTTTCTTTAACCCAGCGCAGATTAAGAGGCGACTTAATTCAAGTGTTCAAAATCATCAAAGGCATCGACAATATGAACTGTAGTAAGTACTTCACTATCGACCAATCTAATTACACGCGGGGAAATGGGTGCAAAATTATTGGTAAATCTTTTAACTCACATGAAGCTAAAAATTTCTTCTTCAATCGAGTTGTCAACTTATGGAATGGGCTTCCCCGAGATGTTATAGACTGCAGCACCGTTGATTCATTTAAACTTCGCCTAGACATATATCTCGCATCAAACCCGCGACTGACTGCGTTTGTAAATGAATAACTTTATTTTATCCTCCCCTCAGTTACTAACCCCTCTGTCCCCTACTAACTTCCCAATCCTGCCACGGACATTAGTTCCAGGGCAGTAGTTCCCTTACCCACTCTAAACCACTGTTTGAACACTTGATCCTCAGTGTTTTGGAGAACAAGCAGCCTAGAAGGGTCACTAGACCTATTGTTGCTTGATTTCCTTTGTACTCATTTGTACTCATGTTTAGCCTCAATAGAGCTGTGGTGGTCGAGTGGTGAGCACGCTCGCGTGTGAATCTGCAAGACCAGGGATCGAATCCCTGCCACGGCGGACATTTAGTGGGTGCGGTAGTACGTCCTAGCATGTTTCACATGCTTGCACCCAGTCAGGGGACATCCTGACGACGTATACAGACTAAACACACATAACAAAGCCACTCCAACACCTTCCTCTCTCTCCAACACCCCTTCTCCCCTCTCAACACTCTTCTCTGAGCTAGTGCCGATACAAATGGCATGGACAGTCCTGTATAGAATCGTAAGATTCAGAGTCGTAAAGGACAAGCTCAATACCGGCAGATCCCCAGATCGACCGTGGTGATTGTCAACTAAACATCTACAAAAAAAAAAAAAAAAAAAAAAAAAAAAAAAAAAAAAAAAAACGCTCGGCCCACTAGTTTGGCGATTTTAAGACCTTTCGCCCCATTTCCTTGTCAATATTAAGACCTTTCGTGCTTTTTTAAGCATGATGGAGGTCTAGGGAGGAAACTAGAAAAACAAAATTAATACATGAACAAAATTATGCTGAAAGTTTGATCTTAGATGGTAGCGATTCAAGTTATTTCGGGAACTGATCCATCGACTTTTCATGCTATACCCTGTTCCAAATAACCAGTCAAAAACTCTTGTAGATTAACCTCTATAACTCACAAAAGACTAGAGTAATCAAGCTCATATTTCTACCACTTGGGAAAGGGGCATCCAGGGTATAGTTGTGGAAATTTACAGCCCATTTGCTCAAGCCCTTTTTGAGTTACAATGGTTAGGGTTCACAATTTCTGGACTACCTAATTGGAACAGGGTATAGTAATTTTATTCACTCAATTATCCACCTCCTTTCACTCAACATGCCAGAGTTAATATCTTACCTGGCTCGGGTTTCTCCTCTTCCGAATCTGTCTCGGACTCATCATCATCATCATCATCATCATCATCATCATCATCAGACAGCTTTGACGGGTCCACCTCAGGATCCATGTCAGAGTCCACTAGTTCCTCCTCAGATATCCCCCCTAGTGGAGAAAAAAAAAATATATATATATACCGGTATATAAATAGATAGAAACCACAAACCCCTCTTTAGCATTATTCATCTTCCTGTGGTGTCTATACAGTACAGTACTCTGTTTCTTTTCAACTGACGGTAAATTGCAAAGTTCCCATCAAGATTTCTCAGATATTTTGAAGATTTTGTAGTGAAATAAGGTGCTAATTTTATATAACCCAGGTTCGAATCCCGGTGGATCACATATATACTTTAATTGATTTCATTAGGGGTGTTTGGTGTTGCGGTGAAATTAATAAAATATAAATACTTGGTCTTGATATGATGCAGAGACATGGCAGTTTCATATCTTTCCATTAAGTATCGAGAAATGAGCTGCCAAGGTCTTCAATTTTAACCGTCAGCTGATAAGAAGCAGAGTATAGTTAATTGTACAGCTTTGTGACTTTTTAGTGGGGTTGAAAATGATCATCAAAGCACAGAGGATGCCTAGAGTATTAGAGACAACCTTCATCATCTATGGACAGACCCATACTAAAGCTATCTATGCAAGTCCCTCCCTCTCCAGAACCTACTTGAGAGAAAAATAAAAAAAAATAAAATAAATAAAAATAAAAGGAGTGTAAAACAAAATACTGTAAATACAAAATATATAAAAAAAAGTATGGAGGAAGTGTGGACGTTATATGTCATCCGCCCTACAAAGGCTAACTGGGTGACCCGAGATACAATTTAACCTTCTTATTCCTACAGTACATATATTTCCTTATGATGCTTATAATCGTCTAATGATTGCAAGAAAATAATATGACAATGGCATAAAAAGAAATCGCCTTACCTGGGTCAGTTTCCTCTGTTCTCGAGACATGTTCTTCTGATTCATCCCCAGTTTCGTCGGATGCTTTTTTAAATATCTTCTTTGACACTCTTATCCGTCCCTTTCCAGTCCTTTTCACATATTTATTCTTCTGAGACTTTTTTGGCAATGTAGTTTTGGATATTTTTGGAGGTACGTTTTTATATATTTTTGCACGATCCCCTGATATATTTACAACCACCTTCTTGGATAATTTAATAGGTCTCTTCCCAGATATCTTCAAGGGCTCATTTGCGGATACATCTACGGGCTCGTCCTCAGACAATTCCACAGTCTCTTTTTCGGACATCTCTACAGGATGGTCATCAGACTCGTACAAAAATTCTTCAGATACTTCAACCACATCTTCTTCAGCAAGTTCCAGGGCCTTGACAGGTTTGGGTGTGCATATTCCTGAAAATATCAAGTCACCCACAGAATTAGGTACTGTATACATTATAGTTAGTTTGAATTCAGCTCCAGGTGAATTGAATCACTTAGCAACTAATTTCTTGATAGGCCTACTTAATGGAAAATATGAATAAAATATGATGACGACATGGCAATTTACCATCAGCTGGTAAACAACAGATTATAGCTGAAGGGCTTGGGGGAGGTGTGGTGGAGTGGTCTTGCCACTGGCCTGGTAATCCAAAGGTCCCGGGTTCAAATCCCGATGTATCAATGGGAAGATATTATTGGGATGGAATTTGTGCTGTACCTAGTATCAGTGCATTACCACAAGCTCACCGAAACGTCAATAAAATACCCTCATTGTTCCCTGATTAAATAGCACTGTATGAATATTCCCATATTCAAAATATGCTATAGGGGTGCAATGCCTGGTGAGTTATCTGCTCAACAGGTGGCGTTGTGTTAGTGTAAGTGTGAGAGTCCGAGTGTAGGGGGTGAGACAGTGAAGCACGGGAACGAGGTGGCTTCAGAGATGGGGTTGTTTCGGGCCATGAGTGAGCACCGTGCCTCATGTGAAGGCAAGATGGCAGGTGCTCGTTGTACTCTACGTGCTTCACATGTCTCACTCCCTAGACTGGAACAAGACCTCACAGGCTTCACTGTTCATTGTATGAATGTTAAGGCTCTCAGACTATGCCCGAGAGGAAGTAAGTTGGAATATAGAAAAAAAAAAAAAAAAAAAAAAAATTGGATTGTTTGGGTATGTAGAGATGATGCATGAACTAAACTGGGTAAAAAGATGCCAGGGTGTCAAACGAGAGCCACCAAGTCCACTATTTTTAGTCTTTATAATTGTAGTATTGACATAAAATTAAGTGTTCAACATATGTCTTCGAAAATGATAAAATGGCCAAATCAATGCTATTTCATGTTAATTGTCTTGTATTCCGTCTCATATTCATTCAAGTCTTCAAACAAAATTGCTCGTTTGACACCCTGAAAGATGCAAGTTTGTAATTGTATGGAGAGCTGCACCGAGGGGTAGACTTAGAAAGACGGTATCAGACCATACGTTCTGATCTTGAATTAATAAACCTGACAAGTAAGGCAGCTCTGAATAGGAGTGCCTGGAACGCTGCCATTAAAATGTTAGACTGAAACCATACCTCGTGTGGAATACTCGGTCTTTAAAATGATGTAGCCTATATGGAGAAGTTTTTATGTTATCATAAATAACTCAGTTATCATTACATACCGGTAAATATATACAGATTTTACTCACCATGTCTCAATGACCTTCCCTTACCGTCACTTTGTTCTTACCTTCAGATTTCTTGGGCTTAGTCTCCACTGTAGATGCTTTTAGCATTTTGGAATTAGCATTATTTTCTGGAAAATTATAGGATGCATTAGTTTCTCATGCAATACAAAATAGTAAGTGTTACTATGCTAACCACTAACGGCGGGCGGTCGAGGCTTAAGGGGGGTCACCGTTTGTTTTTTTATCTTTCCCTGGCTTGTATCCATTCGGCCCCATTCAGCCAACTGTTTTAAGACGTTTATTCCCATCCAGGTGTCAATTTCTTCCTGGCGAGCGATAGCGAGCCAGCATTGTATGGAGAAATCTGGCTTCTCCGGAGACATTTTTCTATAAAAAAATCTTACAAATTTAGCTTGCTGTCAAAACAAAAATATACAGTATACTGTATATGCTGGCTCGCTACCGCTCGCCAGGAAAATATTGACACCTGTGGTAAATGTCATAAAACAGTAGGCTGAATGGGGCCGAATGAATAAAAGCCAAAGAGAGAGGGAGAGAAAGAGAAAAAAAGCGAGGTGGGCTCCCTTCCCCAGTGAGCCATGAACAGAAGCAAGCTTAACCTAGTTGCCAAGCTAGATAACCAAATTAGTTGCCTCGGCATATGGAAGCATATGAAGGCGATTCATTTGTGACCACCAGAAACCTAAGAGTGGTCATGAACAATGACTGCACCTTCTCTGATCATATTGAGAACATTACAAAATCTGCCAAGCAAATGTCCAGCTGGATTCTGAGAACTTTCAAGTCAAGAGACCCTGACCACCTAATCCCATTATGGAAGTCCCTGGTGCTGCCCAAATTGGAATATCTGTGCCAGCTCTGGTCCCCTGGCAGAACGGGGGACATCCAAAAGCTGGAACAAATCCAAAGGGCCTTCACCAAAAAACTGAGAAATCTCCAACAAGACACATATTGGGAGGTTGAATAAACCTAAAACTGTACTCTCTACAGAGGAGGAGGGAGAGGTACTGTATTATATTATACACATGGAAGAGGGGCCAAAACTATTCAACAACCTTCCCTTATGTTTAAGAGATACCGGTATTATGTCATCCTGCAGTGTGGAAGTTTTCAAGCATCACATAGACGACTTCCTGCAGAAGATCCCAGACACACCACCTCTGCCTTGATACCAGACGAGGCCCCGCTACAATAAGCTGGACCACCTCATCCCCATATATCAGAGGATACAGCGGAAGTTCCTGTAGCCGAGGTCGATCATCAGAAATCATCACAAGGACGAGTCCTAGATTCATCCTCCCACCGACACTGGACCTTCCTCTCTACAAGCTTCCTGAACGTCGGTCCAAGACTATTCAATAGTCGGTAAATCTACAGTTATACTACCCCTATTTTTTCATTATTTTCCTTTCGAAACTCAGTCTTTTTTTAGTCTTACCATATTAAGGAAGCCCTACTGATGTTCAAATTGTGGAAGTCTGGGGAAAGCAGCCACCAAGTTAACCCTCTCCGACATATGACGCGATTTTGAACCGATAAGGGATACTTTAAAGTCTTTGTTACCATCAGGGGTATTTAGAAACCTTTAGTTTAGTTACTTCAACCTTTGCAGTTTTCTTTGAGTTAGCTGTGGGCAGAAAACTAATTTTGGAGAGGTAATTATAAGAGTGAGAGAACTCTATTTCTTATTGCTAATCTGGCAACCTCTGCATCATATGAGTCTGAAGGGGTTAAGTTAGGTTGTCATGTTAGATTAATGCTTCCATTGAAAATGAGAGTCGGCGAGGTAGACACTCACGGACCACGAGTAACGTAAACAAACCAATCACCCGCCTCCTCTGATGACAATACAGTATTGTCATTAAACTGACCTAACAACCTAACTTAACCTGGGTGATGGGCTGGTCTATCAGAGTGAGAACTGAGCGATCTCTGCCATACCCATAGCTACTCTGACTGTTCCTTTTACTTATATATTTTCTAGATCTCAAGTGACGGCGTCTCTTCCGTGGATTGACCTCCCAATCTACCAAGATTGGAAGCTAAAGCGTCACATTTTTCCTTTGCCCCTCAACTTTCTCTTCATAATTGCTGAGGGGCCAGGGCCCTGGGTGAGGCTTTGGTTTCCCGGGCGTTTCCGCACCCTCCTCAGCTCCCCGCCATGGAGTGGCTTCGGTCACTCAGGCTTTACTGTGGTCGGTACGGAAGGTTCTGTGGGGGCGCTCGTTTATGGCCTTGGCCTTGCTCGGGGCCTTGGGGCTGTTCGGCCAGGCAGCTTGGGGAACAACAACAACAACAACAACCTTCTTTCTTCTTCTTCTTTTGAACCCGCCCGCAGACCGTGCAGATCCGCAGGGCTGACCTTTGTATCGGTACTGGCTCAAAATAAAACCTGGGGGCTGCCGCCCCCACACCCCGGCTGCTCTAAATAATGATGTAGAAGACATAAATTCACTAAAAAGTACTGCGGGAGAGCGAAAAACACCTTCCGAGATCGTGGGTCGTAAAAAAATGGGTCATCAGAAAACGGAGTTTCGGGGGTACAGTCGTCAAACCGCGGCGGATGAGTCTCACTTTAGTGAAGGTTTTTAATACTTGAATGGGGTAGAATATAAAGTTTGGGCGTACCGCCAGCCTTGTTTACACTACGTGGAGCGGCGGCGGACGCTTGCCATCATGTTCCCGTCTATTTTGACAGTAAGATCCTGTGTAGCGGGAGGAACTGTTTTTCAGATGCCTATGTACTAAGAAACATTGAACAATAATCTTTAACTTAACCTAACCTAACCAGAACCGAACCTAACCTAACCTAGTATATTAGTGGACTATTTATGAATGTAAAATGTAAAAATATATTGTAACATTACCAAATTATTGAGATATGTACAGGTCTACCCGCTACACAGGATTATACCATTTTGACTGCCTTTGGATACAATATGCCCCCCCCTCCCCCCATGACATATTGTCATCATCATAGCCTATATATTGCCAGCAGGGGGCAAAATAACCGAAAACAATTACCGTCAAAATAGCCTACTAATATCAACCTATTAGTACCAACAGAATAGCGACAAAATAGGGGTAGTAGGCCTATAACTATAGATTTATCCTAATTTTTTCCCAGCAGCATCCAAGAGTGGAATCACCTCCCTTTTCATGTAGGACTAGCCTAGGCCTAGTTAATAGCCACACTCTTGAAGTCTTGATTCTGTTAGAACTAGCCTAGAATCACCAGTCATTAGTTAGCCTAGCCGGTAAAAATTGAAGGACAGCCTTTCTACTAGTTGATTTTTGCTGTTTTTGTATTTTTCTTTGATATACAGTGTTGTTTAATACTGAGGACCGTTGCATTTTAGTATTTTCAACATTAGCCTAACCTAACCTAACTAAGCTAACCTAACCTAGTATTATTGGTGGGGGCTGCCGCCCCCACACCCCCGCTAAATCCATTAAATCCGAGCCAAGAACCTAACCTAACCTATCACAACGACTGTTATAACGTGTGAACAGTAGGATAAAGCTAACCGGTCTTCCCGCGACGGTCTAAACCCAGCTCACGTTCCCTATTTAAAGGGGCAGTTACACATGCCCAAATTTTTGCCACCCAAGCAACTATTGTCACCGATTCGGGCAACTCGGGCATGTATAACCGTGCCTTAAGGGTGCGCGAGCAGCGCGACGGTCTAAACCCAGCTCACGTTCCCTGTTTATGGGTGAAGTTTCTCGTATTTCACTTATAGTGAATTTGCGACGGCAATTACATGTACACCAACAAAGTATCTTTACAGTTTCTTACAGTAGATCCTCTGGAAAAAGGCAAACTATGCCTGTGTATCCAGCTCAGTACCAGTACTTGCACTGCTGCGGTCGTTCACGGTGTTGGCGGCGGCGGTAGCAGACGCAACATTTTTACTATTCTGTATTTTTGTTTTATAATCAAACTTCAAATCTTGTCTTCCCCATGCTTTATCAAGATTACTTTCAAACTCCCTTATTGATTAGGAATCGACTACATACTGGGGCAGTGCGTTCCACTCATTTACCACTCTATCACAAAATGAGTTCTTTGCCTTCTCAAGCCTATTTCTTTTCTTTGTAAATTTCCTTAGAGTGTCCTCTCGTTCTTGTTCCCTCCCGCATCAAGAAGATACCTTCACACACATCCTCATCGTACTTTCCTGACACTATCTTAAAAGTCTCTATCATATCCCCTCTCTTTCTCCTATATGCCAGTGTCGGAAGCCCCAGTGTCCTCAACCTCTGCTCATAGCCCGCGTTCTTCAACGTTGGTACCAGCTTGCTAGCTCTCCTCTGCACTTTCTCCACTGCTTCTATATCCTTTACCATATATGGAGCCCACACCTGGTCCGCATATTCCAGGTGCGGCCTAACCAGCGCTGTATAGAGATTCCTGAAGATTTCTTCGTCAAGTGACACAAATGTCCTTATCAGCCCTACAATTCTATTGGCTTTGTTTATCTTTTCCGCTAAATGTTCTGAGAAATTTAACTTATTGTCTATCACTAGGCCTACCCACTTCACAGACAAATACACCAAAAATCTAAGTCAAAGCGGGGGTGTGGGGGTGGCAGCCCCCACCTATAATACTAGGATAGGTTAGGTAAGGTTAACCCTCTCCGACATATGACGCAATTTTGAGCCTAGGCCTATTAGGGATACTTTAAAGCATTTATTACCATCAGGGGTATTTAGAAACCTTTAGTTTAGCCTAGTTACTTCAACCTCTGCAGTTAGTGGTCTTTGAATTAGCTGTGGGCAGAAAACTAATTTTGGAGAGGTAATTAGCCTATAAGAGTGAGAGAACTCTATTTCTTATTGCTAATCTGGCAACCTCTGCGTCATATGAGCGTGAAAGGGTTAAAGGTTGTTAGGTTGTTGTTGTTGTTGTTGTTGTCCCCCAGGCTGTCTGGCCGAACAGCCCCAAGGTCTCGAGCAAGACCAAAGCCATAAACGAGCACCCCCACAAAACCCTCAATGCTTACCACTAACAAAGCCCGGATGACCGAAGCCACTCCAAGGCAGGGAGCTAAAGAGGGTGTGGAAACGCCCAGGAAACCAAAGCCCCACCCAAGGCCCTGTGCCCCTCAGCAATTATGAAGGGATAGTTGAGGGGCAAGGGAAAAATGTGACGCTTAGGTTAGGCTAATGTCCTTTCAAAGGGGTATAGGCTAGTAAACACTAGGATAGCCTATACCCAGTCAGAGGTAAGAAGAAGAAGAAGAGTCCTGCAGTAGCCTAGTCTCCTTGAATGCTACCAGAAGTTTCATGGACGATCGGAGACAGAGGGTACTGGTGAATGGAATAGGCTCGGGGTGGAGGGAAATTACAAGTGGGGTACCTCAGGGATCTGTGTTGGGACCACTGCTGTTCGTTATATTTATCAACGACTTGCCTGAAGTTATAACTAATGGAAGTGAGGTATACCTGTATGCGGATGACACTAAAGTGTATAGAAGAGTGAGGAGTAAGGAAGATATGAGTTTGCTTCAAGGAGATGTGGAGGGCATGAAGGGATGGTCTGAGCATTGGTTAATGCCTTTTCATCCAAAAAAATGCAAGTAGGCTACATGCGGATTGGGACCAGCAAGATAGACAAGGTAGGATACAGTATGTATGAAGTGATGGAGGAAGTGAGTGCAGAAAAGGATATAGGAGTAGGCCTATTTTTCAATTTGTTGAAATGAATAGGCTACACAAATGAAATTTCTGTTTTCTTCATTATACTGTCTTTAACTTGATTTTCGAACATGATTCTTAACTCGGAAAAACATAATGTTATAGGCCTAGCCTAAGTCCAACAGGGTAGTGGTTAATTGATATACAAATGGAATTACATATGTATACTTAATGTTAGGTATTATTCTATAATTGCACCTATACGAGCTAAACAAATTATTATTATATTTAACAGGAAGGTACGACGAGCCTACGAGGTAAGTGATGAGGTATAGGTGGCAATATGCGGAAATGGATTATAAGGGCATTCTGCCCCCTCTTACCCCCTTATGAAAATCTACGGTTATTCACTTCAGCCCAATTGGATTTCTACCGTTTTACCCAACCAGCGGGGGTGTGGGGGCGGCAGCCCCCACCCATAATACTAGGTTAGGTTAGGCTAATGTCTCTCTGAAACATTGTAAATCTGTGTCACATCTAGGCTAGATTGATAGACTTTTGTCAGATGGGGGTGGAATGCCCTTATGATCCATTTCCGCATATTGCCACCTATACCACATCACTTACCTCGTTGTACCTTCCTGTTAAATACAATATTTTTTTTAGCTCGTAGGCTATAGCCTAGGTGCAATTATAGAAATTTACCTAATGTTATTGTGTTTAGCCTACCCTTTTAAACACAATTATGAGCTAAGAATATTCAAGTAAACATTTTATATGTTCAGTTGCGTGGTTGGCCCGGTTGCGGCGGTTGGAACTTGGAGAAGGCATAGGCTATGCTTGGCATAGGCCTATATTTCAACTGAGCTGGCTCACGCTCCAGTTATTTCAGTATTTAGAAAATAACTATACGCATAATACGAAATCAGTGCATTAATTAATCATTGTGAAGGTTTCAAGGAGTATGTGAGAGCCACACTGAGTCGACAACACGAGAACAGGGGCAAAACAAGAAAAGGGAAGAATCGGAGGGAGAGAAGATGGCGGCGATGTAAACAAACCCAGTGCAGTCTAGCTCTGCGGTGAAGAGAAATATGGAGAAGAAAAGTACACTGATAAGATATAGAAGCAAGGGGAGACCGAGAAAAGAGGAGTTCTATGACGTTAGTTGGGGAGCTGAACTACGGTTTAAGGCTTGGGCAGGAGCATTAGAGACAAATAGGAGAACATGGAGATTGTTGTAGTTGTTGTTACTATTAAAGGGCCTTCGGGTGGATGCCACCTGCTTGGCCCTAGAAGACTAACCGTCAGTGGGACCCTATACTATATCGGCAACATGAGTCGCCAAGAGGAAGACACATAAGGCACGAGAGAGCTGAGAACACACATCCGCATCCCGGACACCGTGGCCTAACAAGAGCCCTAAGCTGAACCCCGGAGACGACAAACGGCAAACCGAGTCCCTAAGTTTGACCCTGTGACTATAGAACCGCGGACACACCTCCACCAGATGCTCAGGGGTTTCGGGCTGTCCACACCAGCGACAGTCCGGGCACCGTACCATGCGGAGTCGGAACAGGTGTGCTGACAGCGCAGTGTGTCCAATACGCAGCCTGGCTAGCGAGACATCGAGTTTCCGCAGGGGGTGTCGACTCCAAGGCTGGGGGCATGAATCCCACCGGTATCTCCCCATGGTCGTCTGTAGCAACAGCACCCGTAGCTCCCTGTCCCAAAGTCCGCGACTAGCCCGCCCGACAACCCGGGCATGTGTCCTCGCATCCATGTCAACCGACTCAACCTCTACCGAAGCGTGCGCCAGCTTCGCCGCAGCATCAGCCACCGTGTTGCCACGAATGCCCGAGTGCGCAGGAACCCACTGGAGGACCACTTCCCACTGGTGACCTAAAAAGTGAACCAGCAACTCCTGGATGGCGAAGACATTACGAGGATATGTAGCCGGGCGGGTCGCAAGGAGCAGATGGAGGGAGGCTTGGGAATTCGAGTACAAGACGACCCGTTGAGGCCGAATACGACACCGCACAAACTCCAGGGCTCGAAGAATGGCAAACAGTTCCGCCGCTATGATGGGATGGTGCCCAGACAACCTCCAGGTCTGGCAGAGGGAGAGGTCCTCGTAGTAGACAGCCGCGGACGAGGAGGCCGGAGGAACGCAGGAACCATCCGTGAAGACACCGAAGTGCCCCTGATAACACGACCCCACCAGCTCAGCAAAATAGGCCCGGGCAAGTCCAGCATCCGTCGACGTCCGGTAACCTTCATGGAAGGTAACCCGGATGCGAGGAGTGAGATCAACCCACGGCGGGACCGGAGACACAGAGGGGGTCGGGGAGGGAGAGGGAGGGTCCACAGATATCTGCCGATAGTGGAGGAGGCTCCTCACCAGGAAAGGCTGACGCCGTTTCACAGGCCACGATGGTGCATTCCTGGAGACCCCTGACGAAGCATGCAGGCCCGACAACGGGTGATGCCCAGGAAGAGTAGCAACTCGCCCCGCCCACCTACAATCCGTCAACACCCGAGACCAGGACAGAGGCAACGACCCACTTTCCGCTAGGAGGGACACGGTAGGGGAGGAACAAAAAGCCCCCAATGCCACCCTGAGGGCCGTGTGATGAACAGGGTCCAAGCGGCTAAGAACTGACGACGAAACCGAGCCATACACTGCACTACCATAAGCCACCTTACTCTTGATGAAAGACTCATAAAAACACAGCAGATCATCCCGAGACGTCCCCCACTTGGACCCGGCTATACACTTCATTATACCCAGCCGCTTCACGCAAGACGATCGCAGGTAGTCCACATGATTCCTCCAAGTCAATACCGGCCCATCCCAACGCAGACCTAAGAAGGTGTGTGACGTACGATACGTGAGAGGCTCACCCCCCCAACGTAATCGTAGGCAGACCCGGGAGTTTAGTCTTCAACGTGAAGCACATGAGAGCGCTCTTTTGGGCATTGAGTCGTAGGCCCCAGTCCCTCGCCCACTCACAGAGCTCATCAACCGCCAATTGCAGAGCAGTATGGGCCTGTAAGAGCGTGTCCGCTGAGCAGACGATGGCAAGATCGTCGTAGCATTACGGGACCGAGGGACATCAGACAACATGGCATTCAGGAACAGTGGACCCAAGATCGACCCCTGAATCACCCCACGGCGGACAGGGAAAGGCCGCGACGTAGAGGTACCGACTGCCACTGAAAGGGACCTCTCAAGCAAGTAGCTGCAGAGCCACGATAAAACCTTCCCACGAACACCAAGCATACCCAATTTGTATAGGACCCCGGCATGGGAAACCGAATCAAAGTCACTCGCAACATCGATGAACGCCACGAGGAGCACCTTCTTGTTCCGATATGCATCCTGGATGCGATATTCCAGCTGGAGGAGCACATCCACGGTGCCCCTAGCCGGGCGGAAACCATGAAGAACATCAGGAAGGAGTGCCTTAGTCTCCAGCCACCAAGTGAGCCTCTGTGAAACTATCTTCTCCATTACCTTACCCACCACCGACAACAAGCAGATGGGCCTACGTGAAGATGGTAAAGAGGGATCCTTACCCGGTTTAGGGAACGGAAGGAGGAGGGCCGACTTCCACAGAGCCGGATATGTACCAGTAGACCAGCTCCTGTTATAGAAGTCCAGCAACACTGAAAGAGTGTCTACAGTGTGAGGTGGGAGGGAGGAGAGTGGAGGAGACAATAGAACATATAGTGACAGAGTGCCAGGGGTATGCAGAGGAGAGAGATGGGTTGGAAAATGAGTTGAAACGGGTGGTAGGGGAGAGGGAATGGGAAGAACAGAAAGAGGAGGAGGATGAGGGTGTAAAATTTGTGTTAGGTCTCGGGACAGAAGAGGGGGTAGATGGGGAAAAGAATGAAGGTAGTGAAAAGATTCCTGGAGCAGGTGTGGCAGAAGAGAAAACGGAATAGAATAGAATCATAGACTACATATAACCTAAATATGAAAGCGTGACGTCACACGGTTAGTTTTCCGCGCATCCTAGGGATTTGGTGGCAGCACTATTGTACTGTACACAACAACCAAAGCACCTCAGTGGCTTGTCCTTATTATAGATAGTCTGTGCGCCGCGCGCGCCTGCCAGCTAGCTTGCTGCAGTGTTACCAAAGTTAAGGGAATATCCGCAAAACGAGGGAGCAATATATTAAAGAGGGAACGTATTTAAGAGTTAATTAATGTTGGTAAAAACACTTGTAAATTATTTAGTATAAATTATATATATATATATATATAAGCAAGATGAAAACATTAAGAACATTAAAAACATTAAGAATGGCCAAGATACTCAAACAGCAGTATGAAAGTGTCTTCAGCCCGCCAAATGAAGACAAGAAAATCGAGAATGCAACGACTTTCTTTGGCAACGCTCCAGAGACACCACATCAACTCTCCTCGGTAACAGTATCAACAGAGGACATAATAGCAGCCATCGACAAGATTGGACCAAACTCTGCGGCAGGATCAGACGGCTTTCATGCCCAACTGCTAAAAAACTGCAAACATCAGCTAGCCCTGCCTCTAAAACTGCTGTGGAGCAAGTCCCTCCAAACTGGATATGTACCACAATCCCTAAAAGAAGGTAATGTCACACCAATACACAAAGGGGGTAGTAAAGGCATAGCCAAAAATTACAGACCAGTGGTGCTGACGTCACATCTTATTAAAATCATAGAAAGAACAATAAGAGCTAAGATGGTCAGCTTCCTGGAAGATAATGAGGCATTCAACGAGGGGCAACATGGCTTTTGAAAAGGCCGCTCCTGCCTCTCACAACTACTATCACACTACGACAAAACCCTACAGGATATTCGAGACGGAGAAAATGTAGACGTCATATATCTAGATTTCGCCAAAGCTTTTGACAAGGTGGACCATGGGATCCTTCTACATAAACTCAAATCACTGGGAATAGGGGGAGACCTTGGAAGATGGCTCCACAGCTTCATCACCAACAGAAAACAAAGAGTCACGGTTCAAGGAAGCCTATCAGATGCAGGTGGGGTCATCAGCGGAGTACCACAAGGATCAGTACTGGGACCTCTCCTATTCCTCATCATGATAGGAGACATCGACAGGGACCTGGAACACTCAACAGCCACATCGTTTGCAGACGACACCAGACTCATGAAGAAAATCACCTCACAACATGATGCTCAGCTACTACAACAAGACTTGGACAAAATCCTGAAGTGGGCAGAAGAAAACAACATGGCCCTAAACGGAGACAAGTTCGAGCTTCTAAGGTACGGGAACAAGAGAGCACTACAAAACTACACCAACTACAAAAGTGGACAGCAAGAAATTACCGCCAAGGACACAGTGAAGGACTTGGGAGTAAATATGAGCAGTGACGCCACTTTTTCCCAGCATATTACCAAAGCCACAACAACAGCAAAACAAATAGCAGGCTGGATCCTGAGAACCTTCCACACAAGAAATGAGAGATGTATGCTAACACTGTGGAAGTCACTGGTCCTACCACGACTGGAGTACTGCTCCCAGCTCTGGTCTCCCCAAAAAGTAGGAGAAATAACAGAAATTGAAGCCACCCAGAGGACATTCACCAGTAAAATCCATGGGTTTCAACACTTTAACTACTGGGAGAGACTTAAGGAGCTGCAGCTGTACTCACTTCAAAGACGTAGGGAGAGATACATCATCATCTACGTCTGGAAGATTTTGGAAAAAAAGGTACCAAATCCAAACATCCAAGAGACTCGGCACCAAAGGCGAGGGAGGCTGTGCTATGTGAGGACTACGCCGGGATCAACACAAAAAATCAAATCCCTGATCCATCACAGCTTTACATACAATGGAACCAGACTGTTCAACTGTATACCAGCCCCTCTCAGGAACATGACCGGGGTGTCTCCAGACACCTTCAAGAAACACTTGGACATGTGGCTGGCCAAAATACCGGACCGGCCACCAACACCAGGATACCCCAGCACCAACTCCAACCGACTTCTGGAATGGAGAGTGGAAGAAAGGGAGCTGCCTGGTCGCAGTGGAGCCCCAGCTCAACTGTGTCACTAACGGACGGAATACAACTAAGTGTAACTAAGTGTAAGTGTATATACACTATAAAACATAGGCTACTCATATATGATGCAAGCTGTATACCTTCAAGCAACACAACAAGAATTAAATTGTCATTTTGAATATATATTAGTATGTTACATGTTATGTAGATGTTAATTTGTCAAGTAGCACTAAAACTGGACATTTATACTTATGACATCTAGGGATATTTTGTCCCACCATTGACGTTGGCAAACTCCCGAATCTCACATCAACAATGGCGGGTGTTGGAGGAGTTTTGCGTGTGTACCTCCTCATAATGACGACAATTACACGATGACTGGCGCCTTTACAGTAGCCTCTACTTATGTCTATTTAACTATGTCATGTCTGCAGAGTCTCTGGATAATATTCAATTGCTTATTAATAGCGTTATTAGTACAAGGTAGGGATTATTAAGAATTAATGAGGACCAAGGACAAAGATAGTCAATATAATGTCTTTGTGGGGACCCTCCCCTCCCATTGTCGTTTGCGATCGTGCTGCCATCTCTCGAACGCGCGGCTCACTATTTACAGATTTGTGGCGTCTTCTTTGGTGTCTAGGTTATATGTAGTCTATGAATAGAATAGGGTGAGGGGGGAGGAAGAAAAATGAGATTAAATAGTGGAGATGGAAAAAGTTAAATTAAGGTAAGGAGAGAACAAGATATTGGGGGGGTGGGGGGTGGAGGAGGGGGTAAAATAAGGAGAGGAGAGTTCTGCTTAAACTATATACTTCAATTATTTTTCTTTAACTATCCTTTCTACGACTACATATTTTCTAAACTAATTCTTAAATCTAGCTCTAGCTGTTTCTGGAGAAGTCACCGGTGCATAGGTGAGCTGGCTTGAAAAGGGACAGTTCAGCTTTTTGTGACTTTGTGACAGCAACTCCACAAAAAGAAGAAGAAGAAGAAGGACCGTGGGTCCAGTCGTGGACACTGGACAGCAACTCCACAAGAAGAAGAAGAAGAAGGTAGCAGCGAGGGACGACAAATGTGGTTCGTGTGCAAATATTGTGAATAGGCCTAGTCAGGAACATGCTATGCAATGCAAGATTTGGTAGCATTCAAGGAGACTACTGCAGGACTCTTCTTCTTACCTCTGACCGGGTATAGGCTCTCCTAGTGTTTACTTACCTCTTACTAGCCTATACCCCTTTGAAAGGACATTAGCCTAACCTATCAACCTTAGTTACCTTACCTAACCTATCCTAGTATTATAGGTGGGGGCTGCTGCCCCCACATCCCCGCTTTGACTTAGATTTTTGGTGTATTTGTCTGAGAAGTTGCTAGCCTATTTTTCAATTTGTTGATAACGAAAATCCTCCATGCGGACTAAGCCTAAGCCTATAGGCCTAGGATATGGAGAAAAATATAATGCATAGGGCCTACCGTTATGCAGGAATATAGCCTACCATTGTTTCTCATAACGTCGCACTAGTGTCCTTAAATATTATCGATTTGGGTAAAATTCTAGTTTCACGTACACAGCGACAAAAGGGAGGCGCCGTTGTAAAGGCATAGCTTCCCGACCAACTATGAAGATCAGGGAAATTGCTGGGTAAAAGACGTAATATAATGATAATAAACTACATTAACGACATCGACAGGGACCTGGAACACTCAACAGCCACATCGTTTGCAGACGACACCAGACTCATGAAGAAAATCACCTCACAACATGATGCTCAGCTACTACAACAAGACTTGGACAAAATCCTGAAGTGGGCAGAAGAAAACAACATGGCCCTAAACGGAGACAAGTTCGAGCTTCTAAGGTACGGGAACAAGAGAGCACTACAAAACGACACCAACTACAAGAGCGGACAGCAAGAAATTACCGCCAAGGACACAGTGAAGGACTTGGGAGTAAATATGAGCAGTGACGCCACTTTTTCCCAGCATATTACCAAAGCCACAACAACAGCAAAACAAATAGCAGGCTGGATCCTGAGAACCTTCCACACAAGAAATGAGAGGTGTATGCTAACATTGTGGAAGTCACTGGTCCTACCACGACTGGAGTACTGCTCCCAGCTCTGGTCTCCCCAAAAAGTAGGAGAAATAACAGAAATTGAAGCCACCCAGAGGACATTCACCAGTAAAATCCATGGGTTTCAACACTTTAACTACTGGGAGAGACTTAAGGAGCTGCAGCTGTACTCACTTCAAAGACGTAGGGAGAGATACATCATCATCTACGTCTGGAAGATTTTGGAAAAAAAGGTACCAAACCCAAACATCCAAGAGACTCAGCACCAAAGGCGAGGGAGGCTGTGCTATGTGAGGACTACGCCGGGATCAACACAAAAAATCAAATCCCTGATCCATCACAGCTTTACATACAATGGAACCAGACTGTTCAACTGTATACCAGCCCCTCTCAGGAACATAACCGGGGTGTCTCCAGACACCTTCAAGAAACACTTGGACATGTGGCTGGCCAAAATACCGGACCGGCCACCAACACCAGGATACCCCAGCACCAACTCCAACCGACTTCTGGAATGGAGAGTGGAAGAAAGGGAGCTGCCTGGTCGCAGTGGAGCCCCAGCTCAACTGTGTCACTAACGGACGGAATACAACTAAGTGTAACTAAGTGTAAGTGTAAGTGTAACGACATTAGCCTAACCTAACAACCTTACCTAACCTAACCTAGTATTATGTAATAGCTATGGTGCCGCATATGGGGAGAAAATATATATTTTTTTTTACAGTAGGTATAATTCCTTATAATGCATTTCCGCCGCTTTGGACATATATAGGAATTAAGTATGGTATATGACAACTCTAAAGTAGCCATAGAAATTTATGAGTATGCTGTGAAAGCGAAACTAGAATTAAACCTCGATTTGGTTTCACATAGGCTAGGCTAGGTAGCCGGCTGATTCGGACCATGGCTGATTAGTGATTCGGCCCAGGCTCATTCGGACCTCAATATATTCGTCCTAGGCTTAGTCGGCCCATTCGGACCATGATCATTATCATATGAAATTATTATTATTTTGATTTAGGCCTAGGCTAATGTAATTTTATTAATCTTGTTATTAGGCTAGGTTTCGTAGTAGGCTAGGCTATAACTAAAGTTGGTCACCAATTATTTTGCAATATTTGAAAACAAATATGGATTTTATATGCTCTAAACATAGGCTAATATGAAAACGTGTTTTAAGCCTCGGCAAAACCTAATAAAAATATATGGTACTAAAATGGAATTTTGTCGTAACATGGTTGTCAATACCTTCCTATAGATGGCACCGATTCGTACACACGCCATTTTCACCTGTCTCCCGAGGTCTGTCCACCAGCTTTTTAGTCCACTCCACCTGCCCATCTCTGTCGATACTCGATAGGTTGGGTTGTTTGGTTAGGTTAATATACTAGGTCTCAGAAACAAGATTCGTAGGCTAGTTGTGGTAGTATTTACGGTATCTGGACACTTCGAGCGAATTCATATTCGAGCGGAGGCGCATTTAGGTTAAGTTAGGTTAAGGTTAAGTTAGGTTAAGTTAAGTTAAGTTAGGTTAGGTTAATTAGGTTAGATTGTGCATTCGCTCGAAGTGACTCGCATTCACAGATACGGCCGAATACCAGTAGGCTACTAAATGGGCGCCGGCCCAACCGCCATGTTTTATCCCACGTAGGCCTACTCGGTAGCCTACTACGGACACATTGTAGGTGTTAGGTGTGGATTAGGCTTGTATCCAATGTACTAGGTCTATGTTACTTGATATTTATGATTTAAATAAGTGCTACGTTTTCGATAAATCTGGTTATATGGCTTTGCAATTAGGGAAATCATGAGCCGATTTCCGACATTTAGTTAGTCTTTTTCGATTCGCAAAATCCGAGCCAAGTTTTGCCAAAACTTGGCTCGGGTTTTCCAATATTCGGGTTTTATGGCTTTGCAATTTCGGGAAACCTGAGCCAAATTTCTAAATGAGGTTACTGTCATTTTGTTGTCTTCAAACTCAAAATCCGAGCCAGCTTTGGCCAAAACTTGGCTCGGATTTTCGAAATATTGGGTTTTAGGCCTTAGAAATACCTTAAAACCCGAGCCAAGTTTTGCTAAAATACGTTTTAATCGCCGTTTTACGCATTTAACCCCTCATTTTCCCTGTACTTCATAGCCCTCCCCACTATCGGGCGGCGTGTCTTAAGATCGTTGTATAATGGGGAAAACGGTTTCGCCGAGGGTTGTAATTCTTTCCAAACACTATACTGTATATTGATGAAAACTAACAGGGAAAAATAAAAAAATCCATGGGAAAATTGGTGACCATCTTATTTAGTTTTTCCGGTTTCGTACATAGGCCTAGTAGGCTATAATGCTGTGTATATAATATATAAATTTATCGAAGGAGTAGATATATATAAACACTATTTTTGTGTATGATTTTCATTATTTTTGATTAATAATTGCTTATAGCCTAAATACATATAGTTGTCAATAAAACCTAACTGGAATGCTTATATACATATACTGTACTGTACACTATGATTGTGATTAATGCTTAAAGTTGCCCTTTTTCGTAGTCTACTACAAATGAAGTCACTGCATAATCCACTGGAAGCATATCTAGTATCGCCCTAAAAACAGTTTTGGGATTTTTTTTATTTTAATACCACAAATTTTCCGAGTGTTTTTTATAAACAAAATTGGTCATTTGCATCAATATATAGTGTTTGTAATTACTGTAATTAGAAATCTCGGGAAAACCTATTTTCCCCATTAGGCCTATCGATCGATGTCGAGACACTCTCGCTCCCCGATAGTGATTTGAAAAGACATTAGCCTAACCTAACAACCTTACCTAACCTAACCTAGTATTATGAGTGGGGGCTGCCGCCCCCACACCCCCGTTGGTTGAGTACTAATCCCTTAATAAAAAAAAAAAAAAATTGGCTGTCAATTATACGAAGGTGAAAGAAAAGTCGATGAAGTCTATGGTGTTTACTCTGCAATCTTCAGCTTGATTGTACATTGATAACGGGAAAGTACCGTATTGACAACCGTGTTACGAAAATTAAATTTGAGTACAGTACCATACTTTTATATTAGGTTTTTCCGAGGGTTTAACACATTTTCATATGATCTTTAGAGCTATCGATGACTGAAAGTACCGTATTGACAACCTTGTTACGAAAAATAAATTTTAGTACCATACTTTTTTTATTAGGTTTTGCCGAGGGTTAAAATAAAGTTTCTTATGATCTTTAGAGCATATAGATTCAATATTTATCTTCAAATATATCAACAAAATTTGTGGTATTAAAATAACATTAAACCCAGTTTTGTAATCTTTACTTCCTTTCCCGGACATCACACAAAAACACAATGGGAGTTGTTTCATGTCATCCCCTGATTTGATAAAAGAGTGTATAGACAAGAGTTGGTAAAAGGGAGACTTGATTACTTTAAAAGTCCCGTCAATAAACCAAGTCTTGGCTTTTCCTAATAATAACAACTGCTGTCCCGTGGCGAAGATGAAATGCCGTCTTGCACCACATAAAACTTCTTATTAATAAGTTGTATTGACAGTGACACTTTGTCATCAACCCTTTATATAGAAAACAAAATTGTTGTTGTTTTTGGCGCACTCTCTCATCCAGGAGTCCGTTCTATGAACGATGGCTTGATGGATTGATATTTGAACCAGTTATTGGTTCGTCAGTGTCAGAAATTCATGTCCTCAACTGTACACCACATAGTCTGAATCGAAAATAAATCGTCAATTCACAACTTGCGAGTTTTATTATATAAGGAAGTTGGAGCTGTAGACATCGATATTTAGCAGAATAACTCGCTATAATACGGTTTTAGTACATTAATTGGTAAACCTGACTTTTTGGACCAACAGCAACTTCAGTAAGTTCTATTTTGTTTTTTTGAAATTTTCCTTCAGATATAGCCTAGTGCTCTTTTAGGTAATTCTGCATAACTACTACTCCTGTTATTTTAGGTTTTATTTATTTTCTTTATGTATTTTAATGCATTGCAAGTGTGTATTTTATTGTTACAAAGTGCGGAAAGCACTTTTTATTAGCATTTGCTTTGTTAATTGTAATTATTCAGATACCCCAACAATCTAGGAGTTTACTCGATTTAGTCAACTTTGAAAAGACATTAGCCTAACCTATCCTAGTATTATGGGTGTGGGCTGCCGCCCCCACACCCCCGCTGATTAGGTATTAAAACTATACAAAATTATGGTGTTTACTCTGCAATCTTCAGCTTTGGCTGTCAATAACAGGAAAGTACCATTAAAAATTTACCGACTTCTTGTAGGTTAAGCTCCACTCTGATTGGCTAGTAAACATCGGGGAGGAGCCTCCAAGGAGGCTAAAATGTAAACAAAGTGTCCTGGACTTGCTGTACAAAAATAACTCTGATAATGTTATAGGGGAGTGAAAATCAAATTGACAAAATAAGAAAAGTAGCACTTATCCGCACATCAGTAAGGTCCCCTGAGTAAGGTAAGAGCAAAAAAAAAAAAAATCCACGAGACAGGAATCCCGTAATCGAGGAGTAGTTGTTCTGCAGAATACCCCTCTTTTATACTGAAGAGGAGCTGAAATGAGTATTTACCCATTATCCAACAATCTAAAAACACGCCCCCCACTAGTGGAGAGGGCTATGAAGTTCAGGGAAAATGAGGGGTTAAAAGCATAAGAAAAGACATTAGACTACCCTAACAACCTTACCTAACCTATCCTAGTATTGTGAGTGGGGGCTGCAGCCCCCAAACCCCCGCTGGTTTGGTAACTGCAAAAAACACAGTATTATGGGACATACTGTACCTTACTCCGGCAACGAGTGGCAGTGAGGGCCGAGAGGTTCACAACAATAACGAGTGCAGCGGCGGACGTAAGTTGAAATAGGAAATTATAATTTTTTTACCCATTAATTTCCGGAAGTTTAAACCTACAGTAGCCCATGTGAAAAAAATATTAATCTTTGTTACTTTGCCATCACCAATTAAGATCGCACTGCTAGGCTAGCTGTAGTGTGTATTTTAGCGTTATATTTTGTTCTCCCTTATAATACATTTCAGCTCTTAATGACATAATATATAACAATGATGTATATGCTCTACCAGACCTATTAGGCCTAAAAAGATCAATGGGCTAACTTTCGGTCCAAATCATCAGTATAACCCATTAATTAATACATAAAACCAAATTCAACATACTATTTATCCATAATAAACCTAAAAAATTACTGCATTTGTGTTTAATATCGATGTTTACAGGCCGAACTTCCTTATAGCCTAAAACTTGCAAGTGGTCAAATTGAACCATTTAATGGTTGTGAGACAAGGACAATTAAAAGTTCCCGCCAATCCAATGTTGATGTTTTTTTGTTTTTTTATAGTGGTTGAATTGTCGTGTATTTTATAAGTTTATAGTTCAAAACATTACAATGGTCCGAATCAGCCACTGAATGGTCCGAATCAGCCAATGCTATGGGCCGAATCAGCCAATGCTATGGTCCGAATCAGCCTCTATATGGGCCGAATCAGCCGGCATTCGCTAGGCTAGCTTGTGAAGGCATGCCAGAGGAGGTGGAAAAACTAAATTTTTATGTCACAAATTTTTCCATGGATTTTTGTAGCCTATTTTTCCATGTTAGTTTTCATCAATAGGCCTAGGCTAGGCTATATAGGCCTAGTGTTTGGAAATACATGTACAGTAATTACAACCCTCGGCGAAACCGTTTTCCCCATTAGGCCTATACAACGATCTTAAGACACGCCGCCCGATAGTGGGGACTGGGGAGGGGTATGAAGTACAGGGAAAATGAGGGGTTATATGCGTAAATCGGCGATAGGGCCTAGCCAAAAAACTTATTTTAGCAAAACTTGGCTCGGGTTTTAAGGTATTTCAAAGGCCTAAAACCCGAATTTTGGAAAACCCGAGCCAAGTTTTGGCAAAACTTGGGGATTTTTTTTATTTTAATACCACAAATTTTCCGAGTGTTTTTTATAAACAAAATTGGTCATTTGCATCAATATATAGTGTTTGTAATTAATTAGAAATCTCGGGAAAACCTATTTTCCCCATTAGGCCTATCAATCGATGTTGAGACACGCTCGCTCCCCGATAGTGATTTGAAAAGACATTAGCCTAACCTAACAACCTTACCTAACCTAACCTAGTATTATGGGTGGGGGCTGCTGCCCCCACACCCCCGCTCGTTGAGTACTAACCCCTTAATAAAAAAAATAAAAAAATTGGCTGTCGATTATACGAAGGTGAAAGAAAAGTCGATGAAGTCTATGGTGTTTACTCTGCAATCTTCAGCTTGATTGTACTGTACATTGATAACGGGAAAGTACCGTATTGACAACCTTGTTACGAAAATTAAATTTTAGTACCATACTTTTATATTAGGTTTTTCCGAGGGTTTAACACATTTTCATATGGATCTTTAGAGCTATCGATGACTGAAAGTACCGTATTGACAACCTTGTTACGAAAAAGACATTTTAGTACCATACTTTTTTATTAGGTTTTGCCGAGGGTTAAAACAAATTTTCTGATGATCTTTAGAGCATATAGATTCATTATTTATCTTCAAATATATCAACAAAATTTGTGGTATTAAAATAACATTAAACCAACCTTGGCTCGGATTTTGAGAGTTTTAAGAATAAACAAATTAGGCTACAGTAACCTAATTTAGAATTTTGGCTCATGTTTCCCTAAATTGCAAACCCCAACAAGCATCATTTTGGAAAACCCGAGCCAATTTTTGGCAAAACTTGGATCGTATTTTGAGAATCGAAAAAGATAATATTCAAGGACACTACATCCGCCTTATTAGAAACAATTTATTAGGGGAAATAGGCACCAACAGATTCGCCATATTTTTCTCCATATAGGCCTAGTTCGCATGGAGGATTTTCGTTATTGACAAATTGAAAAAATACCCTTTCACAGAAAAATACACTAAAAATCTGTCAAAGATGTCAAATAGCAGGGGTGTGGGGGCGGCAGCCCCCACCCATAATACAGTCGACCCTCGATTTAACGGACTAATAGGGGGGAGACGGTGTCCGTTACTGGAAAATTTCCGTTGCTGGAAAATCGCTCTCGAAAAGCGCCGATTTAGCCCTAATATGCCTCGAAAATGAAGATTTTTAACTTTGCGGGTGTTTTTATGTCTTTCCTTACATATTACACATAAAAATAAAGTTTGTTTTTAACCCTTCCTACCCGGCCTGCCTTAGGTAAGACAGCTCGGCAGAAGGGCCGCTACCCGGACTGCCTTACCTAAGACGGCAGCTTAATAGCCTAATTAAGCTTGGTCTGAACGCCGTGCGTACGATGTATGTCAACAAACCCAAGCGTTGCGTCACCGCACCTCCGAAAACAAGAAGGAGAAGACTCTTCAATGTTATTGTTGTGACGTAAGACGAAATTAGTGTCTGAAAAGCCCCATATTGGCAACATCTCTGCAATATTTGCTCCACTGTAATCGTCATCACAACTGAACCAGTTACAGAGCTCTACTCAATGCCAAAATACAGATTGAAAACCGCACTAAGATTATAGATGAGTGGGAAAGTTCTAGCAGTGAAAATAAACATAAATACGGTAGCCTAGGCCTAGACGTTTTTCAGCCATTTCGCCCGGGTACGGGCGACCGTCCTTAGGTAAGACTGCCCGGGTAGGAAGGGTTAATAAAAATATTCTTTCATTACCCAGATAAACAAATAAAAACCATAGAAATACAGGGGTTTTCCGCGAAACTGGCGCGCCGCGCCAGCCAATTACCGGACTTTGCTGGGTCCATTGTCCGGCTACGGACAGAGTCCGTTAAATCCGAAGTCTGTTACATCGGGCTTCGTTAAATCGAGGGTCGACTGTACTAGGATAGGTTAGGTAAGAACATAAGAACATAAGAAAATGGGAGTCTGCAGAAAGCCGATTGGCCTAAGCAAGACAGATCCCTGTCCCACACTACCCCAATTACAAAGCCCAATTATAGGCTCAACACTCTAATACCCTGAGGATCATCTTACCAAAACGGTTAGTGATTAACGCAGGATTACGGGGATCTGCAGAGCGCTGATTGGCCCAACCTGGCTGATCCCCCTTCACACCCAACCCTTCTTGTCCATATGCTTATCCAATTTTATCTTAAAGCTCCCTACCGTTTTTAATCCCACTATAGCACTTGGTAGTCCATTCCACCCATCTACAACTCTGTTACCAAACCAATATTTGCCTATATCTTTTCTGAAACGAAATTTATCTAATTTGAAACCATTGGTACGAGTTCTTTCGCTATCACTGAGCTTTAGTACATTTGTCATGTCCCCTTTGTTAATCCCACTAACCCACTCATTAATCCCACTAACCCACTAAACCGTAAGGTTGTTAGGTTAGGCTAACCGCTAATGTCCTTTCAAAGGGGTATAGGCTAGTAAACATTAGGATAGCTTATACCCGGTCAGAGGTAAGAAGAAGAAGAAGAAGAGTCTGATGTAGTCTCCTTGAATGCTACCTCGAAAAAGACTTACGAAATGACGGAAATCGGCTCGTGATTTCCCTAATTGCAAAGCCAAATAACCAGATTTATCGAAAATGTAGCACTTATTTAAATCATAAATATCCAGTAACATAGACCTAGTACATTGGAAACAAACCTAATCCACACCTAACGCCTACAATGTGTCCGTAGTACCGGTACCTAGTAGGTCTACGTGGGATACAACACGAACCCTTACCGCCGCCCATTTAGTATTCGGGCGTATCTGTAAATACTACCGCAACTACGAATCTTGTTTCTGAGACCTAGTATATTAACCCCTTATTGGTGGCGCTCGACTTAAGTCGGGCACCAATTTGCAGCAAGTTAGGAGCATTGTTAAGGCTTTTAAAGGGTTAAAATCGAGTGCAAATGGCCGGGAGCGCAGCGGGCCAGATAGCCGACTCCCAGGGCTTACCCCCGCCCATTAACTCATATTCCCTGTGTTCTCGAGAGGCCGGCAGTGTAGCCAGTAGTGAGCATAGCTGGGAAAAATATACCGATATATGCTAAACTCCCATGTTCGTGGCATCACTGCAAGAGAACCACGAGTGCTATGTAGCTCGTTCTGGTCTCATTTTGAAGGTTTTAGCGCCTAGTTTTTTGCTAAATATTTTTTTTTTTCATGCAGATGCTTGATTTATCATGCAGGAGGGCCTGAATATGCCCAAATGAGCCCAAAATACCCCGCTAGACAAGGGTTAACCTAACCTAACCTAGACCCAGTACGTGGGATACTAAACTAGCCCTTGCATGCCAGCAACAGCCGCACAGCGGATTCATAGTACCCAGTATGTGGCATACTAAACTAGCAATTGCATGCCAGGTAGAGCGGATTCATAGTACTCAGTACGTGGCATACTAAACTAGCCCTTGCATGCCAGGTAGAGTGGATTCATAGTACAGTACTCAGCGTGATATTTATTACCCATTAATTTCCGGAAGTTTAAACCTATGCGTAAAAATCTTACCTCTTACACGTCACATCAGTAGTCAAGCACCCATGCTCTAAATGGTGTGTGTACGAATCTGGGTATTATTCTATAATTGCACCTATACGAGCTAAACAAATTATTATTGTATTTAACAGGAAGGTACGACGAGGTAAGTGATGTGGTATAGGTGGCAATATGCGGAAATGGATTATAAGGGCATTCTGCCCCCCCCCTCTTACCCCCTTACGAAAATCTACGGTTATTCACTCCACCCCAACTGGATTTCTACCGTTTTACCCAACCAGCGGGGGTGTGGGGGCGGCAGCCCCCACCCATAATACTAGGTTAGGTTAGGTAAGGTTGTTAGGTTAGGCTAATGTCTCTCTGAAACATTGTAAATCTGTGTCACATCTAGATTGATAGACTTTTGTCAGAGGGGGGCGGAATGCCCTTATAATCCATTTCCGCATATTGCCACATCACTTACCTCGTTGTACCTTCCTGTTAAATACAATAATATTTTTTGTTAGCGCGTATAGGTGCAATTATAGAAATTTACCCGAATCGGTGCCGTCTATAGGAAGGTATTGACAAGGTCCATGTTACGAAAAAAATCCATTTTAGTAACATATATTTTTATTAGGTTTTGCCGAGGGTTGAAACTAATTTTAATATGATGCTTAGAGCATATAGATTCCATATCTGTCTTCAAATATGTCAAAATAATTGGTGACAAATAAATGGAGTTATACTGAGGAGGTGTATAACTATATTATATCTTGGCTATTGGAGATCAGATTTCATGGTACTGTACTGTACACATTGTGAAAGGGGTTGTGTAAAGCTTTACAAGTGTATGGAGGAGTTTGGTAAACAAAACAAAGTTATGTGGAGTAAACAGAGTGAAATTGAGGAAAAACTGAATGCCTTGACTGAGACTGTTGAGGAAGGCCAGGATAACAGTAAAGCTATGGAGGCTAGATTAGGTGCAGTGGAGGCTAGGTCAATCCCCCTTGGTGAAAAGGTTGACAGTCATGACAAGCAATGTAACAATTTAGAAATTAGATTTGGTAATCTTGAAGCAAACTGTGCAGGATTGGAGGAGAAAATTAAGAGAAGTTCTGGTAATGGCACCAATACCAATTATGCGGAGGTGGTCAGGAATGAAGCGGTTCCAGTACTTCAAGATATGAAACAAGAGATCGAGCAACTCAAGAAAACGATGGAGGAAAATTACATTAAACTGAAGAAAGAAGTTCGAGAGAAGCAAGAAGAACAACTGAGAGAGTTGAAAGATGAAGAAGCCAGAAGGAACAACATTGTCATATAGGCCTATGGGGTTCCTGAGAGTAATAAAGAGGAGGGAGCAAGATGACGGGATGATGATCAGAAGTTTGTTGCAAGACTTATTGAGGAAACCCTGGCAATCAAAATACTTCAAAACAGCTTGACAAAAGTGACCAGGCTGGGTAGGCTGGAGGATAACTCTGTGAAACCTAGACCCTTACTAGTTGGATTCGACTCGCCAAGCTTGAAACGGGATGTACTGCTGCAAACAAAGAAATTAAAGGGTAAGGAGGAATTTAGTAATGGTTCTCTCCGTCAATGACGTGAGAGCCTTGTATATATAAGGGCTCCCCGGAGACCCCCGTGAGGGTCCCGGAGAAAGCATAACGAGACCCAAATATATAAAAAGTACATCCAAGGGTGAAACCCTGTACTTAGTTCCTAGGGTATGTCATTAAAAAAGGTAACCATTAGAAAAAGAAAGAATTTTTTTATGAGTAAAGATTAGAAACTACAGTATGAATGTTGTCTTACTAAATCAACTAGTGCGCCGTTATACAGTCCTTCCCTTGCACGCGTCCCCCAGCTGGTCCCCCAGCTGGTACATGAGGAATATAGTTGGGGGAGCAATAGAAGATCTAATTAAAATAGAAAATGAATGTGGGCTAAACATAAATAAAAATAAAAGTCATATATTAATATTTAATATGAAGGAGAAACCAAACAATATCAAAGAAATAGAAGTAGTTAAGCAGATTAAGTATTTAGGAATAAAAGTAAATGATACTAGAAATTGTTTCAAAGACCAGAAATCTGAGGCAATAGGAAAAGCGAATAGAATGGCTAATATGACCTATCCGGTAATAGCACAAAACTGCAACAAAATTCTAATTGGTAAAACATACTGGAAGAGTGTGGTGCTCCCGTCGGCCCTGTATAGCTCAAGCATAATAGGATTTACAAAAACAGAAATAAACAAGTTACAAAATATTGAAAATAGGGTATTTAGACAAATATTAGGGGCACCGAGATATGCACAAAAAGTGACCCTGAGAGGGGAGATAGGAGCATCCACAATGGAAGTAAGAATTATGGAAGGAAGTATAAAATATTTAAAATATTTAAGAAAAGACAGTAATGATTTACTTAGAAGAATAACAGAAGAAAAATTAAACAACAAAAAAAGATCCATGGACAATGGAAATTAGAAAATATATAAAAAATTTAAATTTATGAGAAACAGATTTAGCGAGTATACTGAAGGAAGAAATTAAGAAGAAAGTTAAAAATTGTGATACAAGGAAATGGCAGGAAGAGCTAGGGGAGAAAAGCAGTTTATAAATATACAGGGCCTTTAAATCAGAAATAAAGGGAGAAGAAGAACTTTATGATAATACAGAAGCTTCAGTCATATTATATAGGTGTAGAATGAATAATTTAAATTTAAGAGACAGGAACAGGCATGTAGGAGGAGATATAAAATGCTTACTATGTAATGCTGAGATAGAGGACATCAAACACTTTATTTTATGGTGCCCTATATATATAGAGGAGAGAGTATAGGAAACAGCGCTACAACAACATTACGTTGAGGAGGAAAATCAAGTGATAGGAAATCTACTGTTCAAAGAAGAAAACCAGGAACGAGTTTCTCTGGTTTGTATCCATTCGGCCCCATTCAGCCAACTGTTTTAAGACGTTTATTCCCATCCAGGTGTCGATTTCTTCCTGGCGAGCGATAGCGAGCCAGCATTGTATGGAGAAATCCGGCTTCGCCGGAGAAATTTTTCTATCGAAAAATTTACAAATTTAGCTTGCTGTCAAAACAAAAATATATATACAGTATACCCTCGCTATCTCGGACCTCTAGAAGTCGGAAACCCGGACTACTCAGACTGGCATCGGCCTCTCGGAAAGTTCGCCGTATATCTCGGAAAATTCCGAGATGTAAGGGGAAAACTCCGAGGGCCCACATGGTCTGTCGGACAGGTGTCATATATCTCGGAAAATTCCGAGATCTAAGGGCAAATTCCGAGATCTAAGGCTACAGTGAGGTGGAGAAGGACAGTGAAATGGAGAAGGAAAGTGATATTTATAATATATGTCTGCTGGATACTGTACAGGTACTGTAATTTATCTTGAATAAACGTTGTTAGTGATAGGGAAGTCTCCGTTTTCTCTGGTGGCTCGGACTCCCTCTTCCAATTCGGACATTTTCCTCTCTTAAGTCGGACATAAGTTGGACTTCGGACATCTCGGATTTTCGGTCATCTCGGACTGGGTCTCCCCCCAATTAGTCCGAGATAGCGAGGGTTTACTGTAGTGGATTTGGAACGTAGACAGATAAACAATAAAATAAGGTGGGAGACAAGGAGGGGGGTAAAGGAAAGGGAGAGAGAGATTGCAAGAAACGTGAAGGATAATCCAAAAATATTCTGGAAGTACATTCAGGAAAAGTTAACGAGAAGAGTAGGGATCCCGGAGCTGGTAGGGGGGTTGGATGATGGGAGTAGAGCGGAGACGGATAAGGAGAAAGCAGAGGTGCTGGGGAAATACTTTGGGGGGTACTAACAGTAGAGTCGGATGATGCAGTGCCAAATATTCCCATCAAACAGGCACCTGCACTAGAACTAATAGTTTTCCCATGCTAGAATTAGAAGGGCTAGCCTATAGAAAAAATTAACAGAAGTAAGTCCCCGGGACCGGATGGGATACACCCAAGAATCATAAAGGAAGGAGGTGAGATGTTAGTAGAGCCATTGAAAATGTTATTTGAGGTATCATTTAATACAGGATAAATTCCGATGGACTGGAGAGAGGCGAACATAACAGCTATATTTAAGAAGGGAAAGAGAAATGACCTAGGAAATTATAGACCAGCAGTTTGACAAGTGTTGTGTGTAAACTAATGGAAACGGTAATTAGAGAAGGAATAATGGAGCATATGAAATCAAACCAACTTTTCAGTGGGAGACAGTTCGGATTCTTGCTGGGGAGGTCGACGGTACTACAGCTAATTAAGGTGGTAGATGATTGGATGCAAATTCTAGAGGATGGTGATGTAATAGACGTGGTATATTGTGATTTTATGAAGGCCTTCGATAAGGTCCCACATAAAAGGTTAATAGAGAAAGTTAGAAGCTATAATATAGGGGAGAAATGTGTGTATGTGTGTACATCATTATCATGTCTCCTTCTCTCTCCTCTCCTTTAGACTCGGTAGATTTAATTTGTCTAGCCTCCCTTCATATGGCAGTTCTCTGAGACTTGGAACCAATCTAGAAACTGCTCTCTGGATTCTTTCTAACTTGTGAATATGTTTTTTAGGATGCGGGGACCACACCACTGCTGCATACTCCAGTCTTGGTCTAATCATACTTTTTATAATTTTCGCTAACCTGTTCTCATCCAAGTACTGTACAGTAGTTCAGAGCAACTTTCATATTCCCGGCCATTGCATACATTCCGCTGAAGAGCTTGTTAATATGTTTCTTTGGCGACAAGTTATCTTGTATAATCAACCCTAAATCCTTTTATTTTTCGGCCTTGCTAATTATATTGTCTCCCATCCTGTACTCCCAATGTGGTCTATTCACACTTCTTCCCATATTTAACACATGACATTTACTTATATTAAATTTTATTTTCCACTTGGTGCTCCATTCGTATATTTTATCTAAATCCCCTTGCAGCTCCTCACAACTACTTTTATTTGTGTGGTGATGGGCTGGTCTATCAGAGTGAGAACTGAGCAATCTCTGCCATACCCATAGCTTACTCTGACTGTTCCTTTTACTTATCTATTTTCTAGATCTCAAGTGACGGCGTCTCTAACGTGGATTGACCTCCCAATCTACCAAGATTGGAAGCCAAAGCGTCACATTTTTCCCTTGCCCCTCAACTTTCTCTTCATAATTGCTGAGGGGCACAGGGCCCTGGGTGGGGCTTTGGTTTCCCGGGCGTTTCCGCACCCTCCTCGAGCTCCCCGTCATGGAGTGGCTTTGGTCACCCAGGCTTTATTGTGGTCGGCGGGGAGGGTTCTGTGGGGGCGCTCGGTTGTGGCCTTGCTCGGGGCCTTGGGGCTGTTCGGCCAGGCAGCTTGGGGAACAACAACAACAACAACAACTTTTATTTGTTATTTGTCTCATAATTTTTACATCATCTGCAAACATTGACATGTACTGTAGGAGTTTATGCCTATCTGATTAAAAAACATCTTTCCTAAGCTGCATAAAATAGTTTAATATTGTACCATTCCTGTTTTGGTTTGTTTGTTTTGCAATTTTTACATTTGATTGTCGGGATATAAGTCGGAATAGCATCATCTGTATTGAAGTGATTAATATAGTTTTGACTATTGATATTACAGTGGACTCCCAGTATTCGCGCCTATGTCTTTCCAGCCTCCTTCCGCGAATGCGTGGTTTCGCGGATACGTGGGCAGTGTTTAACCCTCCAGCCCCGGCTATGTACAGTAAAAGTCCTTTAATCCGACGACCGATGATTCGAATCTCCCAATAGTCCGAATTTTTCAATTTGAGACCAAATCCGAATTCACCCGATGGTCCGAATTTCAAGAAGTCCCAAAGTCCCCTTTTTGAGGCATTAGTCCACTCAAATGACACATAATGGAGCACACACATATCATATGTTCATGAATTCACTTTAAAAGTTTACCATTGTCATTGTAGCCTATTACCTACTTCAAAACATTCAGATTAATGGTCAAAGGAAGCTACTGATATAAACGTAAACACCACATCGTCTGCTGGAGAGTTTGTTTTGCTCTTGAACGCATCCTTGGGACGCTCCGATGCGCTACTGGCTTGCACCGCATTTTCTGCAAGCGCATTCAGTCTTGAGCTTGGAAACGCACCTTTGGACGTTCCGATACGCTACTATTTATAGTTCAGTGATCGGAGCGTCCCAAGGGTGCTTTCAAGACAACAAGACAAGGGTGCTTTCAATACAATATAATATAACAGAGCACGTCACAAAAGGAAATCACAAAAGGAAAATTACAAGAACCTCTCAGGGAAGTGCCGTTGTTAAGGCATTACTTCCCGAACCACATCTGATCTGATCTTCAAGAGCAAGACAAACTCGCTAGTAGACGATGCGGACATGTGACAATAATAAGAAGAAGAAGGTGTTTACATTTATATCAGCAGATTCCTTTGACCATTAATCTGAATGTTTTGAAGTAGGTAATAGGCTACAATGACAATGGTAAACTTTTGAAGTGATTTCATGAACATATGAGCCAATATGTGTGCACCATTGTGTCATTTGGGTGGCCTAATGCCTCAATGTTTTCGTCAGGCCACAGGTTCGTAGGGGTAAAGTCCGATAATCCAAAAAATCCACTAATCCGAACGAGGGCCGGTCCGCTGCCCTTCGGATTAACGGAAGTTTACTGTATTCCATATATATTCCCCGAAACCCTGTGTTTTTGGCCGAAAAACGTCTACGCCTAGGCTACCGTATCTTTGTTATTTTGACTGCTTCCGCATTCCCGCACATTCCCAAGCGTAGATGTGTTTCGTAGCTGTAGAATGGCGTTGAGTAGAGCTCTCTTAAGTCAACTGGTTTGGTTGTGATGACGATTTCCGTGGAGAGAACTTTGTGGCGATATCAGCCACTTATCACTACTTTTCACTACTTAACAGTAACACACAGCAACACACGACAAGCGACGCCTCTCCTTCTTGTGGTCGGAGATGCGCGGCGTCGGTTCAGCCGGCTGTTGTTTACATGCGTCGGACGGACGCCTCGCACACCAAGCTTACAGGCTTTCAAGCTGCTGGAGCCTCAGAGTCCTACCGGGAAGCGCGGGGTGTGTTTTTTATGGGTTTCTCAGAGCCCAACCGGGTCTGAGGGGTTAACATAGGTTTCAATGGGAAATAGGCTTAGGTTGTACCTGACTCGGGCCATCTTGGACCCTCAAACCATTATTTTGACCTACTTTATGACAATAATATGGACCAAATTATTAAACAGATACGGTGACGGACCTGGAAGAATGTGGAACAAAGTGTGGTACCGTCAGTGACGGTACCGGTACCACACTTTATTCCACATTCGTCCAGTCACCCATAAAGTACCCATTTCCCCCCAAATATATCCAATAAATACATATTATTTTAGGAGAATACTTATAAATACATATGAGGAGATAACTTACCACACAAACTTTATTTGTAATCAGTCATTAGGCCTAGGCTAGCCTTACGCATCGGCATAATTTGCCCGCTTTCGTCCGACAGCGTCGGTATGCTTGCTCTCTGTTTTGATGGTCCCGGGCATTTATTTCCATCATGATTACCATCAGGCCCTCTGTCCCTATCACTGAATGCTCTAAAGGCCCTAATAAATGCGGGAGATAAGAGGTTCGTGCAGAAAAAAAGCTTGTAAACAGGTGGTTTTCGATTTTTCCAACACGGGCTGTGAGCTACTGCCTCAGCTGGGACGCTGTGTTGACGTCACGCAAGAAAGAAAGATGGCCGACCAAAGCAAGACTCGGGATGCGCACTGACCCGCCCGATTCAAATCCGTGAATAGCTGGTACTTTGCCGTTTTTTTGCGCGGATGATGAGTAATGGGATATTTAGGGGTGTCCGCTAATAGCAAGGATCGCGGATAACGAGAGTCCACTGTATATGTTTTCACCAACCAACTTCACTTCTAAACTCGATTAATGAAATCAACAAATACATGTGGCACTCCAAGGACTCGAACCTAGGATACTCGCACCGAAATTCCGCGCATTTATGCATTATGCTATCAAGACAGTTAAGGAAATATGCTAACAACATTATAACCTCTACAGATTGGTGGTGGCTTCCAGTACAACTGTTTGGAGGACTACAAGATGATAATTGTTCAACCCTTCAACTACGGGGCAATCGGACGCAACAAAGACAAGAACTCTGCCAAAGTAATGTGAGTGTGTAGGAATGTAGTGTTTACTATTTATTTGTACTGTTGTTTTGGTGATAATGTAGAGTTTATGTTTACTGTTATTGTAGTGATAGCGTATAGTATGTTTCATAACAGCTGACGGTAAATATCCATGTCCCCATCGTGATTGCTCTGCTTGGCTAATTATGTTGTTAATTAGGAAAAGTTGGCATTAATATGATTTAGATATGTAGGCTAATAGTTTCATATATTTCAATGAAGTAACGAGGGATATGTTGGTAAGGAATTCAATTTACTGCCAGGTGAAAAAAGACTGACAATAGTGATAATTAGTGGATGGACTAGCTGTATACCAGTGTAGAAAAATAGTGCTAAAAAGATACATAGGGGGCCTCCGAGTCAGACGGACCCGAAGTTGACAGGTCAATCCTGTAAGTTTAATTACACTGCCACGGATTGTCCTATTCACTGGGGACAAGTCCACTTGGAGACGTTTTATGTATAGCCACCCTCATAAAGAGGAATAAGACATCGGGCAATAGATAGATCGACAATTACAATAGTACTTGCCGCATAATTGTGTAGTTTGTATTCTGTTAAAGTGATAACTGTGGTGTAGGGCTTTGTTTTGTTTTAATAGGCTATTAATCTTTTCATTATGACTTAAATTGCTTCGAACTCCGTTTGTCCAGACATTTAGGCTCGAACATTACTTGATTTTGGCCCTGTCACTTTTTCAACTTGGAGGGAGGCACTCGTTACAGATAGTTTTGCCTTTTGCCTACCTCATAAAAAAAATAGTTTGAAAAGTGAACGTCTTGCAAATATTCTACTTTATTTGCTATTGTGCTCCCTCAATCTTTGATTTTTAAAAAATAATAATACGGTTTAGCCTAGCTAGAAATAAGATATAAGCCACGAACGAAGGTTTGTCATTTTTAGTATGACGGTATTATTGGTATATTATTTAGCTATAAACTCCAGAAGTTCCTATATAAGTTGAGAAAATTGTCTACAGCCAGGTATGCCTAGTTAGAAACCTACAAAATCATCATTATCAGCCATTAGGAGTCCACTTGCTGGACAAAGGCCTCCCTTAACCTTTTCCATGACTCCCGAGACTTTGCCATCCGTTGCCATGTTACCCCTGCAGTCTTTTCTCTCTGTCTCTTCACCTCCTGTCCGGCCTTCTCCTATCGTCCTTTCCTTCTCTGGGGGTCCAGTGAGTTGGTGTTTTACTCCACCTATTGTTCTCTCTTCTTGCTACATGTCCTGCCCATCTCCACTTCTGCTCTTTAATAGTTTTAAGAATATTCTTGACTTTGGTTTGGTCTCATACTCACGATGCTCTCTTCTTATCTCTAAGTGTTATTCTTAGCATTGATCTTTCCATTGCTCTTTGCACACTTTCTAAGCTTATTCTCCATTGGTTTTGTTAGTTTCCAAGTTTCAGATCCATAGATCATGGTTGGTTGTTGTTGTTGTTGTTGTTGTTGTTGTTGTTGTTGTTGTTCCCTTTCCATCCTGTAGAGTGATTCGCCTTACTATTTCATGT
Source organism: Paralithodes platypus (assembly GCA_032716605.1). NCBI lineage: Eukaryota > Metazoa > Arthropoda > Malacostraca > Decapoda > Lithodidae > Paralithodes > Paralithodes platypus. The sequence continues at coordinate 34,639,995 of CM064545.1, forward strand.
TCAATGTCTTTTGTTAGTTTCATTACTTGGGCAAGATAATTGTATTCTTCTACTTCCTCTAGAATATTGTTATCAATCCTAATTATTCTGCGTTGAGCCTTATCATTGTACATAACTTTAGTTTTACTCCTGTTAATTTTTAGACTTATTTTGAGTTTCTTTATTGAGATTATTGAGCATATCTTGGAGTTTTTCTGCATTATCTGAAATTAATACAAAGTCATCTACAAATTGGAGATGGTTAAGGTATTCCCCGTCTACATTAATTCCGTTTGATTCCCATGAAAATGTTCTGAAAACCCCTTCAAGACAATCTGTGAACAGCTTGGGTGAGATTGTGTCTCCCTGCCTCACTCCTTTCCCAATCTTTATCTTCTTTGTGTCTGTGTAATCGGACCACAGCAGTGCCTTTTGCGTATACTGTACTGTATATTTTCTTAAGAGTTTTATACCGTATATGTTTCATTAATTTGTGGTTGTTGTTGTTGTTGTTGTTGTTGTTGTTGTTCCCCAAGCTGCCTGGCCGAACAGCCCCAAGGCCCCGAGCAATTCCAAGGCCATAACCGAGTGCCTCCACAGAACCCTCCCCGCCGACCACAATAAAGCCTGGGTGACCGAAGCCACTCCATGGCGGGAGGCTGAGGAGGGTGCGGAAATGCCCAGGAAACCAAAGCCCCACCCAGGGCCCTGTGCCCCTCAGTAATTATGAAGAGAAAGTCGAGGGGCAAGGGAAAAATGTGACGCTTTGGCTTCCAATCTTGGTAGATTGGGAGGTCAATCCACGGAAGAGACGCCGTCACTTGAGATCTAGAAAATATATAAGTTAAAGGAAAAGTCAGAGTAAGCTATGGGTATGGCAGAGATCGCTCAGTTCTCACTCTGATAGACCAGCCCATCACCACATGACTAGAACCCAATCCTCTCAGCATCAGCTAGGAAAGGCCCTAGAAAGCCGCCTTTGGCGGGGGGATAGCTCCCCTATTTCAACCCCTTTCGGGGTTGGGCACCCGCCCTTAATTTGTTGTTCATGTAGCAAGTTTGGTATAGCTGTTATCTCTACTGAATCGAATGCCTTTTCGTAGTCTACAAAAGCTAAACAAAGAGGTTTATTATACTCCGAGGTTGTTGTTGTTGTTGTTGTTCCCTAAGCTGCCTGGCCGAACAGCCCCGAGTCCCTGAGGAAGGCCATGGCCACGATCGGGCTTTCCCACAGAGCTCTCATTGAGTGTAGATTGTGTTGTTGGCGTAAGTGGTTGTGTGAAATGCAGTCTTCTATGATGTGTTTAATGGTATGGGGTGCTGTGTTACATCCCGGGCAGGAGTCGACAACGGAGTCATCCAGTCTCTTCTGATAGCTCAGGAGAGCTGGATGGTGTCCGCATCTCAGCCTGGCCAGGTGGACTCTGTCCTCGCGAGGAAGGGAGGATTTCGGGAGGTCGTGCATGCAGCTGCGTGTTGTCTGTGAGTGAGTGGATGGATCGGTGAGAGATATGAGTATGGTTGTGCTTCTGGAAGTTGGTTCGGGGTGGGCAGGGAGGGAGAGAGGACAATAATTGTGTGTGATACCGTGTGCTGGGTGTTGTTTTGATATTTCTTGGTGTCTGTGGGTGTGTTGCCATGTAGTTTAGTGGGTGGTCTTGGTTCGTGGAGGCTGCTGCCAGGAATTGAGTGCCTCTCATGTCCAGATGGTCTTTGACTTTGAGGATTTTGGTTTATTGATGTAGGTGATCTGTGGGTGCAGTAGCTGTGCAGCCTGTAATGATCTTCAGGGCTTTGTTTTGAATAGTCTGTAAAGTCTTATGATGTGTTTCAGCTAGGTTAGAAGCCCAGGCTGGGTTGCGTATTCCATCACTGATCTTATGTATTGTTTATATACTGTGGTGGTAGTTTCTTTGTTGTGTCCAAATTTTGTGTGAGCAAGTGACCTGAGGGCGTTAAGTCTGGGTGTCAGTTTCTTTTTAATGTTTGTGGTGTGCTGTTTGAATGTCATATGAGTATCATATGTTACTCCTAGGATTTTGGGTGTGTGTGTATGTGTTAGGGGCGTGTTGTTTATGGTGAGTTGAGGGATGTATTCGTGTTCTGTCCAACTTGTGAGCAGGGTTGCGGTGGATTTGGCTGGGGCTAGATTAAGTCTGTTTGTAGTGCACCAGCCATGTAGTGTGTTGAGATAGGGTTGAAGGAGATCTCCGAGGTTTTCTCTATTAGCTGGTTCATTGTATGCAACTGATCCATGGTTGAATATCCAGTTGTAAGATTTTTGAGAACAACTTGTAAATAACTGATAAACTAATGGGACGGTAGTTGCCGATATCTTTCTTATCGCCTTTTTTGTGAAGTAGAATCACTATTGCATTGCACCAAGTTTCTGGAACATCCCGCTCACACAAACATTGGGTGAATAGCTGAGCTACATTAGACCTCTTCTCCTGCATCTTTCAGAAGATCTTGTTACTCCATCATCTCCTGGAGATGTTCCACTTTTCATTTTGTTTAAGGAAGACCTTACCTCATCTACAGATACTGTATGTGTGGGACCTTGCCTGTGTCTGTTGTTGAATCATTTGATGGAACTGTTTTCTTAGAACATTTTGACTTGTTCTGTACAGTTTATTATTTCACCATTGCTGTCTCTCAAAGGATTAATTTGTTGCTTACCTAAGGCTAGTTTATGTTGTGTTAGTTTGAGGCTTTTCCTTTCCTAATAGTTTCTTTTCTTTCTTTTTCCCGTCGTCGTTTGTTGATTAGCTCGTTTAGTTCTGCTCTCTCTATTTCATCTCTTTGTTTTGATTTCCATTGCTTTTCTTCATTTTATTAGATTTACACGAGTCTGTGAGTACTTGCTTTCTTTACTGGTGTTTGTGTTCCCTATCTTTTCTGCTGTTTGTGTAATTGTTAATGTTAGGTTTTCGTTTACTTTGTTGATGTAATTTTCATTGCTGTTGAGAGCTTGGAATATATTTTTAAGTTCTAACTGGAACTCCATCTTATTTCTATAGGCATATTTTCTTCCCGGGAACTAATCTTATTTCTTTTGGCTTTAAGATTGAACTTTTCTATGCAGCATATCATCACTGATATGTTAAAAGGGAAAATTGAGACATCGGAAATAGGGTAGGCCTGTAGGCCTGTAACTGCAAGGTCTTTACTAAACTGAATAAAGTCTTGGGCCTAGAAAAATGATAGTCAGTCTAAATCATAAACGTCCCTCAAACTCTTTACAGTACCGGTACTGTAATTAGTAAACAGAATATATAATATCATATTATCACCAACCCACCAATTAACTTGCAAATAAACCTAATGAATGAAATCAATGAAAGAAGTAAATACATGTATGTGGTACTGTACTCGATTTGAATGTAGGATACTGGCACCGAAATTCCAGAATAAAGCCAGAATAAAATTTAAAAGACGTCACCGGTACTGGACGGGTTAATAAAATTGTCTATCCTAGCCGATTCACAAGTTGTGCCACCAAATTTTTGTACTATCGCTTGTTTTTCACCCACAATAATCGCCTTAACCGTACTTTACTAACGTATGCATCACATAGTGATTTTCCGCACTCAAACACGATATATTTTGGAACCTCACAAAATAACTATATAGTTACTATATACGTTTGTAATACGAAAACACACTTATTTGTTTTAGTTTTCGAAGGTTCATAAAAATATTTTTTAACGGCAATATTGGAATATACTGTACTGTATATATATAATTTAAAATGGTAATTTTCTCCTCATATACTGTACAGTAATAGGGCCGTCGGGTGGAAAATATTAACTCTCGGTCTGTTTTTGACCATACATACAAGTTTAACCCTCCTGGCCCGGTTGTCATTTTAAAATGACACCACGAACTAAGGGCAGGAGCCCGGGTGTCATTTTAAAATCTGTAAGCTTGAAAGCCTATTCAGCTTGGTCTGAACGCCGTGCGTCCGACGCATGTAAACAAAGCCGATCGTTATGTCACCGCACCTCCGAAAACAAGAAAGAGAAGACTCGTTTGTTATTGTATGTCTGTATGTCGTTGTTTCAGTAGTGAAAAGATCGTCATATTGCTAACATCGCCTGCAAGTGCTCTCCACTGAAATCGTCATCACAACTGAACCAGTTGACATAGAGAGCTCTACTCAACGCCAGTCTACAGATTGGAAACCGCACTACATTTATAGATGCGTGGGAAATTTCTAGCAGTTAAACTAAACAAAAATACGGTAGCCTAGGCCTAGACGTTTTTCGGCCAGATCGCCCGGGTAGCCCACCCTGTCATTTTGAGAGCCTGCCCGGGCCAGGAGGGTTAAAGACCGTTTTGTCCACAGAGAATGTTAGTCTCGCATCCTAAATGGCGGCAGGGCTGCATTTGTTTTCACGTTTTTTTTAGTTTTTAGATCGGACTGAAGTACTTGATCCAACATAGTTCTAGGTCTACCCTACGTGCCATAAGAATAATATTTTATACACTTTATTATACATACATAAAATGAGGAAAGGGTATTTTATTAGTTTCAGTTAGGAAAACAAATGAAAACCTCTAATTATCACCGTGAAAATGTATGGCTAAAAATAATCCGTCCGTGCATACCGGTAATTGAACAGACAATTTTAAGAATATTTTCAGTGACAACCTAGAATTTTGAAGAGTGCACTAAATAGTATTTTTTATATTATTTCCATCGGTATCATCAAAATTAATGTCCCATGAATATTTGATTTTTTTTTAAATCGGTTGTTGCTTCTTCATATTTTGCAATTATTTGTCTTCATTATTTTATATCTATTCATTGTCGATAGTATCAATTGCTTGCTTTTGTGATTTCCTTAGTTTATTTGTATGATAAATGTAGGTTATTTGTAGGGTAGTAATTAATAGGGGTCACTTGAGGCATGCTACGCTTACAGGTACCTACCCGATAGCACTATCGTTAGTGAGTGCTATTTGTATTTTTTACTATTGTTAATGTCTTGTAAGGTTGCAAATTTGATTTCAATAGAATATTTCGTAGTTTCTTTATTCATGCAGAGTTTAGTAAAATGTACCAGAACGTACCAGGCTTCCCAAATTGACTAATTCCTTGAATGTGACGATAGTGCGTTGTTACGTGTGCGATTAGCTTGCTTGGGAAACAGATTAACTTGCTCATGCAGTAATATACACCCTATGTGGTGGATTGTTTTTTTTTATTTCATAAATGTTATTATAGTAAGCGTTGTTTCCACATATCGATTTTGATTAGTTATTTTGCCTTTATATTGTCTTTGTCCAAGTTTGATTTTAGTTTGCAAGTTTTACATTTTAATTTTAATAATTGATGATTAGTTATGTTTGTAAGTAGGCTTACCTGGATGTCGTCACATTGGGCCGCCTAAGTTAGCCCTATTAGTGTTGAGAATTTAAGACATTTGCTCCATTAGTTTGGCATTGTTAAGACCTTTTAGTGTCCTGTAGATGACGAAGTGTTGTTGGCGAACGATAGCCAGTCTGCAATTACCGAAAAATGGGGAAATTGATCTCGAAGGGGGTCTTGGGGTTACTCTGTACATGTGGTGACATTAATGTAGTATTGAGGTTACAATGTAAAACTTGACAAATTATCTATAAATGAAAGCTAACTACATTATAACCTCTACAGATTGGTGGTGGGTTCCAAGATGTACAACCATTTATGACACAACCACAAAAGGACACTCCTTCCGGGACCATCGGATGCAACTGTTTCAGCACAATACGACTCTCATGGTAGGTGTGTTGTTGTTGTTGTTGTTGTTGTAAAGTGTTATGGCAAGATTTTGTTGTTCCCAAGTCCATGTTGCCTAATGTACAGTCGGCCTAATAAGTGATGTCTCGGCACCAAGTATAATTTGATCAATAATTGGTATCTGCAATATCTAAACACAATGTCTTCATTTCAAGGGAGATATACAAACAAGTTCCTGCACTTAACCACCTTATTCAACATCTGACAGACATTAATACAGCACAGAGTGAGCCAAACGTACTAACAGCTGAGATATGACTTATTAGCGCCATCGTACCATAGTGTCTTGATATAGTACAGTCTTCTTTTGTCTCCCATTTTTTGTTTTTTAACTACAGTACAGTGTTCCCTGTTGTGAACCTGACAGCATACCCTGCATCGTGTGGTATTTGTAGCGCATCTATGATAGTCAGACATTTGGCCTTTATAACATCTTAACCCCTTCTGTACTCTCTAGGTCTATAATTATATTCTATCTAGATTTTGCAATTTTTTTGAAGTTTAAGAAGGATCTGTGATACTAAAAATAGTTAGATACTTTGAAGCTTGTTAATGGCTGGAGGCCCTTTTCAACTGATTAAAATAGTCTATTAGTAGCCACAGTAAAGTTTAAAGCACAGCACGGTACTGAAAATATTAACTAGAAACGTTATAGTATATTCATTAAAAGTCGGCCAAAGCTCTTAAATACTATCCTCTAGACCTGATCACTTTCTAAGGAGAACTCCAAAGAAAAAATGAGCTACCGTATGCAGCGTTGGGAACTTCTCACCGAGACGCTATGAACTCCATGTCATAGCGTCTCGGTGAGAAGTTTCCAACGCTGCATACGGTAGGTCATTTTTTCTTTGGAGTTCTCCTTAGAAAGTGATCAGGTCTAGAGGTTAGTATTGAAGAGGTTTGGCCGACTTTTAATGAATACACTATAGCGTTTCCAGTATTTATTATCCGTGTTTTATGTTTATCGAAAGTCTGTATAGCCATTCTTGACTTAGTCGCCTGAATTTAATGTTTTTAATGATTACACTTCATAAATTAGTGAACAAAATTCACTCTGCTTCAAAATTCCTCACTTAACCCCTTCACCGCCATGGTTATTTTCATCGTATTCTGGATTTATGTATGTACACTCGGTACAAAAAGTATCTGCACCCCTACGCTGATCATCAGGTGTGTACAGCTCGATAGGGTTGGTACATCTGCCTGCAACTATATCCGATCGTCTCCGACACACGGATCTAGTTGCAGGCAGAGGTACCAACCCTATCGAGTTGTACACACCTGATGATCAGCGTAGGGGTGCAGATACTTTTTGACTGAGTGTACATACATAAATCCAGAATACGATGAAAATAACAATGGCGGTGAAGGGGTCAAGTGAGGGATTTTTGTTTTGTGTAGTATATTTCATATTTTATTTTGCTAAATAGTCTTTTCCACATACAGTACAGTACTGTATTGAATTTTGTTAGTTGTTTTTTGTCTTTATATTGTGTCGTCCCTATTTTGGTTAGAATTTGAGAAACTTTTCTAACTCCAATGGGTAAATACAATCTCAATGAACCATGTTAGTAACATAGGTCCTTCTTAAACTGCATACAATATTTTGGTTATCATATTTTGCAAGGTTTACATTATAATTGGCTACTGACTAACTGTAGGAATAAAATGGAAGTTGTTACATACTGTATATTTTCTTTTCAGATCAAGTGTTCCCGTGTCCACTACTGCTGTGAAAAATGTAAGTACAGTATATTCTTTCGTTTATCTTGTGTCGTCCCAGTTTTTGTTTGTTTATTTTGCAAGTTTTTATTATAATATTGGTAATCGTTTCATTTTTTGGTTGCTTAGTTTATCATCTATTCAATCGACTTGCAGTTAGTTACGCAGTTGACTCGTGTTGATGCTATTAATAAAGCAGTGAAGTCGCACCTATTTCTGAAGGCTTATGATACTGCGGATCATAGAGTTACTGTACTGATGACTATAAACATATATTTTTTGATTGAAAAATTTAAGTTAATGCGAGCGCTCGTGAATCATCTTTGAGAATTGGCGCTCGTACAGTACAGTAGCAGCCTATTATTATTATTATTATTATTATTATTATTATTATCTACAGTTGTTGGCTTTGTTGTATAGTGGCGCTAATAAGTTATGTCCCAGCTGTCCTTATGTTTGGCTCGCTCTGTGCTGTATTAATGTCTGTCAAATGTTGAATAGGGTGGGTAAGTGTAGGAACATGTTTGTATATTTCACTCGATATGAAGAAATGAAGCTTAGATGTTCTATCTATTGCCTGACGCCGTGATCCCCGAAGGGGTGGCCACGAACGAACCGCCCCCATGCACCTCTGTCCCCAGTCAGTCGACGCCCCTCCCCCCAACCAGCACCGCCTTCGTTCATGTAGTTCCTCACTTCATCCTTCCACCTCATATTCGGTCTACCTCTCCCCCCTCTGTCCCTCCACCTCGCTCTCGTACACCCTCTTGGTCATTCTCTCGCTTTCCATACGTTCCATATGGCCGAACCATCTCAAGTTGTTCCTTTTCACACTTTCCAGCACATCTACCTCCACACCACACCTCCTTCTTACTTCCTCATTAGTCTGTCTATCCCTCCATGTAACTCCGCACGCACTCCTTAAGTAATTCATTTCCACTGCTCTCACTCTTGGTCTGAGTCTCTCAACCAACGTCCATGCTTCGCTTCCGTAAGTCAGTGTCGGGATTACCACACTGTCATGCAAGGACTTCTTCACTTCCATACTGACCACCCTATTTCTTGTTACTGCTTTTAGCGTTCCTACAACCCTTCCCCTGTTGTACCCTCTCCCGCACCTCTTCATCCATAGTCCCATCTTTACTCAACACACTGCCCAGATACTTAAAAGAGTTGACGATCTCCATAGCCTGACCGTTCAGCTTCACCTCACACTCTGTGACTTCACCCCTTTCGAAGACCATAACCTTGCTCTTCCCCGTATTTACCTTCAAATTCCGTTTTTCGCACACTGTTCCAAACTCATTTGCCAGACCCTGCAACTCCCATTCATTATCACTCATCAGAACTGTATCATCCGCAAACAGCAGTATAGGTAGCTTCCACTCAATTCCCTCCCTTTTCACCGATACACCAACATCCAATGCTCTTGATAGTATTTCTTTCATGACTCCATCCATATATACAGTAAACAACCACGGGGACATCACACACCCCTGTTTCAAACCAACATTCAGGTCAAAGAACTCGCTCTGCTCACTCTCCACACGTACTGCCGCCTTTGCACCCTCATACATGCTCTTCACTGCTTTCAGCAACTTTCCCTCTACTCCGTATATTCTAAGTACTTTCCACAAACCTTCTCTATCCACTCTGTCATAGGCCTTCTCCAAGTCCATAAAGGCAACATACACCTTTTGTTTCTTCTCCAGATACTTCTCCACAACACAATTCAGGGTAAAAATCTGATCTACACATCCTCTTCCCTTCCTAAAACCTCCCTGCTCGTCGCCTATCCATTTCTCCGTTCTCACTCTCACTCTCTCAATCACTACCCTACTGTATACCTTCCCTACTACGCTTAGAAGACATATTACTCGGTGGTTACCACACACTCCTCTTTCCCCTTATATAGGGGGACTATTATGCCAGTCTTCCAGTCATCGGGTGCACTCCCCTTCTCCCATGCTAGTTTGCACATTTTCCATACCCATTCTATCACCACCATACCTCAACATTTCCCCACACACTCCATCTGTTCCTGGTGCTTTCCCCAACTTCACTCTTTTCATGGCTTCCCACACTTCTGACCTCCTGATCCCCACCTCCTCCTCCACTACTTCTCTTCTTCTCCCTCCCATACCATATCCAGCTATGTTTGCTGGCTCTTCATTCCTTACATTTAGCAACTCACTGAAGTACTCCCTCCATCTTTCGACTCTCTCTTGCTTCTCGGCTAGCATTCTCCCATTCTTATCTTTCACACCCTTACTGTTTCCCTTGCTACCTTCCCTAACTTTCTTGACTTCTTTCCAGAACAGATTCTTACTCTCCCTCCATTTTACACTCAGATTCCTTCCAGATTCCTCATCTACTCTTCTCTTACTTTCATTCACTACTCTCTTCACCACCCTCTTACTCTCCACGTACCTCGCTCGTTTCTGTCTCTCGGAATCTTCATTCCCTCTACTACCCAACCACTCTCTATATGCTTTCTTCTTTTCTTCCACAGCTATTCTTACCTCTTCTGTCCACCATGCTGTACCTTTCACTCCCCTCCCTCTTCTCCTCACTCCACACACCTCCTCACATGCTGCACAGATCTCATCCTTAAACACCTTGCTCATCTCCTCCACTTCCTCCATAACTTCCAGGTCGAACCCACCTAGTCGTCTTTCCACTGCTCTCCTGTACTCCTCCCTGACTTCCTCCTCCTGCAACCTCTCCACCCTCCTCTCGCCTCCCTCCCGCTCTCCTCACCCACTTCTTTTGTATCCTAACCTTAGCTACCACTACATAATGATCAGACAGACCCCCTCCAATACCCCTATACACCCTAGCATCCATCACAGATTTCTTCATTCGTTCATCCACACATACATAATCAATCAATGACTCGTTCCACCACTGTCTTATCCTTCATCGTCAACATCCGTTTCCACGTGTACCTGTGGATCATTCTGTGTCGGAAGAAGGTGTTGGCTATCCACAGCCTCCTCCCCACACATACGTCCACAAGTGCACTACCATTCCCATTCACCTCTGATGGTACCCCCCACCCTCCCACCACTCCCTCAACTTTCCTATCACCCACCTTACCATTCATATCCCCAATCAGAAATATTCTTTCATTCGTGTCAAACTTCTCCAGGCACGCCTCCACATTCATCCAGAACTCCTCTTTCTTTCTTTCAAGTATATCCTCTGTTGGGGCATACACGCATACAATCACCCACATTTGTATTCCTACTTTCATTCTCACCCACACAATCCTTGAACCCACAGACCCATACTCTCTTACACATTCCTTCCATTTGCTACTTACAAACAAACATGCACCTTCTCTCGCTGTTCCTTCACTCACTCCAGCACACACACCCACTCTCTCACATCTGAACCTTTCCATTTGGTCTCAGTCATTCCACATACATCCAGCCTGGCATTCACTAACACTTCCAGATCCTCTCTCTCTTTTGTGCCATCATTCATGCCACTAACATTCCACGTAGCCATTCTCAGAATGTCCGAAGGCATGTCCTTAGTCGGTCGTGGTTCGCTTAGATGTTGCTGATACCAATTATTGATCAAAATATACTTGGTGTCGAGACATGACTTATTAGCGCGACTGTACTTTGTCGTGTACTATTATGCATTTCTATAGTTGGTGTTTACTTGTGAATATTTTGATTGTATTGTTCTTTGCTTGGGTACTTTATATATTGGTTAGACACTTATGTTTTTCAGTATGGCTTGATTTGAGTAGTTTGCTTTGTCATTGGAACTCTCTCCCAAAATCAGTATTTCCCTGTTCTTATGACTTCAATTGCTCCGTGTGTCCTGGCATTTTGGTTCGAACGTCTATTGATTTTGGCCCTGTCACTCTTTCAACTCTGAGGAAGACACTCGCTACAGGCAGTTTTGCTTTTTGTCTCCCTCACTCACATATAGAAAAAACAAATAGGTTTTGCTTGTGTATGGGTATTTATTTGATAAGTTCATGTTTGCTTGAATAGTTTACTTTGAGATTTTCTCTACTTGTGAAATGCCTCCTGTTGTTGCTCCCTTTTCTTTGCTTGTCAGTTTGTTTTTAGTTTTATCAATTGTCATTTGTTTGGATATTATGTTAGTTTCCCGAATGTTTAGCGTTATGTTGCTTTAGTTGTTTATCTTATATTGTTTGCTTAACCCCTTCATGATTGACACATCTTGACAGTACAGTAACTTGGCTATCATTTTACATTGTTTTTGTCCGTTAACCCTTTGAGTTCCAGAAGTAACTTGGCTATCATTTTGCATTGTTTTTGTCCGTTAACCCTTTGAGTACCAGCGATGTGTGCTAGATTTGTATTGTGGCTATATTTTGACGATTGGTGGTTAACCCGGCAAGCGCGATAGGCCTCACGGAAGGCTTCCTATAGGGAACGCGATAGGCCTCACGGAAGCAGGACCATAAAAAAAGCCTTCCATAAAAAAAAAGGGCCTATCAAAACAAAGGAATTTGTCTCTAGGTGAGATAATTCCCCTCCAGTACTCATCCATGTAAATCTCACCCACCCCCCTCCCCTCCTTCCCCACCTTATTCCCCCCTCCCTCCCCACCTCAATTATCACCTATTTTTCCTCTTATTATCATCATTTATCGGTTATTTTTCTCTCCCGCGATAATGTAGCACAAGTGGGTTGCATAAAAGATCGTTATGCAACACCCAGACACCGGCACACACCGCCCCGCTCTTCTCAGTTGACTCCCAGACAGCGAGAGGGGAGGGCTGCCTGTCTCTCTCTCTCGCCTGAGATTATGACCGGGTGGCCAATATCTTCGTTTTTCACCACCCAAATGCTTTTCCCACTTATTTTAGCACTCTTGAAGGTTCATATATACATCATATATGTAAAATAAAAGCATACCGAAAACAAATAATGGTTTATATTGTAAATATAACGAATTCTGTCAGAATCCAGGGCTAGAAATGCACAAATAACTACCCTAGCACCTACTGTCATATCGCGCTTGTCAGGTTAAAAGAGTTGGTTGAGATATTATTGAAGCCTTATTTTTGGCTGGAGGTCCTTCCTAAGCTGATTAAAGTTGTTGAAAAGAGTTGGTCGAGATATATTGAAGCCTTATTTTTTGCTAGAGGTCCTTCCTAAGCTGAATAAAGTGGTTAAGAGAGTTGGTTGAGATATATTGAAGCCTTATTTTTTGCTAGAGGTCCTTCCTCAGCTGAATAAAATAGTCTTGCTGTCAGAAGATTATAAAAAGGACCTGGTATTGAATGCTTTGATGTTGCTTATTTTAATGTTTGAGTTGCTTATCTGTTATGCGCAGTGATTTAGATTTGTTCTTTTGTCTTTATATTGTCTCGTCTCAGTTTGTTTATTTTGCAAGTTTAGGTCTATTGGTTTGGTTTGAATATTTGCTTTACTTAATTTCTCATTAAATTTTTTTTTATGTTGGTCATTATTGTTTGTGCATTTAGTTGTCTTGAGCATCCAGTCATTAGATACCTGTTGATGCTTGATTTCCCTTTAATTTTGTTGCTCAGGCATAGTTTCCACAATGTTGATAAGTTCTTTTGTCTTTATATAGTTTCAGTTTGTTTATTGTGCAAGTTTTACATAATAATAATTGGTTTTTATTATGGTAATATTTGTCTGATGAATGATAGGCTATATAATTTATTTGTTTCCACATAGCAATTTTGACTAGTTATTTTTCCTTTGTCCCAGTTTTGGTTTGCTTAGTTTGGCATTTTAATTTATTGATGACTTTTAATATGAATTACTACCACTGAAATCTGGGGTTACTTTACCCTAGACTTATATAATAGTAAAACATATGGTTATATATTTTATTTAAAATTATAATAAGGCTCTCATTATAATTATATATTATATATAAGTCTAGGGTAAAGTAAACCCAGATTTGACTTTTAATATGAATTACTACCGCTGATATCTGGGTTTACTTCACCCTAGACTTATATAATAGTTGAAACAATATTTGTATATATTTTATTTAAAATTTTAATAGGCTCCCATAATAATTATATATTATATATAAGTCTAGGGTAAAGTAAACCCAGATTTGACCTTTAATATGAATTACTACCGCTGATATCTGGGTTTACTTTACCCTAGACTTATATAATAGTTGAAACAATATTTGTATATATTTTATTTAAAATTTTAATAGGCTCCCATAATAATTATATATTATATATAAGTCTAGGGTAAAGTAAACCCATATTTCAGTGGTAGTAATTTATATTAAAGTCAAATAGTTTTTAATTAGTCTCCCCATTATAAGTTTTTGAAATCTGGGTATACTTTACCCTAGACTTGTGATTACAATAATTTAATTGTTAAGAACTTTAAAATTATAATAAGCTCCCATTTCTACAAAAATGAATATATTTAAAAACAGATTGCGCCATTGGATTCAGCGCGTCCTGAGGAATCCAAACATATCCCCACATGTCCAAATATGTTTGCAAAAAAGGTGTTCTATTTTAACCCTTTGGCGCACCTATAGTTTCCAATCAAAGTTTTTCCCACTCCCAAAGTATATCTCAGCTCACTCAGAGCCAGTTTTGTGCCCGGCGATAATTTGTTTCTGTGACGTTTTTATCCACCAAAAAATCCTTGTATTTGGATTAATGAGGTACCATCGGCTTCGTTATTGATTGAACTTGAAGATAAGCGAATAAAAACATAGAATAAATACAAAACAACCACATTGGGGCACTCTGAAATAAGAATTTAAAAAAAAAAGTAAATACCTTATATCCAACTCGCGCTAGCTCAAAATTTTGCCCGCAACATTTTTGATTTGCATACATATATGGAAGCGGAATTTAATGAGGATTCCACTGGTACCTTCAGAATTACTATAAACCAAACAGTTACTGAGATACACGAATAAATGTGAAAGTATCGAAACACAGACTGAGCTGTACTCTGCTCCCTTCCCAGCCAGCCGTGAGTAAACGGTTAAACTGAGGGGGTTGCCAATTGTACCCATTGAACTAGACGTAATACTTAATAGCTATGCCAAATATGACACGCGTCAGACGAAAACTTAATTTTTGGCCAATATTTATAAGTTTATTGACTCTTAACGAGTCATCGTGCACCTAGGAAAAAAATACCTAATGACTCTGAATGAGTCATCGTGTGCCAAAGGGTTAATTTGTGACTATATCGTTGGAATCCCCTCGAAGCGGAGAGTTCCCAAAAATTAATTCAGGTGATTCCGACCTATTATAACCCCACAAAACACAAAAAACATTTTGTCAAATTCCTTGTAAACTATTGTACAATCTTAAAACAGCTCCCAAGGCCACAAAAATGGGCGGAATTAAATCGGTTTGCGCCATTGGATTTTTTGCGTCGAGAACAATCCGAATATACCGCTAAAAATCTGAAAATCGAAAATGTTCGGTCAACCTCCAAAAAACACCAAGGCGATTTTGGTCGAATTTTGACTTGTCAATATTATTACATATTTGGATTCGTCTCGCCGTTGCGGATTCAACGGTATATTTTTGTTTAATTTTGACCTATTTTTAGGCCCCCTAGGCCTATTTTAAAGTTTAACCCTTGTCTAGCGGGGTGTTTTGGGCTCATTTGGGCATATTGAGGTCCTCCTGCATGATAAATCAAGTATCTGCATGAAAACAAAATTATTTAGCAAAAAACTAGGCGCTAAAAGCTTCAAAATGAGACCAGAACGAGCTACGTAGCACTCGTGGTTCTCTTGCAGTGATGCCACGAACATGGGAGTTTAGCGTATTTCGGTATATTTTTCCCAGCTATGCTCACTACTGGCTACACTGCCGGCCTCTCGAGAACACAGGGAACATGAGTTAATGGGCGGCGGTAAGCCCTGGGAGTCGGCTGTCTGACCCGCTGCGCTCCCGGCCATTTGCACTCTATTTTAACCCTTTAAAAGCCTTAATAATGCTCCTAACTTGCAAATTGGTGCACGACTTAAGTCGAGCGCCGCCATAAGGGGTTAAAAACTCCATAGACGAGTTATTTATGAACGGATATTGTTTAAATTTATACCCTAAGTACACTTTGGCAAGCTGAATCGAATGGCGCAAACAGAATTAAAATCGGACCCTTAGTTTAGGATTTCGATTTTGACTGAGCCTTCCTGGAGGGCCCAGGGGACCGTTTTTTGGACTTTAAAAGTCCTCTGTAGCCTAAACTATAAGTCCTAGGAAATTCTACTTGGTGCCATTCAATTTTTCTCGCCGAACTGCTTCTAGACATGGTCTTAGATTTCATTTTCGCCCAGCCATTTGCCCAGAATCGAAAATATTTTTCTCAAAAAAACTTGCCCAGGCAAATCGGTGATTTTGGTCGAATTTTGACTTGTCAATATTATTACATATTTGGATTCATCTCGCCGTTGCGGATTCAACGGTATAATGTTTTTTTTAATTTTTGCCCATTTTTAGGCGCCAACCGATTTTAATTCCATCCATTTTTGCGGCCTTCAGAGCCGTTTTAAGAATTTCCAAAAATTTGTTTTGTGTTATGTGGGTCGGAATCATCTGAATTAATTTTTGGGAACTCTCCGCTTCGAGAGGATTCCAACGATATGGTCACAAGTTAAAATAGAACAACTTTTTTGGAAAAAATAGATTTGGACATGTGGGGATACTTTTGGAATCCTCACGACGCGCTGAATCCAATGGTGAAATCAGTTGATAATTATATTAATTTTTGTAAAAATGGAAGCCTATTATAATTTTACTTTAGTTGTCTTGAGCATCCAGTCATTAGATAACTGTTGATGCTTGATTTCCCTTTAATTTTGTTGCTCAAGCATAGTTTCCACAATGTTGATAAGGTCTTTATATAGTTTGTTTGTTTATTGTGCAAGTTTTACATTATAATAATGGGTTTTGATTATGGTAATATTTGTCTGATGAATGATAGGCTATATAATTTATTTGTTTCCACATAGCAATTTTGACTAGTTATTTTGCCTTTGTCCCAGTTTGCCATTTTAATTTATTGATGAAATATTGCTTAGCAATATAGATATGGCATATTTACTTAGGTCCTTACTATGTTGTATTTCTCAGTACCAATAATTGATGCCTTATTTTATATTTGTATAATTAACTATCAGAATATGCTCAGGCACATTCACTTTTTATTTAGGCTTTTATTAATCTTTACTCAGTTTAAAAGGAGACTCCATATTTTTGGTACATGTACTCTGATGCCAGTCTCTAAGCCACTCAGACATTTATATTCTTGTTAAGTCCATGATTATTGATATGCATCAAGCAGTCACTTGAACCAGTTGTCCATTGTATCCATGAAGTTTGGAATTTTATTAAGTTAGTTCCTTTGAGTCTTATCTTGTGTAGTCCAAGTTTTAGTTTGTTTATTTTGAAAGTTTTAAATTATAATTTGGCAAAGCCAAATGTTACAAGGTTTATTGAGAAACATAAGTATACCAAGTCAATTTTATTAGTAGAAATAACAATAAGTTTTAAAGGTTTATAATAGTTGTTCATTATAATAATCATTCATGAAACATACATAGTCACGTAAAAAATATCCAGTACCCAAAGAAATTACAGTACAACCTTTTAGTAACTTCAGTTTCCAAAGTTATATAATACAGTACTAGTCTTTGGAAGTTTTAAATTTTAATGTCCAATGACTTTAGTCAATGCTGGTTTATAAAGTTATGATCGAGTTGTATAGTAATCATTTGAAAGAATATCAATGTCACCGATGCTTTAAAAATCTATAAAACAGCAGACTTTAGTTGTTGATAATCCCAAAGCCTAATGTTTGTAAGTGATGGAACTAATCGAGTAGTTACTATAAGTAAGGTCCATTGAAGACTTAAGTAATTCTATCAAACAAGTCATGTAATATTTGGAAATACAGTAAAGTTTTGAATACCATAATATCTTTATGGTTTTATTATACATGTGGATACAGTTCACCTTAGGTTCTTACCGAAGGCTGGACTCTGAATATCTAAATCCCACAACAGTAAAGTAAGATTATTTTGTTAAAAGTATTAAAAAATAAAAAAATAAAATAATAATGAAAGTATTCCCATTCAGCAAAAAATAAAAAATAAACATGACTTGTCAAAACAATGAATGGGATTTAGAATTTAGTTAGCTTTGTCACTTTGCAAAAATTTGCCAGTCAGAGCTTCGAACATATCAGAACTGTGGACATGCAAAATTTTCCAAAGTCCAAACCACCAAATTTTTTCAGTCATAGACTGGACTCAGGAAAAAATTTCATTGGTTTGGACTTTCGACAATTTTAAAAGACCACAGGTCAGATATGTTTGGCAAAATTTTGCAGTGGCAAAGACTGAAATTTCTCATAAAGTCCAGTGGAACTTAGAAAAATTTCAGGTGTAAACTTGGGAAAATTTCCTTAGTCCAGTCTGATTAGGATTAGAACTAGACTTGTGAAATTTTCCCAAGTCCAAACCCCCAGAATTTCAGTGATAAAGTCTAGGGGGTGGCCTCCAAACATTTGGGCCATTTGAAAAATTCTGGGGATTTTCAGTGATAAAGTCTAGGGGGTGGCCTCCTATCTCATTATAGGTTCACTTTTGCCTTGTATTTATTGACCAAAAATACTGTGCATTTGAAACTTAACCTCACACTAGCCAGAGCTTGCTGTTGGTCCCATAACCCTTTCATTAGTTTAAACTGTTTCTGGCAAACTCACAATATTTTAGTCAACTTAGGAAAGAGATCTTTCTCAAGCACACTAAAATATTGAAAGGTTAGTCAAAATCAAACTTTTAACTCATGAAAGATTTATGGAACCAATCACAAGCATTGGCTAGTGAGAGGTTAAGTTTCAAATGCATAAAAGATCAGAATGAACAGTTTAGACAACCAAAGACCAGTCAGATTATGTTTCTCTAAGACCAGACAAATAATGATTGCTCAGAACTTAGTTATACAAACATAGAACATTCACTCAAAACAACCTAACCAATGAATCTAAAAGGTAAACTCTTAGAAACTTTGTTTAAGCTCTTCCAGTAAGGATTGAAATTATCAAGATTTGAATGACAATCAGTCACAGAAAATTCATTACTACCAATCTTAAGAAAATAAGAACAGACAAATAATGAATGTTCTGAACTGGAAACAGATTAACTTGCTCTTGTAGTAATGTACACCCTATGTGGTGGATTGTGTTCTTTTATTTAATAATTTTCATTTTAGTAAGCGTTGTTTCCACATAGCGATTTTGATAATTTAATTTGACTTTATATTGTCCTTGTCCCAATTTTGGTTTGTTTAGTTTGCAAGTTTTACATTTTAAATTATGTTTCTAGAACATTTAACCACATCACTAAAAAGAACTTTGCTACTACCAAAGGTGAGACTTTCATTCATTAATGCAAATCACTAAAAAGAACTGCTACTACCAAAGGTAGACTTTGATTCAGGTCATTCAGTTAATGCAAATCACTAAAAAGAACTTTGCTACACCAGAGATTTCAGCTCTTTCAGTAAGTTGCTAAACTTTATATCTTGAGTTGCAGTATTTAAATATTTTAATTATCACGTAACAGCCAAAGCAACATAATTTTTAAATAAGCAGTCAGTATATAATTATTATAGTTGTTGTTGTTCCCCATGCTGCCTGGCCGAACAGCCCCGAGCAAGGCCAAGGCCATAACCGAGTGCCCCCACGGAACCCTACCCGCCGACCACAATAAAGCCTGGGTGACCGAAGCCACTCCATGGCGGGGAGCTGAGGAGGGTGCGGAAACGCCCGGGAAACAAAGCCCCACCCAGGGCCCTGTGCCCCTCAGCAATTATGAAGAGAAAGTTGAGGGGCAAGGGAAAAATGTGACACTTTGGCTTCCAATCTTGGTAGATTGGGAGGTCAATCCACGGAAGAGACGCCGTCACTTGAGATCTAGAAAATATATAAGTAAAAGGAACAGTCAGAGTAAGCTATGGGTATGGCAGAGATTGCTCAGTTCTCACTCTGATAGACCAGCCCATCACCAGAATTATTATAGTAAGTAGATACACTACAAAATTAATATTTATTATGCATGATATTTATCAAATATGCTATATAAATTCAAAGTTGCTTTGCGTGTTAAGTGATATCACTTGACATCCAAAGAAACTTTGTATTTATAAAACTATTTTCAAATGCCATACATACTAAAATATTTGTACTGTATTAACTTCCTTTAATAAAAGTTTACTAATCACTTATTTCTGTAAGGTACTTTGGCAGACTTTTTCAGTGATAGACAAACATATTTAAATATGCAAACCAGATATAAAGTTTTAAACCTACATAAATGCACTCAAACCATAGCTTACAATATACAGTAAACTCTTAAAACAAAATCAGTAAACCATTGGAATCTGAACCTTTAACCCTCTCCAAAAAGGATGTCACGCTCAAATTTTATGAGTCTGAAAAAACTAGGAATAATAAGAGTATCAAAACTCAATTATGCAAAGTTCCTTCCAGACAAAATAAGCAAATACCCACAATTAACTTATTCTTATTAATCAATGGGCTAATTATAATTTTCAGTAAGAGTAATAAATATTATAAAGGCCAAAATTCTAAACAATGACAGTAATGATGCACTTAGGGAATATTGGCAATCATTCAATTATATTCAGCTTAGGAAGTATCTGACCAATCTCAAGGGTTAATACATTACTATTACCCCTTTCATTGCTAGTCTTCCTAAACTGCATATCATTGTCAGTTAGCCAAAAATATACTTTAAATGAATCATATTCGTCAATGGGTTAACTAAAAAGGCTAAAGTAAACAAACTGTAAATTACCACCAATTTCCTGGTTAATTATTTCAAAAATATCAGATCAAATGATTACCCATTATTGAGCTCAAAGGTTAGTGGCAAAGATATCTGGCCTAATTATAAAGAATAGACTAATCTACTCTTTATAATTACCAAAATCTGTACCATTAACCTCAAACTAAAATCAGTAATCAAGTCGGATAAATATTTTTAAAAGTCAGCCAAGGAATATGATCGGTAAGTTACAGCCCATTTCTTCAAGCCTTTTTAGTTTCAAGAAGGTTGGCCTATAAATATATTACAATACAGCAGATTTGTAAGCAGTCTATTATAAATTTCAATAAAATATGTAATCTCCAAAGTTATATTTAAGTGGGCATTTTCTATTAATATTACATTACCAACACTGCATACAAATCTTAGTCTGTACCATCATTATATTTTTCCTAATAGCTTCAATAGATTCCATAGCATGTACTGATTATGGCTAAGAGTACTTCAATGGAATTAATTTCAGTTTTAATTCCATGTGCAAACTTTTCAGTGTTATCAAGTCAGTTTGGTCAAGTAAGACAAACTTAATCCTTGATAACTTCAACTAAAGTATATGGAGTAAGATTATATCTACTGCATATAGTTTACTTTTAGTATATTTATTAAAGATTAATTTAAGTATTGATTTTCAAAGCCCCTCATCATCAGGGCACCCACCCTACCCCAGCTCTTGAGCAGGGGGTGCTTGGTGGTAAAAACCATAGTTTTGACAGCATATAATTTTCCTCTTAAATATATGATCACTTATATTTTCAGAGGGAATTACATTGCCTTCATAAATCAATACTTAACTATTCCTCAAACATATACCAAATAATGCACACTCAAGCTTCATTCCATAAAAGATTTAATTACTGTATTATGCAGTTGTATTACACTATGCATAAATTCTTTATCCAGTATTAATATACAGTAGACAACTTTGATTAATATAAAAACATTTTTTTTAATATTCTACAAATTCTATATATTTAAATTGAAAACTCCCTGCTATGGGGTATGTGCCTCAGTATATACATAACATAACATAACATTAATACATTTCTAGCACCAGGCAACAAAGGCCATATGGCACTAAAGCAGGAAACGGATAGAGTTAGAAGGAAAGGAAAGGAAAGGAAAGGAAAGCCATTACGTGGTCAACGGAAAAGAAAGGGGACTCTGAGAGGAGATCGGCAAGACAAGGACGACGACCAAGGGAAAATAGAAAGGGAAAAGAACGGCGACGGGCCGAAGAAAAGAGAGGACAGTCAAGGAAAATGTGAGAAATAGAAACCTGAACACCACACCGGGAGCAAAGAGGTGGAGGCGAGCGGGACATGAGGAAGGAGTGGGTAAGTCTGGTATGGCCTAGCCGAAGCTGAGCCAACGCAGTCTCCCAACGGCGAACACGGTGAGAGGGGTCAGCCCAGGCAGAAACGGAGGCCTTAACAGTGCGGAGCTTATTAGAGGAAAGGGAAGACCACATTGTTTGCCAGCGAGACAGGAGGAAGGCAGAGATAGCTGGATAATAGTCAGAGGCGGGAATAGAGAGAGAAGTTGATCGGACCGCCGCAGCGTCGCGAGCGAGAACATCAACCTGCTCATTTCCACGGACACCAACATGGCTAGGAACCCAACAAAATTGGACAACCTTTTTCCGAGCAGAGAGACTGACAAGCCAATCGTGGATGGCAAGAACGAACGGATGGACAGCAGGGAAAGACTGCAAGAGAAGAAGGGCACTGTAAGAGTCAGAAAAAAGAGTAAAGGAGGAAGAAGGAAAGAAGCACATGAGACGGACGGCAAAGAAGATAGCGTAAAGTTCGGCAGTCAGAACACCAGCTGGAGAAGGGAGAGAATACTGATAAGAACGAGAAGGAAAAAGGATGGCAAACCTGACGCCAGAAGACGAACGGGAGCTATCAGTGTAAACCGGGGTAGAAGAAGAATGCTGTGTAAGATGTACAAGGAAACGAGAACAAAGAACTGAGGGCGGGGTAGAGGACTTAGAACAAGGAAAAATAGAGGGACACAAGGAAATACGAGGAAGGAGCCAAGGAGGACACTTACTGAGCCGGAGCGGAAGAACATGGAAGGGGGAAAACGAAGAATGAGAAAGTAAGGAATCCATACGAGAAAGGAAAGGGGGCCGAAGGCGAGAATGAGACGGAACAGGAAGAGAGGTATGCAAGGAAGGAAACTGAAGCGACCGGGCGTAGTACCAGAAAGAGAGAAGGGCCTGACGTCGGTACAAAGAAGGGACGCCGGATTCAGCATAGAGGCTTTCAACAGGGGAAGAGCGAAAAGCACCCAAGGCAAGACGTAAACCGAAATGGTGAACAGAGTCAAGTTTATGGAGGACTGCGTCGGAGGCTGATGAGTAAACCTGACAACCATAATTGAGTTTAGAAAGAACAAGGGCAACGTGAAGGCGAAGAAGGAGAGCACGGTTCGCACCCCAAGTGAGGTGGGACAGGGTCTGGAGGAGACGAAGACAGTGCAAAGCAGCAACCTTAACAGAGGAAACATGAGCTGCCCAGTTAAGACGGGAATCAAAGACAAGACCCAAGAAGATAGTCGAAGAGCGATAAGGTAAAACGGAACCATACAGTTCAAGGGAAGGACGCGGGATAACGTGGCGACGAGTGAAAGACATAGCACAAGATTTAGTCGTAGAAAAACGAAACCCGTGAGCAGTGGCCCATGACGAGGCAGCCACAATCGCCGATTGGAGAAGGGAGCGTAACGCAACAATATCCGAACCAGCTGCATAGATCGCAAAGTCGTCGACATATAAGGAGGACCTGACCGTAGCCGGAAGGTAAAGTCGTCGACATATAAGGAGGACCTGACCGTAGCCGGAAGGTAAGAGATAATGCCATTAATGGCTATGAGAAAGAGGATAGTACTTAAAACAGAACCCTGAGCTACACCTATCTGAGGGAATAACCGAGAAAATGAGGAATTCACCCGGACACGAAAAGAACGAGAAGAAAGGAAATTACGGATAAAGACGCCCATATAAGAACGGAGTTGGCATAAAATATGATGTTTCCACGCGGAGTCGTACGCCTTCTCGAGATCAAAGAAAATAGCAAGAACTGACTCACTGCCCCACTGCATAAAGGAGGGAGTAAACCACTACCAAAAAAACTACCGCCCGGTAGCTCTAACCTCTCACATCATTAAAGTTTTCGAGCGAGTCCTGCGAAGCAAAATTTCAACATTCATGGAGACAAATGAACTACACTACACCGGTCAACATGGGTTCAGAGCGGGAAGATCATGTCTCTCACAACTTTTGGAACACTATGACAAAATTCTTAAAGCGCTAGAAGAAAAGGAAAACGTGGATGTCATTTACACCGATTTTGCTAAGGCATTTGATAAATGTGACCATGGTATAATAGCCCACAAACTGAAAGCAAAAGGTATAACTGGGAAAATCGGACGGTGGATATACAATTTCCTCGTAAAGCGAAAACAATCGGTAGCAGTAAACGAAGTCACTTCTGAGCCTTCGGATGTCAAAAGCTCAGTGCCCCAAGGAACAGTGCTAGCGCCCCTTCTGTTCCTCATACTAATTTGCGACATAGCTACCAACACCAGACACAGTACGGTGTCGTCTTTTGCTGATGACACAAAATTAAGCAAGATAGTAAACACACAAGAGGACACGGGCCGACTGCAGGAAGACATGAATGTAGTGTTCCAGTGGACCAGGGAAAACAACATGCAATTCAATGAGGAAAAATTCCAATTAATACGTACGGAGATAATAATGGTGTTAAAGAAATTACAAATTACTTAACAGAATCTAACCACATAATAGAACGGAAAGACCTTGGGGGTATTAATGTCTGAAAATATGGGTTTCAAAGTACATAACCAGGTCAAAGTGGTGGCTGCGAAACGTCTAACGGGTTGGATTCTGCGTACTTTTAAAACACGCGGTGAATTTCCTATGATAACGCTCTTCAAATCTCTAGTGCTACCGCGGCTTGAATACTGTAGCGTATTAACATCCCCATACAAAGCAGGTGAAATAAATGACGTAGAGAGTGTACAAAGAAATTTCACTTCGCATATAAGTTCGATAAAACATCTACACTATTGGGAGCGTTTAAGAGCACTGAATCTGTACTCACTGGAAAGTAGAAGAGAACGTTACCTAATAATATACACATGGAAAATAGCAGAGGGTTTAGTACCAAACCTACATACTCCAATAGTCATGAAATTCAGTGATAGGAGAGGCTGGGAATGCAAAATCCCCCGGATGAATAACAGGGGTGCTATGGGCTCTCTGCGAGAGGGCTGGTTATCACACAGAGGCCCACGTCTCTTCAACAAACTCCCACGGCGAGTAAGAGATATGAGGGACATCTCGTTAGACAACTTCAAGAGATCCCTAGATGTCGAACTGCAGACGAGCCCATCCTCGCAAGGGAGCGAGCTGTCGCTTCAAACAGTCTACTGCACCAAATCACCACCCATAACGAGGGGCGTCGCGCTCCTTGGTGCCGCTAGAAGAGCGGCGAACACATCAAAAGGTAAGGTATCATGGCGAGCAAAAGCAGACCGAACGTAGGTCTCTAAGCTAAGTAAAGGGTCGATAGCGGACCGAGCACACCGAAAACCAAACTGGGCCGAAGACAAAAGCTGACGTGACTCGAGAAGCCACATCAGGCGGACATTAACCATCCGTTCAAACAGCTTGCATAAACAACTCGTCAAGACAATAGGGCGATAGTCTTGGGGCGAGAAACCCGACTTTCCAGGCTTAAGAAAAGGAAGAGTAAGAGCAGAACTCCAAGCAGGAGGGAAAACACCAGACAACCAAACCTTATTAAAAATAGCCAATAAAAATACCAAAGCCTCAGTGGAAAGATGCTTAAGCATTAAATTATGGACGCCATCAAGACCCTCAGAAGTAGCCTTACAGGCACGAAGAGCGGAGAGCAACTCACGGGAAGAAAACGGGGCGTTGTACGACTCTGCCGAAGACAGAGTGAAAACAACTGGAGAAGTCTCTGCGACGGCTTTAAGTGAATGAAATTCCGGGGGGGGGAGATGAGAGCCACTACTGACCGAGCTAAAGTAAAGACCCAAACAATCGGCGACTGCCTCCGAGTCAGCAACAGACTCCCCACCAACATGAAGCACAGGAGAATGAGGAGGTAAAACGCTTGCCCGAAATCTTGCGAATGCGCTTCCAGACGGACTGAACAGGAGTAAAGGACGTAATGGAGGAAACATAGGACACCCAACTCTGATGTTTAGCAGACCTGACTGTGCGACGGAAGAAGGCAGACGCCTGACGAAAAAGTATAAAAGAACGATCATGAGCGGGAGTAAAACGTTTACGACGAAAGCTCTTCCAAGAAGCCCGTTTGACGCGGAGAGCCTTGCAGCAGTTCGGGGACCACCAAGGAACACATTTAGACGTAAAAGGACGGGAAGTCCGAGGAATAGAGACTAAGGCAGCACTCAAAACTGTGACTAGAAAAAAGGCTAGTAAATCATGAACAGATGAAAAATCAGACGGAGGTAAGGAAGGGATAGATAGTGAAGCAAAAGTAGACCAGTCCGCACGCTGGAAGCACCAACGAGGAGGACCAGGGACAGGAGAATAGGAGGTAGGAGAGAGCAGAACAGGGAAATTGTCGCTATAGAGAGAATCCTCCAAAACAGACCAATGAAAAAGAAGACAGTGAAGGGGAACACAAAGAAAGATTAAGACAAGAAAAAGAACGGGTTCTAGCATCAAAATGAGTCAGGGAACCAGCATTAAGGAGAAAGAGGTTATTACTAGTAATGAAAGACTCTAATGCACGACCACGTGAGGTAATGACAGAATCATCCCACAGGGTGTGCCTACAATTATAATCACCAAGCAATAAAAACGGAGGAGGCAGCCGAGCTAAAACATGGTAAAAGAGACAAAATCGACGGGAACAGGAGAAACAACCGTAATCCATCGACCAAGAAAAACCCTAACAAAGGTGCAAGGGAGGGAAGTAGGGCAGGAAAACTCTTCATAAGGAACAGAGTGGTGAAGGAGAATACAAGTGTCGGAAAGAGAATGAGTAGAACTGATAAAACGGTAGCCAGGAACAGGAATCGGAGGAGAAAGAAGACGAGTTTCCTGGAGACAGACAACCTTAGGGGAATGGGAAGAGAGTAAAAAACGCAAATCGTCTCTCTGAAGAGAAAAACTGCGAAGGTTCCATTGCAAAATGGACATACTAAAAACACTAAAAAGAAAGTAAGAGAAAATAAGCTGTAAAAGAGAGAATAAAAACGATATATACAAACACATACCAGAGAGGCGGAACAAAAACACGCCGAACTAAAGAGGAACAAGGGAGGAAAAAGAAAAAAACAAAAAGAGAAGAAAGGAACGGAAAAATCTAAGAAAACAAAGAAAGGACAAAAAACAGAAAACATCAACAAAAGTAACACAAAAGTAGGAAGAAAACAGACACTATAGACAACACAGACACAAAATACAGCAAACAACGGGAAAGACGCATACATACAAGAGGAAAGAAAAAGGGACAAAGAACAAGAAAAATAAGAACACACAGACTTATGGACAACGAAGAAAAGACTGATGAGGATAACAGTGAGTAATAATGGAAGGAATGGGGGACGAGGAAGAACAAGGAGGGAAAGAAGATTGATAACCAGGTGGCATAGGGAGGCTTAATAGGGAAGGAGAAGAAGAGATAAGAGGGCTAGAGGGAGAGGGAGGAAGGGGAGAGGAGGGAGGGGGAAGGATGGGAGGGGGAAGGCCAGAGGAGGGAGGGAGAGTGGTAGGGGTAGGGGGGAGCGTAGAAGGGATGGGATGAACGTCGGCAGAAACGGAAATAGGCGGCGGATGAGAAGAAAGAATATACTCCTCAATCTTGGGCAAAGATTGATAGGATAAGTATAAGGAATCGGGGGGGGGGGGGGGGGTTGGAAAGAGGGAGCGTTTTCTTCTTCCCACTGGGACTCGGGCTCCGCACACTGTGGAGGCGGTCCCTGCGTTTAGAAGAGGAGGCGGGAGAGGAAGAAAGGGAGGAACGGGGCAAATGTTTCGAAACTAGTTTGGTAGAGGAGGCAGGAAGCCGGGAGGGAATCTTGGAACTACGAGACGAGGACGGAGGAAGAGAACGAGGAGGAGGCGTCGGACGAGAACGCTGGCGGATGGGGCGTTGAGACAAACCGGAAGAAGTGGAGCGAGGAAGAGTAGTGGAAGGAGGGTGGAAGTAGGAGTAGAAGAGGTAGGAACAGAAAAAGAGTTAGATAAAGGGAGAGAACACGAAGAGACAGCCAAGGAGATGGAGACAGACGACGGAACCGGAGAAGTAGAGGAGGACGAGGACGATGGAGGCGCAACGGGGGGGGGGGGGGGGGGGGGGGGAGGTAGAACAGTTGAAAACGGATGAGGGGAGAAGCCCAGGCGGCAAGCTGCCTGACGAGCCGTAGAATGAGTAAGGCCGTGCAATGTCAAGGATTTTAACTTCAGACTCTAATTTGAAAACGGGACAATCTCGGGAATCAGCAGAATGGGAGCCCTGACAGTTTAGGCAGCATCGTATCGGAGACCGGCAGTCACCGACGAGATGGCCAGATTGTGCACAGCGTGGGCACCTAGGGCAGTCGGGAGCGGAAGAGCGACAGTACTTAACAGGATGCCCAAAGCGCCAGCAACTGCGACACTGCTGAGGCCGAGATAGGGACTCGGTGACGGGCAGGCGAGTACAGCCGACAATAACGTGAGAAGGGAGAGACCGACCATCGAACGTGATTTTGGCGGGATGGCGGCGATTGGTGCGAGGTGGGATGGTGTAGCAGACAAGACTAACCACAACATGGTCTTGAGCAACAACAATAGACTTAATAAGGTCGGCACAGTCTGCGAACTGCCGACCACCGAGACGGATGGAAGGAGGGATCAGGACGGTACCCGTACAAGAGTTCAGTCTTGGGTCTTTAAGGGCTGGGATGGAAGTTCCGGAGAAGTAGACAATGGTTGACATAGCAGCAGCCTGACGTTCGGTCTGGACCGTAACGAGACGGGAGTCATCATGGCAGGAGTGGAAGGTGACATCCCTGCCCACCTGCTGAAGGAGACGCAGGTGGAACAGGAGGCCATCTCCGGCGAGAGGAGCTGAGGCGGGGACTGAGAAGAACTTAATAAAGTCAGCAGGGGCAAAGAGTGAGGATAAAGGGAGAACAGAAGAACGAGGGCGAGGAGCGGAAGTAACGGGAGGAGAAGGAAAAGAAGAATGTGGAACGGGTGGGAGATACGGTTCGAAAGTGACTATACGAGAGGAAGGGGAAGAAACTGAGGAAGTGGAGGAGGACGAGGAGTGGAAGAGGAAGCAGAGGAGAGGGCGGACGGACGAAAGGAAGAGGGCTGATCAGGTAGAACGGAGTGGGACACGGAAGAGGACAAAGGGGCAGGAACTGAGTGAGCGGCTAGGGAGGAAGCGAACGTAGAGGAGGTAGACGTGCTAAGAGAACTCGACACGACTAGGCTCGGAACTGTATGAGGAGCAGAGGTCGAATGGACGGTCACAGACAGTGCATGGGTTGGTAAAGGACCCGGTATAGTGGTAGGCAAAGATCTACCACCAACCGAGGAGAGGACGGGCAAGGAAGGAGAGACAAACACATCAGCCATATCATTGCCAGCGCCGGTGATCGAAGATCCAGAAGAAGGCTCCATAAGACGAAGGTAACATGGTTCATCCGGGAGAAGCTCCACACCCACCACGGAGCCACAAATTAGAGGACAAGGTACATGCCCCAGGAGTCAAACCCGGATATACACCCTGACCCCCTGTGCCTAATGGGCGGTCAACTCGTCAGTATCGGGTCCAGCACAGAGGGCGAGATTTGACGATAAAAGATTCCCCTCGTGCAGGCAAGTCACGTACTACAGTTCTACGGGTGGAAGGGAACGCCGTCCACATCCACCCTCCACCAAAGCATAAAGAATAGTCCAGCTGGCAACGATAGAAGAAGGTGAAGTAAAGAAAAGGAAAAAGGTAGAGGGGGGGGGGGGGGGGGAAGACAGAAAAGAGGTACCTCACAGGCTTCTGGAAACCAAGAGGAGGGAGGTCTTAGCCCACGAGGCTGGCGGGGCCCCAATCCTAAGCTTACTCTGACTGTTCCTTTTACTTATATATCTTCTAGATCTCAAGTGGCGGCGTCTTTTCCGTGGATTGACCTCCCTACTGCCAGTTGGCAGATTGGGAGCCAAAGCGTCACATTTTTCCCTTGCCCCTCAACTTTCCCTTCATAATTGCTGATGGGCACAGGGCCTTGGGTGGGGCTTTGGTTTCCCGGGCATTTCCGCACCTTCCTCAGCTCCCTGCCTTGGAGTGGCTTCGGTCACCCGGGCTTTGTTAGTGGTAAGCAGGGAGGATTTTGTGGGGGCGCTCGTTTATGCCCTTGGCTTTGCTCGAGACCTTGGGGCTGTTCGGCCAGACAGCCTGGGGAACAATTATTACAAAATGTCAAGTTACTTAAATTTATAACCGTTTGGGCTCCTGTCTGAAGTCAGCCAACCCCAGCTATGGGGTATGTGCCTGAGTATACCAGATTTTGGTACTTTAATTTCGGTCTTTATTTTTCAAGTTCAAGCAATTTATTTGCAATCCCTTTATTTAAACTAAATGAGATTATATGCACACTCAACAACTGAATCGGAAAAAGTAAACTTTAAGGGGAAATCCCCACTCGAGGAATTTTTTAATTGACCCCTTTCTCCCTCATGTTTAGCCCCATTGCTTTTGATATTATAAAAGGTTTGCCCCCATTAGTTTAGCGATTTTAAGAACTTTCACCCCATATTAAGACCTTTCGTGCAATGCAGGTGTCGATTTTATCCTGGCGAGCGACAGCGAGCCTATAATTTAAGAGGAACCAGCTTTCAGCCGGGAAATTTTTCTACCGAAAAATGTACAAATTTATCTTGAAAGGCTAGGGGGTGTAATTTTAAGATTGATGGAATTCTAGGGAACGAACTAAAAACCTCCCCTTAATCATCTATACAAACAAAACTGGCACCTTCAACTTTCAGTATACAAATACTTCCTTTTATTCTGGCTACTGGAATATTTATTCAGCTTAGGTAGGGGCTGTGAGAGTCGGAAGGTAGATCTAGTCATTGCCCTTTCGACTCTCCATGGTCCCTATTAAACTGCCAAATTTGTTTAATAACCAGAACATTGAAAACAACCCAAAAGGATTAATACACCTTGGGTTATTGACATTTTTAGCTCCATGTTAAACATTAACAAAAATAAAACTATATATAAAAAAATGTAGTCAATAACAAATAAGCCCTTTACAACTGTAATAATAAAATAAAACCATGAACTAAAATAAACTAAAGCCTATTATTTATACCTTTAACTAAAATATACAAAACTATAAACCAAGGCATCACCATCTCCATCTGCCTTCCCTACTACCATAAAAGATATTCATAATGACCATATACAGGTACCGGTACTGTACTAATAACTGGTCACTTCTAGGCCATCACAAAGTTAAGAGCCGTAAGCAGTAATAAATAATTGCAATAACCTACCATTATCATTCAAACTATTTTATGGATTAAAATGTAAAACTTGCAAACTAAACAAACCAAAATTGGGACAAGGACAATATAAAGTCAAATTAAATTATCAAAATCGCTATGTGGAAACAACGCTTACTAAAATGAAAACTATTAAATAAAAGAACACAATCCACCACATAGGGTGTACATTACTACATGAGCAAGTTAATCTGTGTCCCAAGCAAACTAATCGCACATATAACAACGCACTATCGTCACGTTAAAGGAAGTAGTCAAGTTTGGGAAGTATAAATTTATAACTATTTCCAATGCTAACTCTCCTAAATACAGCTATAAATCTACATACTGTATTGAGAAGACCTCAATAATCCCAAACAATTTATCTCTCATATGCCAAAGCAACTCCCTATTATATAGCTTCTACATGGGGGAAGGATTGCTAAACACCCATTGGTATGTGTTCGGGTGCATGGGAGAGTAATAAAATATTCCTACATTTCAAACTATAAATGCCCATTCAAGGTAACCTTCCTGTTTTCAATAGAAAACAGTCAAAGCCAAAAGCCGATTTTTAACTTACAGGCTCGAGATCAGAAAATCAAAATTAAACACCAGAGTGCATTGTGGGTTCAACCTCTGGAATCGACAAACTCGTGGGGTACTGGGGATTTCCCAAATAACTTCCAAATTACCAAGTAGGGTTTACAGAACTTTACAATTACTAATCTGGGCTCAAAATTAAGTTAATATAATAAGTACTGTACTTATCTTATACTTAGACTTCCCAAACTTGACTACTTCCTTTAACGTGACGATAGTGCGTTGTTATATGTGCGATTGGTTTGCTTGGGAAACAGATTAACTTGCTCATGTAGTGATGTACACCCTATGTGGTGGATTGTGTTCTTTTATTTAATAATTTTCATTTTAGTAAGCGTTGTTTCCACATAGCGATTTTGATAATTTAATTTGACTTTATATTGTCCTTGTCCCAATTTTGGTTTGTTTAGTTTGCAAGTTTTACATTTTAATACATTCTATTTTCTAACCAAATATTTCTAGCATTGGGGAAGAGTCAGCCAGGGCATATTATATAGCCAAATTCATCTGCCCATCAAAATCAAAAGTTCTGCCCAAATTACAGTATAAGGATTGCACTATTCACTGGATTTTAGATAAATGCAAGGGTTACTTTCTTCAGGCTAACCTTATAATGAATTCTTCACCTTCCAGCCTATTAAACTACACTAACATTTTTCTACCAACCAACAATCCACTTTACTCAGCTAATTTGCAATAATGGGAAGTATCTAAACTATTAAATGGACAATTATTATACTTTGCTTTCATGGCTCTGACTTCTGCAACCCTTAAATCCTACAGCGCAAGGACTCAATTATATCACTTAATGTTAATACAAACTATTTTTTGCTATTTAACAACGACCCATGTTATTCAAAGGCTTTATCGAGATCTAATTAACTTCATCATAGAGTTCCATTAAAAGCTTATGTAAATAATCTAATGGTAATCAATATATCAAGATTAAAGGCTACAGTATTACTCAAAGGGTTAAGTATCCTAGATCCTTGCAAATTTATTCTGACACGGCACTAATATTTGATAAAAATCATTAAACTCTACCACAAGCAGAATTTACTTTGTATCTTCTAGTTTTCATTTAAAGTAATTTATTTATTACACTTTAAGATAAAATTCTCAATTCCACATTTAGTTTTAATTGAAAGTTCTATAGCAACACTACACCTCTGGATGCTGCATTTGCAACTCTAATCTTGCATTTATCTTGTGTCGTCCCACTTTTAGTTTGTTTATTTTGCAAGTTTTACATTATAATACATTTGCAGCTCTGATCTTGCATTTACCTTGTGTCGTCCTACTTTTAGTTTGTTTATTTTGCAAGTTTTACATTATAATACAGTCCTGTACTGCATTTTATTCTCCACAGAGTACCGTATCAACTATTTTAATGGACAATTATTTCAGACTTATTTGGCATTATTCTAGGGAACTAGTATCTAGATAGAATCCTTTACGGCAGAATTATTTGCTTTTGCTTTACAGTAATCCATTTCAAAGTTTATTGCTAAATAGTTATTTTTAAAAGTACTTTTGTCTTAACTGTAATAGAGGGTCATTCCTGTTTTGGTTCCTTTGCAAGTCTTTACATTCAAATTTCTAACCAAGCTGCCAGACTAAGCAATTCAAAAGAAAGCCTTAAAGTAAACCGTTTAACCCTTTCAAGCAATAAAACTTTATATTCAAATTTTTGGTTACCATTACAATGTTTTCTTTACCTAAAATTCTACTTTGGTCATTTAAAACTAGTAAACAAAGATTTTAAAGCAATAAATATCATCTCTGATAACCTGATTCCTATTAATCAATTTCACTATATAGAACCACACCTTATCGGATCTTTTACCCAACCTATTCCTGTTTAGAGTACCGGTACTGTATAAATAGATTCCTAGCATTTTTACACTATTTAAGTTCGGTTACTACTAAACATATGTACTTTTATATATTTACAGCCTAACACTTATTATAAACCTTTCTATCCATTGAACAATACTGCATATCAAAAAGTATAAAGGGCTTATATGGTATACATACTATTTATTCACCAATGGAGCATACAAATTTCAAAAACTTGCAATAGTGCATTAAAATTAGTGCAGGTTAAGTAAATTAGGTTAAAGCTTTGATACAGCAGATTCATTGCTTTCCTTAACTTTTGGAGTTAAAGATACAAACTAATCAGTAACAAAGCTCTCCCATTCACTGTTACCTTGCCAAGTTCGGGTTGTATAAATTTACTCTATTAGCAATGTTGAAAGAACCCTACAAAACTTAAATTACTTCCAAAACACCAGCTTGGAAATTCTTTTAAGTTTATTCACCCATTCAGGATTAGGAAGACTATTTTATTCTTATCATTAGATTCTTTTATTCAGCTTAGGAAGGATCTACGGGCGTCAGAGGCACAATCTAATTGCTTTCAACCCCAAACCTTCCTAAACTGCAGAAATTGTGTAATGATCTAATGAACTTTGATATTCTTAATCATGAGGAGGCAAAGACTCTCCAAACATTGCTTATGAAGGAATTAAATAATACCAGTAGGACAATACCCCAAAACTAAACAAGATGTGCACACGTATCTTTTGCCGGTCAGTCATCTAAAATCAGAAACTTTCCAAATGGAGTCCCACAAGGATCTGTCCTATTGCCCGCACTCTTCAATCTGTACATGCACGATATAACTACACCCAATACTCCCCAAATAAACTTAGCCTCCTATGCAGATGACATAACACTCACATGCACACACCATGACCCAAGAAGAGCAACAGATCTCCTTCAACCCTATCTCAACACACTACATGGCTGGTGCACTACAAACAGACTTAATCTAGCCCCAGCCAAATCCACCGCAACCCTGCTCACAAGCTGGACAGGTGAAAACGAATACATCCCTCAACTCACCATAAACAACACACCCCTAACACATACACACACACCCAAAATCCTATGAGTAACATATGATACTCATATGACATTCAAACAGCACACCACAAACATTAAAAAGAAACTGACACCCAGACTTAACGCCCTCAGGTCACTTGCTCACACAAAATTTGGACACAACAAAGAAACTACCACCACAGTATATAAACAATACATAAGATCAGTAATGGAATACGCAAGCCCAGCCTGGGCTTCTAACCTAGCTGAAACACATCATAAGACCTTACAGACTATTCAAAACAAAGCCCTGAATATCATTACAGGCTGCACAGCTACTGCACCCACAGATCATCTACATCAAGAAACCAAAATCCTCAAAGTCAAAGACCATTTGGACATGAGAGGCACTCAATTCCTGGCAGCAGCCTCCACGAACCAAGACCACCCACTAAACTACATGGCAACACACCCACAGACACCAAGAAATATCAAAACAACACCCAGCACACGGTATCACACACAATTATTGTCCTCTCTCCCTCCCTGCCCACCCCGAACCAACTTCCAGAAGCACATCCATACTCATATCTCTCGCCAATCCATCCACTCACTCACAGACAACACGCAGCTGCATGCACCACCTCCCGAAATCCATCCTTCCGAATCCTCCCTCCCTCGCGAGGACAGAGTCCACCTGGCCAGGCTGAGATGCGGACACCATCCAGCTCTCCTGAGCTATCAGAAGAGACTGGATGACTCCGTTGTCGACGCCTGCCCGGGATGTAACACAGCACCCCATACCATTAAACACATCATCGAAGACTGCATTTCACACAACCACTTACGCCAACAACACAACCTACACTCAATGAGAGCTCTGTGGGAAAGCCCGATCGTGGCCATGGCCTTCCTCAGGGACTCGGGGCTGTTCGGCCAGGCAGCTTAGGGAACAACAACAACTACTAAACAAGCCTATGTCCTCAACACCTCTCACTCTCCCATTCATCCATATATCCTGGGGCACCATGGGGGCAGGACCTGACTTTCGGAATCAATACTTAACCTTATTGCTTACTAGAAGGAACAGTTTTTTGACCTTACAAGTTAAAATGTAAAACTTTCAGGCTGCAGTCATGGGCCCAGAGTATACGAACAAAAAAACATAAAATAAACTTCTACATCTAAAAATACTTTAAATTGACACTTAATCCTGCTGACATAATATAGAAATATTGTAATAGAAAAGGGGAGAGGAGGGGGAAGGTTGTATATTTTATAAATTCAGTACACCCACTGACAAAAGCGATGTCTCACCTTATCCACATTTTCCTCTATTGGTTTTAAAAAAACAAATAAATACTCCTTCAACATCATTGAACAAACTTTAAACTCCTTCAGGATTGTTTATTTGCCAATTTTCATATTATAATAGTAACATGGTACATTTTTTGATAGAAAAATGTGCAACAGGTTCTTAATCTTTTAAGCGTCATTGAAGTATAGAGACCAAATTAAGTAATACAAAATAAAATAAATAGAGGTGGGCGACTTCACTTTCAACCTTCACTTTACAGCTCACCACATTAATTTATACCGGATAATTATGTATGGAAATATTATCTACATGGACTTTTATACATAGCGATTTTGATTACTTTTTTTTTTCTTTTTACTGTGTTCGTATAAGTTTTTATTTGTTTATTTTCCAAGTTTTACATTATAATTTCTTAAATTTCTGCACCCTGGTCTCAAGTCATTTTTAGCCTCATTACTTTAGAAGATTTGTAACTTTCGCTCCATGTTGCCGATCTTAATAAATTGCTAATTTATTGGTCTAATTTCCTGGCGACAAATAAAGTCCAGCCTGCAATATAGGAGGAACCATACATTTTTCTACCGAAATAAGTATAAATTTATCCCAAAGGGGGTGTTTGGGCCATTTCTTTTCAGACATTTATAGCGGTTAGGGAGGAAACTAAGAACTTCACATTATCAATATTTACCTATATAGCAGTATTTATTTTCTTTTTTTTCTGTTCGGGCTCTGTCTCTAGTCGGCCACCCCAAGCCATGGGGTATGTGCCTCGGTATATACAGACAAACTACTATCCATTCTATTTTACTTTTCCATTATGTGCCTCGGTATATACAGACAAACTGCTATCCATTTGGTTTTACTTTTCCATACATAAATACCATAAGGTAAAAAAATCAAAAGCCAACTGTATCCTGGTCGCCATTTCACATTTTATAATTCCCATAATCAGTTTAGTAAGGACCTCTAGGCATCCAAAGGGTAAAAGCTAAAGCACTTCGCCCTTTGACTACCACAAGTCCTTCTTAAGCTCAAGAAAATGGAATTGTCCGTACAATTGAAAATATGGAGTCTTACTGAAGTTATTTGTATACAAATTATTTTCCATGCTGTATGGAATATCGTTATTCTAAATATTCTTAGATTCCGGGCACAATGGTACAAAACCCGCACTTTCCAAGTCAATACTCATATCAGCCACGTTCAGTTCATGGGACATGTACTAGCAGGTGATACTTTCTTGAACAAGTACTAGTGAACAGGGTGCCATCATAGGCACAGAATATATATACTAAAATAAATTGGGGGAATGTGCCGGAGTATATAGATATTATATAGATAAATATATTATTTATAGAGAATTATTTTGCTAAAGCGTGGTTTCCACATAGCGATTTTGACAAGTTGTTTTGTATTTTTACCGTGTTCGTCCATTTTTTTTTTTTTTTTTTTTTTTTAATGCAAGTTTTACATTTAATGTTTTTTAGACCAACCAACTTCACATCTAAACTCAATGAAATCAAAAAATACATGTGGCACTCCGAGGACTAACCCAGGATACTCGCATCTAAATTCCGCGGACTATGCATTACGCTATCAAGACAGTTAATAGATACAGTACAGTATAGTACTGTGGGACCAGATGGTACTTTCAACAGTTAATTTGCTAATGCAATAGCTAACATTTGGGAAACTGACTTCCCAAATTGACTAATTCCCTGAACGTGACGATAGTGCGTTGTTATGTGTGCAATTAGTTTGCTTGGGAACAAGATTAACTTGCTCATGTAGTAATGTACACCCTATGTGGTGGATTGTGTTCTTTAATTTCATAAATTTTATTTTAGTAAGTGTTGTTTCCACAGCGATTTTGAAGTGTTGTTTTGACTTTGTATAGTCTTTGTCCCAGTTTTGGTTTGACTTCGTTTGCAAGTTTTACATTTTAATTTAAAAGGAACATTCTACTTCAGTGCACTGTCAGATTTCATTGACGTGCAAAGTATCCAAACTTAAAAGGTTTGTTAAATTGCCCACTTTAGATAAAGATTAATTATATTTTATACTTTTAATTTGCCACAAACTTACTTTAAACCCAATTCAATACCAAACTATCCACCAATTATATTTTAAAGAAAATATATATATATTTACTTTAGTGCATACAAACTTTTACTTTATTATTAATTTTATATATTTTTCAAATTTGTCTAATTTATAAATTAGTATTTTACTTAAGCGTTTTTTCCACATATCTAGTCTGATTATTTTGTTTTTCTGTTTACTGTGTTCGTATAAGTCTTTTTGTAAGTTAACATTATAATTTATCTATATATTTATCTATTTATTATTACTTCTACTTCTTAAGAGGGGGAAGTTTAATTTACAACCAACAAATCCAGCGTAAGATTGATATATCCTATCTAATATTCCAACCTTATAAACATGTAGTGGTGAGCTGAAGTAGAAGTTTGTAGAGGCGATTGAAGATATTCTTGATAAGATGATTGAAGATTTCTTGATAAGATGATTGAAGATTTCTTGATAAGATGATTGAAGAAATTCTTGATTGAAGATTCTCGTCGACCAAAGATTCAATCTGCACAGCTCTTCGTGCGCTGTAACAATAGAAACTATTAGATATAGGCCTATGGATTGAAGTTAGCGCCATTTCCTATCCGAAGCTTTAACATTTTGAAATGTATTAGCCTATTCATTAAAATTAGCCCAAATTGCTTTACCACATTCTTCTAGAACTAAAAAACTCGAAAAGTAGCTAAAATCACATTTATATCCTCTTCCTAATAAGGATGCCAAAACACTTTAAGGGGATATGGGCCAGTTTTCTGGACCACTTTCTCCCTCAGGTTCAGCCCCATTACTTTTCAGATGTCAAGAAGTTTGCCCCATTAGTTAGTCAATTTTAAGACCTTCCACCCCATTGTCAATTTTAAGACCTTCCACCCCATTTCTAAGACAATATTTAGAACTTTCCTGCTATTTAAGTGTCAATTTGTTTCCTGCCGAACAATAGTAAGCCTGTAATGTTGGAAGAATCGGCCTTCGGCCAGGACATTTCTCTACCGAAAAATTTAGAAATTAATCTAGAAGGGGGATCTAATGGATTTTTTTTTTTTTTTTTTTAATTTGATGGGAGGTCTAGAGAGGAAACTAGAAAAATAATTATTACATGCAAAAATCGCCCTAAAAGTGAACCATCCCCCCCAACATTAACTTAAAAATTACAAGAGCAACTAGGCATCATTACTCTAGTCCCTCCCTAGCCCATTCAGTACCAGGGACATCTTTGTACTGTAAGCATATTCTGGCAACTTAATGAAAATGTTATCAATTACTGTGTTATGCTTTTTCCAACCAACTTCACCTTTAAACTCAATTAATGAAACTAACAAATACATGTGGCACTCAAAGGACTCGAACCTAGGATACTCTCATTGAAATTCTGCGCACTTATGCATTACGCTATCAAGGAAATTCTTCTACCAATCATAAGGCTTCAAACTATTTCAATCAACCCTTTTAACTACCACAGATCCTTCCCAAGCTGTATAATATTGTCTAAATATAGTTTAATCTTAGGAAACTCTCCTAACATAAGGCTTCAAACCATCTCCACCAACCCTTTTCCACAGATCCTTTCCAAGCTGTATAATTTCTAAATATAGCTAGTATAAAATATATTATGGGTGGATGGGACTCTTCAGCCTTGGTTGGCAACCTATCTAGGGGAGTAAACCTGATAAAAATCCAGACGGCTTACCTAAGGGTTGTTGTTGTTGCTGTTCCCCAGGCTGCCTGGCCGAACAGCCCCAAGGCCCCGAGCAAGGCCAAGGCCATAACCGACCGCCCCCACAGAACCCTCCCTGCCTACCACAATAAAGCCTGGGTGACTGAAGCCACTCCATGGCGGGGAGCTGAGGAGGGTGCGGAAACGCCCGGGAAACCAAAGCCCCACCCCAGGCCCTGCGCCCCTCAGCAATTATGAAGAGAAAGTTGAGGGGCAAAGGAAAAAATGTGACGCTTTGGCTTCCAATCTGTCAACTTATAGGTTGGCAGATTGGGAGGTCAATCCACGGAAGAGGCGCCGTCACTTGAGATCTTACCTTACCTTTGGATACCTTTGGATGTGTTCGCCGCTCCTCT
Organism: Paralithodes platypus; assembly: GCA_032716605.1. Lineage (NCBI taxonomy): Eukaryota > Metazoa > Arthropoda > Malacostraca > Decapoda > Lithodidae > Paralithodes > Paralithodes platypus. The sequence goes on from CM064545.1 coordinate 34,679,895, forward strand.
AGCGGCACCAAAGAGCGCGACGCCCCTCGTTATGGGTGGTGATTTGGTGCAGTAGACTGTTTGAAGCGACAGCTCGCTCCCTTGCGAGGATGGGCTCGTCTGGCACTTTTTGCAGTTCGACATCTAGGGCTCTCTTGAAGTTTTCTAACGAGATGTCCCTCATGTCTCTTACTCGCCGTGGGAGTTTGTTGAAGAGACGTGGGCCTCTGTGTGATAACCAGCCCTCTCGCAGAGAGCCCATAGCACCCCTGTTATTCATCCGGGGGATTTCGCATTCCCAGCCTCTCCTATCACTGAATTTCATGACTATCGGAGTATGTAGGTTTGGTACTAAACCCTCTGCGATTTTCCATGTGTATATTATTAGGTAACGTTCTCTTCTACGTTCCAGTGAGTACAGATTCAGTGCTCTTAAACGCTCGCAATAGTGTAGATGTTTTATCGAACTTATATGCGAAGTGAAATTTCTTTGTACACTCTCTACGTCATTTATTTCACCTGCTTTGTATGGGGATGTTAATACGCTACAGTATTCAAGCCGCGGTAGCACTAGAGATTTGAAGAGCGTTATCATAGGCAATTCACCGCGTGTTTTAAAAGTACGCAGAATCCAACCCGTTAGACGTTTCGCAGCCGCCACTTTGACCTGGTTATGTACTTTGAAACCTATATTTTCAAACATTAATACCCCAAGGTCTTTCACACTGTCTTTCCGTTCTATTATGTGGTTAGATTCTGTTAAGTAATTTGTAATTTCTTTAACACCATTATTATCTCCGTACCGTATTAATTGGAATTTTTCCTCATTGAATTGCATGTTGTTTTCCCTGGTCCACTGGAACACTACATTCATGTCTTCCTGCAGTCGGCCCGTGTCCTCTTGTGTGTTTACTATCTTACTTAATTTTGTGTCATCAGCAAAAGACGACACCGTACTGTGTCTGGTGTTGGTATCTATGTTGCAAATTAGTATGAGGAACAGAAGGGGCGCTAGCACTGTTCCTTGGGGCACTGAGCTTTTGACATCCGAAGGCTCAGAAGTGACTTGATTTACTGCTACCGATTGTTTTCGGTTTACGAGGAAATTGTATATCCACCGTCCGATTTTCCCAGTTATACCTTTTGCTTTCAGTTTGTGGGCTATTATACCATGGTCACATTTATCAAATGCCTTAGCAAAATCGGTGTAAATGACATCCACGTTTTTCTTTTCTTCTAGCGCTTTAAGAATTTTGTCATAGTGTTCCAAAAGTTGTGAGAGACATGATCTTCCCGCTCTAAACCCATGTTGACCGGTGTTGTGTAGTTCATTTGCCTCCATGAATGTTGAAATTTTGCTTCGCAGGACTCGCTCGAAAACGTTAATGATGTGAGAGGTTAGAGCTACCGGGCGGTAGTTTTTTGGTAGTGCTTTACTCCCTCTTTTATGCAGTGGGGCAATTATTGCATTTTTCAAGCTATCTGGTATGTCACCAGTGTCTAGACTCCTTCTCCACATTATAGCCAGGGGTTTTGAGAGGTTTTCCTTACATTTTTTCATTAGGATCGAATTTCATGAGTCCGGGCCTGGTGCCGAGTGGGATGGCATGTTGGAAATGGCCTCTTCTATGTCTTTTGGACCGAAATCAATATCCAGCATCTGAGGGGTTTCCGTGGGGGAGGTTTCCATGAAAATATATTTTGGTCTCTGATGACTTTTGTTTCATCAGGCTCACTGAATGCCATTTCATACTGCCTGCTTAAGAGTTCGCTCATTTCCTTTTTGTCCCCTGTGAAAGAGCCGTCCCCTTTGCTCAGTGGGCCGATGTTTGATGTTGTTTTAGCCTTTTGTTTGGCGTATGAAAAGAAGTATTTGGAATTTTCCTTTATACCTGCAATAGCTTTCCTCTCCTCTTCCATATGTTGTAGTTCATATGATATTCTTAGCCTTTGTTCAATTTCCACAATTTCTCTATCTATTTCGACCTTTTGCCTATCCTGTAGATTTTGATGTGTGCGTCTTTGTGTGAGTAATTTTCTTCTTCTGTACAGCCTCCTCCTTTCCCGATCTTGTTTGCTTCTTCGTTTTGTTTGTCTTGCAGGTATATGGTGGCTACAGATTTGGGTCATGGTTTCTGTTATTAAGACTAGATATTCTGCTGGTGTCAGGTTATCCATTAAATCTTCCCAGTCTATTTCCTCCATTTCTTGATTTACCTCTTCCCACCTAAGTTTTTGTTATTGAAGTTAAATTTACTGAAGGGGCCGGTTTTTGTTCTCGATTCTGAGGTTGTCTGTACACTTTCTAAGGTTGTTTTGATCTCAATTAATTTATGATCTGAGTATGTTATCTAGAAAATATACAAGTAAAAGGAACAGTCAGAGTAAGCTATGGGTATGGCAGAGATCGCTCAGTTCTCACTCTGATAGACCAGCCCATCACCACATGACTAGAACCCAATCCTCTCAGCATCAGCTAGGAAAGGCCCTAGAAAGCCGCCTTTGGCGGGGGGATAGCTCCCCTATTTCAACCCCTTTTGGGTTGGGCACCCACCCCTTACCTAAGGGTAGGGCAGGTTAGTGGATGGACTAGCTGCGCACCACTAGAAAATAGTGCTGAAAATATACATACAGGGCCTCATGGTCGGACAGACCATAAATTGAGTGCTCAATCCTGAAAGTCCTTCAGTAAACTGGCTCGGGTTGTCCCCCTTACTGGGGATAGGTCTGCTTGTGGGCATTCTGTGTATGACCACCCTCATTTAGGGGAGTAAGGCATCCAGCAATAGATAAATAAAATATAACACTTCACTGGTATTCAAAGGTTTAAGATTTTGCTCCATTATCAATTGTATAACTTGTGCCATTCACGCAAAGTTTTTATACCTGGTGAACAATAGATTAACATTTAAGAGGAACCTGCCATATTTATACAGTATTACAAAATTTAAACATTTAAGGCGATTAGCCATATTTCTGGTCCACCTTCTCGTGTTTAGCCCCATTCCTTTGAGATTTTAACACGTTCAGCCCATTAGTTTTTTATTTAAAGTTCCTTCAGTGTTTTCAGTTACCGTATGTTGTCCCTATTCGGGCTCTGTCTTGAGTCTGCCACTGAACAAGGACTGCTAAGCTTAAAATACCAAACTCCACAAAATACTAACCAAATATACTGTATATTAGTCCGATAAAGAGTTCATCAGGGTTGACTGAAGATTCTCGCCAACTGTAGATACGTTGACTGTAGATTAATTCTGCCAAGGTCTTGCTGCGCTGTAATAGTAGTTTTTTTATTTTTATATATATGGATTCAATGCAATTTCCTATCCTAAGCTTTTAGACTGAAAATATTAGCCTATTCAGTAAAAAAAATTCAAATTTCTTTACCACAAACATCCACAACTCAAAAATTGTCCTAAAGTAGCTAAAATAAATTTAATTATGTTTTTTACACCAACCAACTTCACATCTAAACTCAATCAATGAAATCAACAAATACATGTGGCACTCCGAGGACTCTAAGCAAGGATACTCTCATCGAAATTCCGCGCAATATGCATTACGCTATGAAGGTTCCAATTAAGTAGGCCAAAACTAACATTAACTTAAAAACTACAAGAGCAAGTAAGCATCTTTACTTTTGTCCCTCCTTAGCCAAACTTTGGCATCTTTAAGACTTTTGCCCCATTGTCAATTTTAAAACTTGTGCCATTTAGGCAACCAATTTTACCTGGTGAGCAATAGATTCAAATTTACGAGGAACCTGCTATCTTTCTATAACATTTAAACATTTAAGGAGAGGAGAGCCATTTTTTTTACCCACATTCTCCATCGTGTGTAGCCCCATTAGATTCTATGACGTTCGGCCCATTAGTTTGTCAAATTTAAGTTCTTTCGTCACATTTTGTTTTCAACATAAGACCTTTCCTGCTATCTAGAAGTATTTTTTTCATGGTGTATAAGCAGAATTATTATGCTTTTTACACCAACTTCACATCTAAACTCAATTACTGAAATCAACAAATACAAGTGCCACTCGGAACTCTAACCCAGGATACTCATCAAAATTCCGCTCACTATGCATTACGCTATCAAGACAATTAGGGAGCCTGTAATCTTTGAAGAATTGGAAGAGATTTTTCTACCGAAAAATTCAAAACTTATTCTAGAAGGGGGATCTAATTTTTTTTTTTTTTTAAGTTTGATGGAGGTCTACCGAGAACAATAATAAATTATTATGTTTGTTCACCAACCAACTTCACCTCTAAACTCAATTAAATCAACAAATACATGTGGCACTCAAACTACTAACCAAGGATACTCACACCAAAATTCCGCGCACTTATGGATTACGCTATCAAGACAAGAACAAAAGATACAAAAATTATCAAATAAATACGCCCATCCTCCCTTAACCAAAATATTATTCAAACTTACATTTTTAATTTATAATTTATAACTAACACCTTACATATTGAAACTAAATTTACAACAGACCATGTACAGTTCCCCACATTACTTCTGCACGTTCTGGTCAAATGTGAAAATACTTAATATAATGCGCACAATTGAATTAATAGTTATTATGCAGTGGTTAACTCTTCACATAAGTAAACTGATCATTAAAATAAAATACTAAAGTCCTGCATAATTTTACTCTCCTACACAATATCAATACAGTACTAGGAACAGTACTGGTTAATCTGCTCTACATAACTGAACTAGGAACACTACTTACTTTGCCAACTGTACAAAGACAGCTAAACTTAAAATACCAACCCCCACAAAATACTAACCGAATATTTGTCCAGAGAGTTGTTCACTGTCCCACAACCTTTTAGGCCCTCTCGTCCAAAACGTCCGTCTATCACCAGGTACCATCACCAACTCTTGGTCCAACGCATATCAGCACCAGGTACCATCACTAACTATTGGTCCAACACACACCATCACCAGGTACCATCACTAACTCTTCGTCCAACGCACATCACCAGGTACCATCACTAACTCTTCGTCCAACGCACATCACCAGGTACCATCACTAACTCTTCGTCCAACGCCGCACACAGATGGTTATGTACGGTACCAGGTTCTCTCACAGAGGTCGCAGTATCCGTCTTGCTCTGCTGGGAGGAAGGACTGAAAATTAAAACAATCTTAGTTTTGAGTTTTCTAGACTTCTCACTCATGTTTAGCCCTATTACTTTAGAGATTTCGACATTCACTCCATTAGTTTGGAGACTTTTTGTCATGTAGCTGTATTTATCCTGTCGAACTATAGCGAGCCAGCAATATGGGAGGAACTAGCCATTGGCACAGGCATTTTTCTACTGAAAACTGCACAAATTTATCGCCAAGGGAGTTGCGAGAGAATTTGTAATAGTTCATGGTGGGCTAGGGAGGAAAGCAATAAAGATATATATATACCAAAGTTACCAGTTGATTTTAATTACAGTATTTAGATTTTATGCAATTTTAAAAGGATAAATTGCGAATGGAGAACTTACAATTTGAGGGTGCAGCACTTTCCCTGCAAAGTCTCTTCCACCACCACAAAAGGCACCAAGTCTCTCCCACCACCAGGCACAAAGTCTCTTTCACCAGCAAAGGCATCAAGTCTCTCCCACGACTCGTTCACCACCACCAGGCACCACTTCTCGTTCACCACCACCACAGGCACCAAGTCGCCTTCCACCACACCAGTTGGATTTAGTACAGCACCCCCACACATACACCTGTTAAAACAGATTTTGAGGCCGTAGCACGGTTGGTAGAGCACTCTCCTGCAAATAGAGAGGTTCATGGTTAGAGTCTCGGACCAGCCAACGTGCTATTTGGCAGACGTCAAGTGTTGTTGGTGAACAGCGCGGTCTAGCAATCTGTCATAACTGTTCACGAAGTCTCTGATCAGGGCACCCACCCTAGCCCAGCTCTCGAGCAGGCCGTGAATGGTGGCAAAAACCTAATCATATTCTACTTATATTTAAATTAAAAATTAGAAAAGCAGACACTAAACCAATACTGTTGTTGTTGTTGTTGTTGTTCCCCAGGCTGCCTGGCCGAACAGCCCCAAGGTCCCGAGCAAGGCCAAGGCCATAGAGCGCCCCCACAAAACCCTCCCTGCTTACCACTAACAAAACCCAGGTGACCGAAGCCACTCCAAGGCAGGGAGCTGAGGAGGGCGCGGAAACGCCCGAGAAACCAAAGCCTCACCCAAGGCCCTGTGCCCCTCAGCAATTATGAAGGGAAAGTTGAGGGGCAAGGGAAAAATGTGACGCTTTGGCTCCCAATCTGCCAACTTTTAGGTTGGCAGTAGGGAGGTCGATCCACGGAAAAGACGCCGTCACTTGAGATCTAGAAGATATATAAGTAAAAGGAACAGTCAGAGTAAGCTATGGGTATGGCAGAGATCGCTCAGCTCTCACTCTGATAGACCAGCCCATCACCACATACTGTAATACTGTAATAGGATAGAATACCAATACTGTAATAGGATATACCGGTAGTCTTATAGGTCCAGGTATAGAATAGATTAGCTGCATTGTATACTACCTACCATTAGGTTTAATGAGAGAGATGTGTAATAAGCTATAACCTACTGTATATATAAGTAATAAGTATTTAAAGATTGAGTACACTATCACTATCAATATCCATTTTAGAATTATGGATATCAATCTAATCATGCATATATAAAAAGACAGGAATGAGTTAAGCCATTTATCCCACATACTACAGACACTACCTGGTAGACAAAGGTTAGGTTAATCACAAATACTATAGCCGCCTGTACGAACTAGGTACTATTACCATTTACCATACTATACCCGGTTCCAAGTAGGCAAAGCAAAAATTGTGACTTCTTAGCTCTAACTAAAAAAAAAAAACGGCTAGAGCAAGGGAGCTGTACATTTACACTTTTATCCCATGTTTTACCCTTCCCAAATGGTTGAAATATTAGCTCTATTGTGAATTATATGTAAATGTTAACCCCTTCAGACTCATATGATGCAGAGGTTGCCAGATTAGCAATAAGAAATAGAGTTCTCTCACTCTTATAATTACCTCTCCAAAATTAGTTTTCTGCCCACAGCTAACTCAAAGACAACTGCAGAGGTTGAAGTAACTAAACTAAAGGTTTCTAAATACCCCTGATGGTAACAAAGGCTTTAAAGTATCCCTAATCGGCTCAAAATCGCGTCATATGTCTGAGAGGGTTAAGTATTAGCCTAGTTATTATGTTCCTTCCAACAACCAACTATACTCCTAAAATCGATTAATTAAATTTACAAACACATGTGGCAGTCCGTGGATTCGAACCCAGGACGCTCACACCGAAAATCAACACCTTATGCATCGCACCACGAAGACAGTTAAAGGATGGTGGACACTGCCTAGGATTTATTATGCAACTTCGAATCATATTTAGAACAGGGTATAGCTGGAAGTTTAGGGTTAGTCTTTTCCAACATATTAAGAGTTTGTTTCCAGCCGACTGTAAATTGCAATCTTAATTACCGGTACTGTATTATGATTAGATGTATCAGCAAAATAGCGGTCTAAATTCTAATCATGAAAACTTTGCAATACTGTACTGTAATAATATTGAGAATGGTTTCATATTTATCAATTAGGCATCAAGAAATTATCTAATAAACAATTCAATTTGCAATCAGCTGAAATTTAACCAACTATAGGTCTAGGTTAGTTAACTAGAGTAAAGCCTTTCCAGATCTTTAGTTATTACGCATCTCCCGCATGAATGAAACTTTGAAATGTAGTATACAATGCAGCTAACCTATTATGGTACATAAAATGGACCGCTTTAAATCCGGACCAAAACACAATTTTACCAATAATGGTTCAGTTTTCAGACTTTGATTGTCATCATAGCCTATACACAAAAACAGTGGAAGTCTCACTCTCACTAGGTTTATACAAATTTCTCAGTACCTCTTGTTCTTGTGAAGGGCGAACTCCGAAGTGAAGATAAGCCCGTCATAGCCCTGGCTTCGTAGCGGCAGCGGAGAATCCTTAACCTGACAAGCGCGATATAGACGTAGGTGCTAGGGTAGTTATTTGTGCATTTCTAGCCCTGGATTCTGACAGAATTCGTTATATTTACAATATAAACCATTATTTGTTTTCGGTATGCTTTTATTTTACATATATGATGTATATATGAACCTTCAAGAGTGCTAAAATAAGTGGGAAAAGCATTTGGGTGGTGAAAAACGAAGATATTGGCCACCCGGTCATAATCTCAGGCGAGAGAGAGAGACAGGCAGCCCTCCCCTCTCGCTGTCTGGGAGTCAACTGAGAAGAGCGGGGCGGTGTGTGCCGGTGTCTGGGTGTTGCATAACGATCTTTTATGCAACCCACTTGTGCTACATTATCGCGGGAGAGAAAAATAACCGATAAATGATGATAATAAGAGGAAAAATAGGTGATAATTGAGGTGGGGAGGGAGGGGGAAATAAGGTGGGGAAGGAGGGGAGGGGGTGGGTGAGATTTACATGGATGAGTACTGGAGGGGAATTATCTCACCTAGAGACAAATTCCTTTGTTTTGATAGGCCCTTTTTTTTATGGAAGGCTTTTTTTATGGTCCTGCTTCCGTGAGGCCTATCGCGTTCCCTATAGGAAGCCTTCCGTGAGGCCTATCGCGCTTGCCGGGTTAACAGCGGACCATATGAGGACCCTGGAGGACAAGGGGCGAATGTGCCACCATGAGCAAAATTGAGTTAGGACTAGTTCCCGATAGATGGAAGCACTGAAAATCACGTGGTGAAGAGCGTGTGAAGAGCGTTTTGCGATTCCCACCCATGCGGGCTCAGTACCCTAGGTTCTAAATCCCTTGTTTCGACCTTGTGTAGCGGCGGAGGAGGTATGGATTGTAGGAGGTGGAGGGGCGAATGTTCCCGCGCGCTCAAGCCAATGAGCGGCCGGCTAGCATTCCCCGGGTTAAAGGCCCGCCTCCTGGCCAATCACACGCGCGTTTGCGCGTTTTTTTGGCTGAAAATTTAACAGTATCTTCGTTTCATGGACATCTAATACAGGATTAAATTTCAAGCAGATTGAACAATAATTACTATAGGCTGAAAAAAAAATATATATACAGTCGACCCTCGCAAATCCGGACTTCACCAATCCGGACTTTCAACAATCCGGACACAATCCGGAGTCCGGTCCGATCGTCCGGTAGTGCGTACCGTAACGCATACTTGTCCGAATACTTAAAATTTTGTCCGGTAGGTGGCTCTCGCGACGGGTGACGCCACCCGTTCCCGCCTAGTCATTCAAGCTTGTTAACAACCCGCCGTGCGACTACCTGGTTATTAAGGTGTTTGTGAAGTTATTATCGACTTTCATTGCCAGCCACCATGCCCCCCCAAGCCTCAAAAGACTGTCAAGCGCTAGGCTATTAATATTAATAATGTGTGTGCGTATCTGTATGCGTGTGTGGCCCCCCCCGTACACTATTTTCTGAATCCGGACTTTTCCTGAATTCGGACAAGGCCCAGTCTCTTTTAGTCCGAATTTGCGAGGGTCGACTGTATTGTGCATTTTTTTTTTTTTTTTTTTTTTTTTCTATCAATTTGTCTCTTCCAGAGGATTCTAATGGTATATAATAACATGCTATTCTGTAATATTCTATGTATGCCACCTATTCCAGACTTTAAACACTCATAACTCTAAAGTAAGGTATTGGCGCATTCGCCCCTTGTCCTCCAGGGTCCTCATATGGCCTATGGTTTTCAAGAAGCTGCAGAGGAGGCGAACCACCTGGGATAGTTAGTCAGAAGTCTTCCAGTCCCGCCAAGGATGATGGTGAAATCAGCGAAACCAAGGCACCAGACTTTCTCTGCGGGAATAAAAGATATACCGTAAATTAAGATGGACTAATAATACCGTAATAGTCAGTTTCCTTCTAGCACCTGTATCACCGGATTTTTTACTAAATTGTTAAGAGCAGTGGGGGTCTAGGGGCGGCAGCCTCCAAATTAGGTCAGGTTAGGTTAATTACGATACAGCGAGTAAACACTATCTCAGACTAATTGGGGGGTGGCCACTTCCAAAATTTTAGATTTTCAGATATACAAATTCCGGCTTGTGTCTGACAACAATGAGGGAAAACGTCCGAATAGGAAGGCATAGTCCGCGACACCATAGAAAACCGAGATCACCCTACCACTGCTAAACTTTAGATTACAGCATTGCATGTGAAATTAATCATATTAATTATAAATAACCTTAAGTTTTCAGGGACAAAAATACAGTACAGTACATAGTAATTAATATTAATACAAGTTAAAATGCACAGGCTTGCATTAGTCCTAAAAACCACTTAAAACCGAGTGAAAGAATAAACCGGACACAAATCCCGTCCAACTGATATTTGCAGAGATCTACAGGGACAAGTCTGACATTCAGAGAAGTACAGTACAAATTTCCGAGTAAAACGAGTGTTATAGGCCTAGAGCGTTTACTGTACAGGGTATTGTCGTCCGAGGCAGCGGGGGAGTCACTTAAGTTTGTTAACGGCCACGAGAATCCATGTACAATTGAAAGCCTTATTCTAAAGAATTACCGGTAAAAATTGCACAACCAACCCGACGAGTTTTTCAGGTAATTTTTTTCTTTGATATACAGCGTTTTTTAATACCGAGGACCATCGCATTAGTATTTTCCCATTATCCATCAATCTTAAGACACTGCCCCTGATAGTTGGGAAGGCTATGAAGATCAGGGAAATTGCGGGGTAAAAGACGAAAATAAGGGGTAATATTAGCCTATCCTAGTATTACATGTGGGGGCCGTCGCCCCCACAGCCCCGCTGGTTGGGTATTAAAAATAAAAGATGTCGGGCGCCGAAAGAAAGTTTATGAAGTCTACACTGTTAACTCCAATCTTCAGCTTTGGCTGTCAATAACAGGAGGTAAATATACAGTATGTTCCGGTGTAATCCTGTGTAGCGGGTACCCCTGTACATACCGGTATATTTCAATAATTTGGCAAGGTTACAATATATAGGCCTATTTACATTTTACATTAATAAATAGTCCAATATACAGTAGCCTACTAGATTAGGTTAGATTAAAGATATTGTTCAATGTTTCGGGAAGGATGTAGTTACCGGGTGTACCACTACTGACATACAACATAAATCATCTATAAATACTTATAATAAAATAAACTTATAAATCTATAATACTAGGTTAGGTTAGGTTCTTTGGTTAGGGTAATGTATTTTTGTGTCCAAAGGCAGTCAAAATAGACGGGAACATGATGGTGAGCGTCCGCGTAGTGTAAAGAAGACGGGCGGTACACCCGATAACTACATTCTTGCCAATGTTTCTTAGTAAATAGGTATCTGAAAAACAGTTGCACCCGCTACACAGGATCTTAGCGAGGGGAGAAGGGGTGTTTGAGAAAGAGGAAGTTGTTGGAGTGGCTTTGTTATGAGTTATTAGTCTATTATGGTAGAGAAAGCACCAAGACAAAAAATAATCATAAAAAATGGTTATAGCTTCTAAGTTAATTCAAATAACTTTATTTGCCCAAAAATGGACTAGGCCTAGAGTAAATATTTCAAAGTCCGTAAAGTTGCTCAAATGTCAGAAAAATTACCAAGAGTGAATTTTTCCAAGTTATTTGAAATCCTCTTATTTGCACAAAAATATAAGAGTAAATATTTCTTTCTAAGTCCATAAAGTTGCTCAAATAAAAAATAAATTATCAAGAAGGAATTTTATTAAGTTATTTAAACCCTCTTTGTGCAAAAATATAAGATTAAATATTTCTAATGCCCCTTTCACACATACAGGACTCGGGTGCCGCATGCAGCAGAGTAGCTAGTCGTGGCATTTTTTTTCCCCGACTTGGTGGAGCTGGCTCGGTATGCCGCATCCAAAGGACTTCAGACTACAGCCGACGTTGTTGTCTCGACTCCGAGAAGTCCGAGACTAACCGACAATGGAAATAACGGTCATTTGTACATGCCGACTACACCCGCATCTATAAGACTTCAGACGATCGACTTCAGAGTCGATCCGCATACACTCGCATAAAGCCGACACATACAGGTTCTGTGGCCAACGGAGGTATATAAAGGGCGCTCGATCAGGGGTGGACATCATTACAGTCGACTCCACCGTTGCGTCAACAGGTACGGTGACACTCTACCGTCCCGTCAACAGCTACAGTGAACTGTGCAGTGGCCCGTGCGTGCAACATGGCTGTGCACGTATTAATAACACCCTCCCAGCGCCAAAATATCAACATATACCTGGCGACCATGTCCATGGATTTAACTCTCCAGGTTGATCTGTTAGCTCTGAAAATGGCCACTAAACAACGAAGGAGGAAGAGGAGGTCAGTGTGGACGCGGAACTGGCTCCTGCGGCGGCAATTGTATGGCCACTACGAGAACATCATGCATGAGTTCATGCGCGAAGACCACCGCAGCTTCAGAAACTTCACCAGGTTGGACGTGGACACGCGGCTTGATGCGGCTGTTTGCGGTTCGAGTTTTGTGTTGTCGGTTTGATGTTTCTGTTGTCGGTTACTTGTCTGCTCAAGTTGGCTCGACTCTTCTGCCATATTGGGTTCCGGGTGTTGTCGTACGTCTGGACTCCTGTCAATGTGGTTGGAGTCTGCTGCGATGCGGCTGCTTGCGGCTGAAATCCTCTATTGTCGGTTTTACTCGTTCGACTCATATTATTGCATAATTATTGCATAATTATATGCAAATATATGTAAATTTATGCACACGACTTCAGCAGACCTATGCGGCTGTACTCGTGTCTATCGGCTGTACTCGGGTGTATGCGCCTGTAGTCTTTATGCTACACACGACACACAATTCGCTACGCTATACTCAAGGACTACAGCCGCATACAGAAGACTAGCGCCGACTAGCGCAGACTACTCCCCGCATCCACCAGACAAATGTCAAGTCTGGACAAAATTTTGAAACTCGCCAAAACTTTGTTCTGGGGCCACGACTTGACACGCATTGCCAGGACTTCACCAGACTACAGACGACTACAGCCGCATTGTCAGGACTAGGTGCCGACTCGGGTGCCGCATGCAGCAAAGTAGCTACTCTGCAGCATGCGGCACCCTAGTCCTGGATGTGTGAAAGGAGCATAAGTCTATAAACTGCTTAAACAGTCAAAAAAGGAAGTGATTTTGGTAAATCTACAGTTATACTACCCCTTCCCCACTACCCCCCACCACCTCCGCCCTTCAAAACACGCCTTTTAGCGTGTTTTTGGATAGTTCAGCAGACGCGGAAACTGGAAAAAACTATCACCAACCAGAGAAGAGGTTTTTCAGTAATTTGTTGATTTTTTTGATTTTTTATTTGACATAGTGTGGTTTAATACCAAGGACCGTTGCATTTTAGTATTTTTAACATTAGCCTAACCTAACCTAACTTAACCGAAAACTAACCTGTCTCGCGACCGGTCTAAACCCAGCTCACGTTCCCTGTTTATGGGTTCGCGAAGGTTTGTAATACTTCAATGTATCTATTTCAAGTCAAATATACATTTCCGCGCATCATCAAACCATACTAAGTCTACTACTAATAATATTAACCCATTAGTACCAACAGAATAGCGACAAAATAGGGGTAGTATAACTGTAGATTTACCGAGTAAATATTTCCAAGTCCGTGAAGTTGCTTAAATTTTAAAAAATTATCAAGTGATTTTTTTCTAAGTTATTTGAAATAGTCAATTTGAAATATTTGAAATAGTCAGTCTTATTAATAGTCAAAAATGTACAAGAGTAAATATTTAAGTCCCCAGATTTGCTTAAATGTCAAAAAAGGGCCAAGAGTGAATTTTTCTAAGTTATTTGAAATAGTCTTATTTGCGCAAAAATGTATAGGAGTAAATATTTCCAAGTCCGTGAAGTTGCTTAACCCTTAAAGAGCAGTGCTCAACTTAAGTCGTGCACCAATTTGCAGCAAGTTAGGAGCATTATTAAGGCTTTTAACCCGGGAGCTGCGGGGAGACTCTTAAGAGTTCCCCCGGCGCACTGCGGGGACTCTTAAGAGTCAGAGAAAAAAAAAACGAAAAAAAAAAAAAAAAAAAAAAAAAGAAAAAAAAAAAAAAAAAAAATTTGGCCCCTGGGCCATGCAAAATCTCAGTCCTCTACCTCCCCTCCTTCCCCACTTTCCTCCTCTCCTTCAGTTATCACCTATTTTCCCTGTTATTCCCTTATTCTGAGGTATATTTTCGTGCTAACATTAGAAATCCGATTGGAGGGTGTGGTCATCACTGATAGCAAGCGAGTGCAAGAGAGAGAGAGAGTATCGATCGACTGTGTCTCAGTGGCCTTGGGGGAAATTGGCAGGAAAGCAGATTGCCTCACCCATACATTATACAACTCGCGGGCTATATCTCCGATTTTGACCATCCAAACGCTGTTTTCACTCGTTTTATTGTTGTTTCAGGTTAATACCTTTATAATCAACCCATAATAGGCGCATATGGATAAGTATTAATGCTATTAATGGCACAATGAATATTTTAGTGACGGAAACACCTCAAATACGTCAGCACAGGGGGACGTTTCCAATTACCCCCATGCGCACTTCAGAGGTTAAAGGGTTAAAATAGAGTGCAAATGGCCGGGAGCACAGCAGGCCACACGTCCGACACCCAGGGCTTACCGCCACCCACTGACTCACGCTCCCTGTGTTCTCGAGAGGCCGGCAGTGTAGCCAGTAGTGAGCATAGCTGGGAAAATATACCGCTATACGCTAAACTCCCATGTTGGTGGCACCACTGCATGAGAACCACGAGTGCTACGTAGCTCGTTCTGGTCTCATTTTGAAGCTTTTAGCGCCTAGTTTTTTGCTGAATAAATTTCTTTTCATGCAGATACTTGATTGATCATTCAGGAGGGCCTGAATATGCCCAAAATAGCCCAAAACACCCCGCTAGACAAGGGTTAAATTTCAAAAAATTATAAGTTATTTTTTCTAAGTTATTTGAAATCCTCTTATTTGCGCAAAATTATACAAGAGTAAATATTTCAAAGTCAATAAACTGCTTAAACAGACGAAAAATGGTCAAGAATAACACCTACTTTACGAGAGAGCTTCCGTACCCCACACCGTCTTGTCACCGACTAAGCTGGGTTTGTCGGCGGTACCAAAGTCTATGCTTGTGTCGCTCTCTGATTGGTTGAGAGGGCTACGGCGGTGCTCTCTCATTGGTCAGTCACCCCCCCCCCCTCACTTTCCCCGGTTCTTCTCTCCCCCATCCCTTTGTTCTCACCCCATCACTCCCTCACCTCCTCCCTTCTCCCCATCACCTCCCCCTTTCCTTTGTTCTCACCCCATCAGTCCCCCCCCCCTCAGTCCTACCCTCTATGACCCTGCTAATTTTTCGCCCAAAGTGAAGCCTCGAATTATATGAACCTCCAAATATTAGGACATTAATTTAAGGGGGGATGGGCCGGTTTTTTGGACCATTTTCTCCCTCATGTTTAGCCCCCATTAGTTTTCAGATGCTAAGATGTTTCCCCATTAGTTAGTAAATTTTAAGACCTTTCGCCCCATTTCTTTGTCAATATTTAGACCTTTCGTGCTATATAGGTGTCGATTGTTTCCCTGGCGAACGATAGTGAGCCTGTCATGTTGGAAGAACCGGCCTTCGGTCGGGATATTTCTTGACAAATTAATCTAGAAGGGGGATCTAATGGACGTTTTTTTTTTTTTTTATATTTGATGGAGGTCTAGAGAGGACACTAGAAAAATAATGAATACATGCAAAAATCGCCCAAAAAGTGAACCATTCCCCCTTCAGAGAAACTTTGACTCCGATAGGGGTCAAGGGACATGAGTTCTCGCAGAGAGGCTCCAGTCCTGACATTATTCTTGACTTACAGTGTGCTGGCTTAATAATCCAATAGAGTTGATAGCCTCTGAAGTCCTATTTTAACTAACTAGAATAATAGATAGTGGTCGCTTCGAAAACTTTTAGCCAATAATCTAAGTTACTTACATAACCAGTCCAGTAGCAGGGACATCCTTTTCATCATATATTGGCAACTCTTAAACGATTTTATTCAGCTCAGGAAGGACCTCCAGCAATGATAAGGCTTCAGACTATCTCAACCCAACCAACCCTTTTAACTAGCCTACCACAGATCTTGATAAATCTACAGTTATACTACCCCTATTTTGTCGCTATTCTGTTGGAACTAATGGGTTAATATTATTAGTAGTAGACTTAGTATGGTTTGATGATGCGCGGAAATGTATATTTTACTTGAAATAGATACATTGAAGTATTACAAACCTTCGCAAACCCATAAACAGGGAACGTGAGCAGGGTTTAGACCGTCGCGCACCCATAAACAGGGAACGTGAGGGGGAGTTTAGACCGTCGCGGAGACGGGTTACTTTTCGGTTAGGTTAGGTTAGGTTAGGTTAAGTTAGGTTAGGCTAATGTTAAAAATACTAAAATGCGACGGTCCTCGGTATTAAACAACACTGTACTGTATATCAAATAAAAAATAAAAAACAACAAATTACCTGAAAAACTCTAGGCTATCTGGTTGGTGATAAAAAAAATTGTATTCCCAGTTTCGGCGTCTGCTGAACCATCCAAAAACACGCTAAAAGGCGTGTTTTGAAGGGGGGAGGTGGTGGGGGTAGTGGGGGAGGGGTAGTATAACTGTAGATATACCCAGATCTTTCCTAAGCTGCATAATATCGTCTAAATATAGCTATAATTTAATATAACATGTCGCTGGTACTCAAAGGGTTATCACCAAACACCCTCAAATGAAATTAATTGTCATTAGAAGCCGCTCTGTGGGGGATAATATGGCCAAAGGTTATCTATTACCACACCAATCGAAATATAAAATTAATAAACATAAATAAAAATAAAGTCTGAGATCGCCTACCTTATGGCATGAACTATGGTAGCCTATCTCTCAGGATGCCCTAACTAAACATTGTATCAATGGCCATGTATATCAATGACTTAGCTATACTAGGGTCCTGGTGTAGTTTCGAGGATTCCGGCTTCGGTAGACCAGGGTTAAAGGGTCAGGACCCAGATTCACTAATGGTCGTACGATCCGAAAACTCCCTTACCGTTCCCTTACGTCTCAACGCTGGTATTCACGAAGCGTCGTAGCGGCCATCTTTGATCGTAGGAAGCCCTTAACCCGGGAACTGCTGGGAGACTCTTAAGAGTTCCCCTGGCGGACTGCTGGGAGACTCTTAAGAGTGAGTGAAAAAAAAAATCAACTTTTGACATGGAAAAAAAATGTTTTTTATTTTTATTTTTTTATTTTTTTTATTTTTTTTTTGGCCCCTGGGCCATGCAAAATCTCAGTCCTCTACCTCCCCTCCTTCCCCACTTTCCTCCTCTCCTTCAGTTATCACCTATTTTCCCTGTTATTCCCTTATTCTGAGGTATATTTTCGTGCTAACATTAGCGAGTTGCAAGCAGGGTGTTGTCATCACTGATGGCAAGCGAGTGCAAGAGAGAGAGAGAGTATCGATCAACTGTGTCTCAGTGGCCTTGGGGGAAATTGGCGGGAAAGCAGCTTGCCTCACCCATACATTATACAACTCCCGGGCTATATCTCCGATTTTGACCATCCAAACGCTGTTTTCACTCGTTTTATTGTTGTTTCAGGTTAATACCTTTATAATCAACCCATAATAGGCGCATATGGATAAGTATTAATGGTACAATGAATATTTTAGTGACGGAAACACCTCAAATACGTCAGCACAGGGGGACGTTTCCAATTACCCCCATGCGCACTTGTTAGGTTAAAATCCCCTTTCGCAAAGGGTGGTCCAGACCATCCTTACATGAATTTGACCCGGATATAGGTACACAAACCGCGACCATAACAAATTCGTCTGCAGTATAGCTCTTTATGACACACTAAGTCATTATTGAGGCAATAATAGCGAAATATGATTGTTAACTTGTGTTAAAACACCATTAAGGCATTTAGCCTAATACAAAGTATGAATATATTTGTATCCTTAATGTCTTATGACAGGCCGAATTAAGCTATGAATAACCTACATATGCCAGCCTAGACCTAGTCAAGGTTAATTGATGCACAAATTCATATGCTGCGACAACACATGGCCTACCATTAATAGATTTTAACCCTCATTTATTGCGGAAATGTTTTATTCCAACTCCCCACCACCTCTGAGTTAGATTAGGGTAGCCTATTTCCTCAACAAATTTGAAAGTATCACAGGAACAAAATGATGAAAATAATTACCCTAGCCTAAAAAATGAATAAATAATAAACGCCGTGTGAATAATTTTGTTTAGCCTAGCCTAGGCTATAACCTAGGTTTATTTTGAAAAAGTTAGGGCTATTTAGGCTAGACAAGTTAGGCCTACATATGGTATTTTGGTTAGGCTAGCAATGCCTAGCTGGGTTAGATTAGGGTAGCCTATTTCCTCAACAAATTTGAAAGTATCACAGGAAAAAAATTATGAAAAGAATTACCCTAGTCATAGCCTAGTCTAAACAAAAAATAATAGGCTTGCCTATATGGTGTTGTGAATATTTTTGTTTAGCCTAGCCTAGGATATAACTTAGGTTTATTTTGAAAAAGTTAGGGCTAGGTTATTTAGGCTAGAAAAGTTAGGCCTACCTATGGTATTTTGGTTAGGCTAGCAATGCCTAGCTTGGTGTAGCCTAAGCATGGTAAAGTAGAAGCCTAGCAGGTTAAGATGGTGTTTGCAGGCGTACCGTCCTCATTGTTAACTAGCTGTTATTAGTCCCATGCTGGTAATATATTTGATGATGGCAATAAGTCATGGGAGGTGAGGGGGACAAAGCCCCCCTCAACCTATCATTATTTCCCATGGCCAACTGTTGGATAATAGATTGAGGAGGCCTATGCTAGGCCTATTTTGAAAAGGTAGATAGGCCTTGAGGTGTTGTGAATACAAACAAAATTACCCTAGGCCTATTTTGAAAAATTAGGCCTAGGCTAAGTCTGGCATTTTGGCTTAGCTAGAACTGCCTGTGTAGGCATAGACATAGTAAAGTCTGGCATTTTGGTTTGGCTCGCCGTCTAGGTGTAGACATGGTAAAGTAGAACAATATACTGTGGTTAAGGTATACATAATCCACTCCCAACTAGCCTAACATATGATTATCAATGACCAATCCGTCGAAAATCCTTTAACTTGGGCCACTAACAGGCTTCCCTGTAGCCTAGCTAGGCTAATTTCTTATCATCAATTCACAAGATACTCTATTCTTCTTCCTGCTGGCTGTGGTGGATCGAATTAGCCATGCTAAACAATGACAAGCTCATAAATTAAAGTATATTAGGTTCTTGGCGCTTCAGTCATGTGGGTGACATATTGTTTATTTACAAAGGCCAAGCGCCTGATTGGTCAAGAGAAGCCTTGGTGAAAATAACCGAAAGGGAGCCGTAAGGGAGCTCAACGATGCGTTCGTGAATACACCTTCCGCACTCCCTTAGGAACGATCGTAGGTTGCTGTACGACATCGCACGCTACGACCGTTAGTGAATCTGGGTCCAGGACTCCGGGCCTGGCGCGGGGATTGTGGTGGAGGAGATCACGGGACACGTCTCTACCGTTCAAAAGTTTACTATAGCGTCTGATCGGAACTTCAATTTCCGAAATTCCGACTCTTAGATAAACTATATATTAATTCGTTACCAAGGGTTCATTCCCTCTTCACGAAATCATATAAATAATTATCAGTATTTAAATTATATAATTATAAAGATAAACATCGTTTCACAACGATTTAGTGAACATAATAATTATCAAGATATTAACGACCCTAAAGCAAACGGTGGATCGCGTATGCGGTCGCGGGAATATTTAAACTGATCCTCTTTACAGTTCTTCTAAACTTATTTCTACAAGGTTTTATAACTAAATTAACTTGATCAAGGTAATCTTATACAGTACTAAATTACCTAACATTAATTAATCTCTACAATATATACAATCACCGGGTTCTGCCTCTGGTAGGAAATTGTTCACTCTAGTGAGGTTACCCTATCGGAAGGTTGTTGCCAACATTCCCCAGATACCGGTGTAGTCAATTTATTTCTCACACGCTCTCCTAAAACATAAATTGTATCGATATATATTTTAGCCAATTTTATTGTTTACAGTTCATTCATATATTTACAATGAAATCAACAAATACATGCGGCAGTCCAGGGATTCGAACCTAGGATGCTCACACCGAAAAATACTTAACCCCTTCTGTACCGGCGACGTCTTTTTCATTTGATTCTAGCCATGTTTAGAAGATTTTGTGCAATATAACAAGGATCTGTGGTAGTAAAAAGGGTTAAGTGAGTCTTCAGAGCTTGTTAATTGCCGGAGGACCTTTTTTAAGCTGAATAAAATAAGTTAAAATGAGTAAAGTTAAAAGGACGCCACCGGTACTGAAAGGGTTGAACTATAATTTTCCCTTTGAGAGTAGGCTATGAAAACTCTCCTGAAAATACCCCCAATTAACTCTTTCACCACCATTACGTAATTTTCATCATAATCTGGTTACCATTAGACGGTACAGTCGCGCTAATGAGCGATGTCTCGGCACCTGGCACCAAGTAGGCTATGTTTTGATCAATAATTGGTATCAACAATATCCAAGCTTGATTTCTTCATATCGAGTGAAATATACAAACATGTTCCTACACTAACCCACCCTATTCAACATCTGACAGACATTAATACAGCAACAGAGCAAGACAAACGTAATGACACACACACACACACACCATCAAACTTAATATATTATCCTGAAGATACCCCTTTGACATAAATTTGCACATTTCTCGTAGAAAAAAAATTCCCGATCGAAGGCTAGTTCCTCCAAAATTACAGGTTCGCTATAGCTCGCCAGGAAAATATCGGCCGCTAGAGGTCTTGGTATAAAGAAATGGGACTAAAGGTCTTAAAATCGAAAAATAATGGCCCGAACGTCTTAAAATTTCAAAACTAATGGGGCTAAACCTGAGGGAGAGGGGGGTCCAGAAAAACAACCACCTCCTCCTTAACCCTTAATTGGCGGCGCGCAACTTATGTCGTGTGAAATAAATATGGACTAAGTGGCGGTTCACAACTAATGTCGTGTGCCATTTTCACCACGTAATGTTGCTGAGAGAGAGAGATGAGTGGTGGGAGGAGCGTAGCAAGCGTATGACTGCTCCAGACCACCGCGGCGGACCTACTGACATAAATCCCACCCTCCCCCACCCTCTCGCACTCGCTACACAGGGAATTATGTAGGGAAAGTACCTAATTACATGGTTTTTGCACTCGTGTTGCGCGATCATTGCAAGAGAACCAGTGGTCGTACAAGGATGGTTGGGTGTCATTGGAAAGCTCTGTTTATGCCCTTTCAGGGATAGATACTTGTTTTATGCTCTGGGTCTTATTTAGGCATGAAAATGATCACATAAACAACCCTATTTAGGGTAAAAACACCCCGCTGGGCGCTACGGTCAAATAGACCACCTAGCCCGCTAAATAAGGGTTAAATATGCTTAGTATGTACAACACATTTTTACCCCTTCTGTACCGGCGTCGTTTTATTAATTTGATTCTAGCTAGACGATTTTGTGCAGTTTAAGAAGGATCTGTGGTAGGCCTATAGCATAGGTTAAAGTTCGTAGCCTGTTAATTGCTAGAGTCCCTTTTAAAACAAGAACATCGTATAATAGCTATATTTAGACGATATTGTGCAGTATAAGAAGGATGTGGTATAGCAATGGTTAAGTGAGATAGTCCGTAGTCTGTTAGTTACTAGAGTCCCTTTTTAAACTGAATAAAATCGTATTATACCTATATTTAGACGATTTTGTGCAGTTTAATATATTTACATGTGTGGACTTAATATAAAAGGAGAAAGTAGAGGCAAATACATGAAAATAATATATGGCTACAAGACCAAATGTAAAATGCTAAATAAAGCAAAATTGCAACATTCAAGAAGGCTAGGCCTAGGCTACAGTCTGACCATGTTATGACTAGATTATAGAACATATAAATGGAAGGGAAAAATCTTGTACGTAGGATATTCGGTAGCCTCAAAGATAATCAAATAACAACTAAAATATATTATCTGGTATGTTGTAGCCTAATATAAGCTATACCAGTATGTTAAAATAAATTAACAGGAACCATTTTTGGCAATTCTGGAGAAAGAGGTAGGTTAGGTTACCTAAAGACAATCCTAAAGAGAGTAACGGTAGGCTAGTCACCATACTTTTGAATCTAGAGCTTCGGAGAAACCTTGAAGCAACCTAACATTTCCTAAATATTCTCCTAATCCTTGAAGCAACCTAATTCTAAATATTCTCCTGACCTAATCTCCCAAAATAGGCCTAGGCTATTTAGAAAAGGTTATGTTAGGATTTTTGGTAAAAAAAAAATAAAAAAAAATAAAAAAAAATAAACACTAAATGTAAAATGAGGCTACAAAACTATAATAAATTATAAAACACTACCTGGGGTCCACACCATGTTTGTGTAAAAGAGTAGTCATTTAACCCGAGAAGTGCGATAGAACTCACGGAAACAAGACCATGAAAAAAAAAAAAAAAAAAAAAAAAAACGCCCCAGGGGCTCTCAAAACAAAGGAATATGCCATTAGGTGAGATAATTCCTCTAGTACTTCCTACCACCCATCCATGTTTCTCACCCCCACCTTCCCCTCCTCAATTATCACCTATTTTTCCTCTTATTTTCATCATTTATTGGTTATTTTTTGCGCGAATTTCTCTCCCACGGTTATGTAGCACTAATGAGTTGCATAAGACTTCACTCGCTCGCCTCAGTAGAGAGAGAGAGATCTTGAAGGGGGAGGTTATATGTTTTGCCGCCTCCCGCCTGAGGATACAACCGGGCGGCGAATATTTACGTTTTTCAATCCCCAAATGCTTTCCCCACTTATGTTATCACTCTTCAAGGTTCATGTGTTCATCATATTAGTAAAATAAGTGCTCATTTAAAATAAATTATGCTTTATATGGTAGATATAAAGAATTATGTCAGAGTATTGGGTAATTAATTCGCATACAACTACGTTTGTCCCAGGCCATACGCGCGCTTGCCGGGCTAAGGTTTCAAGTGTGTAGCGGGATGGTGTTACTCGGGGGTGTAGGCTAGTTGGTCGGGCCGTGGCATACTTGTTATTTGCCCCCCTACTGGCAATATACTGTATATGATAATGACAATTAGTCATGGGGGAGTGAGGGGAGATTATTGTATCCCACGGCAGTCAAAATAGACGAGAATGTGATTGCGAGCATACAAGTAATGTAAACACTACATGGGCGGTGGCCCAATTGGGATGCGGGCAATGCGGCCCAACCGCCATGGGATTTTACTAGGGTGGGAGCTATGCAGCGGCGATGGGAGACGAGTTGGTTGCCAGTTATGTAATACTGTACTTTCGTTTGTAGGATATTACTACCAGCATTATCAGAACACCCACAGCTAATTCAATGAAGAAACATTATTATACAGCGTGAGTAGCGTCTCTTTAAGACAGGAATATTATTATTTATTACAATTATTCTCCTGAGTTCTGTATTTAAACATGGCACCATTGCAATCAGCTGGTGGTCATGTGACAAGTTGTTGTTGTTAACTTGTTCCCCAGACTGTCTGGCCAAGCAGCCCCAAGGTCCCAAGCAAGGCCAAGGCCACAACCAACCTCCTCCACAGAAACCTCCCAGCTTTACCGCAAAAAAATCCCAGACGACCGAAGCCGCTCTCAGGCGAGGGGCAAGTGATGCAGGGTTGCCAATTTAGCAAATAAGTAGCAGGAGTGTAGAGGGGCAAGTGATGCAGGGTTGCCAATTTAGCAAATAAGTAGCAGGAGTGTTAAGAGAATCCATTTTACTTATTACTTACATAATATGCAACACATATTTAAGTAAAAAAAAAATCTCACTTATCAACACATCCTTATTATTTTCTCTATCTCAGGTATGGACGACTCGGAAGAGATGAACCGGGGCGAGGCAAGGCAGTGCGCAGTAAAAGAGGGCGAGTCAAAAGTGACTCGAGGTGCACAAGCAGAGACCAGACTGTCTAAAGATGAAACTGATAACCCGCAATGTAAAAGGGAGAGGCAAGATGAAGCAAGACTATGCAAGAATAAAACTAATAGCCTGGGATGGGATAAGGCAAGACTTCATGAAGATAACACTGATAGCCCAAGATGGGATAAAGCAAGGCAGGATGAAGCAAGACTACCTGAAGATAAAACCGATAGCCCTGGATGCAATAAGGCAAGACTATATGAAGATAAAACTGATTGCCTGGGGTGGAATAAGGCAAGTCAGGATGAGGCAAACATGGCCAAAGACGTAAGGCAGGAGACAGAAAAGAAAGTTGATGCAGAATTAACATTGCAGGGCGAGACTAAAGAGCCAGATGAAGGAAGAATAAGCGAAACCCTACTACCTGGTGGAACAAGGCTAAGTAAGAAAAGACCAAATGAGAAAAGGTTAAGACAAGACGAGGATGGAGATTGCAACGTAAGGAAGAAAAGGGCCATAGAATATGTAGTAAATGAATCAGAGCGAGAGGTGACAAAGCAGAAGAAACCAGCAGAGGTGTGTGAATCAATGCATGGCACGGCAGAAAAGCACGAAAGTGAGCAGACGGAAGGAAAAGGGTTTGGAACAATACAGATGGAAGTAGAAAAAGCCGAAACGAGGTGTGGCGAAGGTGGACCGAGTAATGTAAAAGATGATGTAGCAAAGTGTGAAACAAAAATTGGCAATCAACAAGAAGATGAAACAAAGCAGAATGAGGTACGAAAGGATGAAGTGACTCGGGGTGAGAAAGACAAGTGCAATAAGAGGCCAGCTAAGCCAAGACCTGGAAAAATAAAACTGAGAAAAGTAAGACATAAACAAAAACAGATACCAGTAGAAGTAAAGCAGTATGCAATAAGGAAGAGTAGGGTACTGGAAAGCAAAGGACTGCATAAAGCACACCTCTATGAAGCTATAACTGGAGCAAATGGGGCCAAACTAATTCAGGGTGAAACGAGCCAGATGAAAGGATCAGGGTCGAATGAAGGAAAGAGTAAAACAAAACTGAAGAAAACAAGAAGTGAAAGCAAACAGGAGGATGCAAGGAAGAATGAAGGGCAGAGTAAAGCAAAACTGAAGAAAATAGTGAGAAATAAAGACAAACAGATACAAAAAATTCAATTCCATACAGACAAGAGAGAAGCAGGGAAGAGCAATGAACAGGGTAACGGCAAATTGAAGAAAGCAGGGGAGCAAGCAGTGCCCCTATTGACTAACCACTACCTCCTGACCTATCAAAGCCCCCCACTGCCCCCCCTCGTGTCCTACAGTCTGGAAGTGAGAGAGCACCTTGTCCCAGTCACCCTCACCATAGACGATATCAGGTATAATATTAATATTAATTGTAGTTTCTATATTCATACAGAATTTAGTAAAATGTACCAGAACATCCCGGACTTCCCAAATTGACCAAGTGAACGTGACGATAGTGCGTTGTTATATGTGCGATTAGTTTGCTTGGGAAACAGATTAACTTGCTCAAGTAGTAATGTAGGCTACACCCTATGTGGTTGATTGTGTTCTTTATTTATACATTATTATTTTGCTTAGGCGTTGTTTCCACATAGCGATTTTGATTAGTTGTTTTGTCTTTTTACTGTGTTCATCCAAGTTTTGGTTGGTTTATTTTGCAAGTTTTACAATTTAATAGTATACACTACAGTGTGTGTGTGTGAAGGAAGGTGTTGAGTGCCCTGATTAGTTACTGTCTGTGTTTGTATGTGTCAGAGAGGATGGTGCAAGCCGGGAAATATTAAAAACAATGTGTGTGTCTGTGTGCGAAAAATGGTAGTGAAAGTCCTATATCAAGGTTCATGTATACATACATACATACATACATAACATTTTAAGACTGAGTGTTCCACACATAAGTGCAGTTTCAGTCTCTTGTCCTAATGGCAGCGTTCCAGGCAACCCTGTTAAGGGCTGCTTCACTTGTCAAGTTCTTGGATTTGAGATCGGCGCGTATAGTCCGATCCCAGGTCTTCCTCGGTCCACCCCTTGGTGCAGCTCCCTTCACAATCACAGACCTGCATTTTTTCATCCAATTTTGTTCATCCATTCTCTCCACATGTCCATACCATCCCAGTCTACTTGTACGCATCACCTCGCTAATACTCTTTATACCTAAACGTCTCCTCAGCTCAACATTTGTTATTCTATCCTGTAGCCTGGCCCCACACATCCATCTCGCCATTCTCATCTCATTACGCTCCATTCTGTTGACATCCTCTACTTTAACGGCCCATGTTTCTGAGGCATACGTCATTGCACTTCTAACACATGAGGCATACACCTTTCCCTTCAGGGGGAGAGGCATTCTTTTCATGGTCAGGATTGGCATCAATTCTCTGAACTTCCCCCAGCCACACCTAATTCTAGCAACAGTGGCAGCCTCGGCCCCACTACCGGCAGAGATATCTCCTAGGTAACAAAACTTGTTCACCAGCTCCAAAGACTCATTTCCAAAATTCACAGCCACAGGATCATCACTTAACACAAGCTCGCCTTTGCACACTACGCACTCAAATTTCTCTATTTCTGACTTATCCTTCGGCAGGGGCCCCTTTATTCTACTACAGCGCTTACTCCCATGGTGTACCCAACATCGACAGATGCTACATTGAATTGCGTTAACGCCCACTCCCTTTCCACACACTGCACATGGGTATGCACCGCTCTTTTCCACATTGCCTCGTCTCAATCTACAATGCATAACCTTGGTTTTGTTAATATTGACTCTTAAACCCTTGCTCGCCATGCCCTCTCTCCACTCTCTTGAATTTGGCCTCAGCATCCTGCATACTGTCAGCTATTAGGACTAAATCGTCTGCATAAAACAGTTCCAACGGGAGTCCGCCTCTAAAAACTCTAGACAGCGCCTTCAAGACCATAATAAAGAGGAGGGGGCTTAACACTGAACCCTGATGGACTCCAACACGGACTGCGAACTCATCACTCAGTACACCCTTCACCCTCACCGAACTTCGCGAATCCTCATACATCTTCATTATCACACGCACCAGCCACTCTTCCACACCAAGTTTCCTCATAGCCCACTGCACAACATCTCTAGGCACCCTATCAAAGGCCTTCTCCAGGTCTACAAACACAAAGTAAAGATCCCTGCCTTTTAGTAAGTATCTTTCCTGTATCTGCCTGACTATGAAGATAGCATCGGTTGTACCACGTCCTGGCATAAAACCAAACTGCATATCATCAATAGAGATGCTTTGCCTGATCAAACCCTCAAGGACTCTCTCACAGACCTTCATGATTTGGTCAAGAATTTTCAGGCCCCTATAATTTCCTCTATCTAGCGCATCCCCTTTTCCTTTGTATATATTTACTATTACACTTTTGAGCCAATCTTAAAGATGGAAGTGAGTGCCTCGTATGATAGTGTGTGTGAAGGATGGTTAGGGTTCTGAGGCATTATTAGCAGTGTACTATGTTCAAAAGAGGGAAATGACGGTCCCCCAAATATTAATTACATGAATTACATGTGGTATGCATCAATAGGAAGGTACTGACAGTCATGAAGGAGATGCTTCCAGAGGTGTTCGCTGGCATAACACTAGTGAGTGCACCGTCACCGGGCAGAGTCTACAGTGTCGGCCGTATTCCATTTCCCCAACACTCACCCCTCCAGGTAGGCTACTTACATTTCACCAATGGGCACCTTCAAAATTAGATTTTTAATCAAGACAGGTAGATAATAATCACAGGTGCCGATTGAGGTCATTCAAAATCTATCGGGGCCAATCGAGCCCTTCAAAGAACTTATTGTCCTTGGAAGGGCTCGACTGGTAAAGATTTTTAAAGGTCCTGATGGGCGAATGTGCCTGGTTTTAATCCGTCGAGTACATCATGGGCAATAAGCTACGTCCACTAGTGCAAAGTCCTCTATGAAGTTAGACAATCATGTCCCAGATACAAGTACCTTTTGAGTTATTATCATCAAAAGGTACACCCTTAGCTGTCTCACATAACCCCAGGACTCAAATCACTTGTATTTGTAGGACAAGCTCTCACCCATAGTTTAGTTCCACCCAGATGCTCTTTGGTACCTGGGATATTATTTTTATTAATCTCACCACCACACCCCCAATGAAATTAATTAAAGTATATATGATCCACCGGGATTCGAACCCGGGTTATCACACACATATTTTTGCCACCTTAACCATTACACCACCAAGACTAAGATTGGCTAGGATTCTGTCTAAGTATAAATAACTGACCAGGTTTTCTTTCTTAAATACATACCGGGTATATGATTATATTAATTAACTCAATTCATCATAGCCACAGAGTTCAATGAGTCGAGTTACCTTTATATTTTTTCAAAACTTTGTTTTTTCTCTCTCTACACTATACATTTATAAACTTTCCGTTTTCATTGATCTGGTGTTTGTATTTCCTTCCTCTATAGTTTGAGTTGAATATCAATGGTGGTGACAAAGTCTTGCAGGTGACACTGAGGGAACAAGAGCAGGTGAGGGTGGAGGAGGAGGCTTGGCCGGTAATCAGAGCAAATATCTACCGTCGACCTGCACACCAAAGGAAAGTTACCATCACACAAGTAAGGATCTATCCTAACTGTAACCCCCAGATTATTAAACTATCCTTTATATATCCCAGATGTTGACTTTATCCTCACAATATATACCTGTAATAAATTTAGCTATTATATGGGGCAGAAATGGTGGTATCACAGTAATAAAATTGAAAATCAATCAAATCCAGCTAGTTGAGTGGGTGATGTCACAGAGCCTAAGTTCGAGATATGATGTGAGAGAGCCCGTGGTATACCCCTCTACCCTCTCCCCCTCGGCATACATCCTTCCCGTCAGTGCCAGCAAGGAGTGTCATCAAGGCTTCACCACGGCCATCACACCAGCAGGAAACTATAATGCTCCCGATTTCCACCTAACTATTGATGGTATGTAACCCTCTTATAGTGTGAGCTCTATTATGAAAAACAAGCTAGGGCCTACCCCTTTCCTTAAAGGTGGGGGCTCATGGGTTGAGGTAAACATGGAAAAATAATTGCCAACCTGCATATAATTATCTTGTAAAATGTAATGTCACTGAAATAATTATTAACAATGGTATAAAGGATTTTGCGATCGTCTATACCGGACCTGTGACGTCATAGTGACGTCACACCAGTATCCTTATCCTAGACTGGATGGTGGACTTATACTGGTGTGACGTCACAGGCCTGGTATAGATGATCCACAAAATCCTTTATACCATTGTTAATAATTATTTCAGTGCCATTGCATTTTGCAAGATAATTATGTACAGCTTGGCGATTATCATTCCATGTTTACCTAAAACCATGAGCCCCCACCTTTAAAGAAAAAAAGTGTAGGCTACAATCAATATGTCTTTCCTGTACTAATTTATTAATCAGAAACATGGAGTATAAGTTAACAAAGTCTCTAGAACGTAACTTAGGAGTGCCCAAAGAGGAATGAAGGGTAATATTAGGCATAAATTGGAGAATCAAGGAGAGAGCCTCTTTGATAATAGAACAAACAAAAGTAGCAGATATTCTCATTACTACAAAAAGAGAGGAAATGTTCTTGGACAGGTAATATATTTCAAAGAGATAAGAACAGACATACTACTGGTGTGACTGGTGTATGGGATCCGAGAGATGAAACTAGAAGAAGGGGTCGACAGAGAACCAGATGAGGGTATGAGATTCCAAAGTTTACTGGGGTGGGATGGAACAGGCTAATATATTATAATTTTTCACCAACCAACTTCACTTCTAAACTCAATTAATGAAATCAACAAATACATGTGGTACTCCAAGGACTCGAACCTAGGATACTCACACCGAAATTCTGCGTACTTGTGTTTGCGAGAGGCCTTTGTCCTAACTTGGGCTGATAATGAAGATTAGAACTGAGCTGACCTGGTTTGAGTCTCATCTAGAAGGTGCAGGATCAAGTAGTCTACCACTCCTCTTTTTTGGTTGTTGAATTTAGTTGCATTATGGAACCACAACAATAAACATATACTGTACTATGACACCAATGTCGGTGCCATGTTATCGCTGTTCTTCAAACATTTACAATTGGTGAGGGCTGTAAAATTTTCCAATGATGGTATATGTCACTCGGACACTTTTAATCATCTGGTTGAGATCAAAGGATTCACTCAATGGTATTAGCCTTTTCACCAAGTTTTAAAGAATGTGGCAAGAGGTGTACCTATGGCTCTCTTCCAAGTCATACAGTTAGGGTAAAATTCACGGAACACCTTTACAACTGTGATGCTCTCCTCCCTCCTATAGTGACTCGTCGTGTAGTGACCCGAGGAGTGCCACTGCTACAGTACCTGAGGACGGACCTGGAAATAAGGGAAGGTGACCTCAACACTCCCCTGTCACTGGACTCAAAAATCCATGTGGCACACTACCTTAGGAACCTCATGGTGTGTGTATAATAAATAAAAAAAATTGTATGTTGTATTGTTCATATGCATCGTAGAGGCTGAGCATCGTCAGAGTTGACCATAACTTTGGGATCACATTCAACCCTTGGAAGTTGACTAGGTTCTGAGGTTCATAACTTAGTCAGAGGCAATGTAAACAAATTGTTGGCTACCATGAAACCATGCCACTATCCTTCTCCATCAAGGATGTCATCTACTTGTGTGCATGTATGTACAGGTCCTGCTCCCTAAGTGCACTACCTTGTCCAGTGCTTCAAGATCATATTGGAACCCAATTGTCCAAGTAGTAAGCACAATTTTGTTAGCTAAAACACAGTGTAGTACTTTATTAGCATACTCATCATACTTTGTGGTTAGAGTTTCATCTAGTTTGTCTAATAAATGGACCACCACGTACGAAACTAGTCTACCCTAACTGTACCGTTTGTCCCAGGTGGTGGCAACATATTCCGGCCGTATGTACAAGATCATAGACGTGTCTCAGGCTGGCGCTAACACCATCACCTTCCAGCTGCACAACCAACTGACTAACACCTCTTCCCCCTGCACTGTGGCACAGTACCTGGCCAAGTGTCGCGGGGTCCAGCTGATTTATCCTAACTTCAATTGTTTGCAGATGGCACCAGCAGACAGAGACATCTTTCTGCCTATGGAGGTTGGTTACTTTAAGCAGTATTATGAGATGGTAGTACAGTCGATGATAGTATTTTGAAATTGTACTGAGAGTTAATAAATTATTTTGAAATGTGAAATATGCTTTGGAGATTTATTCTACCATTTGAAACAGAGAAACTGTGAATGGGGACTGTACAGACCGAGCTTGGGAGTGCTTGGACGAAGTTCAAATATTATCTGAATATGGAGTTAAAATAGAAAATAGAGCTAGAGGAGCATGAGCACAGATCTGATCTAACCACTACAAAGAAAGCTAAATGTGTGCTATGGCAGATGATGACATCATCCAAGCGACCCATGTAGAAGGAGCAGCCAGACAGACTACTTTGCCTCTGTGCTGCAATGAATACCTTTTGCTGTCCAAGACCTCGATATGCGCCAGTGGCTTTACGTCCTCTTGTTATTATGCTATGTATTCAGTAGCTGTATATGTTGTAGTGTAGTGTAACTGTATGTAGATGAGTGATGTGGTGTAACTGCACATAGATTTGTGGTATGGTTTAACAATGTAATTCTTTAAAGGTGTGTTGCGTGGTGGGGGGCCAGGACGTGGGTTGGCGGGTATTATGGCGGGAGATGGATGCCATGAAAGAATCGACTCAAATGAAGGAAGACGACAGACAACGCTACATCTCCTCTGTGCTGCGCTGGACGCCTATCATTCAGGACATTGCTGCAGCTCCTCTTGGCATTACACTCAATCCTCAGGTCAGTTAAGGTGGAGTCACAGCAGCATTTCATCTGGCAATTTTGTATTATGTACGTATGGTATTATAAAGTGTCTGTGTATGTGTATATGTGGAGTTCCAGAGTGTGGGCCCGGTGGTAATACATAAAGGCATAATCTGTTTGTTCTGAAAGTAAATTGCCATGTACCCATCTTAATTACTCAATTATTTAAAGATTTAGAAGTGAAATATGCTGTTAAGTATGAAAACTTGACATAAATATGATGCATAGACATGGTAGTTTCATATTCCAGCAAGTAATGCAAAATCAACGTATAAGGGATTAATTTTTCCGCCAGGTGATAATAATGTGAGTCTGGGATTACAGGGCGTGTGTGTCACAGGGAGGGTGCTGGCCAGACCACCCCTGTTGTGTGGTGCGGGTGGCCAACTGTACCGACCGGTGAAACTTCTCCGCTGGTCCGTCCTGCACTACGACATGGAGGGCATTAGGGGAATGAAACCCAACATCTATATCAAGTACGTCCACTACCTTGCAATATATACGTACTGTACATATATATACACTTTACAGACTGAGTGATCTATAAGAGGTACAGTTTCAATCTCATATCCTAATGGCGGACATTAGACTGAAACCGTCGTGGCATTAAATTGTAAAATTTGCAAAATAAACAACCCAAAACTGGGACGGCACAATATAAATGCAAAAGAACTTATCAAAATCGCTATGTGGAAGTAACGCTTAATAAATTAAAATTTTGAAATAAAAGAACACAGACAGTCCACTAAAGAGGTTGGGTCGGTGGGCTTGCGACCCCCACCCGGAAAAAATATCTAAGCAAAGAAAAACGAACGAACAGCCTCGGATGCGGACGGAACCAACGTTGACGAACCACGACCGACTAAGGACATGCCTTCGGACATTCTGAGAATGGCTACGTGGAATGTTAGTGGCATGAATGATGGCACAAAAGAGAGAGAGGTTCTGGAAGTGTTAGTGAATGCCAGGCTGGATGTATGTGGAATGACAGAGACCAAATGGAAAGGTTCAGATGTGAGAGAATGGGAATGTGGAATGGGTGTGTGTGCTGGAGTGAGTGAAGGAACAGCGAGAGAAGGTGCATGTTTGTTTGTAAGTAGCAAATGGAAGGAATGTGTAAGAGAGTATGGGTCTGTGGGTTCAAGGATTGTGTGGGTGAGAATGAAAGTAGGAATACAAACGTGGGTGATTGTATGCGTGTATGCCCCGACAGAGGATATACTTGAAAGAAAGAAAGAGGAGTTCTGGATGAATGTGGAGGCGTGCCTGGAGAAGTTTGACAAGAATGAAAGAATATTTCTGATTGGGGATATGAATGGTAAGGTGGGTGATAGGAAAGTTGAGGGAGTGGTGGGAGGGTGGGGGGTACCATCAGAGGTGAATGGGAATGGTAGTGCACTTGTGGACGTATGTGTGGGGAGGAGGCTGTGGATAGCCAACACCTTCTTCCGACACAGAATGATCCACAGGTACACGTGGAAACGGATGTTGACGATGAAGGATAAGACAGTGGTGGAACGAAAGTCATTGATTGATTATGTATGTGTGGATGAACGAATGAAGAAATCTGTGATGGATGCTAGGGTGTATAGGGGTATTGGAGGGGGTCTGTCTGATCATTATGTAGTGGTAGCTAAGGTTAGGATACAAAAGAAGTGGGTGAGGAGAGCGGGAGGGAGGCGAGAGGAGGGTGGAATGGTGAGGAGGGTGGAGAGGTTGCAGGAGGAGGAAGTCAGGGAGGAGTACAGGAGAGCAGTGGAAAGACGACTAGGTGGGTTCGACCTGGAAGTTATGGAGGAAGTGGAGGAGATGAGCAAGGTGTTTAAGGATGAGATCTGTGCAGCATGTGAGGAGGTGTGTGGAGTGAGGAGAAGAGGGAGGGGAGTGAAAGGTACAGCATGGTGGACAGAAGAGGTAAGAATAGCTGTGGAAGAAAAGAAGAAAGCATATAGAGAGTGGTTGGGTAGTAGAGGGAATGAAGATTCCGAGAGACAGAAACGAGCGAGGTACGTGGAGAGTAAGAGGGTGGTGAAGAGAGTAGTGAAGGAAAGTAAGAGAAGAGTAGATGAGGAATTTGGAAGGAATCTGAGTGTAAAATGGAGGGAGAGTAAGGGTGGGGATCAGGAGGTCAGAAGTGTGGGAAGCCATGAAAAGAGTGAAGTTGGGGAAAGCACCAGGAACAGATGGAGTGTGTGGGGAAATGTTGAGGTATGGTGAGATAGTGATAGAATGGGTATGGAAAATGTGCAAACTAGCATGGGAGAAGGGGAGTGCACCCGATGACTGGAAGACTGGCATAATAGTCCCCCTATATAAGGGCAAAGGGGAAGAGGAGTGTGTGGTAACCACCGAGGAATATGTCTTCTAAGCGTAGTAGGGAAGGTATACAGTAGGGTAGTGATTGAGAGAGTGAGAGTGAGAACGGAGAAATGGATAGGCGACGAGCAGGGAGGTTTTAGGAAGGGAAGAGGATGTGTAGATCAGATTTTTACCCTGAATTGTGTTGTGGAGAAGTATCTGGAGAAGAAACAAAAGGTGTATGTTGCCTTTATGGACTTGGAGAAGGCCTATGACAGAGTGGATAGAGAAGGTTTGTGGAAAGTACTTAGAATATACGGAGTAGAGGGCAAGTTGCTGAAAGCAGTGAAGAGCATGTATGAGGGTGCAAAGGCGGCAGTACGTATGGAGAGTGAGCAGAGCGAGTTCTTTGACCTGAATGTTGGTTTGAAACAGGGGTGTGATGTCCCCGTGGTTGTTTACTGTATATATGGATGGAGTTATGAAAGAAATACTATCAAGAGCAGTGGATGTTGGTGTATCGCTGAAAAGGGAGGGAATTGAGTGGAAGCTACCTATACTGCTGTTTGCGGATGATACAGTTCTGATGAGTGATAATGAATGGGAGTTGCAGGGTCTGGTAAATGAGTTTGGAACAGTGTGCGAAAAACGGAATTTGAAGGTAAATACGGGGAAGAGCAAGGTTATGGTCTTCGAAAGGGGTGAAGTCACAGAGTGTGAGGTGAAGCTGAACGGTCAGGCTATGGAGATCGTCAACTCTTTTAAGTATCTGGGCAGTGTGTTGAGTAAAGATGGGACTATGGATGAAGAGGTGCGGGAGAGGGTACAACAGGGGAAGAGGGTTGTAGGAACGCTAAAAGCAGTAACAAGAAATAGGGTGGTCAGTATGGAAGTGAAGAAGTCCTTGCATGACAGTGTGGTAATCCCGACACTGACTTACGGAAGCGAAGCATGGACGTTGGTTGAGAGACTCAGACCAAGAGTGAGAGCAGTGGAAATGAATTACTTGTTAACCTTGTTAACTTTAATGCTTCCAAAACCCAATTTCTCCATCTATCTACCCGTCAGGATCTCCCAGCGGACTATCCCTTATTCTTCAACAATACAAAAATCAACCCTTCATCTTCTCTCAATATTCTTGGTGTCTCTTTTTCTTCTGCTCTCATTTGGAAGGACCATATTACCAGTCTTGCTAAGGCAGCCTCCCAGAAGCTGGGTGTGCTCAACCGCCTTAGGGGGTTCTTTTCCTCTGCACAGCTTCTTGCTCTGTACAGGGGCATAGTGCGCCCTTGTATTGAGTATTGTTCACATGTGTGGGGAGGTTCCTCTCACACCGCTCTCCTAGACAAAGTTGAAAGGAAGGCCTTTCGTATCATTAACTCCCGTCCACTCACCAACTCTCTGCAATCTCTCTCTCTCCGCCGCAATGTTGCATCTCTCTCGCTATTCTATCGCTACTATAATAATCAGTGTTCCTCAGAGCTATCCCAGTGCATACCACCTCCTTTACGTAGGGCACGTGGTACCCGTCTTGCAACTCAATCCCACCCCTACTCTGTGCAACTCTCCAACCCAAGAGTGAAACGTTACTCTCAAACTTTCTTCTACTCAACAGCTGAGCTCTGGAACTCTCTCCCAGAATCAGTCTTTCCCTCTTCCTATGACTTAAATTGCTTCAAACTCCGTGTGTCCAGGCATTTTGGCTCGAACGTCCCTTGATTTTGGCCCTGTCACTCTTTCAACTATGGGGGAGGCACTCGCTATAGGCAGTTATGCCTTTTGCCTCCCTCAATCACATAGAAAAAAAAAAAAAAAAAAAACTTAAGGAGTGCGTGCGGAGTTACATGGAGGGATAGACAGACTAATGAGGAAGTAAGAAGGAGGTGTGGTGTGGAGGTAGATGTGCTGGAAAGTGTGAAAAGGAACAACTTGAGATGGTTCGGCCATATGGAACGTATGGAAAGCGAGAGAATGACTAAGAGGGTGTACGAGAGCGAGGTGGAGGGACAGAGTGGGAGAGGTAGACCGAATATGAGGTGGAAGGATGGAGTGAGGAACTACATGAACGAAGGCGGTGCTGGTTGGGGGGAGGGGCGTCGACTGACTGGGGACAGAGGTGCATGGGGGCGGTTCGTTCGTGGCCACCCCTTCGGGGATCACGGCGTCAGGCAATAGATAGATAGATAGATAGACAGTCCACTAACTCATAATATATGCCAAACTTCCTCATCAAGTAAATCCACTACCTTATAACATGTAAAATCAATGCCAAACTTCCAAAGATATGATCATACCGGTATTTCATAAAGTAACTTCCTCATTAAGTAAATCCACTACCTTAAAATATGTGGAACCAATATCAAACATCCAAAGGTATACTGTAATCTAAATTCGCTCTCTCCCAAAGACCATTTTTCAAGCGCCTTCGAAGGGCTGCACAACGGCTGGGTATGCAAGTGGCAAAACCTATCATCCACATCATCAGGAAGACCCCCAACAGCATCGACAGTGACTTCTTCGACGTAACGCGGCTGTATCCGGAGAGGCAGATTGTGGTGGTTGTTCTCACACCAGGTTGTAAGTACCTCTATGGTAAGTTGATTTGTATTTCTTTTCTTGATCCCATCTCATTGCAACATCTTCATAGCCTCTTTAGTCTCTGCTCGTGACCTCATCACTTACCTTACCTTAGGTTACCTTAGGTTGTGTTCGCCACTCTCCTAGCAGCACCGAGGAGCACGTCGCCCCTCGTTGTGGGTTGTGATTTGGTGCAGCAGACTGTTTGAAGAGACAGCCCGCTCCCTTGCTAAGATGGGCTCGTCTGGCAATTTTTGCAGTTCGACATCGAGGGCTCTCTTGAAGTTGTCTAAAGAGACGCCCCTCATGTCTCTTACTCGCCGTGGGAGTTTGTTGAAGAGACGTGGGCCTCTGTGTGATAACCAGCCCTCTCGCAGAGAGCCCATAGCACCCCTGTTATTCATCCGGGGGATATTGCATTCCCAGCCTCTCCTATCACTGAATTTCATGACTATCGGAGTATGTAGGTTTGGTACTAAACCCTCTGCAATTTTCCACGTGTATATTATTAGGTAACGTTCTCTTCTACGTTCCAGCGAGTACAGGTTCAGTGCTCTTAAACGATCCCAATAGTGTAGATGTTTTACCGAACTTATATGCGAAGTGAAATTTCTTTGTACACTCTCTAAGTCATTTATTTCACCTGCTTTGTATGGGGATGTTAATACGCTACAGTATTCAAGCCGCGGTAGCACTAGAGATTTGAAGAGCGTTATCATAGGTAATTTACCGCGTGTTTTAAATGTACGCAGAATCCAACCCGTTAAACGTTTCGCAGCCGCAACTTTGACCTGGTTATGTTCTTTGAAACACATATTTTCAGCCATTAACACCCCAAGGTCTTTCACACTGTCTTTCCGTTCTATTATGTGGTTAGATTCTGTTAGGTAGTTTGTGATCACTTTAACGCCATTATTTTCTCCGTACCTTATTAATTGGAATTTTTCTTCATTGAATTGCATGTTGTTTTCCCTGGTCCACTGGAACACTACATTTATGTCTTCCTGCAGCTGGCCCGTGTCCTCTTGTGTGTTTACTATCTTGCTTAGTTTTGTGTCATCCGCAAAAGACGACACCGTACTGTGTCTTGTGTTGGTATCTATGTCGCAAATTAGAATGAGGAACAGAAGGGGTGCTAGCACTGTTCCTTGGGGCACTGAGCTTTTTACATCCGAAGGCTCAGATGTGACTTGGTTTACTGCTACTGATTGTTTCCGGTTTACGAGGAAATTATATATCCACCGTCCGATTTTCCCCGTTATACCTTTTGCTTTTAATTTGTGGGCTATTATACCATGGTCACATTTATCAAATGCCTTAGCAAAATCGGTGTAGATGACATCAACATTTTTCTTTTCTTCTAGAGCTTTAAGAATTTTGTCATAATGTTTCAAAAGTTGTGAGAGACATGATCTTCCCGCTCTGAACCCATGTTGACCGGTGTTGTGTAGTTCATTTGCCTCCATGAAAGCTGAGATTTTGCTTCGCAGGACTCGCTCGAAAACTTTAATGATGTGGGAGGTTAGAGCTACCGGGCGGCATCTAAGGTCTCACAAAATATGGTAAAATTAATTACCGTACCATACACTAACATTCTTTGATAATTACGGTTAGTCTTACCCAAATACAGTTATACAGTACAGTATATATAGAAAAATTAACTTTGTATTCCAGTATATGTGTAGTAGGATACAAATAAACATAGTAATGAAAAGCTTATTTAATCATACCGGTAGTGGTTTTTGTATGTTAATATGTTGAGCAATTGTCTTGATGGTGTAATTATTAGAGCGTGTAAGTTCTGTAGAGATATCCTAGGTTTGAATCCTGGAAGAATCACATGCTTTCAATAATTTAATTTGGGGGTTATTGGTGTTAAGAACGATGTTAGAAATAATGCTGTCATGCGACTGGTGAATGAGGCTATATCAAAATCAATTTGATTTTAATAGAAAATGTTGAAACTAATTGTAGTTTCTTTATTTATGCAGAGTTTAGTCAAATTTACTAGAACGTCCCCACCTTCTCAAATTGACTAATTCCTTGAACGTGACGATAGTGCGTTGGAGAGACTATATCAAAATAAATTTTATTTTAATAGAACATTTTGAAAGTAATTGTAGTTTCTTTATTTATGCAGAGTTTTTAATAAAATTTACCAGAACATCCCCAACTTCCCAAATTGACTAATTCCTTGAACGTGACGATAGTGCGTTGTTATGTGTGGGATTTGTTTGCTTGGGAACCCGATTAACTTGCTCATGTAGTAATGTACACCCTATGTAGTGGATTGTGTTCTTTTATTTATAAATTATTATTTTACTTAAGCGTTGTTTCCACATAACGATTTTGATTAGTTGCTTTGTCTTTTTACTGTGTTCGTATAAGTTTTGGTTTGTTTAATTTGCAAGTTTTACATTATAATAAAACAGTCTCATGCTTTTAGTCAGAATGATTAAGTATGCAATGTTAAAATTATACTTAACACCTCAAGTACCAGAGACTTATGTTATGCGTCACCAATGTATGCAACGCTAAACCCCAGAGCCGCATATGGTGCGTCGCGGTTATTTACTATCCGGTCCTATGGCACCTAGAGGGCTCAGATTTGTATGGGAACTGCATAAGTATCCCACGCAACAATGCTGATGGTTGAAAACCCTCAAAGTCCAACTGCGTGTGCGTGAGCGCGCAAAAACATTTATTTTGGCATGTTTTTGCCTACCCATTTTCCCATGTTAATTCCGACTTTTGGGCGCCCCGTAGGACCCCTTAATGACCCAGATCTTGTTTTTTTTTCTTTTTCCTTCATTTCTAACCCATTCCAGGTGTTTTCTGGGAAACAACATTTGTTGACAACCTGCTGGGCCTGGAGTGTACAGTACATTTATATTACATTGCCTGGTGCTCAGTGGGTTAATAGTTATTATGTCTTTGGAAGTGATATAATTGCCAAAACAATGCAATTTTATTTTAAGTTAATTTTCCTGTACCGGTACTCCTGATCACATTCATTCCACTATTAAATCCAAAGTGACCCTGTTTGACACCCTGCTCCAGACCAAACCCTGAAAGACCCTAGTGTTATCCGTTATCTATAATTATGCTATGGTATATTATGCAGGATGACACACCGGACAATGACACTGACCAAGTGTTTGTGAAGTGATCCGGGTAAACCATTGATGCGGAGCCTTATTGAGGATATTTTGTGGTTTGTGCGGGGTTATTGCTATTTTCAAACAGCAAGAAAGTGAGTATGTGAGTGAAAGAAAGCGTGAAGGTGTGTGAATGTTTTTTTGTTTAGTTTTCAGTTATTATTTTGGCTTACGTCTTCTTTTCTAGGTGTTGTAGTAGCTTAGTGTGCCCAAGCATGATGCAACTAGTGGATACTAAATATGTATGTATGTATGCATGTACTCAGGCCCAATCCCCACTTTTCCTATTTTTTTTTCTTTTCTTCTTTTTTTCTTTTTCATTTTTTTTTCTTTTTATGGGGGGGTGGCCGACTCAAGAACGAGCCTGAATAGGGACAACATAACAGAAAACAAGAACACACAAAACAAAACACAAACTCAAACACATCTAGGTCACCCAGGAGAAGACCCAGAGACCAGGGTCACCAAGGTCTCTCCAGCACTCCCCCGGCCCCCGACCACCCGGAGAGGTTCCGGTCTCAGCAGGCAGACATGCAGCGAAGCCGAAACCACAAGCCCGCCCACCACACTTCCAGGAGATCCCTTCATATAAACAGTCTCCCCGGGACAGGCGCCTGATGGACTATTATCTAATCCAACTTGCGCCCGACCCCTTCTCCCAAATGACCACGTGTTCACTCATCTATTCACAAGCATTCTCCATTCATTCCTGTTTATTACCACTTCCCTTGCCTGATCTATAGTCATTCCTCTATCATCCAAAGCTTGTCTTACACAGTCTCTCCATCTCAATGGGAGTCTTCCCCGCCCCTCTATCTCCCCTTGTATCTGACTCACATAATTATTCTCTTTGTAAGCCTTTCATCTTCAATTCGTTCAACGAATAATAATAATATTAAAACAAAATATATATATACTGTGTGTGTATATATATATATATATATATATATATATATATATATATATATATATATATATATATATATATATATACACACACAGTATATATACAGTAGGGTCCCGCATAAAACGTGTTCGCATAAAACGAGTCTCGATTAAAACGACCGACCTAAAATATTAATATTTAATTTTCGATCAGAACGAATGTGATCACATAAAACGAGTCCGCCGCCAAAGTGGGGCAAATCCAAGGAGTTTTCATATAGAGCGCCGAAATATCGTACAAAACGTACGAAATATCGTTCGCTTTGTACGAAAATTTTCGCTTACAGTGAACATTGGCGATATTGCGCCACCAAAATGCTGTGTTCACATAAAACGAAATTGCATAAAACGCCCTCGTTTATCGACCATAAACTCGTTTTATGTGAGACCCTCAAGCGGCTCGCTTGGTGTAGTGACTAGCGTCTCGGACTTCCACCCAGAAGGCCCGGGTTCGCGCCCACGCTCGGCGCATTAAAGATTTTTCACAAGCACTGAGTCGTTACCATCCCTCATGAGCAAAGGGATGGGGTAGTAGTACAGGACCCCAATGGAAATACGCCTAATCGGCCTTATTGAGCTATCCTTAGCTAGGCTTAGCATGCGCTAGCTTTAAGAACTATTATTATTATTATTATTATTATTATTACTGTATATATATATATACCGGTATATACAGTATATACTGTATATATAAACTGTATAATATATTACACATATACATATACATTATACATATACAGTACAGTATACAAGTTTTAAGACCGCTTCATCCACAGAGAGCGTGGTTTTAAGCCTCTTTACTGTAGTACAGTACAGTACTGTACAATAAAGACTTGCCACAACACAGCCCCATCATGTCATCACAGTGGCCAATGTTGGTATACCGCTAACAATATCTCAGCAAGACTCAACGAAGCCCCCCTGAAGCACTTGCACCTGGCAAAATTGCACCACACCAGCCTTAATCGTGTTACAATAAGGAAGTGACAAGAAATCACCGTAACTGCTACAGAGGCTCACTGCACCACCGAAGTGGTGGGCAGTGGGGTCACTACATCCCTACACCAATGAGAAAGGCTAACTTGTGCCAGTGGGTTGTGAGAGTAAGACACTAGGGAACCATGGGGCACACCATTATGGCCCCACTGCCTTCACCACTCTCAGGAAATTAGATAGAAATAAGAATGATGAAAAAGGTAAAGTCAGAACTGGCTATGGGAAGTAGAGGACACCAACCCTCACTCAGATTCAGCCCACCACAGATATAACACTAAATATATTAACCCGTGGAGCCCCGGCTAGTTTTGTAATGTTTGTTCACCAGAACCCGGCCGGTTTTCAAAAAATGGTTTTATTCCAGAAACAATAGCGAATGGGTTAGGAATGAAGGAAAAACCACGAAAAACCGCTCAAAAAGCTTAAAGAATGGTCCTACAGAGCCCCCGAAAACGTATTTTACAAGAGTAAAAATTTGAAGGCAATTACCCCAAAAAACCAGGTTATTGCGCGCTCACGCGCACGCACATGGATTTTGAGAGTTTTCAACCATCGGCACGGTTGCGTGGGATACGTACACAGTTCCCATACAAATCTGAGCCCTCTTGAGTGGCTACACCTGAGGTTACGGTCGGCGCAATTAGGGTGACGCGCCAGGCACGTCTCTGGGGCTGTGCGTTACATACATCGCCGACGCGTCAGACGCGTCGCTGGGGCTGTACGGGTTAATAATCATAAACAAATCAATGAAATACTGCTATGTTATCATCTTCCTCCCCCACCAGAGATATGCAAGTGCCAATCCATCCATGGCCGGAGACTCATGACGCAGTGCATCAGACCCGAGACCTACCGCAAGCGAAGGAAGGACGAGACTGTGCTGAACTCTATCATGACGCAGATCAACTCTAAGTGTGGGGGGAAGGCACTTGGTATTAATTGGAGAGATATGTTCCCGGTTAGTTAGTTTGTTACAGAAAATTAGTGAGTGAGTAAGTGTGTGTGTGTTTCTCTTTGTGTGTGTGGTTGTATATCTATAACTCCCTCTTTCTAAACTCAAGCCATTAATCTATAACATCTATTATAATTTAATGGAGACTACTAACCATGATTTGCAGATGATGCCGTGATGGTATTAAAGCTCGGCACAAGTATATATTTGT
The DNA here is from genome assembly GCA_032716605.1 of Paralithodes platypus. Classification (NCBI taxonomy): domain Eukaryota; kingdom Metazoa; phylum Arthropoda; class Malacostraca; order Decapoda; family Lithodidae; genus Paralithodes; species Paralithodes platypus. The sequence continues at coordinate 34,723,027 of CM064545.1, forward strand.
TGAGTTGTTGGTCGCAGCAATGCAGTCCCCAGATGTTAAGTATAGTGGAGGATGGTATGGTAAGCAGCTGAAAAGAAAGAAAGAGAAATAAGGTTGACTGACTGATTAACTCTTTCAGAATACGATGAAACTTTTCTTAATCTTACTTTGGTTATCATTAGGCAAATTGTATATAGTTTGGGAAGGATTTAAGGGAACAAAAGGGATAAAAACTATCAATTAACCCTCTAATCATTAGGCAAATTTTATATTGTTTAGGAAGGATCTAAAGGAATACATGGGATAAAAACTATCAATTAACCCTCTAACTACTCCAAAAACCTCTTCTTAACCCATCCAGCCCAGGAGTCCTTAGAAAAGGATCCTCGGAGCTTGCACTGCGCAACCTTTAGAAAGGATCTGCTCATAAAAGTGCCTGAAAACCACTTAAAACTTCGCTAGAGAAATTTATGTTGTCATGGTGGGCGGTCCGCAACACACGCAACAACACACGCACACACTCAGTTAGTCAGTTGAATCATGTTTGACTCAGGGCCACAAGCAATCGATCAAGGACTTTATGTAGTCCGAATCGATGCATGAAAGCAATGGACAGTGAATTAAGAATGGTTATAATGGTAAAATATATCTATGATCAGTTATCGATACAATCAATAATAATCCATAATCAATTATCAATATTCAATAGTTGAACGAGAGTAAACAAGCTGAAGCCCTAGCTGACTCACTGGCGGCTGAGCAATTGAACGAGTTAGGTCACAAGACTATAACCTCACTCTATTTTTCACCTCAAAGGAGAAAAACTTGGTGTACAATGCTCTAGTCTTCACCTATTGTAAGATATCAGCGAGACCATTTATTTGTGGGGATATGAATATCTGGAAATTAATCTTCAGTCTAGTAGCCAAAACCAGTGCTAAATATTTTCAAAATGTTACCAGAATTTTTTGTTATCTAAATCCCTCTTTGCTGAATATTCTGCAGGTGTCCAAAGTGATGATGGACGGTATGGTGTTGATAGGTGCGGCATTGGTGCACCCGGACCATGACACCCCTAACACCGGCAGCATGGGGGCCATGGTGGGGGTTCTGGACCCGGAGGGGGATCTCCGAGCCACCAACGTCTACCCACAACACCGAACACAGCACCTCGTACACATGAAGCAACTTATCATGTAAGTTACAGTAGGAGGATACGAGTCGAAAGAGTAAGGATTTAATTGGTATGCGAGAGTTAACTGAAAACAAAAATTACCGTACCAAAAAAAAAAACCGAAAATCTTGTAATACAGTAACATTCTTTTTTGTCATTACCCTCCCTTTTCATTATTGTATTTTACTACCTTTTAATTTTGTTTTAAACATTCTTTTTCACTATTATTCTGCCTTCTCATATTCCCTATCTTTTTTGTCATTACCCTCCCTTTTCATTATTGTATTTTTACTACCTTTGAATTGTGTTTAAACATTCTTTTCCACTATTATTCTGCCTTCTCATATTCCCTATCATCTCATATTACTTATCATCTTTCTTCTCAGTTTTATATAATTTGTCCTCCTTTCTATCTCCTTGTTCTTAACCTCCTCTCTTATTCTACTTCTCTATGAGGGTCTCTACCCACCAGCACAGTCTTTAACCATTACAGCCCGGATGATATTCTCAGATGCGTGGCTAAATATCCGGGATGCCATCCTATGCCCGCATATTTTCAGCCTATTGCGAAGCACAGGCCACACAATAATTTCCATGTCATGAGGTTCATAGTTATATCCCAAACCCCTATATTTACAGCAAAACATTTATGTTAAAGATGTTCTTTATCCATCGAGTCTGCTAGACTTGTCAGGAACATGCCGTTAATCCCGTCTCTGTTCCTCAGTAACCAAATATGCGAATACCACCAGTACAAGTGTCAGTGGCCACAGCGTCTGTTACTGTACCGGGCCATGGTGCCAGTCTGGGCCATGGACCAGGTGGCAAAGCAGGAGCTGAGGGACATACAAAGAGCTTGGCCGGTCCTGGCAAGAAGAGGAATGGCCCGTACACCGGATATCATCTATATGTTCTGTACCACGGACCATAATACTAGGTGGGTAAGGTGATTGGATAACTCAACCAGTATACCACTCAACCAGTATACCATTCAACCAGTATACTATTCAACCATTACAATTAAACCATTCATTCCAATACCATTCAACCAATCGGCGGGTGCCCAACTCCGAAAGGAGTTGAAGTAGGGGAGCTATCCCCCCGCCAAAGGCGGCTTTCTAGGGCCTTTCCTAGCTGATGCTCAGAGGATTGGGTTCTAGTCATGTGGTGATGGGCTGGTCTATCAGAGTGAGAGCTGAGCGATCTCTGCCATACCCATAGCTTACTCTGACTGTTCCTTTTGCTTATGTATCTTCTAGATCTCAAGTGACGGCGTCTTTTCCGTGGATCGACCTCTCTACTGCCAACCTAAAAGTTGGCAGATTGGGAGCCAAAGCGTCACATTTTTCCCTTGCCCCTCAACTTTCCCTTCATAATTGCTGAGGGGCACAGAGCCTTGGGTGGGGCTTTGGTTTCCCGGGCGTTTCCGCGCCCTCCTCAGCTCCCTGCCTTAGAGTGGCTTCGGTCACCTGGGTTTTGTTAGTGGTAAGCAGGGAGGGTTTTGTGGGGGCGCTCTATGGCCTTGGCTTTGCTCGGGACCTTGGGGCTGTTCGGCCAGGCAGCCTGGGGAACAACAACCATTACAATTCAATCAGTACTGTATACCATTCAACCATTACAACTTAAGGGGAGGCTAAACCCAGTTGTATACCCAGTATTGTGTAAACGTTTATAATATTTGATCCCAGTGCTTTGAATATCTGGTGCAATTTTCATCACCTTATGTGTGATTGTGCGCGCACAGCAGCGAAATAATTGTTATGCCAATATTAACCCACTGAGCCCCAGCGACGCAGCGTTTGCGTCCACAATGTATGTAACGCTAAACCCCAACGACTCATATGTTGCGTCCTGGCCGCTCCGGTCCCAATTACTCCAGTCCTATGGCACCTAGAGGGCTCAGATTTGTATGGGAACTGTGTAAGCATGGTATAGTAACATAAGGAGGTAGGCGCATGGCGGTAGTATTGGAACCACGACAGTCACTTGTTTGGGCCTCCGTGACATCACTGAATGACTCTTGTGCCGTCTCCCAAGCTAAATATGGTGTTCTAACAGGATCAGTATATTGCGTTTTCCACCGAAAATGTAAAGTGACATGGATAAACATATACATATAAAGTGTGACAGGACCCTAGTCTATTTGCTAAAGTTGTTATTTTTTGCATTTGAAGAATATATATACAGCTATGAGGTAGTATATAGCCGACGTCGCTTCAAATTTTACCGCATAAATGCGATGATATTTTTGTTGACCTAATTACCTAATATGTAGAGTAATGTCGATTGATATCGATAATATTATTGTAGTAGGACCCAAGCTACATGTTAGCATTGTTATTTGATATATGTGTAGTTTATATGAAGAGATATTTCGAAGGTGTTGGTGATATTCGATTCGTCGGTCGGGAGAAAAGCTAGGCCTAAACGGATTCTCGTTTATCCCTTGCTTAACTTCCTTTAAATTCACGTAGTTTGCTTCTGACACTCATCAACTTTCACCCAGTGATGGCGTGTGAGGGTGTATGAAGGCCTAGGGGATGTGGAGAGATGATTTGTATAAATATATGGCCAGCTAGAGGGAACATAGATTTATACGAAGCGAAATGGTGAGAGTGGGGGCAGAAGAACGGACGGTGGTGCCCTCTGACGGCCAGAGAGAACACTATAGCAGAGCCTATGTCAACAAACGATGGTATACGAATATTTCACTAAATATTCGCTTATAGAATAATCAACGTTATTCCGACAACTATATCTTATATTATGACGGTACCATGGTTGAGCATGAAGTCACAAAATAAAAATAATTAATAGAAGTCTGTTTAGTGCTTTTTAGAAGCCTTTATGTATAGGAGTTCAAGAATTCGGTGCATCTACCTTTTATGTTACTATACCGTGTGTGTAAGTATCCCACGCACCCATGCCGATGGTTGAAAACTCTCAAAGTCCAACCGCGTGCGCGTGAGTGCGCAAAAACATGTTTTTTGGGGGAAATTGCCTTCAATTTTTTACTCTTGTAAAATCCGTTTTCGGGGGCTCCGTAGGACCATTTTTTGAGCTTTTTGATCGGTTTTTCGTGGTTTTTCCGTCATTCCTAACCCATTCGCTATTGTTTCTGGAAAAAAAAAATTCAAAACTGGCTGGTCCCTGGTGGTACATTTATTAATATTTAGCTGGTACTCAGCGGGTTAAATCCAAGGATCCTATATTTACCAATAGAAATCGCCTGTTTTTTGTTGAAAATAGCCTAACTATATTACCTTCAAATGTGCAGTATTAGTATTCCCCAATGATATATACAAGCCGTGGAGAATTGCCCGGCGCGACTGCAGCCGCTCCAAGGACGCGGTCAAAACAACACCCAGCACACGCTATCACACACAAATACTGTCTTCTCTCCCTCCCTGCCCACCCCAAACCAACTTCCGGAAGCACATCCATACTCATATCACTCGCCGTTCCATTCACTCACTCATAGACAACACGCAGCTGCAAGCACGACCTCCCGAAATCCACCCTTCTGAATCCTCCCTTCCTCGCGAGGACAGAGTCCACCTGGCCAGGCTGAGATGCGGACACCATCCGGCTCTTCTGAGCTATCAGAAGAGACTGGATAACTCCGTCGTCGACACCTGCCCGGGTTTGTAACACAGCACCCCATACCATTAAACACATCATAGAAGACTGCATTTCACACAACCACTTACGCCAACAACACAATTTACACTCTTTGAGAGCTCTGTGGGAAAGCCCGACCGTGGCCATGGCCTTCCTTAGGGACTCGGGGCTGTTCGGCCAGGCAGCTTAGGGAACAACAACAACAAGCCGTGGAAAAAATATTGAATGTATGTGTATGGTATCATGGCCCTATATTACGAAAACAAGTATTTCCTGGAAAAAAAATATAGTTGTAAGCATTGTAAGCACAATTTCCTGTTGTGCAGAGTTGTTTAGATACATATGGAACTTGTCTACAAGGTATGGACGATATTGAGTAATATTCATGAATGAGCACAGTTGATTTTACCTGTCGAAAACACACTTATCTCAGAAAAAGCAGAAACATTTGTAACTTGTAATTAGTAATCGATATCCTGCTAAAATGTTTTGGTTACCTCTATATTGTCGTTTTCCCACTTACCCCGTACGCAGTGTAAAAGAAAACGGAGGTGCCACAGGATATTTGGGTAACTATTTTATTATTTATCTCGCATACCAAAAAATAAATAAAAATAAAATAAAAACTCAGATATAACATGGACAGTATTTCGTTAGTAATAATATATAGGCTAGTATATATATATATATATACGGTATATATATATATAAGGTATATATATATATATATATATATATATATATATATATATATATATATATATATATATATATATATATATATATATATATATATATATATATATATATATATATACGGTATATATATATATATGGTACGATTTTAGTTTCTGGACACCTATTTGACATATACATTTTTTTTTTTTCGGTTTCCACGCATCCAACACCAAGCTACAACCCTTTTCTGGTGTACGAAACACTAAAAAAGCAATGGGGACACTTTAATAATGATAATATGAGACAAAATATAAAGACAACTCTGTTGCGTTCGTGAAAGTAGCGTCGCTTTGTTTACTTTACGCTCGGAGTGACTTCCCGGTGTGAGGTGCTAGACTGACACCATGCCAGAGTGAGAGGTAAAGCAGCCCATATGCCCTATAAATAACCAAAACAGTTAAATCATGACTGTATTTTGATATATTTTACTTAATGTTATTGTATTCGGTTATGTTGGTTAGGTTAAGTTAGTAAATGCAATAGCATTAAGTAAAAATCAACCGAAATAGAATTGTGGTTAGCGCTCCGGGAGCCGTTGCCTTCTATAAGTAGACTCCATACTTTATCCCACCAAATTATTGTTATTTATAGTTATTTTCTGCATTAGTATTATTGTAAGTAGTGGTAGGTTATGCTCGCTAACGATATATCGAAATACAATACTGATTTAACTGATTTTGGTTATATATAAGGCATATGAGCTGTTTTACCCTGTCACTCTGGCACGGTGTCACTCTAGCACCTCACACCTGCACCTTGGCGGTCAACTTAAAATGGCTAAGCTATAACCAGTTGTTGGGTACATTTTTTGATAAAGACTTGCGTTATAGGCCGTGGGATACAGGACGGTACACTAAAAAAGCAATGGGGACACTTTAATAATGATAATATGAGACAAAATATAAAGACAACTCTGTTGCGTTCGTGGAAGTAGCGTCGCTTTGTTTACTTTACGCTCGGAGTGACTTCCCGGCGCCTTGGCGGTCGACTTAAAATGGCTAAGCTATAACCAGTTGTTGGGTACATTTTTTGATAAAGACTTGCATTATAGGCCGTGGGATACAGGACGGGTATGAGGGGGGGCTCTGCCCCCCTCACCCCCCCATGAATTATAATAATAGTCATATATGTTGCCAGCAGGGAGCAAGTAAAACAGCTGGCCGTAACCTCGAGCGCCCTGGGTAAACAAAACGACGATCCGAAGCTATGGCACAAACAAATATATATATATATTTTAGGGTCACCAAAGGTTTAGGCTTTCTTGCCTCCCCTTAACTAGTATACCATTCAACCATTACAAGTCAATCAGTATATCATTCAACCAGTAGGCTACAACTCAACCAGTACACCATTCAACCATTATACCAATCAACCATTGTACCATTCAACCTGTTGTTGTTGTTGTTGTTGTTGTTGTTGTTCCCCATGCTGCCTGGCCGAACAGATCCAAGGCCCCGAGCAAGGCCAAGGCCATAACCGAGCGCCCCCACAGAACCCTACCCACCGACCACAATAAAGCCTGGGTGACCGAAGCCACTCCATGGCGGGGAGCTGAGGAGGGTGCGGAAATGCCCGGGAAACCAAAGCCTCACCCAGGGCCCTGTGCCCCTCAGCAATTATGAAGAGAAAGTTGAGGGGGAAGGGAAAAATGTGACGCTTTGGCTTCCAATCTTGGTAGATTGGGAGGTCAATCCACGAAAGAGACGCCGTCACTTGAGATCTAGAAAATATATATGTAAAAGGAACAGTCAGAGTAAGCTATGGGTATGGCAGAGATTGCTCAGTTCTCACTCTGATAGACCAGCCCATCACCACATGACTAGAACCCAATCCTCTCGGCATCAGCTAGGAAAGGCCCTAGAAAGCCGCCTTTGGCGTGGGGGATAGCTCCCCTATTTCAACCCTTTTCGGGGTTGGGCACCCACCCAACCCCTTCAACCTGTAGTACTCAACTATAGTCTCGGCTACTATAAACTGTTTATCGAGAAATATAGTTAATTAATAATTATGAGGATTTTGCTTGCTTTTGCCATTTTAGAGCAATGTAATTTAGTTTGTCCCCTAGGCTGATAAATATCCCTTCCCAGACTTCCTTCAAACTAAGAAATGCCCACCCTGACCCTCTTCAAGCTAAATTTGTAAATTTTTCGATAGAAAGACATCCCAGCCAAAGGCCAATTTCTTTAAGTTATAGGTTCGCTATCGTTCGCCCAGAAATAAATGAATACCAAAATGGCGTGAAGGGTTTTATTATCACCAAAGTAATAGGGTTAAAGTGTCTTAACCCGTGGAGCCCCGGCTAGTTTTGTAATGTTTGCGCACCAGAACCCGGCCGGTTTTCAATTTTTTTTTTATTCCAGAAACAATAGCGAATGGGTTAGGAATGAAGGAAAAACCACGAAAAACCGCTTAAAAAGCTTAAAAAATGGTCCTACAGAGCCCCCGAAAACGGATTTTACAAGAGTAAAAAATTGAAGGCAATTATCCCCAAAAAACAGGTTATTGCGCGCTCGCGCGCTCGCACGCACGTGGACTTTGAGAGTTTTCAACCATCGGCACGGTTGCGTGGGATACGTACACAGTTCCCATACAAATCTGAGCCCTCTTGAGTGGCTACACCTGAGGTTACATTCGGCGCAATTAGGGTGACGCGTCAGGCGCGTCTCTGGGGCTGTGCGTTACATACATCGCCGACGCGTCAGACGCGTCGCTGGGGCTGTACGGGTTAAGATATCCAAACTAATGGAGCGAAACAGGGGTCTCCAAAAAGACCTCCTTTAGACCATCAGCTGCCAAGGGATTACATTTTACACTAGTTGGTTCACTTGACTTGGAACCAGTTTATATAGTTAAATATGATGAAATATGATAAACTTATCCAATACAACATAATCATATATATACTGTACAATAAAAAATATACATCCTAACATTTTCTTTGTGTAACAGAGTGTTTGTGGAAGGTGGCGTGGGAGGCAGCGAGACACCACCAGAGGGTACCATCATCGACCACACCATCACTAACCCAGCATACATGGAGTTCTACATCACCTCAGTAGGCCGCCACTTTCGTATAAGTTCCATGGGAGACTCGCAGATAACTGTTCTTAGGCAGAATGATGTGCGAGGGTTCAGGAGAAAGGAATAGGATAGGCTCATATCTAACACAACATAACGAATGGCATAAAGGGCACACTATCCTGTATCAAAATTGCCGATCAAGGTTTGAGGTGGACTCTCCCTTGCTAAAGCTAGTCTGTATAAAAAAAATATACTACCCTTGCCTTACCACTGTTTATGCTTTTCTCATCTGTTTCATTCCCTATACCTGTGCACTGTCCACCCCCCGAAACGATTCCTCTTAATCTATCAATTTCATCCTACCTACATAAAACATATCTCTCCATTCCCTCGGCAGATCGTCACTTCTTCACCTCCAATTCAGTTTAATGAATGAAGTATGAACTCCTTTAGCTTGAACATTTATGTTTTGGTCATGAATAAAAATTTAGGTGATACAGCATATCACATCACCAGCATTTGAAGGATATACTGTAGAATTACAGTACCGTACTGAATGTTGTTTCAGTCCCAAATGGGTCACCATATCAGTGGTGCATTATAGGGTCAAGAAACAAGTAGACAAGGTATTGCACCTTTTGCAAGTACTTCTGTAAGGTACTTAATGTAGCCTATATACAGTTTGTCCTTGGAATGGCTCACAAGGTGTCCGATATACCTGTAACTTCTCTTTTGTCTCCAGGGTGGAAACAACGGAACCCGGGCAACGCTGTACCGTGTGATGATGGAGGAGACTGGGGTGCCACTGCCACACCTTGAGGCAGTCACTAACGCCCTCTGTTACCTGCACGGCTATGGCACCCACCACCACCCCCTCCCGGCACCAGCGCTTCATGCAATACAAGCTGCTAAATGGTAAAAGTCACAGGCATTATAATTCAGTCAGTCTTAACACTACCACTATCCCATCTCGGCACCAGCGCTACATGCACTACAAGCTGCTAAATGGTAAAAGTCACAGGCATTCTAACTCAATCAGTCATTTTTAACACTACCACTACTCCCTCCCGGCACCAGCGCTACATGCTGTACTCGTTGCTAAATGGTAACAATCACAGGCATTCTATTTCAGTCATTCTTATCATCACCACCAACCCCCTCCCGGCACCAGCGTTACATACCGTACCTGCTGCTAAATGGTATGAGTCATAGGCATTCTAATTCAGTCATTGTTATCATCACCACTGGAACCACTCTCTCCTGGCACTGGCTCTACACACTATATTCACTATATGAGTAACAGAGTGAATGGTCTGATACATGGCAGATGACATTACATTTGCACGATTATAAGGCATTGGATATTATAAGTACCAGTAGTTGAAGTTCCCCTGTCGAGTACTGTAGTTCTAGAAGAGAATGTAGTATTTTGCAGACTCCACAATGAATGATAACTTAATATATATTTGGTGATGGGCTGGTCTATCAGAGTGAGAACTGAGCGATCTCTGCCATACCCATAGCTTACTCTGACTGTTCCTTTTACTTATATATTTTCTAGATCTCAAGTGACTGCGTCTCTTCCGTGGATTGACCTCCCAATCTACCAAGATTGGAAGCCAAAGCGTCACATTTTTCCTTTACCCCTCAACTTTCTCTTCATAATTGCTGAGGGGCACAGGGCCCTGGGTGGGTCTTTGGTTTCCCGGGCGTTTCCGCACCCTCCTCAGCTCCCCGCCATGGAGTGGCTTCGGTCACCCAGGCTTTATTGTGGTCGGCAGGGAGGCTTCTGTGGGGGCGCTCGGTTATGGCCTTGGCCTTGCTCGGGGCCTTGGGGCTGTTCGGCCAGGCAGCTTGGGGAACAACAAAAACAACTTAATATATATTACTATTTCTGCCCACAGTTCTCGGGCGATGGCAGGCTATGTGGAGCATATCGTCATGAAAAAGGCCCGTGATGAATGCCATAACCCAATTTTCAACGTCGGAAATGTGGCAACAATCGACAGCGAAAACCCTCTGTATAAAACGCTATACTTTCTTTAGTTCACATACTTACCACATACCTACATATACATTTTAAAGTACTAGTGATCCACAACAGATACGGTATGACACAAAAATATTAACTACTGTACAGTATAAATGGATATTAGGTTTTGGCAGACAGAATTAATCACATTACAGTATCTTGAACGTAGATATACCAGGGAACTCTCTTACTTAGCGAAGGATATGATGCACTTTGTTTTCTATTTGACACAAATGTTATACTGTATATATAAATGGATATATGGCTTCGGAAGACATATTTAATCTATTTTTGTGTAACGTAGATGTAAATTATTTTTTTAGCCAAGTATTAAGACTTTAGTAAAACAGAATGTATTTATATAACTATATATGGCTACGGTAGCCCATAACAACCATTTCTATGATATGCTGTAATTTCTGTTATTATTTAAATGAATATACAATTTTAAAAGGCAAAAAACAAATTATTTTACATTAATGGAGATAAAACTTATTTTTAGTTAAACATACAAGGATTGTATTATGGCTGCAATAGGGTAGGCTACAATAACCCTCTTTTTGATACATGCAATTTATTTGAGGAAACAAATATATATTTATATTATATAAGGTATTGCTCACGTTTTCTTGGTATGTAGCAACCTAAACACATAACCCATCAACTCATTCCTATTCATCCACCTACAGTATACATGTATTATACATCAGAGTTGTTTTTTCCTATAAGTTTTATATTGCTAATTTAATTGTTTTATTTGTAAACTTTCCTTTTATTGTAATGTAAGTTATGTAATGTATATGCTGTTTGTATGTACTGTATATTACGATATAAAGAAAATTTATTGATTGATATACTGTACACCCAACCCAGTCTACTTATTTGCATACCGGACCACCACCTATCCACATTGATCCACCTATCAATATAGGCCTCTACCGGGCTCTACACCTACCCATCAACATCCCACACCTCCCGATTCACCTATATACCCCTTCCCCACACTTCCAACTATCCACTTCCGTCCATTCATTCAACCATAACCTATACCACGCATCCACCCACCCTCACCAATCCACACTTATCGTCACCCACTCCAAAACGCTCATCCACTATTCCCTCAATGCTTCCGTTGTTTTCAAGTTCCCCTATCCATCCTCCACACCGTCACCCCCTATCATCCACTGTCCCCAATCCTAACCACTCACCAGCCACCCATAACTCCCCTTATCCATCCACCACTTCCCACCATCACACCCCAACCATTCAACATTACCCTCTCCTATCTGCTGTCCCTCTCCCATCCACCATCACCCACTCCTACTTATCCACTGCCCTCCACCCCCACCCAGCCACCATCCCCCCCCCCTACTTATCCACTGCCTTTCACCCCCACCCATCCACCATCCCCCACCCCTACTTATCCACTGCCTTCCACCCCCCACCATCTCCCACCCACCCACATTCATCCACTGACTCCCACTAACGTATCCACTCATTTGACCCCCATGCAATCAACAACAGAGTAGAATGGAGTAGATAGTGTAGAGGTAGAGGATATAAGCAGTGAGGCAGACATCCCACAGACGACCATTACCACTGCTCTTTATCTCATTTCCTTGATGATTCACCTCCGTCCAGTCTGAGTGATTCGTTCCCACTTACCCTACCCCTACCCCTACCACTTCCACCACCACCAGCACCAGCAGGCACTCTACCCTGTTGCTATACACCATAATTACATGGCCTATACTGTGAGGCTGTTACCAACAATAACTACTGTGCAGTCTTCCAGGATACCATTACTTGACTCAGTTGTAGTTAGTTAGTTAGTTACGTAGAGCAGATTAACCAGACCACTGAGCTCCATACGGAACTCCCATAGGTCTGGCCCGAAGGATTGGATCAGATTACTGAAAGGAGCTTAAGGCGACGCAAAAAACGGACGATAGGGGGAAGGAAAATGACGGAGAATCGGATAAAAGGTCAGTGAATGATTTAGTACCAAAACAAACCGTACGCAGACGGGCAGTATCTGGGCAGTCAAAGACGTGGCGAACAGTTAGAGGGGAATGACAGGAGGAGCAGGTAGGGGGCGGAGTGCGGGGAGTGGACATCAAATAACCGTGAGTCAGCCGGGAATGGCCTATCCTAAGTCTAGTTAGTAAAACTTCCTCACACCTGTGAGACCTGGAAGACGAGGGCCAAGGACGGACAGAAGGTTTGATTGCACGGAGTTTATTATTGCAGGGTAGAGCATCCCAATGAGATTGCCACGTGCAATACTCAGTTGTATGTTATGGGGTTTTTTTCCCCTACGTCTCAAACCTCCAAACATAAGCTCTCGCCAGGCTATCAAACTAGTCTATTCAAAATTAATCCAAGAACAAACGCCATTCTTTTTTATCACTACCTGTACAAGCAATGCAATTTCAAGTTAATGTTCATGTATTCTTTATCCTATTAATTTTCAGTCTTAAAACAAAGTTGTCCCAGTTTGTCACCTTGGGTCTAGCCTGTGGACTGAAGGTCAACAAATCTCTGGAAGGCAACCAACAGATGGCAAGCTATTAGGCCATTCGTTGACACCATAGCTTCCTATACTGTACTGTAAATGGTGCAAAATGACTCTCAACGACACTGTTTTATTAACTAATACACAGGCCTACATATCATACTAATATATATATAAATTTACTCCCAATAATACATCCTTTATATATGGTATGGTAACGGTGTTGGTGGTATAATGGATTAGATGCTAATGATCTGGGTGTAGTGTCCCGAGCTCGAATCCCGGTAGGATCATATGCTTTCATTAGTTTATTCTAGTACATTGGGGTTTGTAATGGAGGATTAATGTTAAGAACGGGGTGTTCCTTAATAAATACTAGGAATCCCCCCAAAAATCAATCAGTAGCAGTATTATTATTTTCCCAGTGCTCTAGCCACTAAGCCACACATCCCCTTAGGTCAATTATACAATAGAATAGATGTAGGAGACAGTGATATGTGGTGATTGTAGGGTATCCCATTAGAGCAAGACGAACTGGTGAAGAAAACAAAGCTATCTCAGTCAGACCACCGTGAAGCAGCAAGTATCCCCCACCCCTTCTAACCCCCTATAGCCTACTGTATATTAGTACCATCGTCCGGTCCCATCCTACAGTACCGCTTTGACTATGGTTATCATGCCGCCATCTCTCTCTGTCACACACACACACACACACACACACACACACACACACACACACACACACACACATCCAAGAAAAACAAGCCTTTTCCTCGGCAACTCAAATATGTACAGTACAAGTATGTGTATGCCAAGTGATTTATGAGCGTACGTAAGTTTGCAAAAATGAAACTAGCCTATACAACAATTGTTTACAACACAAAGTGTTTGGCATAAATCGATCCCGATGGTTGAAATAGCATGACACAAAAAATGAGGTCCCCGATTTTTTCAGTAACTGAACAATCGAGGTCTCATTGAAGTCTTTAAAATACTTAATGGGTTTGACAATGTGGAATAGGAACATGTTTAGCCTCAATTTGAATACAACACGCACCCATGACTGGAAATTAGAATGGAAAAGGTTCAGCAATCAGCACTAGTATCTGTGGACACTTTTTCACATATAAGATCTGTTCTAACTGGAGAAAAAAAATCCCTCCGAACTTGTAAATAGTTCTTCAGTAGAGCAATTAAAGAAGAGAGTAGATAGTATTTTGCACACTGTAAAGAGTGTAGTGAACTAAACAGTCTCTCTCTCTCTCTCCTTCCACTTCGTGTATCTCCTCGGAATGGACCGCAAGGTATCTGAGATAGATAGATAGATAGATCACTCACTCACTCACTCACTCACACTCTCTCTCTCTCTCTCTCTTTGTCTCGTCACACGCACACGCATACATACAGTATATATTTGAGAGCGAGACCTAACATGAAATTGGTCCCATATGGAATGATGGGACTTAACAAGGGTCCACTTACAGGAGGCTCCAAGTGTACTGCTAGATAAACAGAAGCGTCGGGAGTGAGGAACCTGCTCATCTGTCTTAACCTACAGTATCGAACTTGGGACCTTTGGACGTTAAGGGGAGATGATTCACTTTTTGGCCGATTTTTGCATATACAGTATTCATTATGTTTCTGGTTTCCACCCTAGACCTCTATCAAATTAAAAAAAAAAAAAAAAAAAAAAAATCCCATTAGATCCCCCTTCTAGATTAATTTGTACGCCGGTTCTTCCAACATTACAGGCTCACTATCGTTCGCCAGGGAAAACATTGACACCTAAATAGCACGAAAGGTCTAAATATTGACGAAGAAATGGGGAGAAAGGTCTTAAAATCGACTAACTAATGAGGCAAACATCTCAACATCTGAAAACTAATGGGGCTAAACATGAGGGCGAAAACTGACCAGAAAAACGACCCATGTCCCCTTTAAACCAAATAACTGCACCACAAGACCACAACTTACTATATAAATAAAACGTACAGTAATAATCTCTACATAACACTTTCTGTACAGTAAGAGTGGAAGAGAGGGAAGGGGAGCTTAAATTTCAGCAAAACATGACCACCATTCATCCACGTTGATTGAGGCTGATCATATCTTGACGAAATGTAAAGGAAGGCAAGGAGTGGGTCCTTGTGCTAGTTGAATATGTATGAGAGAGAGAGAGAGAGAGAGAGGGGGGGGGGGGGGAGAGAGAATGTAAAATGATTTAATTTGAAAACTAATGATACAAGTCATATAAGATTGAATTATCTTTTACAAGTAGTTTCTGTCTCACGTCCCTTTGATTTATCGAGGGCTTTCCGAAACTGAGTAAAATCGATTGAAGTTAGCTTGATTACAATAATAAACAGGTGTCCTCGTCTAGTGAAAGGGTTAAGGGGAGGCAGACCGTTTTTCTGAACCCCCCTTCTCCCTTATGTTTAGCCCCACTAGTTTTGAGATTATAAGACGTTTGGCCCATTAGTTTGGCGATTTTAACACCTTTCGCCCCATTTTGTTGTCAATTTTAAGACCTTTCATGCCATTTAGGTGTCGATTATTTCCTGGCGAGCGATAGCGAGCCTGCAATTTTAAGAGGATCCGGCCTTCGGCCGAGAAATTTTTCTACCGAAAAATGTACAAATTCATCTTGAAGGGGGGTCTGCCTGCCCTTAACAGTTGCCAGTATATGATCTGCTCTCCATCTACTAACAATTGTGATGTGTGTACGGGTGTCATGTATGTGTTTGTGTGTGAGTGCGTATATGGCTGTGCATGTGTAAGATATGTGTGTGTGCGTAAGAGTAGGATATATGTGTGTGTGTGTGTGTGTGTGTGTGTGTGTGTGTGTGTGTGTGTGTGTAGGATGTGAGTGTGTGTGTAAGAGCACGATATGTTTGTGTGTGTTACGTGTAGGATGTGTGTGTGGGGAGAAGGTATATGGGTAGGTGTACGTGTAGGATATGTGTATGGTTTTGTAATGTATATATCTCTAGACTGAATAAACGATTATCAACCAGTACTGTCATTAGTTACCGTACCTGAACAGAACCAATTAACAACACTACTTGACGCTCCCCCTCCCCCCCCCCCCTATCCCTTAATACTTGTTTGATGGACTTCCCAAAAAAGAATGACAATAAGTACATTTTGTTCAGAATTCGTGATATGTAAGATCCTACCCTCTGTCTATGTCACTGACCTCACAACCAAAATTTGAGAACGATCAGACAATGCTTCGGGTTCGTAACATATCGGTAAACATTTTCCTGGATAGGGCATCAAACGGAGACAATTGGGTTTTAAGGAGATGTATTTAGTTTGTTCCCTAGACCTCCATCAAGCTTAAAATTACACCTCCTTGAGTCCCTTTCAAGATAAATTTGTACATTTTTCGGTAGAAAAATGTCCCGGCCGAAGGCCGTTTCCTCTTAAATTACAAGCTCGCTATCGCTCGCCAGGATAAAATCGACACCTGAATGGCATGAAAGGTCTTAATATGGGGTGAAAGTTCTTAAAATTGCTAAACTAATGGGGCAAACGTTTTATAATATCAAAAGCAATGGGGCTAAACATGAGGGAGAAAGGGGTCAAGAAAAAAATCCCTCAAGTGGAGATCTCCCCTTAAGATGGGATTAAATATTATAAAAAAAGTGCATTAAATTGCAATGCTTTGGCCTATTTTACCATTTCCAAAAAGCATACTACTAACTATAAATATCAACTTCAACTTAATAAACATAATAATATCGACGACACAGAATGGCCTCATTATTAAGCCTGGGTTTGAATACTCAATCGTTTGTCAGGCTGCTCCTCCGATGCACTTTCACTGAAATTGTGATAGGTGCGCTAGGCCTAATGTAAATAAATAATGATACGGTATACGTTACACCGGAATTTGCTTTTGCAGGGCCTAACTCGAAAATAACCGCGTCCAAATTGTTCCCTAGTGTTGAAGAGACAGTAGGGTGCAGGAATGACAGTGTCCAGAGCTGTAAATCAAGCTCTTCCTGTCCTCCTAGGGTTAGACAGGGGGGGGGGGGGGGGCGTGGGAACAGACACGCAGACAGAAAGATATGGGGGGCGCAGGAAGAGCCAAGAAGAGCCAGGAAGAGAAGCATGTGATAACAGAAAACAGACAGACAGAATGGCAAAGAGGCGGACAGAGTCATAGAAAAATATGGAGAGGGGCAAGACAGAAAGAAGAATATGAAATCCATATTATTTTTCACCAACCCACCAATTAACTTACAAATAAACCTAATTAAATAAATCAATGACATTAATGAATACATGTGGGATATCGAACCTAGGATACTCACCGAAATTCCGCACACTAACAGAAACATACAGGCATACTGTCAGAAAAATGTGGGAGGAGGTGGAAGAGATAGAAAGATAAAGCAAAGATAAAAAACTAACAAATAGTCATTGAACAAGTGATATGGAAGCAGGAATAAAATAAGGGAGAGAGAGAGAGGGTAAACGGACATATCACCCAGCAGATCTTAACCAGTGCCAATTCAACCAGTACACTTAGGTTAGTTAAGTTGGTTCAGAGTTGATAATGTCTAGATGGCCCTGGTTGAGATCTAGTGAAATGGTCTATGGGTTGAATTGGCAAGAGGAAAGAGCGAGAGTGAGAATGAGAGAGTGAGCTAGAGTTAGAGAGTTACATATACTGTAATTACATAGTTACATAAAATTACATAGATTCACAGACCACACAGACTTTGCAGTCCTTACTAAGTAGTCTAGTCCCAAATCTCTACCGATAATTGTACTTGGTACTGAGTTGAATACAAGGATAGTAAAGCAAAAGGCTCTCTCTCGGGGGGGGGAGAGAGAGAGAGAGAGAGAGAGAGAGAGAGAGAGAGAGAGAGAGAGAGAGAGAGAGAGAGAGAAGGGGAGAGGGGGAGGAAGGGGGTCAGATTGATACAGCTTAAGTGCAGGAAAGACTCAGTAACCATTAATTCACCACCCTAATTGCAAGTGAGGGGGAGCAGAAGTTGGCCTATGGAGGGTTGAAAAGATGAAGCCATAAATACAATAATATTCGGGTAGCTACTGTGGTAAAACTATATATAAATAACACTTTCAGAAATAACTACTGCCAAGGCGAAAACATTTGGCCCATATTTAGTTGTCATAACTTCAGAAAAAAATAAAAATAAAAACAGAAAACAAAAATGGATAAATGGGGAATGAGCCTGAGTAAATACAAATACAACTGCAGATCAAGAAATGCTATAAACAACAACTAAAATAAGTGCTAGTGAAACATATGTATAGCTGTTGAATTTGTAAGAATGGGAGGAAGCGCGCGGGGTGTAGGGGAGTGGGAGGTTCAACTTTAATAAAATATTAATAGTTCCAATTTTCATAAACGACTGGAGTATTCGAACTAATATTTCTACCAATACGGGAGGGTCAGCCAGGGTATAGGTGCGAAAAGTGACATCCCATTTGCTCTAGCCCTTTTTGAGTTATAAGAGATTTGGTATAATGATTTTGGCCCACCTATAATATACAAAAGGGTATACACGAGCAAGACACGTTCCGTTATAGTTTACCCGTTAGTCAAATCCTGCTGATAAACAAACCACACAGGCACAAGCTTACAATCACATAATCTCCCCAGGTGCCCTTGATGGAGATAATAAGGGAGATAAAGTGATACATATGGTCATAGACACGTGAAGGAAATGGCTAATTAGGGCCCAGACAGATATGCAACCAGACAGACAGGCAGACACACAAACATATCTAGACAGGGCAAGCAGGTGGTCAGAGAGAGAGTGTGTGTGTGTGTGTGTGTGTGTGTGTGTGTGTGTGTGTTACTCATTTACTTGTTCGTCAAGGGGAATCCACGCAATGCGAGCTAAGCTCATTATTATCGCGCCTCCTTAACTGGGAATGTATTGCGTGAAATGCATGTTAAGTGTTTTATGTACTGTTGGAATGGCTGTGGATGTGTGTGTAGTCTGTATTTTAGCCAATTGGCGACATCGGAAACGAAGGCTTAGGGTGGATCTGTATGGTACCATTCTCACTATAGACGGTACCGTCTCGCCCGAAGGCTTAGGTAGCCATCAGCTTAGGTGAACCATATGATACCCATCTCGCCTTGTACCATTTTTGCCAACCCCAGATGGGACGTCACAACGTCGTCCACTTATTCCAGGTACCTATTTACAGCTAGGTGAACTGAGGCTAACACATGAAAGGAGACAAGCCCAATTTGTCTCCGCCCGGCCGGGGATTGAACCCCCGACCCCTCGTGTGAGACGAGAGCTCTACCTACTAGGCTACGGGCTGTGTGTGTGTGTGTGTGTGTGTGAATGGTAAACTAAAATAATCTTATCACGTATATTTCGGCCGGTAAGGATTAAAATTTAATAATATGAGCAAACCTATCTACCGGATGAAAATACCAGAACTTAAATAATTAATCTGCATTCGTTCTTCAAATGTAGATAGGCCTAGTAGATACAGTGCAATTTTAGTTGCCAATACATACTGTATATTTGTTACTTGCTAACGCAGAACTTTTGGTTACTAACCCAGTGTATCAACCTATTTAAATTTGCATAGCTTGATCAGTGATATCCATATCAGACAACTTACATCGAGTTACTGAATGTTTTAATTGTCAAAATCAGTGAATTTTAATTGTCAACTTGGTCATTTTTAGTTTCAACATGAATCTCGGCATAGTCGGAACGTAGAGTTTATTGTCCTCGATATTATTATTATTCTCTCTCTCTCTGATATGAAAAAACAAAAATGTATGTATGTGTATGCACTGTACAGTATGTATATATATACTGTATATATATGTATGTATGTGTGTATGTATGTGTATGTGTGTGTGTATATGTATGTACCGGTGTATATATATATATATGTATATATGTATGCATATATACATATATAGTTTGTAAGGCCAGACTGCCTAGTGAGGACCTTGAGGTCTGTGTGGTCTGTCTCTCTCTCTCTCTCTCTCTCTCTCTCTCTCTCTCTCTCTCTCTCTCTCTCTCTCTCTCTCTCTCTCTCTCTCTCTCTCTCTCTCTCAAGCTAGAACGAGTTCAACGTAGAGTTACCAAAATGATACCTAGCCTAAAGAACAAACCATACGAAGAGCGTCTTAGAGAATTAAATCTATTTCCTTTAACCCAGCGCAGATTAAGAGGTGACTTAATTCAAGTGTTCAAAATCATCAAAGGCATCGACAATATGAACTGTAGTAAGTACTTCACTATCGACCAATCTAATTACACGCGGGGAAACGGTTGCAAAATTATTGGTAAATCTTTTAACTCACACGAATCTAAGAATTTCTTCTTCAATCGAGTTGTCAACTTGTGGAATGGGCTTCCCCGAGACGTTATAGACTGCAGCACCGTTGATTCATTTAAATTCCGCCTAGACAAATATCTCGCATCAAACCCGCGTCTGACTGCGTTTGTAAATGAATAACTTTATTTTATCCTCCCCTCAGTTACTAACCCATATGTCCCCTACTAACTTCCTAGTCCTGCCACGTTAGTGGCAGGGCAGTAGTTCCCTTTCCAATGTTCCCTTACCCACTCCAAACCACTGTTTGGACACTTGATCCTCAGTGTTTTGGAGGACAAGCAGCCTAGAAGGGTCACTAGACCTGTTGTTGCTTGATTTCCTTTGTACTCCTTTGTACTCTCTCTCTCTCTCTCTCTCTCTCTCTCTCTCTCTCTCTCTCCACAGAGGCTTATTGCGGATGTGACTGCAGGTGTCAGAATGCTTGCTCTCCACTAGCCTAACAAATAAACAAAACACATCCACATATTAAATAGGCAAGTCACGCCATAATTTTTCACATAATCTTCATGGTCGGGCAGCTTGTGAATAGGGACGCTCACAGTTGCGGAAATTTGACCTGACTCATTTGATAAACAGCGTGAAACGAAGCACAGTTGATAAGTGAGGCAATCCAAAAGCTTACAATTGTTCAGTGAGACCATCCAAGATTAAAATAAGGATTTTGGATGATTCTGATAGGCCCTGGAAAGGATTGTAGATGCTCACGATGACCTGTTTGAAGCCATCAATGACATAATTCAGTCCCTATTAGGTCCCTTCAATATAGTTGCCGATATCAATGCCAAAGAGCCATGAAATGTTGCAATTACTAAAGAGTGTCGGTTATAAAATTGTCGATACAGGCATTCTATTGACTCCTCTTTTAATATAGAGCAGTGCCACAACCTTTTATATATTTTGCCTTGTATGTAAAGACAAAAAAGGCAAAGCTGCCTGTGACAGGTGCCCCCCCCCCCTCCCCATCTCTTTCTCGCGCGCGCGCGCTCTCTCTCTCTCTCTTAACATTCCCACTGCTTTTGAGGTGTTTGCCGACAACACAAGCACTAAATCTCAGTGTAGTTTTGTGTAGGTGGTACCAGTAATGGTATGATAGGCTGGCAGGATGTAGTAATATGAAGAAGAAAACACACGCACGCGCACACACACACACACACACAGCCCGTAGCCTAGTGGTAGAGCTCTCGTCTCACACACGAGGGGCCGGGGGTTCAATCCCCGGCCGGGCGGAGACAAATTGGGCTTGTCTCCTTTCATGTGTTAGCCTCAGTTCACCTAGCTGTAAATAGGTACCTGGAATAAGTGGACGACGTTGTGACGTCCCATCTGGGGTTGGCAAAAATGGTACAAGGCGAGATGGGTATCATATGGTTCACCTAAGCTGATGGCTACCTAAGCCTTCGGGCGAGACGGTACCGTCTATAGTGAGAATGGTACCATACAGATCCACCCACCCTAAGCCTTCGTTTCCAATGTCGCCAGTTGGCTAAAAATACAGACTACACACACACATCCACAGCCATTCCAACGATACATATAACACCTACACATATAGGAGGCGGGAAATAACGAGCATGCTCACTCCCGCAATACAACTAGAGTAAGTACACACACACACACACACACACACACACACACACACACACACACACACACACACACACACTCCCACTCCCACTCCCACTCCCACACACAGTGTTTGGGGTGTTTGCCGACCACACCACCACCAAGAGGCCGAGTAGTTTGTGTAGGTGTGGTAATGGTATGATAGGCTGGCAGGATGTAGTAATGCGGGCACGGTAACAAAAGAGCAACTACTGGCAACTACCACTGGGCACGCACACAATTTTCTTGAAGGCCCCAGATGAAGTAGTTTATCCTTTGCTATTCTTTTCTACTTTCATATGTACATGTTAGAATAGCAACATGATTTGTGTTGTATGTACCGACACCCCCCTCAATATATCCCCTATAACCTACAGCAACCACAGCGACACACCTCAGTCAAGCATATACATATTATATGGTCTACATACCTGTACTCAATAACTTTACCCTCGAATTTATATACTGGTACATATAATTAAAACACATCTGAGCGATATTATGTTCAGTATAACTATATAGATAGTAATTCAGGTAAATATCTACGTTATCATACGTACCTTCACAACTATACAATTTATATAGTATACCTACATAATTTTTTTTTTTTTTTTTTTTTTTAAGAGACAATGAACGGAGGAAGGAAAAACACAGATAAAACAAAAAGGTCCATGTGCCTAAAGGCATCCTCCATTCATAAAATGTTTGTAACAACTGGATTTAAACATTTGTTGATTGTAAGTTTGTGGAAAGCAATTCGAGGGAAGTGAATTCCAAAGAGTAGTAGCTCTGGGGATAAATGAATTCTGATAAGCAGAAGTTCTGCATTGTGGAGGAGAAAGTGTAAATTCATGGGCGCTCTCAGCTGCCCTAGTTCTACGGGGAAAGATGTGGAGAGGCGGCACAATTGAAGCAAGTTCCTCGGAACAATTGCTGTGAAAATATCTGTAGAATAATGCAAGGGATGCAACGTTTCTTCGTATGGCTAATGTAGGAAGGTCCTGTGTGATTGCAGGGTTATTGATTAATCTAATAGCTTTATTTTGAATTTTGTCCAACTGCCTCAATGCAACCACTCCACTTCCACCCCACAGAGGTGAACAGTAATCCATCTGAGAGCGCACATGACTTTTATATATTACGGCCAACTGCTCGTCAGTGAAGAATTCTCGAACTCTGTACAGGAGTCCCAGTTTTTTAGAGGCATTCTTAGCAATGCTTCTAACATAATGTGTCCAGCTCAAGTTAGTAGTTAATGTTACACCGAGAATGTCAATACTAGGGGAAGTGGGAATATTTACATCATTAAAAAATATATGGGAGTCAGTGAGATTCTGTCGGTTAGAAAATTGAATGTACTTGGTTTTCTGTGCATTAAAGGAAACTAGATTCTCTTGTCCCCATTCATTAATTCTAGAAAGGTCCTGGTTCAGAGAAATTGCAGTGTTTATTTTTGAATTTATAAGATCGGGTTGGGTGAAAGAATTGGTAAATGTGAAGGAACTGTGGAGTGTTGAGTCATCTGCGTAGGAATGTATTGGATTATGAGTGGTAGATATGAGATCATTGATATGAATGAGGAACAGAGTTGGGGCCAAAACTGATCCCTGGGGAACACCAGCATTTATTGAGTGAAATTGAGAATAAAGGCCATCTACCATTACACGTATTTTTCTGTTATGAAGATAAGAAGAAATTAGTGGAACTAATGATGCAAGGCCGTAGTGTGACATCTTCGACAATAAGGATTGATGCCAGACTCTATCAAATGCCTTTGATATATCCAGTGCTATTGTATGTGTTTCACCATGTTGGTCTGTAGCTTGGTTGATTTGATGCGTAAGAAGGCAAAGAATGTCTGCAGTTGATCGACATCGTCTAAAACCATATTGCCTATCACTGATTAATTTATTATTCTCCAGATGCTTAATTATGTGATTATTTAATATAATTTCAAAAACTTTGCCAAGAGTGGAAGTTATAGCTATTGGTCTGTAGTTTGATGGATCTGAAGAGGCACCTTTTTTAGGAACTGGATGGATGTTTGCTTCTTTCCAGGGTACTGGGAAGCATGAGGTATGAGTACACAGACGGAAACATTTTGCCAATACAGGAGCGAGCACCAAGGAGCAATTCTTAAGTACTATTGGAGGAATTTCATCTGAACCAGGAGCCTTATCTACTGAGAGATTCTGCAAAATAGTTTTGACATGTCTGGTGTGGATCTTAAGTGAGGGAATTTCAGGTGAATTAAAATTAAGTACAGGGACATCTTGATTTATTTCATCTAAGGTTGAGTTGGTGGAGAAAATATCTGCAAGAAGGTTAGCTTTACCTCGTGGGTCACTTACAAGATTGCCAGTCGGAGATTTTAATGGTGGAATGGATGAAGCAGTAGTGAAGTTGGATTTGAATGAGTTAAGAGTAGACCAAAATATTTTGTTATCATTTGGATTATTTAGAAGTTTATTTGCCTGCTTATGGAGAAAGTTTGATTTAGTTAGGTTTAATACAGTTTTGGCATGATTTCTGATGTTTCTAAAGTAATTAAAGGCTTCATGTGTTTTTTTATCTTGTGTATGCATTGTAGGCTATTGCTTTTTGTTCAGTTACTCTTGCACAATTATGGTCAAACCATTTAGGTGAATTAGATCTTTTACTGTACTTTTGATGAGGAATAAAAGTTTCCATTCCAATTTTTACAAAATCTTGTATGTGGCTCAAGGTGGAGTGTGCATCATTAGAAAAGAAAGAGGTCCAGGGAATATCAATAAAGAAACCTTGAAGACCCTCCCAGTCTGCCCTATCGTAATGCCAATTATGTTTATATATAAGAACATAAGAACATAAGAAAATGGGAGTCTGCAGAAAACCGATCGGCCCACACAATGCAGATCCCTGTCACACCCAACCCCAATTTCAAGTCCTAATTATAGACCCAACCCACCAATACCCTGAGGACTGACCTCACCAAAACGGTCATAGGTCAACATAAGATTACGGGGGTCTGCAGAGCGCCGATTGGCCAACACCCGGCAGATCCCCCCTCATACATAACCCATCTCGTCCATATGCCTATCTAATTAAATCTTAAAGCTCCCTATCGTTCTCGATCCTACCATATCACTCGGTAGCCTATTCCACATGTCTACAACTCTGTTACCAAACCAATATTTGCCTATATCTTTTCTGAAACGAAATTTATCTAATTTGAAACCATTTGTTAGAATTCTTTCGCTATCACTGAGCTTCAGTAAATTTGTCATGTCCCCTTTATTAATCCCACTAACCCACTTGAACATATATTTATACCTACACAACCTAGGTGTAATAAAAACTTAGCAGTCCTTACAAGAACCACACAGGACATTCTTGTGTTTTAGTTCATATGAAGAGTGATAGCTATAAAGCATGCTTTAATAGCAAGCTGACCTTGAGCTGGGAACCCTGAAAGCGGAATCAGACGAGCCCATTTTCAAGCTTGTTAAAGGTCTGGCAAATCAATGAAATATAACTTTATTGCAATTTAGTCAATCTACTATAATATACCTTCAAATGTATATACGTCGTTGTTCCGATAAGAGAGTTCCCGATCAGTAATATACGGAAAATCGCTCATGTGACTCATAGTTAATAGTACCGGTATAATCATCACATCCACTAACCGTATCACATTTAAAGTTTAATATAAAATTATTCTTTGTGGTATCACCTATAGAGAGTTAAACCAAATACGTCGTTTCCAGAGAGGGGTACAGAGGTACAACATTGAAAAAAAAAAAAAAAAACACACACACACACACGTATATCTATGGTTATTTTATGATAATTTGTATTCTGCACATGCATCATTATTGTATTTATTTATTTTGTTTGTAAACTAAGCTTACCATCCTCATATCTGTACATCTCATGTTCATCCACTAAATTGTAAAATGTGTATTTTCAGCTCATGAGGCTGCCATTCTTTAATAAACCGTTTATTATTATTATTATTATTTTACACACACACACCGAGAATGACACAACTTCCGGTTGTAGTACCATTGTTACGAACTACCGTACCGACGCGAGATGGATAATCGATGGGTGGTGCACATGTGTGTGTGTGTGTGTGTGTGTGTGTGTGTGTGTGTGTGTGTGTGTGTGTGTGTGTGTGTGTGTGTGTGTGTTTTTTTTTTTTTTTTTTTTTTTTTTTTTTTTTTTTTTTACCTAACAACCCAAATCAGATTTACCATCAAACCTGTGATGAAGGTTAGGAGGAACAGTAGCAGGGGATGGGCAGAGACAAGGACCGTTACAAGGTACAGGCCTTACCTATTTCTAATTATGGAAGTATATCTCTGGAATGGAACTTATAAATATAATTGTGTATATATCAACTACAAAACAATATATAAAGGTACTATAATTGAAAAGCAAGTGCCATCCAAAAACCAATGCAGATAGTTATAAATGCATAGAGACAGCACATAGGGGATCCTCGAATTTGTATAAGTGACTGTACACTCAGATTCAAAAGGTCTAGGACAACCCTGATGATAAATCGTGTGAAATCCGGAAAGAAACATGAATCAGACACTCTTACAAACGAAAACAACGAGCAAAAAAAGAAAAGAGAAAAACTCACAAATGAAATACAAAAATACGAAATGGAAAAAGAGAAGATTAACCCCTTGAGGATTATGAATCGTTTAGACAGTTTATTGTGGCTATCAATAAGGGTACCTTGAAGCAACCGGGGACCCCAGAGGAAGTGCTTCATCCCTCCATGTTAAAGAGGCCTGGGGTGGTACAGTACACAAAAGCTATGATGTTGTCTATTTGTATTTATTTAAACAATCTAATCAGCTTAAGAAAGACGTTCATAACACCTACAAGCAAGACCAAATACATTGCGGCACACACACACAAACACGATACACATAGCTCTTATACTGGCTAAAATTAGACGAATGTATGCAGTTTAAGAAGGGCCTGTGTTATTCGAAGGGTTTATTAAGATTGAATTTACCCCTTTGAGTCCTAGAAGTTGATTACTAGCTGAAGAATATCGTCTAAAGGTAACCAGAGCTTTATGAGAAATACGTCATTGTGCTGAGGGGGTTAAAACCAAACAAACACACTGCAGTCTTCAATACGACACGGAGACAAATTAATGAACGATGTATGGGTGACGTATGCGGGTATTTAAGAGACATGTATGGGGATCAATCAGAATGGATGACCTACAGTCGACAAATATATATCATGCCACAGACCAGGCCAAGTACCATCGATGGACTAATATGAGACTTTAATGCAATGAAAAGGGTCAATGTTTTCACAGTTCACTGTCAGTAGTTATATACTTTTTGAAGGATTGACGATGATTAGGTTGCGATATAAAGTCTGAACTCTGAAACAGGATTATAGTCGAAATTATTATTGTTGTTATTTTACTTACTTTTAAACCTACGAGGATTGGTGCATAAATTTGCTGTACATGGCAATTTAATGTGTGTGTCGGTATCACAAGGACCGCGGGTGTACAGATGGTTAAGTCAACACGTCAAATTTATCTTAATAGTAGAGTTACATCCATCAATTAAAGGCGGAACATGCCTACAGGAGTTATTATTTCACCTGGCAGACATAACTACAGTACCAAGCTAGCAAAATATGCCATCTGGCAGTTTGGCCAACTGTCGGATATTTGACAATGGCTAGTAGAAGAAACATTGAGTAAAGGGGACACGATTTGTATATGAATGCATGAGAATGTTAAATAGGTTACGACTTGCGGTGCATGAATTGGACTGAACAATAAAAGTGTGGCACCAAACCTAAAGACTATATGGCACTAAGCACCGTTATATAATGTTAAGTAGAGAGAGTGCGGCAAGGACTACAGAGGAGGAATACGGGTACTGGATCAAATAGAACACAAGACACAACATAGAAAAGTACGGTACCGTACTGGGATTAGCAAAAGAGATCGGATGAACAAGGCAGAGGACGGATAATGGACGTGAAAGAAAAGACCTGGCGATGCTCACTAAAAGTAGTACATGGACAAAATAAATATGGATGGTACGGTATATGTATAACGTATACCTGTATATCGGGGAGGGAGTACGGTACGCTATCTAAATAATTAGAACTTTGCACTGCAGATCAGAAGAACGAAGATTCGAGTCTATGAAAAAAAGGACGAGGATTTTGAGATGTATCTCCACATTCCTTCAGCTTAAAAGTTATAGTATCCTGGTTACACCTACACAAACACACACACACACACACACACACATACATACACAAAACTCGTTTCCATCAAATTGTAGCATATACAGTATATCCAACCATATTCTGAATCTGTGAAGTGCGATATTGCAACACATATCAGTAAACATGATGAACTGTAGCATGTATAAACAACCTGCTGCCATTTATTAGCATTAATATGAATTATAAACCAACTTGAAGATATTATACGCTCGCGAAACTTGAAGCAGGAAAGATGACTAACCATTACAAAGCTACATTAATTACTCTTTCACATACTTGTAAATTAAATCAAATATAGAGACTGCATTAAAAATCCCGGAAAACCAAAGAACGGCCTGGCACAGGGTGGGTGTAAACGGATGCACCCAAATAACATATTATTACATACAAAGGCTAGCGAAATGGACCAATTGGGAGGAACATCTCTCTCCCCCTCTCTCTTTTAGATGTCATTTCCTTTAGTAATGTAATACGGTACGGTGGACTGTGGATTTTGCATTAGAATATACTGAATGTAATTCACTCTCACACTCGTGGTCTGTGGATATATCTCTCGCATAGGCTATTCAAGCTCTCAATACTATCTTAAACCGATCTCCCCCGATTTTCTATTTCCTGCTCTCTCTCTCCCTCTCTCCACGAATCACTTCTTTTTAGCTGCCCTCTCACTTTTCTAGTGTAATAAATTGTAATAATTGTAGTAATGTATAAGACATTATCACCTCGACAGGACCAACTGGAGAGTGTGGTCTGTGTATCTGTTTTTTTTTTTTTTTTTTTTTTTTTTTCTATATTCCAACTACTCCCTCTCGGGCATAGGCTGAGAGCCTGTACATTCCACCGTTCAACACGGTGAAGCCCGTGAGGTCTTGTTCCAGTCTGGGGAGTGAGACATGTGAAGCAACCATCATGGCTCGAAACAGCTCCATCTCTGAAGCGGCCGGTTGCTTCGCTCAGGTGCTTCACCGTCTCACCCTCCAGACTCAGACCCTCACTCTCAGAACGCCACCTATTGAGCAGTGAACTCACTAGGCATTGTCCCCCTGTAACATATTTTGAATATGGGAATATTCATACAGTGTTATTTAATCAGGGAACAATGAGGGTATTTTTTTGGCATTTCGGTGGGCTTTGTGGTAATGCACTGATACTAGGTACAGCACAAATTCAATCCCAATAATATCTTCCCATTGACATATCGGGATTTGAACCCGGGTCCATTGGATTACCAATCCAGTGGCATGACCACTCCACCACACCTCCCCTAAACCCCTCTTTCATGCTAATATCGTGTCCTAATCCCCCCTTTACTTATTTATATTATGCTTTCTCTTACTCAACTCCCTCTCTCGTAAAAAAAAACATACACACGCACACACGGTCCCTCTCTCTTTCATATTCAAGTTCATAAGTTTTCCTGCTCCCCTTATTCATCCCTTGTTTCCTGCTCTCTCTCTCTCTCATCTACTACCCTCACCCCCTCTCTCCCTCGTCCAAAGCACTTCCTCCTCCTCCACCCCTGTTGTTGCATATGGAAGGGGCCCACCCAGCAGTCTAGTCCAAACCTCCACCATGGCAACTACTCTACACACGCTCTCGTGTTTATTCCTGCTTCTGCTCATCTCATGGGCTTCTGCTGGTAAGCAACTGCTTTTGTAAAGGTATCACCGTTGTAACTAGGTAGTAGATACCGTAGGCTTCTCTCGACTAGTCTACAGTATGTAGTTTGTTCATTGTGACAACTCTAGAAACCTGACCCCCAAACTCTCATAACTCAAAAAGGCTTGTGCAATGGAGCTGATATTTCTGCCACCTAGGAAGATTAAAGGGGTAGGCCAAAATGGGTGTATAAAGTTACAGGTAAATCAGTGGAAATTCACAGCCTGTTTGTTCCAGCCCTCCGTGTTATATATATACTGTATATATATATATATATATATATATATATATATATATATATATATATATATATATATATATATATATATATATATATATATATATATATATATATATATACCGGTTTATATATATATATATATATATATTTTTTTTTTTTTTTTTTTTTTTTTTTTTTAAGATTTGCCATAACGTATATACTATAGAACCCGTATGTAGATGTGGAATAGGCCTGGACTAAATGTCAAGTAGTTATTCCTATTAATGTTAGGAGTGCGGTACTGGCCAAATCTGTTTGATATATTTTCTATTTTGATGAACCACTACCGCGACAGCTAAATAGTCTCCTATACTGCTTTTATTTGTATTCTCCTTCTGTTCATCCCCTGGGATTCTGTTGATGAGTACCGTTAACTGTTAATTCGATTCCCCTGTTGAGTGATACCAGCAGTTTAGCTCAAGTTATTGGCAAGAAATAAGTACCGGCATGTTAGGGGTCAAATCACTAAAAACTAAAAAGGTAGCTAGATCATTTTCACTGGTCTCAAGTTTTCCTTTTGATTGATGTTGCTTAGCTTTGCCTGCTGGCATTTGTCTTTGTGAGTTTATATTAGTTAATACGAAATAAACCACCACAATTAAAGCTACATTCCACATGTCTATAGTACGGGGTAATCTAAACAATCAGCCAATCTCATGGGCTTCTATTGGCGAGAAACTTTTGATGTAATATCCTATCCCTGCATAACTTGCTAGAATCGAGCTAGCCTATTTCGTATATTAATTTATAATGGGAAAAATAACCTATACATACTTAACTAGCCAGAATCGAGCTATTATGTTAATGATTGTTGAGCTATTATGTAAATAAATATAATATGTTAAATTATACGAGATAAATCACCACCATGACACCTATAGTTACTCTCCAACTATCTTTAGTATTTTCTATCTTCCACTGATCATATACTGAGTGATAACTAATAAATGCCCCTGCTGAAAGTGGTGAAGGATAATTTAACCTTTAACTGGCGGCGCGCAACATGTCGAGTGAAATAAATTTGGACTATGTGGCGGTGCACGACAGCTGTCGAGTGCCATTTTCAGCACGTAATGTTGCTGAGAGAGAGAGCTGAGCGGTGGAACGAGCGTAGTAACCTTATGACCGCTCCCCATGACCACCGTGGACCTACTGAACTGTATCCCACCCTTCTCCCCCTTTTCTCACTCACTACACAGGGAATTATGTATGGAAATTACCTTATTTTAGGGTTTTTGCACTCGTGTTGCACGATCGTTGCAAGAGAACCAGCGGTCGTACAAGGATGGTTCGGGTGTCATTGGAAAGCTCTGTTTACACCCTTTCAGAGATAGATACTTGTTTTACGCTCTGGGTCTTGTTTATGCATGAAAATGAGCACGGAAACAACCCTATTTAGGGTTAAAAAAAAACTCTGTGCGGTACGGTGTAAAATACACACCACCCGCTCTTAAGGCGTTAATGTTATAAGAAAGACTTGAGTTTATATTAGTTTCCAGGATCACTATCATGAAATTGAAATGCTTAATTAGTCATAGAAATTGATACAAGTGATATTAACATAAAACATAAACGTACAGACTGAGACTTTCGTGAGTTATACTTTACTAAAAGGCACATTATACATACCTTGGATGATAAACTCTAGCTCTACAGTATATGATAACTCTATACTCCCCACCTTTAGTATGTAGATTTATTGGAACTTACTATAAAACAAATCACTGCTTACCATTTGTCCATGCAAAGTTTAAGAATGTTGGCTAAAGTTATGTGTGTCAAATTTCTAGGCGTCTATGAAACGGACAACCACCATGACACCTAATTATTTCCTATAGTGCCTCTAGTTTTCTCTTTCTACTGATCTCCCAGAGTTTTGGCTGGCATATTAATGACCGAGTTGATGTTCCAGCAAGCCTTAACCCTTTCACGCATTTATGACGCAGAGGTTGCCAGATTAGCAATAAGAAATAGAGTTCTCTCTCTATAATTACCTCTCCAAAATTAGTTTTCTGCCCACAGCTAACTCAAAGACAACTGCAGAGGTTGAAGTAACTAAACTAAATGTTTCTAAATACCCCTGATGGTAACAAAGGTTTTAAAGTATCCCCAATAGGCTCAAAATCGCGTCATATGCGTGAAAGGGTTAATGTACCGGTAAATAACTGTTGCCAGGGGTCGAATGTATGTAATATAGTCCATGAATCGAATGTATATGTTTAGTTTCTACGAGTCGAAAATCTGTTAATGCCTGTGAGTCTAGGATGAGCGTATGTTGGAGGCTGGAACGACTATAGTGAAGGCAGACAGTCGCCATGATTGAACACTTGTTGTTATGGGGTATATTGGTCATTTCCTCAGGGCCTGCTATACTTCCTCTCACTCGCTCATCCTCACTGTCTACTCTCCATTGGCGATTATTGGGCAGCATGGTGTGACGGGATAATATTGGGCAGTGTTAAGAGTTATCATAGCTTAATTATTATTAATTTATTATGGAAACCTAGGTTAATTCCGATGTTGAAATAACTTTGAAAAGTTGACAGAATGAATATATACACCATATGAAGAGGAGCACTTTATTGACAGCGTTTCGCAGATAGTGACCTGAAGAAGCCATCTGCGAAACGTTGTCAATAAAGTGCTCCTCCTCATATGGTGTTTATATTAATTCATTCCAATGGTATTAAAGACAGATACAGATTAGTCTAGCTCAATTGAGGTTTGTCTGGAATGCTTGGCTAACTAAAATTAAACATGAGAGATGAATAATTAACTACGATTTACAGTGTTTACGCCACACACACTCACTCACTCACTCACTCACACTCACTCTCTCTCTCTCTCTCTCTCTCTCTCTATGATATAAACAAATAAATCTAAAAAAAATCGAAAGGTTATGTTGTGACTTCTAACCTCCAGAGAGCTCCGAGTGTGGGGGTCGCGAGGACGAGATCTCCTGTTCCTCCGAGGACAAGTGCGTCAAGCTGACCTACGTGTGTGATGGCGAGAGTGACTGTGCGGGGGGCGAGGATGAGGACTCTGATCTCTGTCTCGTGAGTGTTGGCTTCAATTACTCGGCAGATATTGTTGCAGTTTATGACGTACCGGTACAGGTGCACGGAATGTACAGTATTTTATTTCACAAAATCGATAGGGCTCACTAAGGCTACACTTATCTGTTTAGTTTGGATCTACAGTCTACATCCTGTGGTCTAAGCACAAATGAAGCTTGAAGAATGTGTGCTATTAACTGGTCAGAAATTGCATGTACGGTACGATACAACCAGTGCCTTTGTTTAGTAACCAAAATGATCGATTATTATCTGTGTTATCTTTTCACATGCATGTGGAGACTGAATCGCTACATAACCTGATCCAATATCTGCCAGGTGTTCAAGAGCCACTACACGTGCGACAAAGAGGAGGTGGCCTGCAGGAGGAGCGGAGAACTGGAGTGTATGAGTCTAATGTCTTATTGCCAGATGACCGACCCACCCTGCGAAGGAAGCCTCGACCCCAAGATGTGCAAGGTAAGTGTGCAATAGCTAACATGTTCGCTTACAACTCAAAGATCCCGATTTCTCTACTAAATTTGAGATATAGGCTAGGTGTGTGTGCGTGCACACTATGAGAGAGAGAGAGAGAGAGAGAGAGAGAGAGAGTGTGTGTATGTAATTACACTTACGGAGATCGATCCTACACGATCATATGAACTTGAAAAACATTTTGTGTAAGCTATGCCTGAGGATTTTACCCAATTATATATAAATATCTCAATAAAAAATAATATTGAGAAATCTTTCCTAAGCTAAACAAAAATCGAATGGCGGTAGCTATAATTAAACAAAAAGTTCTTGAATTAAAGGGGTCAATGTGGCAATGAAATGCGATTTACAATATCCGTAGATTTGTGAATTAATTCGTAAATTAATGACTAATTAAGTAATTACATTCACACCTAAAACCATTAAACTCATATATTTAGCTTATAATCTACCTGTAGGACGCAATGGACTGAATACAATCTCAACAAACCCTCTGAATAACATAGGTATTTTTTAAACTGAATAAAATCGTCTAATTGTAGCCAGAATCAAAGGCAAAAAGGCATCATCGTGCTGAAGGTTAAGTACTTGAACTGTATTTACCTAATGTATGTAGTCCCACTGTCACACACCCATAACCTATATGATTATATCTACTAAAATATTTTATTAGGGACTTTACATATTTACTTTCACGTTTACCTACTGTATATACATACGTAATTAATTATATATTTTCTTACCACTTCTTTACTGACTGTCTTGCATGTCTGTCCAAAATAATGTTAATACCTACCCATATACATATTACCGGTACCTTACACCTGTCTAGTTACCTACCCACACGCCTACTAACCTACACGCCTGTCTACTTAACTTGACAGTATTCATCTACATTAGCTCCGGACCTCCCTACCAACCTACCCAACAGTCTACCTACCTACCCACATATTTACCTGAGCACAAGCCTAATTACCTACCGTCTTACCTACTTACTTGCCTAGTTACCTACCCACATGCCTACTAACCTACACACCTGTGACCTGTCATACTCACATGCATACCTACAAACCCAACAGCTTACCTAAGCACAAGCCTAATTACCTACAGTCTTACCTACTTACCATTCTCTTCACCTAGTTATCTAATCATTTGCCTACTCATCTACCTACTTACCTTCCTACTTCCAGGTACTGAAGGAGAACACGATACACAGGTTCTCCGCCATAGTCATGCCAGTAGAAGGAGCTCCAGGTAAGTCAATATCTTTGTCTATGGCCGTAAGGTGTTAGTAAGCATGGCCGTCTGCACTTTGGAAATGCCTGCCAGTTAATGTATAGCTACTTGATATGTAGGAAAATACTTATATATTTCCTTGACATTAAAATCGAGGTTATCTTGTAGCCTATATATCTACTTACAGTAATTACCAATATATATATCACGCTTTCCTATTTCTCTATGTGTCTCCTGTTCTCCCTCTCTTACCCAATATATACGGTATATAGGCTACCAATCTTTCACTCCACCGTTTAATTTGTTTCAATATATTATCTACCCCCATCCCCATATCCATATCTCTATCTCTCTCGCTCTCATTATCCCCCCC
Organism: Paralithodes platypus; assembly: GCA_032716605.1. Lineage (NCBI taxonomy): Eukaryota > Metazoa > Arthropoda > Malacostraca > Decapoda > Lithodidae > Paralithodes > Paralithodes platypus. Next base: position 34,758,428 of record CM064545.1, read on the forward strand.
CCCCCCCCCCCTCCAGACCCCAGCTGGCGTGTGAGTGAGGCCTTAGGGGAGGACCTGGTAGCCAACCTAAACAACACCTTCAGCCACCCCGACTGTCCTGAGATGTTCACCATGGTCGGCGATCAGTGCCTCTCCGTCTTCTCCGTCGGTAAGGTATGTAAGGCAGTGCAATCTTACCGCTTTTTCCACATTCAATAGGCAAGGTAATTTTCGATACAAATACCAAACCTAATATTATATTTTAACCTAAACAAAACAGACGACCCAACCCCTCCTTAAAAAAAACTTTAAGGCCATATTACAAAATTATGAATAAAATATATACCGGTAACAATAATGTAAGTAATAATCGAGTGTAGGTAATTCAACAAAGTAAAACAAAAATATTAATAATAAATAAGTTAAACTGGAGGTGGATTCAAGGGCTCCACACTCTTCTTTGGCTGCGGTGCTACCATCCGTTGAAATTGTAGGCTAATTATATTCCTAAACCAACCTATCGCTGGTAGCAGGCTAACTATTATATGTAGCCTACCGCATGCTTTCCATGTAGGCTATGACTTATAGGTTAGTTCCGTCTTTTAGTAGGGCTGTTGCCTCTCTATCCTTGGCATCGTGCTCTTACTGTCTTTACAATCCTATAAGAAAAGTAATTCCCCCAATATAATCCTAACAGGTGAGTTGGGGTGAGGCTCGGGCGTTCTGCCGTGTGTTGGGCGGGGACCTCCTCACCCTACAGAGTGTAGACCACTTCACCACCGTCCTCCAGCATCTCCAGAACCACCGTCAGTTTGATTTTATTGTATTTATTGTTTTAAACAGTATTCCCATAATCCATTATTTAAACCTAGGTAGGTGTGTGTGTGTGTGTGTGTGTGTGTGTGTGTGTGTGTGTGTTACTCAGTTGCTTGTTCGTCAAGGGGAATCCACGCAATGCGAGCTAAGCTCATTATTATCACGCCTCCTTAACTGGGAATGTATTGCGTGAAATGCATGTTAAGTGTTTTATGTATTGTTGGAATGGCTGTGGATGTGTGTGTAGTCTGTATTTAGCCAATTGGCGACATCGGAAACGAAGGCTTAGGGTGGATCTGTATGGTACCATTCTCACTATAGACGGTACCGTCTCGCCCGAAGGCTTAGGTAGCCATCAGCTTAGGTGAACCATATGATACCCATCTCGCCTTGTACCATTTTTGCCAACCCCAGATGGGACGTCACAACGTCGTCCACTTATTCCAGGTACCTATTTACAGCTAGGTGAACTGAGGCTAACACATGAAAGGAGACAAGCCCAATTTGTGTCCGCCCGGCCGGGGATTGAACCCCCGACCCCTCGTGTGTGAGACGTGAGCTCTAACTACTAGGCTACGGGCTGTGTGTGTGTGTGTGTTTTAATCTTGAATTGTATTTTCATCAGATATCACTCATTTCCCCAATTAACCTAACTCAATGAACCTAACCTAATTTGCATTATCACTGATCTAGCTAGAGACAAGCTTACCACCCTAGCTATTCAAAATTACTAGCCTAAGTTAACCCATTCGCTGCGGGTGACGTTCTGGAATGTTTTGGCAAGTTACAGCAATTTCCAGGCTTTAAAAGCCTGTAAAAACCGTAAAAATTGAGTGTCAGTGGGCGGGAGCGTGAGGGGCCCGCCTCCGACCCTTAGAGCACCGAGCGGCTCACTGAGGTTGACTGTGTCTCGCGCGGGTCTCTCTCTGTCTCCCAGCAGTGTAGCCAAGCGAGTCTTACATAATAGCGGGTTTCCCGCGTTTCACTGGCACCACTGCGGGTGAACCAGACCACGTACGGGGCCAGTTCTGGTGTCATTTTGAAGCTATTCTCGCCTAATTTTCGGCAGAATACACTTTATTTAATGCAGATGCTTGATTTATCATTCAGGAGTGCCTGAATATGCCCTAAATAGCCCAAAAATGGCCGCAGCCAAAGGGTTAAACCGAATTTGAAAAACAAAATATGTTAAGTCTACCTAACTAAACCGACCTGATTTCAGAAGTTAATCTCACCTAACCTCAAAGGGAGGAAACATCAGAAATAAATACATGTTCACGAATGATAACACGAATCAAAGAAGGCTGTTTGGTAAAGGTTACTTTTAGGACCGACAGTAGTCCCATCGATCTTTTTAGGCCTAATAGGTCCGGTAGAGAATATACATCATTGCTATATGTGTCATTACGAGCTGAAATGTATAAGGGATTTATATAATACGATAAGGTAAAAAGTGAAGAGACCCCGGACAGCCTTTTTACTATTTTTTTTTTAGTTTTCTTTGATATACAGTGTTGTTTAATACCGAGGACCGTCGCATTTTAGGATTTTCAACATTAGCCTAACCTAGCCTAACCTAACCTAACCGAAAACTAAACAGGGAACGTGAGCTGGGTTTAGACCGTCTGTTAGTTTTCGGTTAGGTTAGGTTAGGCTAATGTTGAAAATACTAAAATGCGACGGTCCTCGGTATTAACCCATTCGTAGCGGGGGCGGACTTAAGTCCGCCTCCAATTTGCAGCAAGTTAGGAGCATTATTATGGCTTTTAAAGCGTTAAAATAGAGTGCAAATGGCCGGGAGCGCAGCGGGCCAGACAGCCGACTCCCAGGGCTTACCGCCGCCCACTGACTCATGTTCCCTCTGTTCTCGAGAGGCCGGCAGCGTTGCCAGTAGTGAGCGTAGTGGGAAAAAATATGCCGCTATAGCCTACGCTAAACTCCCATGTTGGTGGTAACAATGCCTGAGAACGACGAGTGCTACGTAGCTCGTTCTGGTCTCATTTTGAAGCTTTTAGCGCCTAGTTTTTTGCTGAATAGGCTACATTTCTTTTCATGCAGATACTTGATTTATCATTCAGGAGGGCCTGAATATGCCCAAATAAGCCCAAAACCCCCCGCTAGACAAGGGTTAAACAACACTGTAGGCCTATATCAAAGAAAAAAAGAAAAAAAAATGGAATTAACCCGTCCAGCCCCGGCTAGTTTTGTAATGTTTGTTCACCAGAACCCGGCCGGTTTTCAAAAAATGGTTTTATTCCAGAAACAATAGCGAATGGGTTAGGAATGAAGGAAAAACCACGAAAAACCGCTCAAAAAGCTTAAAGAATGGTCCTACAGAACCCCCGAAAACGTATTTTACAAGAGTAAAAAATTGAAGGCAATTACCCCAAAAAAACAGGTTATTGCGCGCTCACGCGCACGCACGTGGACTTTGAGAGTTTTCAACCATCGGCACGGTTGCGTGGGATACGTACACAGTTCCCATACAAATCTGAGCCCTCTTGAGTGGCTACACCTGAGGTAACGGTCGGCGCAATTAGGGTGACGCGCCAGGCGCGTCTCTGGGGCTGTGCGTTACATACATCGCCGACGCGCCAAGCGCGTCGCTGGGGCTGTACGGGTTAACTAGGCTAGTAAAAAGGCTGTCCGGGGTCTCTTCAATTTTTACCTTATCGTATTATATAAAGCCCTTATTATACATTTCAGCTCGTAATGACACATATACCAATGATGTATATTCTCTACCGGACCTATTAGGCCTAAAAAGATCGATGGGACTACTGTCGGTCCTAAAAGTGGTAGCATTCAAGGAGACTACTGCAGGACTCTTCTTCTTCTTACCTCTGACCGGGTATAGGCTATCCTAGTGTTTACTACCCTATACCCCTTTGAAAGGACATTAGCCTAACCTAACAACCTTACCTAACCTAACCTAATTATAGGTGGGGGCTGCAGCCCCCACACCCCCACTTTGACTTAGATTTTTGGTGTATTTGTCTGTGAAGTGGGTATTTTTCAATTTGTTGATAACGAAAATCCTCCATGAGGACTATATGGAGAAACAAATGGCGAATCTATTGGTGCCTATTTTCCCTAATAAATTGTTTCTCATAACGTCGCACTAGTCCTTGAATATTATTATTAGGTCTAGGCCTACCATGAAGAATATGAAACCGCGAATACTATTTTACAAACCAATGAATAGGCCTATACACAAAGAAAAACATAAACCAACACTCACGTCTAGGCCTACCATGAAGAATATGAAACAGCGAATACTATTTTACAAACCAACGAATAGGCCTAGGCCTATAGGCCTACACAAAGAAAAACCAAAACCAGCACTCACGTCATCATAATCCAGTCCCAGATGCTTAGGTCCGCCACGTGTATCTGTTGTCACTGCTGTTTTCCGGCAAGCTCTCCAATATTCCTGTCCCAAGAAGATCCGGGTGGTTCAGTGTCCATTAAGGCATTCACTTTATCAGAAATAAACATTTAAACCTGCGTAAAATAGTTAAATTGCAGCCATAATGTGTGCGAGTACTTCCAGAGGGCAACGCCAACACGTGCAAAGATGAGCAGGAAATAGAATAGAATGAAAGGCGGGCGTGGGTTGGTTGCTGAGTGGCGACGTGTCATGCGTCGGACATTCTCATTGGCTGGCATGCATAGCTCACTGGGATTGGTCGGACAGGTTCACTCACCTCTGCGGACCATAGCATTTGGAAATTAGCAACTAATTTAGATTTATTTAGTTTTAATTTGTAGATGACAAAAATTTAATTAGTACACTATAGCCTACATTCGTTTTGTAGTGACATCACGAATGCCAGTTTAACATAGCCCCGCTAATAGGTCTACAAGCCGCCAATTGTTTGTGCCATCCCTTGCTCTCAATCTATCTACTGATTTATCTCTAGCTTTGGGCTAAATTATACCTACAGCTGAAAATTGAAATTACTTGTAGCCAAAGCAGCTTGCCTGGGGGTCTAGAGCTGAAGCCAAAATGATGAGTTAAAAGTATTTGAGTGGAATTTACCTCTGGATGAAATTACCAGGGACGAAAAGTTGAGATGTCTGAAAAATTGCGAAGGGCGAAATGCCCTGTCGGTAACATATCAGGAACACCACACATGCTCCTAAGAACACTTTGATATACAGTAGGCCTACTATATAGCCTATACTAGCGACGTGTTTTGATAAGAATCGAGCATATCTAAAAAGGTCAATACAACCATAACCGATAGCAGCATCTAGCCTATCTACATAAATTTAAAAGCCTAGACCACCTGAAAACTAGAACTCAATCATGTCCTATGATGTCTGTGGCTGTGGGAAATGGGAATGCCCGAGCAAAGAAGTCTATGGAAATACCCAACCCAGTTTCAATAGCTATGACGGTCCCAGCAGCCCTTGATGGTTAGACATTAATTATGTAGATTATTGTGAGCATCTTTTTTCGTTTCTATCCTCTACATTTCTTGTTTTCATTAATTGCAAATTTAGAAGATGTGTGGCATCCTCACCTCAGTACTAACCCAGTCTGAACATAGGCTTAGCCTACAGCCTGTAGATTCAACCACTAAACACAAAGAGGTCAGGTGGTCTTATTCCAGATGGCGAGTGAGACAACTGGCTCGCTGGTGGTCTTGCCTTTATATAGACTACCTACTGCGCCTCCTGGCCCGTTGAAGATAAGACAGCTGCATCGCCACTGTCTCATCTCACAATCAATGACAACTCTTCAAACGCCACCTATTGAGCTTTTCACTCACGAGGCACTACCCCCGTAGCATATTTTATATAAATACAAACCAAGAAAGACGTGGGATCAGAATTTGAATTACAAAAAAAGTGAGGTAGCTCTAAACAGGGCTGCCTGGAGTACAGCCATTTCGACACGAGACTGGAATCACATTTTTTGTGGAGCAATCGGTCTTTAAATTTATGTATGTATGTACAGTACACCATATTTTGAATATGGGAATATTCATACAATGCTAATGTACAGTAGGCCTACTGGTAAATAGCAACCGTGGGTAATTTTTATGGTGTGTTGGGTGTGTCGATGAGCTTTGTGGTGATGCACTGAAAGTAAGTACTGTACAGCACAAATGCCATTCCATTAATATCTTCCCTTTGACAGATTGGGATTTGAACCCTGGACTTTTAAATTACCAATCCAGTAGCAAGAAAAGGCTACATATGCGCATTAATTACCTTCGATTCCGACAGAATTAGTTATATTAATCATATAAAGCATTATTTCTGCTCCCTGTACATATATTTTACTTGTATGATACATGTGAACAGTGAAGACCAGAAAATAGTGTAAACAGCAAATATCTAGTCAAAAATGTCTGTATTTGTTCACCCATTGCAGCAAAGATACAAAAGTGTACGACAAATTTCTTCCCTCAGATTCTCCCTCTTTTTTTTTTTTCCCCCCCCCTTGGAGGGAACATCATGACAGGAAACAGGTAGGCCTATAGCCATCTGGCAGCAGGGTTGTAGGCTACAACTACAACTGACTCCCATTGAAATACTGTACATCAAGAACAAATTAAATACCCCTTAACTCAAAAAGCACTTTACGCTGTTTGTACAAGCATAGATAAATTGAAAGACCGAGTGCTCCACACAAAGTGCATTTCCGGTCTCATGTCCTTATTGCGGCATTCCAGGCAGCCCTGTTCAGAGCTACCTCACTTGTCAGGTTTTTCAATTCAAGATCTGAGTATTTCTTGGTCTGCCCCTTGGTGCAAAATTTCAGAGGCTAAACCAGTGCATATACAGTAAACCCTCTCCACGTCGGACTAATTGGGGGATTTCCACTTCCAAAATGTCCGATTTTCCGAGATGTCCGAACTCCGGCTTGTGTCCGACCTGAAAGAGGAAAAACCCGACCTCACGAGCGGAGGTCCGAGTCAACCATGGAAACGGAAACTACGGAAAAATTACGACCTCAAAAGGGAAGTAGCCTACGCGTCAACACAAAAACGGAGAATACCCTATTCGTACCCTAGATTCCCGGTTTTGACGGACAAATCTCTGAAAATTACGAGATAACAGACGATGGAATTTGACGGTTATGACGGACAATTGCCCTTAGTTTTCCAAAAACTGAGAGCATCGTCAGACACTGTTAGAGACTGTCGGAAAAATCTTGGAAATGTCCAGCAAGTGGGAGGACTTGTCCGACAGGCCGATGCCAATCTGGCTAGTACGGGTTTCCGACCTCAAGAGGTCCGACGTGGAGAGGGTTTACTGTAGTTATCTATTTATTGAACGATTTTTATATATATGAGCACCGTTGGTCAGGTTGGAGCTCTCTGACAGTATATTGACAACAAAAAGGTAATAGCCAAAAATAGTTATGTTAAAGCCCCTTCTTTGGTTTCATATGATGACTTTGTTTTACCTGATTAGCCAAAGCCGTCACATGTACCCATACAAGGCGCTGTAGCATTATATTTGTTATTCCTTTGTCAATAAATCACCTACAGAGCTCCATCCCTACCACTATTCTGTCCAACTCTCTAACTCGAGTGAACTGTCTTTCTTCAATTAAACAAATAAACTCCTGGAACTCTCTCCCTCAATATATCTTTCCCTCATCCCTCATCTTAAACTGCTTCAAGTTTCGTGTGTCCAGACATTTTGACTACGTACAGTACCAGTACCTTGAATTTAGCTCTAACTTACAATACCTTGAATTTGGCTCTCTATCACTCTTTCAATTTGGAGAGGGACACTCATTACAGGGAACTTTGCATATTGTCTCCTTACACGACCGACGACACTCGTATAATGTAAGATATTTCAATAGACAACTATTTCCAATGGTTTAACTTCAAAATGTTAAATTAATATGGGTGTCAATGAAGTGAACATGTTAACTTACCTGTAGTTTATTTCTTGTCTCCTCCCACTAGAGCTGACCTCGGACTTCTGGCTGGGTGGTCGTCAGCGAGAGAAGGGGCGAGGGTGGGCCTGGCTGGACGACTCACCTATGACCATGGGATCACCATATTGGGCCGTTAGGTAACAAGCATCATAGAAATTTTATGTTTATGTTACATGTTAATTTGCTCCTTTTGGAAATAGGAAAAACATAAGTGGTCTAGTTAAAAGTATGGAAGTGGAAGGAAAAACGAGTCTGTAGACCGATGAAGACTTGGAACGAGATCCTGAGGAGTGATCGCAGGGTAAAGGGACTTGACAGGGGTGCTGGCACGGTACCGAGCAACATGGAGAGCAATGATCAAGTGACCACGAATTAAAGAACAATTTTTCCTACAGCCTACTGGGCCAGGGCCTCCATCAGGTGATCAAGGCATACCATACTCATGTAAAATATGGAACTAACTTTTCAACCAATATCAATATTGAATCCACTTCCATCATTTTATTTTGTTGCCAATCGTGTGTCCCACATGAGCAAGGTGGCTCACAAGAGCATAACAAACTTTTTGGGGATTTTTCCAAGCCCAGCTGTATTAATTCTGAATTAACCATAACTTATTCTAATATTTGTGTCCAATCTACAGACGGTACGAGGACTGCCGTGTCCGGAATATAACCACTGCCGCCCAAACCACCCGGGAGGCCAACGGAGCCACCTGCTACCACTACCGTCAGGCCCCGGAGCCAGAGCAGCTAGGCTACTGTGCCTCCCTGTCATACCAACACTATTTCTACATCACTGACGAAGACTGCCTCATGGAGAAGAGTCCGCTCTGTGTTGCTACCTAGGTTGAAGGTCCTTGCGTTGCGAGATAAATTGAAAAGCCCAATCTGTGTTGATATATAAGGTTGAAAAGTCTAGTGTTGCTTGGTAATTAAATTGAAAGGTATAGGTCTGCTCAGATGTGCTGTTAGGTTAGGAATTCTATTTAGATTTCCTAGATAGGATGAAAAGTCTGCCAATTGCCTAGTTAGATTTAAATTTCCCCTTAATTTTGCTAGTTAAGACGGTTTCTCTTTTGCTGCTCCATCCCACTAGTATTACCTATTAATTACAAACAAAGACTATCTCGCTAGAAAATAAAACCTCTGTTGCATCTTTTCTCTTGCTTCTTGTAATTTAGTTCTTTGGACATCACTATCTAATTGCAAATTATTTCTGTTTTGCTATTAGCTCCATATTGCTACTATCTTCCAGCAATTTTTTTCCATTGTGTAAGTTGTCGAGTTCCAAGAATTATTTGCTATCTAGATTGCAATAGTTTTCTATTTTAATACAGTATAGCTTCAGTTACATTACTATCTACATGATAAAACTCTGATCACTGCCATTATTTACATACTGCTGTCAAAAAATAATGTCTATCTATCAATAGGATAGAACAAAATTACGATGTACACCATGTACAATGTCAATTACCGGTACTTCTTAACCCAACTTGTATTTATAATGAACTTCAAAAACCTGTAACTAATATAGTACAGTACTCATATGTATTTAGGGAAAAATAAAAACCAGATCCCTATGTGTAGCTTGAAGGATATTTGCATACCATGTTTTGTTACCCTCTAATAAATGAAATGAAGCTACTGATGTTCCTTATTACTGCCTCATAATTTGTCACTGCCGAGTCAAAGTAGTTTATCTCATTTTTTTTAATCTTTTAGGCGAACAAAAGAAACATTTTGCTCAAATTCATTATTCACCGTTCTTTAAGACTAGTATTAGGCAAAATTTTTAGGATTATTATTTTTTTGGATCCATCAACACTCATACATGCTGTACCTTAGCAACTTTCACTTGTCGAGATACGCCACTTAATAAATCTCGCCACAAATAACACAATTTATCTTTATTGGGGACGATATGCCACAATGAAACCCATAAACATTATGGTTTAAATTTTTGACGAACCACGAAGTCACCACTGCAAAAATTTTGCCACCTGATCTAAAATTCAACATTGCAAATAGTATCATCCAAATATTACTACTGTACTGTATAGATATAAACATAATGAAAAATAACTTGACTAATGTTGCTCGTGAGGGTAGAATATACTGATAATTTAAAGGACAAGTGGCGATATTAACACATTCCATACGATGCTATCATATAATTTTACCTGGCTTGTTTAATATAATTAAGCTAAGCAATTATCTATAAATTCATGCTGATTACAATGAAGAAAAGTGGCATCATACAAAGGGGTTTATGCAGTGGTGACTTAAATGTATTTTTTAATTACAGGTAGTTCTTTCAACTTCTTTCCTTGAACGTGACGATAGTGCGTTGTTATGTGTGCAATTAGTTTGCTTGGGAAACAGATTAACTTGCTCATGTAGTAATGTACACCCTACAGTATGTGGTGAATTGTGTTCTTTTATTTCATAAATTTTATTTCAGTAAGCGTTGTTTCCACATAGCGATTTTGATAAGTTGTTTTGACTTTATATTGTCTTTGTCCCAGTTTTGGTTTGCTTTGTTTGCAAGTTTTACATTTTAATCCTATTACCGGTATAACTTTTCTCCCATAGCCCCCACATATCATGCTGCTCCCCTTGTAGATCTTCAAATGAACTTATTTGAAATGATAAACCCAGAAAGGAAGAGAGACCGTCAAGCTTTCCTGATCCTACCCTATACTAGTCCTTTTCCCCAAACACTGGCATATCATATTGACCGAGAACAGCCCTCTGCAGATCCCCAACGAACTACCAATACTGACAAACCAAACTAAGTACACTCTAGGACATAAATCACAGCCCCACATGAACCCTCGAATAGCTAAAAGGAACCACTGAAAAGCAAATGGCAATTTTGATAAGTTGATTTGACTTTATATTGTCTTTGTCCCAGTTTTGGTTTGTTTAGTTTGCAAGTTTTACATTATAATAAGCAATGTCATAAGGAATTAATTAAAAGATTCAATTAAATTAGGTATACAGTAACTTTAAAATCAAAAGGTCAATATTTATGTTCTAGAGAGTACTGATACCCTTCATTTACTTATCAAGGATGCCAAGTTACATCGATACGAAACCTTCTAACAAAAGCAAATCTTCTTATACACCACGAGAAGACTTCCATTCTACTTAAGGGAAAGTTGTTGTTGTTGTTGTTGTTGTTCCCCAAGCTGCCTGGCCGAACAGCCCCAAGGCCCCGAGCAATTCCAAGGCCATAACCGAGTGCCCCCACAGAACCCTCCCCGACGACCACAATAAAGCCTGGGTGACCGAAGCCACTCCATGGCGGGGAGCTGAGGAGGGTGCGGAAACGCCCGGGAAACCAAAGCCCCACCCAGGGCCCTGTGCCCCTCAGCAATTATGAAGAGAAAGTTGAGGGGCAAGGGAAAAATGTGACACTTTGGCTTCCAATCTTGGTAGATTGGGAGGTCAATCCACGGAAGAGACGCCGTCACTTGAGATCTAGAAAATATATAAGTTAAAGGAACAGTCAGAGTAAGCTATGGGTATGGCAGAGATTGCTCAGCTCTCACTCTGATAGACCAGCCCATCACCACCTTAAGGGAAAGTTGTACCAGTATGCTTATTGTTTTAGAAGCGCAATAACCTATGCTTCAGAAACATGGCCAGTTAAAGTGGGTGATATCAACAGAATGGAACGTAACAAAATGATGATGGTGAGATGTATGTGTGGGATAAAATTAAAATGTTAAACTTGCAAACTAAACAAACCAAAAACTGGGACAAAGACAATATAAAGTCAAATTAACTTATCAAAATTGCTATGTGGAAACAACTGCAAGATCAAGTAAGGAATTGAGGAGGCAGTTGGGTATTAAGAGTATCAGTGAAGAAATACAAACAAGCAGGCTTGGATGGTATGGGCATGTAGAGAGGATGGATTATCTAATTTGGATGAAAAGAAGAAATTCTGTGAACATGGAGGTAGCTGCATTGAGGGGTAGACCTAAAAAGAATAAAGAATGTGATCAAGTTGTACGGTCCTAATCTTAAAATTATAAATCTGAATAGGGCTGCCTGGAATGCTATCATTAGGACGTGATATTGAAACTGACCTTATGTAGAGCACTCGGTCTTTAAAGTTGTATAAACCAGTATAGATACAAAAATCAAATATTATTATAATGTACGAGAGTACGTTAAAATATCTGATTCTAATTTACTTGGGAAACAAATTCACTTACTCATATCTATCCATCTATCTACTCAGGCCCATTCCCCATTTTTTTTTTTTTATCTGGGGGTGGCTGACTTGAGACAGAACCCAAACAGGGACAACATAACACAAAAGAAAAACAATGAACACACAAAAACTAAACACAAATTCACACACATCTAGGTTACCCAGCAGAAGACCCAGAGACCAGGGATCACCAAGGTTACTCCAGCACTCCCTCGGCCCCCTACCTCCCGAAGAAGTTCCGGTCTCAGCAGGCAAACATGCAGCGAAGCCGCCACCACAAGCCTGCTCACCACACTTCCAGACGCACCCTTCATAATAGTGGTGTACATTCTATGTGGTGGTTTTGTGTTCTTTTATTTCAAAAATTATATTTTGATAAATTGTTATTTCCACAGTGATTTTTATTAGTTCTTTTGTCTTTATATTGTGTCGTCCCTGTTTTGGTTTGTATATTTTGCAAATTTTACAATATAATATCAATATGATGAATTGGGTTACAAATTATATTATCATTTACGGTCATGGTATGTTATAGTCCATGTGATACCGTACTTAGAAATATACAGGAAAAATATAAGACCATATTTCAATAGAAAATCATTTAACAAAAATCTGCAACATAAATTACAATAACAAATCACTACAGTATAGGATAACAATGTACAAATATGAATACTTTTAAACAGAACTAATCTATCTAAAGGCATATTTCCCCAGGTCGTTGACGATTTGACCAACAACATATGGTCAGCTTGGTCTAAAATAATTGATGCAGCTATTAACGCCGTGCACTCCCTTGATTAACCCCTTCTGTACCGGTGACGTCTTTTTTTATACTATTCTGGCTATATTTAGACGATTTTATTCAGTTTAAAAAGGGCCTCCAGTAATTAACAAGATTCAAAATATCTCATTTATCCTTTTTACTACTGCAGATCCTTCTTAAACTGCACAAAATCATCTAAATATAGCTAGAATAAAATAAAAGACGTCGCCGGTACGGAAGGGGTTAACAGGGCTAGGGCGTACCTTTGTTACAGGGACTTAAATAGACATTTACCATGAATCACTAGACGGAGCTGTCCAGACTAATAACACTCATAACAAAGCCACTCCAACAGCTTCCTCTCTCTCCAACACCCCTTCTCCTCTTTCTACACTCTACAGAAAATAGGAAAAGTAGAAAGTACCTAAGAGGTGCCGTTGTAAAGGCTTATCCCTCAATACCTGCACCTGACCTGTCCAAACTCTTGACATCAATGGCAAAAATACAAAACCAATCAAAATGAGCAAACACATACAAGAACACCTGTTACAGTTCATTGATGTATTTGTTGACACGCAGAGGATCGCTCTTGGGGAAGCGTGGGAGCTTGTGTGACAATCTATTACAGCAATCAACCCCTTCAGCACGATGACGTAAGTTTCATCATATCCTGGTTACCATTAGACGACTTTCTTTAACTTATAATATACCTCTAGAACTCAAATGGGTAAATACGATCTTTAATAATCCCTCTGAATAGCATAGGTCCTTCTTGAACTGCATAACATAGTATAACTGTAGCCAGAATCAAAGACAAAAAGGCATCATCGTGCTGAAATGCATTATGATACCAATATAATAAATTTAACAAATGAGACGTGCATCAGGGTGACATGCTAGTGTGAGCCTGTGCACGAGCTGTTTATAAATCAGGAATACTGTACAGTACTATACATTTCATTATAAGATTAATTTTATACGGATACTGTAATATTCTGCTTTATATCAGGATTTGGGGCCCCTAACTAGATATTTAAATTGAGCACAGTGAAAAATTATTGTGATAATTTGATAAAGGTAATACCTCTTCACCTTCAATTAGATGACAATTTCTTTAATGAATTCATGCTAATGTCAGATACATCTTCACAACTTAAAAAAGTCTCAGTGAATAAAAAAGTTAAAGATTATCTCAATCAACTCTCTAGCTCTGACAAGTCCTTCCTTAGTGCTTAGTGTGCGGAATTTTGGTGTGAGTATCCTAGGTTCGAGTCCTTGGAGTACCACATGTATTCATTACTTTCATTGATTTCATTAGTTAGGTTTAAATTACAGTAATTGGGGGGTTGGTGAAAACAAATATGAATGTGGACTACTATAACCGTAGGCTCATCGTACTACTTGCCTTGTCCATCCACACACAATACAAATGCTGCATAGTACTGTATATTGTGCATGATAATCATGCATTTTTTTTTCAAAGATGCGGGAAAAAGCTCTCGAGAAAATCAACCTTAACCCTTTCGTGTACGGGAAGACACACCTGCGTCTTCCTGTGATCCTTAAAAGCCTTTGTGACCATCAGGAGAGTTTACAAACATTTAGTTTAGCATTATCAACCCCTGCAGTTGTCTTTGAGCAAGGTTTTTGGCAGAAAAATAATTTGGGAGAGCTAAATATGAGCTTAACCCCTTCAGTACCGGTGACGTTCTTTTCATTATATTCCGGTAATTATTAGAAGTTTTATTCAACTTGAGGCGGACGTGTAGCAATTAAGAGGTTGCAGACTATCTCACTTAACGCTTTTCACTACCACAGATCATTCTTAAGCTGCATAAATTTGTCTAAACTTTTTTTTTTTTTTTTTTTTCTATGTGATTGAGGGAGGCAAAAGGCATAACTGCCTATAGCGAGTGCCTCCCCCATAGTTGAAAGAGTGACAGGGCCAAAATCAAGGGACGTTCGAGCCAAAATGCCTGGACACACGGAGTTTGAAGCAATTTAAGTCATAGGAAGAGGGAAAGACTGATTCTGGGAGAGAGTTCCAGAGCTCAGATGTTGAGTAGAAGAAAGTTTGAGAGTAACGTTTCACTCTTGGGTTGGAGAGTTGCACAGAGTAGGGGTGGGATTGAGTTGCAAGACGGGTACCACGTGCCCTACGTAAAGGAGGTGGTATGCACTGGGATAGCTCTGAGGAACACTGATTATTATAGTAGCGATAGAATAGCGAGAGAGATGCAACCTTGCGGCGGAGAGAGAGAGATTGCAGAGAGTTGGTGAGTGGACGGGAGTTAATGATACGAAAGGCCTTCCTTTCAACCTTGTCTAGGAGAGCGGTGTGAGAGGAACCTCCCCACACATGTGAACAATACTCAATACAAGGGCGCACTATGCCCCTGTACAGAGCAAGAAGCTGTGCAGGGGAAAAGAACCCCCTAAGGCGGTTGAGCACACCCAGCTTCTGGGAGGCTGCCTTAGCAAGACTGGTAATATGGTCCTTCCAAATGAGAGCAGAAGAAAAAGAGACACCAAGAATATTGAGAGAAGATGAAGGGTTGATTTTTGTATTGTTGAAGAATAAGGGATAGTCCGCTGGGAGATCCTGACGGGTAGATAGATGGAGAAATTGGGTTTTGGAAGCATTAAAGTTAACAAGGTTTTCTCTGCCCCAATTGGAGATAGTATTTAGATCAGAATTTAAGAGTTCTATGGCTTCATTACGTTTGTCGTTGAGGGATTGCTGGCTGGGGCGTTCTGAAAAACTAATGGAGTAGTGTAAAGTTGTGTCGTCTGCGTATGAATGGATGGGAATTAAGGTACAGTTAAGGAGATAATTTATAAAAATTAGAGAGAATAGGAGATAGGACAGAGCCCTGAGGATACTACAAAAATACTACAATACTGAGGTATACTACAAAAACCATCCCCGGTAGTGAAAGGGTTAAGAGAATTAAATATATAAATACTAAACGGCATCTTAGGAGCCTGAAAGGGTTAACCAAATTCTTCATATCCCCCCAAAAATCCAATAATATAGATAAATTACTTTCAAAATCAGAATTTATTATGAAGGTTTTAATAAACTGTAAGGTACAGTACATTCTTACAGAAAATAGAAAATAAGACAAAAACCTGACCAAAACAACAAAGTATGCAGATAATAACATATGATTTGCTAACCCTTTCAGTAGAATGGCATCATTTTCATATACTCTGGCTATCATAAGACAATTTAATTCAGTTTAAGAAGGAACTGTGGGAATCAAGGTTAATTGTGAACGTTCATAGCCCTTTGATTCCTAGATGTACTTATGCTGAATAAAACCATCAAGAGTTAGCAACAATAAACTAAAATTATGTAATGCTGTACAGTACTTGAAGAGATTAAATAGCACTGAATTAACTCCTCCTGTGCCGATAATGTACTTTTCATTATATTCTCGCAACTAATAGACCATTTTTTTCAACTTAGGAAGGATGTCTAACTATTAAAACGGTACCGACAAGCTCAGTTAATAATCTTAGCTACCATATATTCTTCCTAAGCTTCATAAAATATTCAGAATGTAGCCCGAGATCAAATAAAAAAGACGTCACCGGTACAGAAGGGGTTAAAGGTACTTGAGAACCATGGGTGAAGTAATAACAAACATGAATATTCTTACAAGTACACTACTATACTGTACTTACCTCCCAATGATAATCTTAACCCTTCCTGCCCGGGCATTTTAAAAGGACACACCTTGCGAAGGCCCGGAGCCCGGGCGTCCTTTTAAAATTTGTATGCTTGAAAGCGTCCGTAAGCATGCTTTGAAAGCTGTGCGGTGAAACGTTTGTAAACAAAGCCGATCGGAGCGCCGCCAAGCCTCAACAAGAAGAAGTCCGACCTTGTCCGCCATTGCCAGTTAGAGCGAAAATTAGTGTCCCAAAATGTCCGATATGGCTAAATACGCGGAAAAACTCTCTCCACGGAAAGCGTCATCACACCTGAACCAGTTGACCTAGAGAGCTCTACTCAATACCAGTCTACAGATACAAGTAAAGGCTACATTTTGAGATTTGGGTGAATTCTCTAGCAGTTAAAATAACAAAAATAGACCAATGTTTACATAAGACATTTTTTGGCCAGATCGCCCGGATAGGACTATCACGTCTATAAATGCTGCCCGGGCAAGGAGGGTTAACCCGCAGAGTGCCAGACAATTATTGACCCTATGCATCTGCCAGTGCCAGAGGATTTTTTTTTTTTTTTTTTTTTGGCTAAATCTATCAATTTGGGTGAGAAAGGAAGGATAATGGTAAAAAAAACACTCCCCTTGTCCATTTTCGCCAGAAATCAGGTCCCCGATGGTCCCAAATGTAGCTGAAATTTTCAGAGTAAATCATCGACTTTTATGGTATCGGAACTATAGGTAGGAGGGTGGTAGGAGGGTGGTTTGGGGGATGGTGGGGGGAAGGTAGAAGCGTAATTGACTCCTGTTACAAATATGAAGCCGATTGGTGAGGTAGTTTCGCCACCACGGATTTTCCTTTTTTTCCTTTTCTTCGTACGGATACGCTGGAAGTGGGTGGTGGGAGGCGGTTGGGGGTGTGGTGGGGGGAAGGCAGAAGGGTAAGGGACTTGTCACACAAATATGGAACCGATTGGTGCTGTCGTTTCGCCGCCACAGATTTTCCTTTTTTTTCCTTGTGAGGCGACCGATAGTCAGCGAGTGGGTCGGAGGAGTGGGTTGTGTTGGTGGTGGCAAGAAGCCAGAAGGGTAAGGTACATGTGGTAGAAATATGAAAGCCATAGGTGCAGTCGTTTCGCTGCTACAATTTTTTTTCGGCGAGTCCGTATATATACGGACCTGGCACTGGGCGTGACAAGACCCTAGTCCGTATATATACGGACCTGGCACTCAGGGGGTTAAAGGAAAGATTCAATGAGCGTTTTTACCAACAACATTTTCGGAAATTCTGTTTCAGCAGCTACTAAAATTTTAGTAGAAATTTATCAATTAATGTCATATAATTTAATTCAAATTACTGGCGTAGGGATGTGACGACCCCATCACCTGTCACTTATGTGGCGCAGATAGCCCGTGGAGGTTGGTACTGGGAATCCCAACTCCAAAATTTACTCCCACTAAGGGGTCAGCAAGCCTTTTCTTGCTGATCCTCCCTACCCCTTTAAGGGAGTGTGGGTTTTGCTACTGACTGACTGACTATTACCAAATAATTCAAATTACAGTACAGTAATTCAAATTGTTTTTAATAACAAGGAAAAATGCTCCGGTGAATCTGCCTTTTGTATATAAAATTTCTTAAAAGAATCACATATTACCATCATTATTTATCAAAGTCTAGAAAACTGCGAAAAATAAGAACAATGAGCCCCAGTGGTGTTCAGTCATTTGTAATTGTGTTAAGTTATTTCAAGTAAATTATTCCAACCACTTATATCCCACTAAAATCCCTAACTACAATAGCTACAATGATGTGATTCCCCGAGTTAATGATGATATGATTCTAAGGCAAAATAAGCAACAACAATAAAAAACTTTTACATTTATCATTACACATCCACACTCCACTGTAAAGTGAGCAAGATATACAGTATACCATATTATTGTAACTCATAAACCATAATAACTATACACCTATTTGAATATTTGAACCTAAAAATCCAAACACTGAAGCATTCGAGATATTATATACCACTGTATTATATAGCTCTGTCTCCATTAGACCATCCCCAGCTTAAAAAGAAGACAAAAAAAATGGGGGTATGTGCTGGAGTATAAAGATAGATAGATAGTACAGTATACTCTTGTTTGGGTTATATATATATTCATATAAATTTAACATAAAAACTCTGACAAAATTGGGATACTATGTAGCACTGCATTGTCTTGTCATTTGTTCAACACAGATTTAAATTAGTGCTGTATACTTATTATGGCTCGTGAGTTGTCAACGTAAAACCAATCATCAAACTATGAGCGTACCACTGTCTTGTCCCAACAGAAAATATAAAAATCCACATACAATAGCATCCTTCCTTTATAAAGTTTCATGGTGACTTATAATGGAAACTGGTATTCCAGTATAAGATGTCCAGGAGGAAGGAAAATTATTTTTTTAATCAAAAATTCTATGCACCTAATGGCATCCGTCATTCGTTAGAAATTTGTAGCAATTAGAATGGAATTGTAGTGGACTGATGGTTGTCAGAAAGTCACTCTGAGGAAGAGATTGGTGTTTCTATAAAAATTTGACCATGGAAGATGGGCTAGTAGCTTCAAAATTATTATGATGAAAATCATCATCAAACTAAAGTGAAATTCTGTGAATCAGAAACAATAATTTAAAATGAAGAAGTGTTGTGTGATATCCTAGAGCCTCAGATGTGTGGTTTTATATTCCATACACAAGTTTTCAATTGTAGGATTTTTTATAACAATCATTCTAAATCATACACACTTCCAATCAACAAATAAATTAACAAAGTATTCTATTTCATATTATAGTTCTCTTACAGTACATGTGTGGGAATTATCATAACAAAATTTCACCACGACATAGACTAAGCCTGTTTGTCACTACTAGCGGTACTTCAGCCTGCGCTCCAGCTTGCGTTGTTTCTTGTCCATGACGCGTTCCTCGGTCTCGGCCCCCTCCTGGAAGAACCACGGGCCCAGCACGTTGGTCCACAGCATCTGGGCCCCTCGACAAGGTGCCTAAGGAGAGGGGACGGCATCAGCATCGTTTTGTCAGGTGGCTTTTCTATGCTTGTATTTGTCTGTTTCTGTCGCCTAATGGCCTCTTTCCGCTCGATCACCTGTTTCTTCTTTGTTAAGTTCATTAGCTCTGCTATGCTATTCTTTTCTTCCACTTATATTTACCATATATGGATTCTGCTCTGTCCATTAGATTTAAAACCTGACCACCTTACTTGGATAATAAGGTCTGTGTGGTTAGTGTATCTATGTATGTATGTATGTACTCAGGCACATACACCATAGCTGGGGGGTGGCCCCGAGACAGAGCCCGAACAGAAACAACATTTAAAGTTTCAATTCTTAGGGTCTGGGACCAATTTCGCCCCTTACTCTGTCTCGTCTAGGAGGTGAATTTTACAAGGGGAGGATTCCTAGCTCCCTGCCCCCAGAGGAAAAGTAGGACAGTACAAGAGACAGCTAATGTTGGGTAGAGGATGCCAAACCTCACTCTGGATAGGGTCAGCCCTCACCCATCTACAGTATGTAAATCAAGACTTCAATCTGTGTCCCCCTTGGTTTGCTTACAGATGCTCTCCCTTTTCAGCCTTCTTTGGTTCAAGTTTTCAACCGATTAACCAGGGAAGGTAATATGAAACATAACAGAACAAGTAAAAATATATACAAAGAAAAGACTTTGAGTACTTTACTAAGAATTAGCCAAAGTTTCCCAACAGTGAAAATATTTACAAAATGTACGACATAAGCCAATTCTCGATATATACACCTATCTCATGCTAACTGGTGTCCATGACAAGAATAATACACACATAGGCTACATACTGTACATGTTCAAAGTTCATCTTACGTTACATTGCAATAGGTCAGACAGGGTAAAATTTCAGCAGTTGGATTGTAGTACAGTAATTTTTTTTTTATTAGTTTAACCAGACCACTGAGTTCCGATTGTAGTACAGTAAAGTCCTACCCTAACACTGTCCCATCATGTAATAAATCACAGATAAGTGGCCATATATTAACATGATAAATGTTGATACCACATACACGACACAGTCAATTTGGTCCAACCCCAAAGTAAATAATTTGATTATCCATACGACAAACAAAGTAATAAATCAGATATTATGGTTAACTAAGTAACATACTCAGGCACCCCCAGAGTATATACAGATCTCAAAGGACCGACCTATGCCTATTGATATTATTACTAACATCATTCTTAACACCATAACTCAGGTGCCTACAAGATTTGCATAGTGTTCCATATGGTGTTATAGACACATTAATAGATACAAATGAGTGCCACAAAATATAGGATATTAATGAAGCCTGTAATTATAATGTAAAACTTGCAAAATAAACAAACCAAAACAGGGACGACACAATATAAAGGCAAAAGAACTAATCAAAATCGCTATGTGGAAATAACGCTTTAATCAAATACTAGAGGCCTACTGTATAGGGGCCAATATAAGGAGCATTAATAAATGAATGATAACATTTCAACCACCTACTGAGCCAGGCCCTTCATAAAGATGGAAACAAAAAACAAAGGAGAGGACGGATAAAGGAAAGTAAGTATGTATGTATGTATGTATATATACACTCAGGCACATACCCCATAGCTGGGGATGGCTAAATCGAGACAGAGCACGAACTGAAACAACAATTAAAGTTCCAATTCTTAGTGTCCGGGACCACTTTCGCATTTTTTCGCCCCTTTATACAACGGGGGCTAGGAATTCTCCTCTCCTTGTATTATACAAGGGGAGGAGAATTCCTAGCCCCCTGCCCCCAGAAGGAAAAAGTAGGGCAGTAAAAGAGACAGACAGAAATGGCTAAGGTTGGGTAGAGGATGTACAATATCTAAAATAGAGGTGAATAAGCAACAAAATAACAAAGACATAGGAAGAAATCCTAATGATGAAAAAGATAATAATTACTTAAAAACAATTGAATAAATATACAGTAATATACAATTAAAATTTAAAACTTGCAAACTAAACAAACCAAAACTGGGACGATACATGATAAAGGTAAAATAACTTATCAAAATTACTACAAGTGCAATATAAATTACTACAAGTGCAATATAAATTACTACAAGTGCAATATAAATTACTACAAGTGCAATATAAATTACTACAAGTGCAATATAAATTACTACAAGTGCAATATAAATTACTACAAGTGCAATATAAATTACTACAAGTACAATATAAATTACTACAAGTGCAATATAAATTACTACAAGTGCAATATAAATGATTACAAGTGCAATATAAATGATTACAAGTGCAATATAAATTACTACAAGTGCAATATAAATTCATCGTACAGAGAAAACGCATAGTAATACAAAGACAAAAAGAACAGCTAGGTGTACAATAGCAAAGGAAATTTTAAAATATAATTATATAATTATAATGTAAAACTTGCAAAATAAACAAACCAAAACGTATACGAACACAGTAAAAAGGCAAAACAACGAATCAAAATCGCTATGTGGAAACAACGCTTAAGTAAAATAATTATTTATAAATAAAAGAACACAATCCACCACATAGGGTGTACATCACTACATGAGCAAGTTAATCTGGTTCCCAAGCAAACTAATCGCACACATACCAACGCACTGTAGTCACGTTCAAGGAATTAGTCAATTTGGGAAGTCGGGGACGTTCTGGTAATTTTTTACTAAACTCTGCATGAATAAAGAAACTACATTATATAAATGTAATATAAAAATATATTACCACAGGGAGCCAAAAACACATACCATAGTATTAAAACATAAGCAAGCCAAAATAGAAAAATAGTACAGTACAGTACAGTACAGTATACGCTTCTTCTTCCATTTAATTTCAAACCACATTATACATAGCGTGCTATATATATATACCGTACATATAGTGCATACATAAATTATAATGTTAAACTTGCAAATTAAACAAACTAAAACTGGGACAATACAAGATAAATGCAAAAGAACTAATAAAAATCGCTATGTGGAAACAACGCTTAATTTAAAGACCGAATGCTCCACACGAAAAACGGTTACGGTCTCACATCCTGATGGCAGCACTCCAGGCAGCCCTGTTAAGAGCTTGTCTGGTTTTATTATTCAAGATCAAACCCACATATTTCTTGGTCTACTCAGTGCAGCTCTCCCCGCATTCACAGACTTGCATCTTATCACCCAACTTAGTTCTCAATCCAACTCAATCCTCTCCATATGTACAAACCATCCAAGCCTACTGGTATGCATCTCATCACTGATACACGGTCTCCTCAGCTCTTCACTAGATATCCTATCTTGCAGTTTGGCCCTACATATCCATCTCACCCTTCTCATCTCGTAACGTTCCATTCTGATGATATCATCCTCTTTGACAGGACATGTTTCTGAAGCATGTCATTGCGTTTCTAACAGGAAGCGTACACCTTTCCCTTCAATGGGTTAGGAGCCGAGACTGAAAAAATCCTGACACGTTCGTCTAAAATCACATATTTTCAAGAAAATATAAAGAATAAAGAATTTATCAATAGCATACAGAAGACATCAAACTATAAAGGAGGTACCATAATAAAAGAGATAAATAATAGAAAAACAGAAAACTGAAGTACAGAGCCAAGCAGAAAGGTTGTGAAGGGTACATCATGTGACACACACACTCTTGGACAAATATAATTAATATTTTGGAAACCACAATTTACATATTATTGCTTCATTCCATATACTGTATCTCTATGACTATATGTCTTTCTTTCCTACTTTATTATAGTCAAGTAGCCTGAAACCAGTACCGAAATCCCAGAAAAGTTTTTTCCCTCAATTTTGATCTTAAACACGGGTCTGGCAGTTTTGTGCGGTAACTTGTTAAATAAGTTTGTTACCTGATGTAATTTATCTTCAATGTACAGTCAGTTCCCCGTATCCGTGCTCCATACATTCGCGATGCCGCTTATCCACGGACACCCCTAAATATCCCATTACTCGTCATCCGCGCAAAAAACAGCAAAATACCAGCTATTAACGGATTTGAATCAGGCGGGTCGGTGCGCATCCCGATTCTTGCTTTGGTCGGCCATCATGCATTCTTGCGTGACGTCAACACAGCGTCCCAGCTGAGGCAGCAGTTCACAGACCAGTGTTGAAAAAGTTTAAAACCACTTGTTTACAAGCTCTTTTCTGCACGAACCTCTTATCTCCCGCATTTATTAGGGCCTTTAAGAGCATTCAGTGATAGGGACAGTGGGCCTGATGGTAATCATGATGGAAATAAATGCCCGGGACCATCAAAACAGAGAGCAAGCGTACCGACGCTGTCGAACGAAAGCAGGCAAATTAGGCTATGCCGATGCGTAAGGCTAGCCTAGGCCTAATGACTGATTTCAAATAAAGTTTGTGTGGTAAGTTATCTCCTCATAATATGTATTACTAAGTATTCTCCTCAAATAATAGGCCTATGTAGGTCAAAATAATGGTTTGAGGGTCCAAGATGGCCGGGTCAGGTACGAGCTAAGCCTATTTCCCATTGAAACCTATGTTAAATACACTCCACGTATCCTCGTTTTCAAGTATCCGCTGACCGCAGTCGGTACCAGTAAGGCGCGGATACGGGAAACCGACTGTAGTTTGCAATACCAGTACAAAAAGTCCCCCCAAAATTGAAATAAACACTGTACAGTACTGTATGTTGATTAACAAAATTTAACAGGAAAAGATCTCGTCTGATAACTACTTACTGTATATCCGTACCTTATGCCATGAAGGCAGCCAACCAATCACCCAGGGGTGGACGATATATCTAACACACTTCAAATGTTGCATTACTGTCTTTGTCGTGTTAGTGCAAGAATGTAGCCGGACCAACATTAATCTTACTTTGTTCAAACATATTACATATCCGGTACATTCATACAATTTAATGATCAAGTGAATTTGTGTCTTATGTCCTAATGGTGGCATGCCACTTGTCAAGTTTTTACATTGGAAATCAGATTGTAGAGCCTGATCCCATGCCTTTATTGGTCTACTCCTCAGCACAGTTCCCTCTATGTTCACAAACTTGCATCTCTTCACCCAATTTTGGTTATCCATTCTCGCCACATGCCCAAACCAACCAAGCCTGCTGATATGCATCTCTTCTCTGATACTCTAAAACTGTACCTAACCACCTCACCAACTACACATTAGTTACCTTATCTTATTCTTTCTTATTCTTTCTAAAACAAAATTTACAATTAAAGAACAAAACAAATTGATAAGGATACACATGGTAAATCAATCAATATCTCTGTGACTCACCAGTAGCCAGACGATCCAGAAGTACGTAGAGTAGGCCCCAGCCACAATAACAGCTGACGTCAGTATCACCAAGTCCTTTACATGTCTGTAAGGTAACAATATTATTACACAAAACTATTTGGCAAAAGCCCTTATAAAGCTGGACTAATAACAATATTGTATGTATATACTGTATGTATGTACTCAGGCCCTTTCCCATTTTTTCCTTTTTTTGGGGGGTGGGGGTGGGGGTGGGGGGGACTAGAGACAGAGCCAGAATAGGGACAACACAACTGAAAACAATGAACACACAAAAACAAAACACAAATTCACATGGTGGGGGGGACTAGAGACAGAGCCAGAATAGGGACAACACAACACAACTGAAAACAATGAACACACAAAAACAAAACACAAATTCACATATCACCCAGAAGACCCAGAGACTAGGGAGAACCAAGGTCCCCCCAGCTCTCCCCGACCAACCCAGAGAGATTCCGATCTCGGCAGGCAGACATGCAAAGAGCCAAAACCGCAAGCCCGCCCACCACACTTCCAGGTGCAGCCTTCATATATACCGGCTCCCAATGTGGCGCCAACAGCTCCTAAGTAAGACTAGTAAAGTCACCTGTGGCACTTATCCGTGCCACACCAGCTTCAGCAGTACCGTACCAAGACAGTGTCAATAGCAAGGCTATATTGTAAAGTAATGGCTGTTGGTCCACAAATCTACCGCCATCTGCCCTGTTAGTCCTTTTGTACGACAGACAGTAGGATGCGTAGGACATTTTGTTATTTTCCTCCACCATATAATGTGTGTGTGTGTGTGTGGGGGGGGGGAGGGAGGTAAGGGGGGGGGGGGAATAACTACCGGTATATTACTTGGGTATGTACTCAACTAAGCATAATATCTCAACCTGTCATAACAATTTTACGAATGATTTAACAATCAATAGTCTACATACTGTATCTTCATTCACTTTGACCATCATGACTTACTCAGCTATGCCACCCTCCATATTAAGATCACAGCCTTCGTCAAGCATGGAGCCATCTGCCGCTAGTTTAGGTGTGGCCATACTAGACATGAAGCGATAACACCCCGCCAGCACCAGGCAACCCATGATGAACAGGCTCTGAAAGAAACAATGACCCATATTGTTGGTACAGTTATAAAGTGTATAAAACTGTATAATAACTAATCGCTCGTAACACCAATAACTCCCAATGAAATCAATTAAAATGTAAAACTTGCAAACTAAACAAACCAAAATTGGGACAAGGACAATATAAAGTCAAATTAAATTATCAAAATCGCTATGTGGAAACAACGCTTACTAAAATGAAAATTATTAAATAAAAGAACACAATCCACCACATAGGGTGTACATCACTACATGAGCAAGTTAATCTGTTTCCCAAGCAAACCAATCGCACATATAACAACGCACTATCGTCACGTTAAAGGAAGTAGTCAAGTTTGGGAAGTCCGGGACGTTCTGGCAAATTTTACTAAACTCTGCATGAATAAAGAAACTACATGTTAAATGTCAAAATATTATTTAAAATCAAATTTGCAACATGACAAGACATTATAGTAAAAAATACAAATATTGATAAGATATCTATACTATTACAAAATAATATATAAAATACAGTACAGCACTCACTAACGATAGTGCTATCGGGTAGGTACCTGTAAGCATAGCATGCCTCAAGTGACCCCTATCAATAACTACCCTACAAATAACCTACATTTATAGCACAAATAAACTAAGGAAATCGCAAAAGTAAGCAATTGATACTATCGACAATGAATACATATAATATAAAGAGAAATAATTGCAAAATATGAAGAATATGATCCTGAAAATGAAAGAATATGATCCTCCGGGGACTCAAACTCAAGACACCACATACGGAACTTACACACTTTAACCATTAAACCATCAAGATAGTTAAAAGATTGAGTACATGGCTACGATTAATATCCATTTATAATGTTGCAACCCCCCTCCTTCACCCCAGAGGCATGTTTTTACTGAGAATGAAATTTAATATGTTAATGTGGCCTAACTCTTTATTAAATATTAACTTTTATATTTGTTCTTCCAATGAAGAACAAAGGGAAGGCAAAACTCCTTCCAAAAGCCAGGGAATTACACTACTGTATACAGTACAGTACTTGAAGACTTCCAATAAAATCATAAACCCGAATAAGGAAGGTTTTACGGGTATTCTGCAGAACAACTCCTCGATTACGGGATTCCTGTCTCATGGAATTATTTATTTTCGCTCTTACCTTACTCAGGGGACCTTAGTGATGTGCGGATAAGTGCTACTTTTCTTATTTTGTCAATTTGATTTTCACTCCTCTATAACATTATCAGTTATTTTTGTACAGCCAGTCCAGGACACTTTGTTTACATTCTAGCCTCCTTGGAGGCTCCTCCCGAATGTTTAGTAGTATAGCTTCACCTACAAGAAGTCAGTACATTTTTATTGGTACTTTCCTGTTATTGGCAGCCAAAGTTGAAAATTGCAGAGTAAACACCTTAGACTTTATCCTGTCCATTTTTTTTTTATTATTATTTTCGTATACTGTACAGTAGTTTTAATACCCAATCAGCGGGGGTGTGGGGGCGGCAGCCCCCACCCATAATACTAGGATAGGTTAGGTAAGGTTGTTAGGTTAGGCTAATGTCTTTTCAAAGTTGACTAAATCGAGTAAACTCCTAGATTGTTGGGTAGCCTATCTTAATTACAATTAAAAATGTAAATGTGCTTTCCGCACTTTCTAACAATAAAATACACACTTACAAAAGCATTAAAGTATAAAAATCAAATAAATAAAACCTAAAATAACAGGAGTTGTTGTTATGCAGAATTACCGGTTTTACCATCTCATCTGTGGTAGTAGGGTTTATAAGGTGGTGTTCTTCACTAAACATAGAAAAGATAAATTGTCAACAGTAAATTAGCACAAAGTTGAGCCAAGACCAACATTTAAATATGTATTTTCAGTGAAAATCCATCCATCATCGACTCATTTTGGTGCAGTTCTGCCCTGCAACTAGTGCAGCTCTGCATGGTGACATGTCACAAACATTTTCCATTAATTACCTTGATATCTGACTTCACTTGGTGGTAACCATATTAGGAGCAAGTATGGGTAGGCTATACTGAAGCCATTATCACACAAGTTATTATAGGCTACTCAACATTCGATGATCAAAAAAATTCTGGCAACTTTTCTAGAATATTTGCTCTGGTATCGGTAACTAGACTGGTGGTAGATGAACTAAGGTAACCAAAATCTTTAAATGGTTGACTTCATAAGCTGCCAGACCAGTGTTGAGGATAAATATTGAGGGAAAAGGCACTACAGAGAACACTGATAGCTACACTGTCGTAAATGAGTAAGCTCACACAGTCAGATTTTTTGTGGAGTCAGGTGACATGTGGCATAAAATGTGATACAGATATCTCACTCAAAAGTTTACTATTTCTCAATGATGTCATCCAAGGTCAACAGATAGAAACAGTAAGGATTTAAAATGACATTGAAGGGCCCTGCCAAGATGTTTGTGTCTGTTAACCCATGTACTGCAAAGGTCCTCTTGGAAACCATGGTATTTAAACATGTGTAAAAATAACCCTTCAAAAACCATGCCAGTGCCAGGAAATGTCTGAAATTTGGGTGACACATAAAAAGTAATGGCATCTTTCCATACCACATTCTCCACTCCCTCCCTAAACTTGGCCATCTATTTTGCACATGTTCTAGCAGTTCATGGGTTAAGGCCCGTATCAAGCTATCAAACAAATAAACTATACACATTTTTTTGGACATGTGCTATTTGTGAGCTCGACCATTATCTAAAGGTGGTAAGGAAGCGAAGCATGGACGTTGGTTGAGAGACTCAGACCAAGAGTGAGAGCAGTGGAAATGAATTACTTAAGGAGTGCGTGCGGAGTTACATGGAGGGATAGACAGACTAATAAGGAAGTAAGAAGGAGGTGTGGTGTGGAGGTAGATGTGCTGGAAAGTGTGAAAAGGAACAACTTGAGATGGTTCGGCCATATGGAACGTATGGAAAGCGAGAGAATGACTAAGAGGGTGTACAAGAGCGAGGTGGAGGGACAGAGAGGGAGAGGTAGACCGAATATGAGGTGGAAGGATGGAGTGAGGAAGTACATGAACGAGGGCGGTGCTGGTTGGGGAGAGGGGCATCGACTGACTGGGGACAGAGGTGCATGGGGGCGGTTCGTTCGTGGCCACCCCTTCGGGGATCACGGCATCAGGCAATAGATAGATAGAGATAGGTAAGGTGGTGCTGACCATATCAAATGCAGGGAAGGCGGTGAAGAATGTGAAGCTGATGCCAAGGTAGATCCCCACGGCCCCTAAGGTCATGTTGCGGTAGAATACCAACGTCTCTTTGTTCTCTTGCAGGATCTGTTTCTGGCCTTTGGTGCCCTGCTTCCCGCGTTGAACCTGGAGAATAAGAAAAATATTAATTAGCCTAAGTCACACTATAATCACTATTCCTTCTCACACCAAGCCAAACTACTCAGCTTTTATGGGCTCTAGACCTACTAAACCCCCCCCCCCCCCCCCAAAAACCCCAAGATAAAAATAATTAACACATGTTCTAACCTATGCTAAGTTATTTAGGGAAGGATGTACTATGTAGTATCCGCGCTCACGGTTATGTTCCCGGCTATTTTTCCTGTTATTTGCCCCCTCCTGGTAATATACTGTATATGATGATGAGTTGATGACAATAAGTAAGGGGGCAAAGCCCCCCTCAACCTATTATTGTATCCCACGACAGCCAAAATAGACGGGAAAATGAGCGGCGAGCGTGCAGAGTAGCGTACACAAGGCGGGCAGTACGCCCGAATACTACATCCGGTAATTATAGGGAGTAGGCTCGCACCCTTATTTTTCATGTTTTTTACCTCCAGATTTTGAGAAATTAGTGTTTTCATGGTCTTAGTTATAATTCCAATGTGGGATACACGATGGGTTGAGGGGGGCTTTGCCCCCCTCACCCCCCCATGAATTATTAATCTATGTTGCCAGTGGGGGTAAATATCGATTATACTGCATAAAGAAGGCATTTGTAAACAGTGAGTACTGTATGTCCGAAAGAGGTCTGAGATTGATTAGAATGGGCGTTTTTTCTATTAATATCGGGTTTCATAAATGTGATCAAAATTATTCTCTCACAGTGGATTATAGGCCTACATGAATGGAGTATAAGGAGGGATGGAGAATGGAGTATAAGGAGGGATGGATGTAGATTCCGGGCGTACGCCATATGGTCGTCATGTTTATATAGGGCGATCGCAGAGGTTAACTTCGCGTCTATTTTGACAGCAATTTTTTCGGTTATTTGCCCCCTGCTGGCAATATATATGATGATGACAATATATCATGGGGAGGGGGGTTTAACATATTATTGTATCCAATGGCATTCAAAATAGATGGGAACATGATTGCAAAGGTCTGACACCTCCCCCGCAGCCGTCATGTTTACATTTGTCGATCGCCGGCAATTTTTTCGGTAATTTGCCCCCTGATGGCAATATATATTATGACGACAATATGTCATGGGAGGGTTAAGGGGGGGCACAGCCCCCCCCCCCCCCCCCTCAACATATTATTGTATCCAAAGGCAGTCAAAATAGACAGGTCTGACAGGAACATGATGGCAAAGGTCCGACGCCACTACGCGTCTAGTGTAAACAAGGCTGGCGGTACGCCCGCACTCAACATTCTTACCTATAAGGATTCCAATTCCATAGACCATTAGACCTACAATCCTACATTGTCCCTAATAAATTATGTATAATAAGGCTGCGAGCCTAGGCCTATTCCCTATAATTATCCTACATCCTTACCGTTTTTTAGGTGAGAATAGGTTATGTATAGGCCCGGTGTCAAACCGCAGCAATTATGTTAGAAGATTTCAATGATTATGAGAAGGAATACAAGAAAAGGAACATGAAATAGGGCCTAACATTGTTTTGGCCATTTTAGCACTTCTAAAGACATAATTGGAACTATAAACCCTAAGTGTATCTTGACATCGGCCTAATAAAAACCGGAGCAGTTTTTGTCAAGACTTGAATGAATATCAGAAGGAATACAATAAAATTAGCAGGAAATAGCATTGTTTCGGTCATGTTATCACTTCCAAAGACATAATTTGAACTATAAAACCTAATTTTATCTTAATATGGGCAATAATAAAGAGTACAAATAATGAACTCGACTTTCGTTTGACACCTTGCGGCCTATACAATAATATAGACTTAAAATAATGAACTTGTCTTTCGTTTGACACCCTGCCGGGCTGAGGCTCTCAATTATTTTCCCAAATTCCCGGTCTATAGGCCTAGGCCTAGCCTTTTTTTTTTTTTGTAGGCTAGGCCTATAGCCTAGGCTAATAGCCTAAAGATGCAATAAATAATTATTACTGTCGTTACTGTCAATACTGTGACTCCGACTCACCGTCAGTTCACTACCGTCACTACTCACTTAGGGTATGCAACCTGAAATTTAAAAATGTATTTCAACTTAGGCTAGGCTAGCCTAGGCTAGCCTATATACTTCAGCAGTGTTTAATCTGTAGGCTAGCCTAGCCTAATCTTATTAACAGCAGGTCCGCAGGAGGCAAATATCCAAACAGCTGACCGTGGGATAATCTCGTAAAGAAGGCAGTCAAATTAGACGTAACTGCGAGTGTGCGACTTATGTAGCCTAAACAGACGGTACAGTCCAGACGATACACCCGCTAACACAACTCTTACCAACTTATTATCATCCCAAGCCATATTACTGATTCTATAAAAGGCCTTGACATTTCTCAATGTTAGGCTAGCCCTATAATATAGAATAGGTTATGCGCCTGCGGCCTGAGCCAACTATTAGACTAGGGGTAGCCTAGGTTTAAAATCCGCATAGCCTAGCCTAATTTTAATACATAAATTGTCATTACGTATGTTAAAAGTATATAGGGTAGGCCTAGATCAGTAAATACACTTGGTGCTTTAACCTTATTTGTAAAGCATACAAGTCATATAATGAAGTGAAATATGGGTGAAAATAGCTATAATAAGTTGAGCTCACCACCATCCTGTCAGTCAGTCGTCAGATGAAGTATTGAGGGATAAGCCTTTGCAACGGCACCTCTTATTTACATTCTACTTTTCCTATTTTTCTGAAGCGTGTAGAGAGGGGAAAATAACTTTTTATTGTGAGAATTACAATTTAAATGTGTTATTTCTAAGATCTATGATCACATAAAAGCATACATTTATTATGAAATACAGTAATACAGCTAAATAAAATACTAAGAACTTCTCTACAATGTAAGCTGTATATAGTGAAACCCGACAACTCGTGAAATGTCATCAATATATTAAAATATATAATTTAATATGCTCAGTAGGGTTTAAAATAGTTAGAAAATAAATGTTTGCAGTTTAATCTATAAATACTCTTGATGTCTTCGTAACTTTAGATTTTGCTTATTTTCAGAAGTAGCCGTCTTCACCACATCCTAGAATCGGCTTTACCAATTTCTTTGAAATGGTGAGGATTGCATCTATGAATTCCATTGATAATGTGTGTTGAGCTCCCAATGCCACCCACGGCATTATCTATTTTACCATATTCCTATCTTCCTAGCCTTCCCATGCAGCCCCTTTGACATGCCCAGATCAGCTACAGGTAGTCTATTCCTTTTGGAAATGAAGGATGTGGCTTTTGGCTATTAATTAAATGAATGGGTCTATTTGTAAGTAGGATTTATTTCCTCCACTAACTGGACCTGGGCATTGTTTCACATTACAGTATTGACCTTCATTCAACCACCATTCTTTATTAATTGTTTTCACTAGCGTAATCTCCATTTAATCACCAATGGGTTTGATGTCACCCTGGGACTTTTGTCTATCTACAGATCTATTAGCCCCAATTTACTAACTAATATGGGCTACTAACAACTCAGAGGACAAGTTGTTCATACTTGTGTTCAATCCATACTTCGTATATATTAGTTAGTAAATTTGGGCTCTCTATGAAAAGATTCTCATACTTTATGGTTTTCGGATCTCTGTACTATCCTCTTGAGGGAAAAAGTGTCCTTATTATTGCTTGAAATGCTGGGCACGAAGGGAATTTATTAATTTAACCCTCCCGAAAATCCCTGGGCATGGCGCGGTTTCGAACCCTGGTCAGTGAACACAAGGGCACTGAGTAGGGATGCTAGACTCGCGCGCTACCGACTGACTACCACGGACGTACAATAGGATAACAACCTTAGTTCTCCTTGAAAGAACCAGGCGATAGTCTCGTAGTGATTCACGTGGTGGTTTTCTTATACTTCGCCACCAACGACTATTTTATGCTATCCCAAATGTCAACTCGGGTAGTTTTGTGGTTGCAGAATTTTGCGGGTAGGCCTACAGGGTATTACATGGTTCTTTTCAAACACAAACATAACCAGTCTGTGCCGAAATATATGTTCTTCATATACATTCACCCTTACATCTCTTAACTAGCTTCAAATAAGATTTCCTAATAAGAATTGCATCTATCTATCTATCTATTGCCCGATGCCGTGATTCCCGAAGGGGTGGCCACGAACGAACCGCCCCCATGCACCTCTGTCCCCAGTCAGTTGACGCCCCTCCCCCCAACCAGCACCGCCTTTGTTCATGTACTTCCTCACTCCATCCTTCCACCTCTCCCTCTGTCCCTCCACCTCGCTCTCATACACCATCTTAGTCATTCTCTCGCTTTCCATACGTTCCATATGGCCGAACCGAATTGCATCAGTCTGGTTAATATGTGATCAGCCTGCTGGATCTCTTTTAACCACTTCAGCGCCGTGACGTCTTTCCGTTTCTTATTCTGGCTAAAAATTAGACTACTTCGTGCAGTTTAAGAAGGGCCTATATTATTCAGGTTTATTGGGATAGTATTTACCCTTCTGAGCTGTAGAGGTAGAATATAAGCTAAATAAAATTGTCTAATGGTAACCAGAATATGATGATAATTACGTCCTGGTGCTGAGGGGGTTAACACTGTTAGACAAATTATGTCCGACATATTCCCTGACTCAAGTAGTCTATCCTAAAGACTCGCATCTTGGCATAGCGCAGACCAGTTTGAGCATATGTGGGGTTGGTTTGACAATTTGTGCAGATCTCATAGTACACACTTACTGTTCAGTACTATCAAGTTCAATACCACAATACATACCATAACTTTACTTGTGAAGATGTCTCAAGTGATGACTGCCAGTATCTTTGCCTTTTCCTCCACGTTGGCCGACCTCCATTCGATCTGCTCATTTCGTAACTAAGGTTTTAACTATTGTACTCACCATGTTGTTGTTGTTGTTGTTCCCCAAGCTGCCTGGCCAAACAGCCCCAAGGCCCCGAGCAATTCCAAGGCCCTGGGTGGGGTACTCCCCATGTTCAGCCCTTTCCTGTAACCTTCTGTGGAATTTACTATTTTGTTGATAAATATTTCCACTTATATTTGTAATTTTTATATATTTGCGAGAGAGCCTGTGCTTATTTTTTGCTCTGGCTAGTATGCTATTATGGCTATATTGTTTGCTTTGCAAGTTTTACATATAAATTTTAAATATTTGTTTAGAATTTAGACATAATACTAAATCTCATCACTTTGTTTATTAACATCTACTATCCACACTTTCCACCCATCTCTCCAGTATTACCTTCAAATCTCTAACCAGTCTGTAGTTACCAACAAACAGTAGCTTCATGTAATAATAATCTTCCATAACTCATACAGCTATGATCTCTTGCCTACTAATATCTTGTTCTTAGGTTCTTATTATACTTTATAATCAATAATCTCTGCTATTCTTCCTTGTACAGTTAACCACACAAGTTAAAAGCTTTTCCTCTCCGTGATTTTATATTTGGAAGCATAAATGTTTGCTTTATTTTGTATTCCATTTCCCTATTACAGTATTGTTTCTTCTCTCAGGGTTTTCATATTTCTGTTGGCCACTTTGCCAGGCAGAAGCAGCTATTGATATAAACAATAATTGAGTAGCATGACTGTATTATGACAGCAGTTTTTGTATATTATGTAGTTAATTAATCATATTAAGCAACTGCTAAATAAGAAACTTCAGTCATACCATTTACAATTCCATTCATAAAATCAGCAAGGAAAATAACTTGTGTAGGCAATTGTATATTCAAGAGTTGATATATATTACACTCCATACGTACATTGAAGGACTGTTCTATACATGTAGTTAATATCAATAGTTTGCCTAAACTCCTGTTTGTAATATCCTGTCTGTAATATTAAGTTAGCATCACTTTTCCATCACAGTCCTCATGTGCTTCTAATAGCCGGTGACTAGTACTATTTGTTTCTTGTAGATGATTTTTTTTATAACCCACTCTAGATTTTCCATATATTATCTTCCACGGTTTTCAGCAAACTATTAATTTTGATTGCATCAGTTTAATTCAATTATATATTACCTAATCCCAGCATTGCATTTTAGATGGCCCAATATATGATCACGTCCTTTATTAATCACTGAACAGTAAGATTGGCTTCCAAAATCTGATCCCACACTTTCTTAATGGAACTGCATCCACATTTATAGATCAGGCTTTTCTTCACCCAATTCTGTAAACTTCAAAGTTTCCATATACAGTATGTAGGCTTTTAACCCTCGCAGTACAGTTGACATTTGACTTTAGTTTATTCAGGCTACCAATAGACAATTTTCCTCAGCTTAGGAAGGATCAGTGGTAGTTAAAGGGTAGAAATAATTAATAGCCTCTTGATTGCTAAACTGGATAAAATCATCTAATAATAGCTAAAATAAATGAAGAGGAAGTCTCCAGTACTGAACGGGTTAAATTACAAGTAACCAAATAACAATATCTTGGTCCCTTCATTATTCAGAGTGAGGGCTGTAGTATCATTCACCACGCTACAATAGTCCTTATAGATAAAAAAAAAAAAAAAAAATCCTGATAGATATTATGATCACTCGAACCTAAGGAGATTTATGTATTGATTTGTTAATTTATATACTTATTTAATATTTTCTTTAGTCTCCTCCCAAGTTCTTAATTAAGCCTAAGATCCGATTAAGATTTTCCTGTTTTCTGGCTATTATTATTCAATATTAAAATGTAAAACTTGCAAACAAAGTCAAACCAAAACTGGGACAAAGACAATATAAAGTCAAAACAACATATCAAAATCGATATGTGGAAACAACGCTTACTTAAAATAAAATTTATGAAATGAAAGAACACAATCCACCACATAGGGTGTACATTACTACATGAGCAAGTTAATCTGGTTCCCAAGCAAACTAATTGCACACATAACAACGCACTATCGTCACGTTCAGATTTAGATTAGGAAGGTGGTATGGAATGCAGTGTTAATTGAGATAGTCTTTACCTTTATAATTTCCACAGATCCTTCCTAAACTGTACAAAATCGTCAAATGATGGCCAGAATAAACTGTCAACATGGATCATAATCGTCAAGGGTTAATATGCAGAAAGTTAGTTTGTCCTCTTTTAGGAGTTACTTTTTTTATCCTATGTAACTCTGTATCTCTCAATTCTGTTAAGCTCCAAGATTTAATTTTTCAATGCAATTACATATAATATTTTGGGTCATTTTAGTAAAGATACAGCATATATCATCCATTAATTCAGTACAGACTTTTTATATTTGTTTTATACTTCCATTTCTGCTAAAGAATGTACAGTATTCTTATCTTTCACATATATCTATATACAAATATATTAAGGTCATGTCCCATATTGATAGATTAGGACAGAAAGCCGAGAAAGATACATGGATTTCAGATGAGCGGATTGGCGGGGAGGCATTCTGCCATTGCCATCCATTACCGGGAGTTTCCCAGAACGCGCCGAGATGATGATTATGATGTCTCCGTATTGATTACTCAGCTATTACATAGATTATGTAGAAAAATACATAATTATGAAATCTTGGAATTATTATGACTGAGAAAAAGTAACTTCTTATTTTTCCATTAATTAAAATGTAAAACTTGCAAAATATACAAACCAAAACTTGGACGAAGACAATATAAAGGCAAAATAACTTATCAAAATCGCTGTGGAAACAACGCTTACTAAAATAAAATTTATGAAATAAAAGAACACAATCCACCACATAGGGTGTACATTACTACATGAGTAAGTCAATCTGGTTCCCAAGCAAACTGATCGCACATATAACAATGCACCATCGTCATGTTCAAGGAATTAGTAAATTTGGGAAGTCCAAGAAATTGCCAAATAATAGACATTAAGTGATGATATGCAATGGTTGAAACGTTGATGTATGAGCCCCTTTATTATTGACCAGGGTGTCAAAACCAGAGACTATTTTCATTCAATGCCAGTCCGAAAGCCGAGTCTCTTCATTTTAGTCATTATTATAAAGCACATAAAGTTCAAGTTATGCATTTCAGTTCTTATCATGTCACAAAAGCCGTGTCCTAACTCCATACTTTCAAGTTTAATAAATAATAATAATAACCTTAATAGAAATAAACAAAGCCTTTATAATAAGTTTGTTAAGAGTGGTTCAGGAGTATTTTGTGTAAACTCTCATTAATTGTGTTATATAAATTACACTTTGTAACGCATGACGATTCTGTTTACTTATCTCTTGACTAATATTTGCGTTGCGATTATAGTTATTATTTTGTTTGGTGTGTTTGGCATGCATTTCAGTTACAGAGTTACCGTACTCAAATAAATTAAAACCAAGAGGAAAATTAATATAAAGTTATGAAGATGGCACACAGCTTTTGTCCAAGGATGTATAGTTACCCAAACATCCAACTGTTAGAGATACTTTCAGCTATTCCATTCATAGTTTTTTCTTCATACTACTGTACTGCCCTATCCCCCCCCCAGGCGAGGTGGCAAGCTTCTAGTATGTCATGTATGAAGTACATATTGAATGTTATTGTAGCCTCAGTGTTGGGGTTGGTGTGGTTGTTTTTTTATTTTTGTCCCTGTTCGGGCTCTGTCTCGAGTCGGCCACTCTCAAAGAAAAAAAATAAAAATAAAAAAAAGGAAGGGGAAGAGAAAAAAATACTGTAGGTTAACCCTCCAGCCCCGGCTACACATTACATAAATATTCCCTGAAACCCGGGTGTTTTGGCCGAAAAACGTCTAGGCTAGGCTACCGTATCTTTGTTATTCTGACTGCTTCTGCATTCCCGCGCATCCCCAAGCGTAGCTGTGTTATTTACCTGTAGAATGGCGTTAAGTAGAGCTCTCCAAGTCAACTGGTTCAGTTGTGATGATGATTTCATTGGAGATAACTTTATGGCAACAACAGCCACTTTACACTACTTTTCGATACTTAACAACATACAGGCACACACGAACAAGCGACGCTCTCCTTCTTGTGGCCGGAGATGCGGGGCGTCGGTTCAGCCGGCTGTTGTTTACATGCGTCGGACCGACGCCTCGCACACCAAGCTCACAGGCTTTCAACCACTGGGCGTTAAAGAGCCCTTCCGGGCAGCTGTGGTATGCTTTTTTATGGGCGTTCAAGAGCCCTTCCGGGAACAGAGGGTTAAAGCTGTATACCTCACTAATTCATAAATAGCAAACTAAAAACTCTCTCAAACAGCAGGATGTGTGGGTAACTGCACACATAATAAAGCACAATAACACAAAGAGTGAGACAGAGTGGAGGTATGTATGACAATAAAATGTATACGATTTTGATAAGTTCTTCTGTCTTTATATTGTGTCGTCCCTGTTTTGGTTTGTTTATTTTGCAAGTTTTAAATTATAATACTTGTGAACATCAATAAAGTTATACCCATTTGCATTTTTGAGCCTTTCAAATTGAAAGGTTAAGTTCTGAAGCATAGTTTTGAGCTTGTTTATGTTTGTTACTGATTCAAATGGGTGTACCATTAATGGTGCACACGATAGTACTTTCCAAATGCACAAAAAACAATAACAAAACTTACATCTACAAAAAGGATAGCAAGGACTCGAGTATGGCATCATTTTTACTATTCAAATTGTGATCTGTTTACATATTGACAGTACAAAAAAGTAGTGGAGTTTGCGTCCTCGGTACTGAGGTGGTGTTGGGCATATTATTTTATCCACGGGGTCCCTGGCGCGCCACCCCGGACCTACTACACACCTACGGCAATATTTTTACAATTTCTACACCCGCCCACACACTTTACACAAGCAAATAAATTATCTTCATTTTTTTTTTTTTTTTTTTTACGGGTCAATTTTTTTTTTTTTTAAGTGTTAAATTTTTTAAAAAGAAGAGAAAAAGTATCTTGGCAACAATATGCCTATCACTTGTGTTTTTTTTTTCTTTCTTTCTTCAAATGAAACACAGACTTCAGTATTAAACAAATATAACAACATGACGTGGGAAACACACTACAAGTAACATCCATCCCTCAATACTACTCACATATACACCAACAATGAGATCAATGTACAAAATGAAAATTGACATGGTACTTTTTTATATGCTTTTTTTTTTAATATATATATATTTATATATATTTTAATGGTTCAACAGGGAGCCAGGGAGGAAGAGGGAAGAGGGGGGGAATATAAGGTGAGGGGTGACTTTTTTTAGCAGCGGAAAAAATTGGAGGGTCGTTGTGTCGCTGCGAAATTGGTCATCCGAAGGGAACACAGGTTTTGGCCTCCCCTACCCCTGCCTTACCCTGTCCTGTTCTGCCTTGCCATGCTACAACTGGGCAAGTCCAACCCGTCTAATAAACCATCGTAGCACCCACGGCCTTGGAGAGTGAAAAACAAATGTGGAGAAAAAAAAAGGGGGGAAGAGGCCTTTAAAGGGGTTGCTTTCTTGTTTTGTAAAATTCTTACATGTGTGCAACAGACAGATAATACAGAGATTGCTACAGAGATACATTATTTTATTATTTTTTTTTTTTAGTTAATGGATAAAAAGAATAGAGCTTGGAGAGAGAGAAAGAGAGAGAGGGAGGGAGCAACGGGCCAGTCACAATATTCTCTCCTACTCCCCCCTCCCCCTCCACACGGACTGCTTGCTTAGCTTGGTACAGTTTTTTCACACTGATGCACTGTCCACGGAAACACCTTCAAAATGTTTCTCAAAGTACCGGTACCTTAAAACACACCTTAAGACGCCTTAAGCACACCGCAAGATTCCTTAAGCGAACCTTAGCGATTCCTTAAGCACGTCCCAGAAACCCCTTAAGCATGTCCTAGACGCTGAAAGCACGTCCTAGACACCTTAAGTACGCCCTAGGTTCCTTAAGCAGGCTCTAGACGCCTTAATCCCAGTTCCCGAGACTCCTTGCACATTTTTCATCTTCTAGTCTCCAACTTCTGTCTTGAGTTCCAAACATTCACTGCCTCACAAAAACGTAACTAGCGCACTGTTCCATGTACACTGGGGTTAGTTTTGCTTCACTGGTATTTAAGTACACCGTGGATACATGGGAGATTAATGCTAGTCCTTATCAGCGTACACCCATTGTGATTAGTACAGTGTATATGAGTAATAAATAGTTTACACCATCTCTACTTACCTTACTTGTCTTTGTTAATAAACATAAAAAAGAAAATGGACTGGTTTGTGTTCCATAGAAATCCTGAAATCTCTTAAAGTTGAAAATGGAATAGAATATTTGCACTCAAAATTAGGAAACTATTTTGTATAAAAACAAGAAATTTTTGAGACCACTGAAAAGGCGGCTTACTCCAAAAAAGTACAGTAATTTCACACACACACAGTAGAAGATCACTACTGTCCAACAACTGCTTAGTATTACCGCACTTCACAAGATTTTCGCTATTATCAGTAGTCACAAAGATCACTACTGTCCAACGCCCACCGCACTTTTCCAAAATGTTCAGTAGTCACGAATACACTAGCAGACACTGGAGGGTCAACTAAGGGTCTATCAACTTGAGCTACTTTCATGAGTCTGACTCCGACTTGACTTTCTTTTCGCCACTGTCCTCCGCCTCACTCTTAATGTCTTTACTGGCGGCCAAAAGACACGCCATAGAGTCTTTCATATCGTGGTAAATAATGTTCTTGATCTGAAGTTTGTCCTCGTGGTTGGTGTGGGTGTCACTCAGGTGGCGGAACTCCTGGGTTAAATGGAAGCAGTAAGACACGTTCTCGGGGGAGACAAAGTCCTCCGCCACTTTCACGCAGTTGTGCAAATTACGAACCTGGGGAAGGAAAAACACTTGCTTAGAACCAATACTTTAAAAAAAAAAGAGAAAAGGGAAGCAATACACAAATATTTATCTGTAAAAAGAGTGGCAATTGTAATAATATGTACCGGTATATTTATATATACTGTATATACTGTACTTCTATCTAGATGGGTGTGAATTTGTATTTTGTTTCTGTGTGTTCATTGTTTTCTGTTGTGTTGTCCCTATTATGGCTGTCTTGAGTCCCCCCCCACCAAAAAAAAAAAGGAAACGTGGGGATTGGGCCAGAGTATATAGATAGATAGATAGATAGATAGATAGATAGAGATATAGATATTTATATATACAGTATATATACTTACCTCTCTATAATAATGGAATTAGATATAGGGGTATTCGTAGGGAACCGTAACTAGAGGAGGAAAAGGATGACCAATGTCTCAGCGAAGAACATCTTTCTTTTCATACCAACATTTTGACATAATTTGTAGGCAATCTTCAGGGTTCTATAAATAAGGAAACAAACAAATATCTATACACCATCTAAAATAACAATTTCACATAAAGATGCAAAAATATATTAGATACTAGAAACATAATGGTGCTGCTGAAACGTATTGTTTAACTCTAGTATATGAAATAAGAAACCATAATTAAACAATGCCGTTTCATCAGCACCATCATATGTTTTCAGTAACTAAATATATTTGTGCATTTTGTATGTGAATTTGTCATTTTAGACAGTACATAATTTATTTGTTATCCATATTTATAGAATCCTGACGATGGGATACAGATGATGTTGAAAGGTCAGTATGAAAATAAGGATGTTGTTCGCTGCTACATTGGTCATCCTTT
Organism: Paralithodes platypus; assembly: GCA_032716605.1. Taxonomy (NCBI): domain Eukaryota; kingdom Metazoa; phylum Arthropoda; class Malacostraca; order Decapoda; family Lithodidae; genus Paralithodes; species Paralithodes platypus. The sequence continues at coordinate 34,800,295 of CM064545.1, forward strand.
TCCTTCATAATGGAATTACTTTAGTTTGTTACCTCAAGGGATATTGACAGTGGAGCTGAAATTACTAGACCACTAAAATCATCTGTAAATTTAAGTTTGAGAACAGTTTTGATACCAAGGTAAATTCGCTTCAGTGCCTTGGATTCCAATACTTTCAGATTGACAGAAACAAGGGGAGGTGTGGTGGAGTGGTCTCGCCACTGGATTGGTAATCCAATGGACCCGGGTTCAAATCCCGATATGTCAATGGGAAGATATTATTGGGATTGAATTTGTGCTGTACCTAGTATCAGTGCATTACCACAAAGCCCACCGAAATGCCAAAAAAATACCCGCATTGTTCCCTGATTAAATAGCACTGTATGAATATTCCCATATTCAAAATATGCTATAGGGGGACAATGCCTAGTGAGTTCACTGCTCAATAGGTGGCATTCTGAGAGTAAGGGTCTGAGTCTGGAGGGTGAGATAGTGAAGCACTTAAACGAAGCAACCAGCGGCTTCAGAGATGGAGCTGCTTCGAGCCATGAATGGATGCTTCACATGTCTCACTCCCCAGACTGGAACGAGACCTCACAGGCTTCACCGTGTTGAGCGGTGGATTGTAAGGGCTGTCAGCCTATGCCCGAGAGGGAGTAGTTGGAATATAGAAAAAAAAAAAAAAAAAAAAAAAAAAAAAAAAAAAAAAAAAAAAAAAAACAGCACATAAGTAAAATAAATACCGATACCATATTAACTTTGTTGAAAGTAAATTGTTGCATAATTTAATCTTTTTAAGGTCAATTATTGTGACTATTTTAAAATTTGATATCAATAATCTTAATCAAGCATTATTAACTTGAAGTTTCTATTATAACCTCTGCTTACTTTTTGTCTATCTATCTATCTATCTATTGCCTGACGCCGTGATCCCCGAAGGGGTGGCCACGAACGAACCGCCCCCATGCACCTCTGTCCCCAGTCAGTCGACGCCCCTCCCCCCAACCAGCACCGCCTTCGTTCATGTACTTCCTCACTCCATCCTTCCACCTCATATTCGGTCTACCTCTCCCCCTCTGTCCCTCCACCTCGCTCTCGTACACCCTCTTAGTCATTCTCTCGCTTTCCATACGTTCCATATGGCCGAACCATCTCAAGTTGTTCCTTTTCACACTTTCCAGCACATCTACCTCCACACCACACCTCCTTCTTACTTCCTCATTAGTCTGTCTATCCCTCCATGTAACTCCGCACGCACTCCTTAAGTAATTCATTTCCACTGCTCTCACTCTTGGTCTGAGTCTCTCAACCACGTCCATGCTTCGCTTCCGTAAGTCAGTGTCGGGATTACCACACTGTCATGCAAGGACTTCTTCACTTCCATACTGACCACCCTATTTCTTGTTACTGCTTTTAGCGTTCCTACAACCCTCTTCCCCTGTTGTACCCTCTCCCACACCTCTTCATCCATAGTCCCATCTTTACTCAACACACTGCCCAGATACTTAAAAGAGTTGACGATCTCCATAGCCTGACCGTTCAGCTTCACCTCACACTCTGTGACTTCACCCCTTTCGAAGACCATAACCTTGCTCTTCCCCGTATTTACCTTCAAATTCCGTTTTTCGCACACTGTTCCAAACTCATTTACCAGACCCTGCAACTCCCATTCATTATCACTCATCAGAACTGTATCATCCGCAAACAGCAGTATAGGTAGCTTCCACTCAAATCCCTCCCTTTTCAGCGATACACCAACATCCACTGCTCTTGATAGTATTTCTTTCATAACTCCATCCATATATACAGTAAACACTTTTGTCTGTATGTATTAATATTTAACTTTTTCTATTGTTATTATTATTATTCTTTATAATTAATTGTTCTTGTTAAAAGAGTACTCTTTTGTTTAAATCTAATATGCCTTCTTCATCTTTTCAAATATTGTTATTTATTATACTGTATCTATTCATTGTCGATAGGATCAATTGCTTGCTTTTGCAATTTCCTTAGTTTATTTGTACAATAAATGTAGGTTATTAGTAGGGTAGTAATTGTTAGGGGTCACTTGAAGCATGCTATGCTTACAGGTACCTACCCGATAGCACTATCGTTAGTGAGTGATATTGTTATTATCTTGTCAAGTTGCAAATTTGATTTTGATAGAACATTTTGACACTTAATGTAGTTTCTTTATTCATGCAGAGTTTAGTAAAAATTTACCAGAACGTCCCCGACTTCCCAAATTGACTAATTCCTTGAACGTGACGACAGTGCGTTGTTATGTGTGTGATTAGTTTGCGTGGGATCCAGATTAACTTGCGCATGTAGCAATGTACACCATGTGGTGGATTGTGTTCTTTTATTTATAAATTATTATTTTACTTAAGCATTGTTTCCACATAGCGATTTTGATTAGTTATTTTGTCTTTTTACTGTTTTCGTATACGTTTTAGTTTGTTTATTTTGCAAGTTTTACATTATAATAACAATAATACTAATAATACTGTTAGTTTTAACCCTCTCCGACATATGACGCGATTTTGAGCCTATTAGGGATACTTTAAAACCTTTGTTACCATCAGGGGTATTTAGAAACCTTTAGTTTAGTTACTTCAACCTCTGCAGTTGTCTTTGAGTTAGGTGTGGGCAGAAAACTAATTTTGGAGAGGTAATTATAAGAGTGAGAGAACTCTATTTCTTATTGCTAATCTGGCAACCTCTGTGTCATATGAGTCTGAACTACCTACAGTAGTTCCTAGTGTGGTAATATATATTTGCATGCATAAATTCAGAGACCGAGTGCTCCACACAAACGCGGTTCCAGTTTCATGTACTAAAGGCAGAGCTGCCTTATTTGTCAGGTTTTTAAATTCAAGATCAAACAGTAAGGTCTGATCCCACGTCTTTCTTTGTCTACCCCTTGGTGCAACTCTCTCCCTCTACGTTCATGGACTTGCATCTTTTTACTCAACTTATAATATAATAATATTGACTGCTATTACCTGGTGAGGGGCTCCGGCCGGAATGAACATAGCGTCACCAAGACACTGAATAATGGCATAGCCCTCCACCCCATACTCCTTGTAGAGCCTCTCCCTTAGCGGGCCATCCAGGTACCAGGCCTGGTCGTGTATGGGGTCGTGATGCGGCTCCAGCTTGTCCCCACGCTCGATGGCAACCTTGTTAAGCAGGTCGCGGATCTTGTCTGAGTCGCGGGCATGGTAGATATGCCACAGCGCGCCGGGCACCTCCCCTTTTTCTCGGACGCGCCTCCGGGTTAGGATGTCGCACCCGGCCTCGTCGATGGCTTTTACCGCACCTGTTGGTGAAACGAGGAGAAATTAATATTTACACTATTGCTATTGCTAGCTACTATTAAAATTAAAATTGAAACAAGAGGAAGAAAGAGATGATTGTTGGGGATTTACAAAAAGTTACTGTATATTATTTCTAAAAGAAAAAACAAAGAGAATAGGAACTGTTTGTTGGCAACAAAGAACCAAACTTTAGATATGAGAGACAAATATTTCAATACTTATTTAGTATACTAATCAACATCTTTCTAGTCTGTGAAATGGAGTACCGGTATATATAATATGTTAACCTTACCTTTAATATGTTCTTCATAATCGGCATCTTTCGGAACACCCACATAACACATGACATTGACAGCATCCGAAATATCCAAATGAAGGTTAGTAGAGGCCTTGTTGGGGTGAATGGCTGACCCGTAAGCTATGTACATCTTGGGTCCCAGGTCAGGTCGCACGAAACATTCAGGTAGGCGGCCAGCGAGGTTGAGACGCCCGTTTCTCCTAGTATACTCTCCCATGGGTAGGACGCTCATTAGGTCCTCAAATCTCGTGGGCAGCACCTCAGCAAAATCTTCTCCTGGAGGCCAGTCCTTGAGTTTGAGCACCATCGGCTGGCCCTTGTCGTCCTTCAACCGCTTCCCATAATGATCAAAACCGTCCCAGAACTTCTTCATGGGCTGGTTGGGTACAATGTTCCCAGTCAAACAATTAATAAGGTCATTTTTAATATCCCCATAGTCCTTGGAGAACGAGTAGGGGGTCCAGAGTTCCGAATTCAGTTTCTGACCGACGCCCGAAACGATGACGGGTTGTCCGCGCTTCCATTGGTCTTGGAAGAGTGGGGTGTTGCCCGGGGCGAGGGGCTCCAGCAGGCGCAGAAGTTTACCATCACACAGCCAAGAGTGAGCCACGCCGGGGTACAACATGCTGCTCTCGGTCTTAGTCATGATGCGGATGGGCAGGGGATCACGGCCTCGGGGACCATAGTTGTACCTGAGGGTAGAACAGGGAGGGTTAGAATAATCATGTATCTTGCAATTCTCAGCTGTTAACAAACTTGCCACGTAAAGCTTATTACAAAACAAAAACTAACTCAATTACGTCTCTACAGCCTCTCCAATTAATTGCTGTTGAATACTGTACTGGCCATGCAAGAATTATATATACTGTATTTGTATCATCGTGATTCGTGACTGCGTTTTACGTTATAATTATTACAGCTCGGCCACATTAGTGAGAAATGGTATAAACAGTATATGTACATGAACAAACTGGAGCTTGAAGGTTTTATAGCTTTTAAGTTTTGAAGGATGGAGAGAATCACGATGATACAGATATAAATCATTCTTGCATGGCCAGTACAGTACTCAGTCAGTCAGTCAGTCAGTCAGTCAGTCAGTAGCCAAACCCACAATCCCTTAAGGGGACCTACCGGTTATTTACAAACTTCCAGGTCTTACTTTCAATTTAAATTAAATTTGGCACAAGTGTATATGACCATAAAACTAGATAAAAAAAAAAAAAAAAAAAAAAAATCTGTTTTCTTTCAATTTAGGTAAAAAAAAAAAAAATTGAAAACTATAGCACTGCTGAAACTCATAAACTCCTACAGAAATCCCCAAAGCACATGTTTTATGTGATCAAACAACTCACAAAAGGTGTATCTGTAGTTGCTATAAGAAACATTTTATATATTTTGTGTATTTTTTGGATTTATGTGAATATATTTATAGAAAATTACAACTTTGACGACATATTATGAAGAAAAAAAATTACTAGAGTAAATTGGCTTTACAGGACCTGTAGTGTTTTTGATTACCTTTCCAATGGTATATACACCATTGGTCCATTTTTATAGGTCCAATAATACATTTAATGTAACATCCGAAAGTGCGACAAAACAGTTGTGAGAAAAAACATGTGAAAGTCTTGGTAACTAGGTGAAAAATTTTAATTTTTGTTTTTTTACAATATTTTACGCAGGAACACGGCAGAGTAGAAGATAAAGCGTATGGGAGGTTGTAGAGTAGTTCACGCTCTTTCCATTTATATATGTATGATCCTCGTACGACCAATAATTACTGAGCATGTCAATTTCAAAGTTCGCTATATAACGTTTTTAGATATACAGGAAAAGTTTGGAAAAAAAAAAAAAAAAAATCTAATGGGTTTTCAGTAATAAAATTTCACTGGCTTATGAAGGGATGTTGACTCTTGTTAAGTAAACACCTAATGGAACTTTCAGGATTTCGAGCTTTTTAAGCCTAAATAACCGGTCGGTCCCCTTAACGGGGTAGGGAGGATCAGCAAGAAAAGGCCTGCTGATCCCTTAACCCTCTCACCACGGAAGGACTCTTGAACGCCCATAAAAAAGCATATAACAGCTGCCCGGAAGGGCTCTTGAACGCCCAGTGGTTGAAAGCCTGTGAGCTTCGTGTGCGAGGCGTCGGTCCGACGCATGTAAACAACAGCCGGCTGGACCGACGCCCCGCATCTCCGGCCACAAGAAGGAGAGCGTCGCTTGTTCGTGTGTGCCTGTATGTTGTTGTTAAGTATCGAAAAGTAGTGTAAAGTGGCTGTTTTGGCCATAAAGTTATCTCCAATGAAATCATCATCACAACTCAACCAGTTGACTTAGAGAGCTCTACTTAATGCCATTCTACAGGTAAATAACACAGCTACGCTTGGGGATGCGGGAAGCAGTCAGATTAACACATATACGGTAGCCTAGCCTAGACGTTTTTTGGCCAAAACACCCGGGTTTCGAGGAATATATATATAATACATAGCCGGGGCTGGAGGGTTAATGGGAGTAAATTCTGGAGGTGGGATTCCCAGTCCCAACTTCCAGGGGCTATCTGCACCACGAAAGTGACGGGCGATTGGGTCGCCACATCCCAACACCATCCCTACTCAACAGTAATTAATTGAACAGGCTGAAGAGTAATAGATTGTCTACTTGTGATAACTAAAATTACTATTATGATAGTAGTAACTTTAATTAAAAAAGAAAAATTACTAAAAATAGGAATAGTTACGGTTATACCTAGTCACTTTTTTATAAAATGTGACATAATTCACATTCACTCACTTTCTAATTCAATGTTAAACAAAATTCAGATGCACTCACTTTCTAATAAAATGTTTGAGCACCATCTGGTTATTATCCTTAGAGTCGTCCTTATCGGAACTGTGATCGATGACTGAAGATATAACCTCGTCCACAGTGTCCAGTTTAGGCTTCTTCTTACTTCCACCTCCACTGCTGCCCCCACTACTTTCCTTGCTGCCTTTGGTTCCCCCCGCTGTGCTCCCCTGAGTGCCCCCTGCTCCACTTTCCTCCTTGCTGCCACCGTTAGGTTGGATCAGTAGCTTGCGGAGAGTTGAACAGCTCCCGTCCTTCTCGTCCGAGTCGGAGTCGGAATCTGAATCCGAACTCTGGAAGGCAAAGTTAAAGTTGTAACAATCATTCAATGATAGTAATGGTAACCTGGACAAAGCAATGGAATATATATACTGTAAATACAGTACTGTATATAAAACCTAGGATAAATATGACATGCATAGAGAGGTGTGCTAGTCTTTTGGAATGGAAGAGCACACTTTGGGTATTCAATGTGGAGTAGTTAATTGGATAAAGAGAAGTACTTTGAGGTGGTATAGTCATATTCAGAGAATGGATGAGGACAGAATGCCAAGAAAGATACATGGGAATCAGGTAAATGGAGCAATAAGTAGTGGAAGACCACCTTTGGTATGAAAGAAGATAGGGCTAATCTGCAAGATAGGATATTTAGAAGAGCTAAGGAGACGGTTAGGTAGCAAGAGTATCAGTGAAGAGATACATACTAGCATGCTTAGATGGTTAGGACATGCGGAGAGGATGGATGAACTAAATTGGGTGAAAAGATGGAAGTCTGTGAGTGTGGAGGGAGCTGCACCAAGGGGCAGACCAAGAAAGATGTGGGATTAGACCTTATGGTCTGATCTTGAATGATGAACAACCTGACAAGTGAGGCAGCTCTGAACAGGGCTGCCTGGAGCGCCGCCATTAGGACCTGAGACTGGAACCGCACTTTGTGTGAAGCACTCGGTCTTTAAATTTATGTATGTATGTATATACTCCCTTGATTGACAGGGCTAGGGCATGCCCTTGTTACAGGGACTTTACTGAACATTTGGAAAGTGAAAAAATATATCGAGGAAAAACTTCAACTTAGTGGAAGGGGCATTGTGGCACAGGCAAAGGAAGGTCTTGACAAAGTAGCTTGTTGGCATTTCTGTCATGGCCAACCTTTAGCAAGGGTTTCCCAGGAGAAACAATGTGTCGGAGATGATGATGATGATGATGATGGAATAGGAGACAAATTTACATTAGCAGGACCTTGAGACTTTTCTAAAATCATATAATTACTGAACAGTAGTATTCCATAAAATATGCTCACTGTACTACTGTATATCCAACAATAATTTGACTTAACATCAGTCTCTGTACAGTATAAAGAATCATAATATTTTATAATCTATTATAATGTAAAACTTGCAAAATAAACAAACCAAAACAGGAACGGCACAATATAAAGACAAAAACATTTATCAATAGAATGTACTACATCACTATATGAGTAAGTGAATTTGGGTCCTAAGCAAATTAGTTACACATATACCTGTATATGCAATTATTATATCAGAATAAATTTTGACAAGAAATATTTTGTACTTTACCAATCAAATGTACAAATGCAAAAAAAATTCAGAATGTTGAGCTCACCTCACTGTCCCGTTTGTCGTTGGAGAGCGCAACATCAGCGAAGAAATTGAGCGGTGAGTTTGACATTTCATCATCCTTCCCATTGACATTTTCCTTCTTTTCTTGCTTCACCGTCCCATTCACCAACTCCGACTTGCAACCCTCCTTCTTCAGGTTCTTCAGGAGGTCCTTGTTGACCCCATTTACCTTCTTCTCTTGGTCCTTGAAGCGCTTGGCTTCTAAACAATCACAGTACTGGGGTATGGACCAGCCGTGACGCACCTCGTGGATCTTCTTCCCCAGGTCTAGGAGTGCGTTACCAGAGATAATCTGGGTGAGCATGAGTTTGTCCTGTTCATGTGGGAGTCTGGAGGCACACAGGAGCCATGAGTACCCGTCGCGATCCTTAGACCCCTCGTCCCAGATTTTGACTGTGCCGTTTTTGCGTCCCTTGTAGCAGTCAATGCAAACCACGAAGCCGCACTTGCTACATGCCCAGTGGATGTTGAAGAGGGTAGTTTCGCAAACATCACACATTTCTCTCACTCCCTGCACCACGCGTTTCCACGCTACAACCGTATCTGTGACAAAATATATATATATATATATTAGTAACTATAGCCAATTATTTTTAACTATTGGCACGTCAAAACATTTACACTTACAATAAAGCTGCAACTATCATTGATTAAAGGTATTTCAAGAGAGAATAGTATCAAAAGATAATAATATAAGTAAGCCGTCAATCAAGGTCCTAGATCATAAAAATGTTCTTTTAAGAAGGCTTATTTCTTACAGTTTCTTACAGTAGATCCTCTGGAAAAAGGCAAAGGTGTTGGCGGCGGCGGTAGCAGACGCAACATTTTTACTATTCTGTATTTTTGTTTTATAATCAAACTTCAAATCTTGTCTTCCCCATGCTTTATCAAGATTACTTTCAAACTCCCTTATTGATTCGGAATCGACTACATACTGGGGCAGTGCGTTCCACTCATTTACCACTCTATCACAAAATGAGTTCTTCGCCTTCTCAAGCCTATTTCTTTCTTTGTAAATTTTCTTAGAGTGTCCTCTCGTTCTTGTTCCCTCCCGCATCAAGAAGATACCTTCACACACATCCTCATCGTACTTTCCTGACACTATCTTAAAAGTCTCTATCATATCCCCTCTTTTTTACCATATATGGAGCCCACACCTGGTTTGCATATTCCAGGTGTGGCCTAACCAGCGCTGTATATAGATTCCTGAAGATTTCTTCGTCAAGTGACACAAATGTCCTCCTTATCACCCTACAGTTTATCTTTTCCGCTAAATGTTCTGAGAAATTTAACTTATTATCTATCAGTAGATTATAAGTAAGTGTTTCACATTAATTCCAAACCTCTCCTTAAAAATTTATTCATGAAATGCTAGTATGTAAGTAGTGTTCCATGAAGCTTACCCTCAGAGAAAATATTAATTGACTTCACCAAACAAAATTATCCATGAGTGGATATACTGTACAGAAATACAATAATCTATATGAAAATTCACAATTCAGAAACCATATCCCTTATGGATCACTCGGTTCATTAAAATTATATATTTGTAAAAGTGAGATGGATGGTGAGGTGGATATGTGGGTGTGCTATGAGACAGAACCCCCATTGTGGAACTGAGAGGGTGCTTAGACATTGAGAGTATTAGTTAGGAGATGCGTAGGAATTGTTGTTGTCGTTGTTGTAGTTCCCCAGAATGTCTGGCCGAGCAGTCCCGAGTCCGGTTGACCGAGGCTGCGGATGTTCGGCTTAGATGGTATGGACTTATGGAAAGAATGGATGAGAATAGTTGGGTTAAGAAAAGCAAGTCTATGAATGTGGGGGGAGTTGCAAGGAGAGGTAGACCAAGAAAGAAGTGGGATCAGGTAGTCTAAACTCATCTCGCAGCCAAAGGACCGACTAAGAGGAGCGCAGCCACTGCCTGGAATGCCGCCATTAGGTGAAGAAAAAACTGGCCTACTCACGCGTGGATCATAGTCTTAATTGCATGTATGTATGTACTGTATGTATGTACTGTATATATATTATGTATGTGCCTCATACACTAAACAAGCTGGCCACTTTGTATAGATGGAAAAAGACAAGAAAACAAACAAATGTTAGTATGACAACTCACCGTCTCCCATGTGAAGTGCCATGGCTTCTTTCTCCTGCTCTACAAGGTCACAGAACTGATCTCCTACATGGGTCAGGAGGAATTTACTAGTGTCCACATCAAGGTCTCCCGGAGGGTTCTCTACATCAGGCACCCAGAGCTTCAGGTCGTCTCCGAACGCATCTTTAATAGGGTCGGAGAATCCCGCCACAGCCAGCTGTCCGTTCTTGGTGTAGCGTAGCCGGCGGAAGGCGTAGAAGCGGCAGAATATGTTAGGCATCTTCTTGTTCCTCTGGTGGGCGGTCCATCGACACTCGCGGCATTTGTGCAGCTTGGGAGCCACCTCATAACATGACCCGTCTTGCAAGAAGCTCTCCCGTGTCTTCTTGAGCTGTGCGACGGGGGGCTTCTGCAGAGGGTCAATTTGTGGGGGCTCGTCTTTGGACTTTTTTGGCTTGGGACCTTCCTCTATCTTGCCTTCCTTCTCATGCTTGGTCTTGGGCTTCCTCCCTCTCTTTTTTGGCTCGGAGTCTGGCTTCGAGGGTATCCGCCCGGAGTTTTTTGAATCGCTGGCATCACTGTCCTTATCACTGTCGGTGTTACTGTCACTTCCTCTCTTCATCTTTTTCACCTTTCTCTTACCCTTCCCACGCTTGGGCTTCTGAGTTGTACTTCCTTCTGAATCGGTTGAGCTAGTGTCTCCGTCTTTGATATCTTGGCTATGACCATTGGGGATGTTATTCACAATAACTTTTGGCTTGCGGGGGATGGCCTTGGTATCCTGCTGCTTGATGGCGATGGTGACTACAGGCTTGGAGGTGGGAGTGGAGGATGGGGACGGGGAGGAGGATTTGGCCGGAGTAGGGGGTGGTGTGGCTACCCTACTTGAAGGAAAAACCACTGGTGTAATGGTGGCTGGTTGAGGGGTACCGGTATCTGTGGCATTCTCAAGCCGCTGTAACCAGGCCTTCTTGAGCTTGTGCACGTAGCCTCCAGCCGGCGCCGGACTATTACTATTCTCGGGCTCGGAGGCGACCATCTTGTTTGCTCCGGGGGATGAGGAGTTTTCTGAGCGTTGGGGAGTCGGGGTGACTGAGGGTGGGGGTGGCTGGCTGGGTGGGCGGGGGGCGGGGCTAGCCACCCGAGATAAATTAGTAATGGCCACGGTGTTCTCCACAGTGGTGATAGTGGTGGCAGCAGTGGGGTAGAGGGGACTAGGCTCGGACACTCTGGACAGGACTGGCGTGCTGCTCGGGGCCTCATATCGGGGCTTTTTAAGGTCTTGGGGCGTCGGGGTCTGTGTTCTCCTCTTACTAGGTGAGGCGGTATCCTCCCGGGTGCCCAGGTCTAATGGTTGGGTTTGCGTGGGCTGGGGTGACGGGTGTGAGGGAATGTGTGGGGTTGCCACATGTGGGGAGGTGGCCGGTGACATGCGTACAGGGGGCGGTCCCGGGGCAACCACGTGTTTATGATGGGGGGAGGGCACTGTGGGCGGATAAATTCTGACATCATACGGACCGCGCTCGTGAGGCGGCCGCTGCTCATGCGAGGGCATCTGCTGTGGCCGACCGGAGTGAGCAGGAGGTGGGGCGCTGACCGGGGCCTTACTGGTGAGGGCAGCTGCTGAACTGGGCCGGGACTCGACACGACACACGGGTGTCCCAGAGGTAATGCCGGGCTTACCATAGACTTGGGGTGGTGGGGAGCTGACCTTAGACTTTGCTGCCACGTGGATAGGGTTAGGTATGAGCCCGGCGTTGATTAGGTTGGAAGAGTGTGCCGGGCGGGTAGCCGGGGAGTAGTAACGATCGGGGTGGCTCGGGGAGGGGGCGGAGTGAGGGGAGGATTGTGGTTGTCGTGCCTTGGTCAATTCGACACTATGGGGGAGGACCGGGGGAGGAGGGTGGTGAGGTGGGGCGGAAGTCCGATGTAATGAAGCGGAGGCCGATTCATGAGTTTTGTACACAGAGCCGGGGGGATAGGGACTGGACCTCTCCGGGGGGCGCTGTTTGGGACTGATGGAGTGAGGAGGCGCTCCTTTATCGTACTTAACCTCCGGCTGGATGAGCACCGAGGGTTTGTCCCTGGGATCATGATACTGGGGGTAAGGGACGCGCTCAGGCCCATGCTGCAGTTTTGCCTCCTTGGGCATGTAGTTTTGAGAGTAGGTAGATAGGTTGAAACTGGGGTCAGCCAATTTAGGTAAACTAGCTGTGGGTACCTGCTTCTCCCCCGGCGGCTTACTAGAATGTGCCGGCGGGGGATATCTATTCACTTGTTGCTCCCTACTACGGTCGGTATCCCTAAAAATACGATATATGCTGTCGTGGACAATTTTCTCTGGCTCCCGAGCATGGCGGATGGCTTCCTCCTGCCGTTGTTGTTGTTGTTGTTGTTGTTGTTGTTGTTGTTGTTGGTGCTGGTGTTCTAGTAACCGGCGGCTCTCTAGGGAGTCCATGGGGCGCTGCTCCGGCTTTACCATACCCGCTAACTGGTTCCAACCACCGCCGCCCACCTTCTGAAACCATAGTGCAAACATTAATAATACAGCTCGTATACGCATGTAGTAATGTACACCCTATGTGGTGGATTGTGTTCTTTTATTTATAAATTATTATTTAACTTGAGCGTTGTTTCTACATAGCGATTTTGATTAGTTATTTTGTCTTTTTACTGTGTTCGTATACGTTTTGGTTTGTTTATTTTGCAAGTTTTACATTATAAAATAATCAAATAAGATTAATAAAACTACAAACTATACATTCTTAACCCTCCAGCCCCGGCTATTGTATTCTATAATTTCCCCGAAACCCGGAGGTTTTGGCCGAAAAACGTCTATGCCTAGGCTAACGTATCTTTGTCATTTTGACTGCTTCCGCATTCCCGCGCACATATAATACTGTAATAAAAATACTATACACATATAATAGGTACAGTCGTCAGGATTAATTAGTTTCATTTCCCCTGGGCTAGGCGTTAGTA
>CM064545.1:34813555-34818555 GCA_032716605.1 Paralithodes platypus
ATCACTGGTATCAAATATTTAGTGGCGTGCAGATTTCCACTAAGGCCTCAAGGTTTAAGGCCTTTGTTCCCGTTCGGGAGTGACGGGACAGGTGTGTATGGAGTAATGGCTGATGGCTTTGTTTACATTCTTCATACCTGGGTGGATTTGTACACATTCGACAAATTCTACTACTTTAGTCTTCGTATCTTTGGGGAAAACGGGTCAAGCTCTTTTAGTTTTATCTTATCTATTTATTTATATATTTATTTATTTATTCGTAAAGAAGATAATGTAGTTATTTTTATCTATGTGCATGAAGGAGACATAAAGCAAAGTTGCCTGTAACAAGTGTCTCCCCAATAGTTTAAAGTGATAAAGAGCCAAATTCATATTACAGTAGGTTAGAGTCAAAATGTCTGGACACACGGATCTTGGAGCAGTTTAAGTCATAGAATGAGGGAAAGACAGACATCTGGAATATCCCGAGTTTCGCTATATTTTTCACGTTTTGTCTCTCTCTCTCTCTCTCTCTCTCTCTCTCTCTCTCTCTCTCTCTCTCTCTCTCTCTCGATATGCCATCTCTACTAAATAAGTCCTGACCACCTCGTTTGGATCGTAAGGTCTGTGTGGCTAGTGGATCTAAGTAAATCTCTATGTAAATCTCTCTCTCTCAATATTCCAACAACATCCACGCTCGGCCGGCTGATGTTACATGCATGTTTTAAAGAGGAACACTCACGCACACGCACGCACATCAACCCACACGCACACGGACACCACACACACACACACACACACACACTCACTCACACACACTCACACACACACACACACACACACACACACACACACACACACACATAAACCTTTCATCCATATTCATACGCACGCAAAAGTTCACACACAAACACATGCCTTTATTGCTCAACTTGTATGCACAGTTACAGAGGCTTGAATATAAGTACACACACACACACTCTCTCTCTCTCTCTCTCTCTCTCTCGCTGTCATATGCAGTTACTTTTAATAACAATATCAATTAACACAACAGCCACATCATCAATCACAACAATCACAAAACACCAGTGCAAAAAACTACAACAGTCATCACCTTCCCACAATAACACCACGCAGAAAACAACCAAAGCATCAATACAAATAACAATAAACCCCAAATTTTAAAAAAACAATTAAAAAAACAGTGCAGACCTATTAAAAGCAATCACAACAACAACAACAACAACAACCAAATCAACAATAACAAATAACAACTGCGACAACAATCACTTCCATAACAACAACCCAAACCACCTACTTTAAAACACACAAACAGCTAAAAACCAATATCAACAACAACAACAACAACAACAACCAAAGCAACAACAACACTTACGTAAACAACAGCTACAACCAAAGCAACAACAACAACAACAAGCAAAGCAACAACAACAACAACAAACAAAGCATCAACAACACCTACGTAAACAAGAAAACAAAAAACAACAACAAAAACAGGAAGCTGGTGGCGAAACAGGTGAACGATCAATAGTTAGTTGGCAAGTGCAGCTGCGACCTCCCCCCCCCTGTCTCTCTCTCTCTCTCTCTCTCTCTCTCTCTCTCTCTCTCTCTCTCTCTCTCTCTCTCTCTCTCTCTCTCTCTCTCTCTCTCTCTCTCTCTCTCTCTCCCCCTTTTCTTTTGTTGTAATTTCCTAGCCTCTCCTGCTCATCTCCCCTTCTAAGTTTACGTTCCCCTTCTCTCTCGCTACATCCTCTTCTTTCTCTCTCTCTTTATCTATTTTCACTAGCTCTCTCTCTCTTATCTCTCGCTGCACTTTAACCTAGGCCACCATCTGATCCCTTCTTTTAACCCTCTATCTCTCTCTCTCTCTCTCTATAATCCCCCCAGCTCAACCCTTTACCAGTCCTCGTCTAACCCTTCCCCCTGTGTTGTTAGTTGGTTCCTGTTCTTTAAAGGCTTTCTCTAGACTTTATAAAGCCTTTTTTGCAGACATTTCCAAGGCTTTTTTTTTCTTCTAGTCCCTACCCTGCTATAATTTTTAGGTCCATTTATATTTAAAGTTTGTGTCGAAGTAATTCTCAACTTTTCAACCTAAACCATTAGGCACTCTTTATAAGTCGCAGTTGGGGTGTTTAGGACATACTGATTTAGATGAATGTGCAGTATTCGATAAAGTGGTTGGATATTAATCGTGGGTATGTGCTGTTGTGTACTTATTAACTGCCTTGATGTTGTTTGGGTAATGTGTTTAGAGTGCTTAATGTGTGGTTACCCAGGTTCGAATCCCGGTGGATCACTTTCATTTAACTGTACATTTTGATGGTCGGTGGTTTGTTTGTTGGCGGTAACACAAAAAATTTAATAAAATAAATATATTGTTCCCAATCCATTCCTGCCTTCCTCACTCCATTATAGTTTTACCCAGCTCATTCTAACTCTCTCCAGCCCATTCCAGTTTTCTCTATCCTATTCCAGCCTTCCCTATCCTGTTCCAGCCTTCATGTACCTCCATTTACTTATCCAGCCTTCCAATTCCATATAAGGAGGGAGATTTCCAACTTGAGGGGACTTCTTTTTCTAGACCCCTCTCCCCTCATGTCTAGCCCCATTGCTTTTGGAGAATTTTTTAAGACGGTTTTTTTTGCTCCATTAGGTTGGTGATTTTTAAGGAATTTTCCGCCCCTCATTCTTGTCAATTTGTAAGGGACCTTTCGTTTGCCCAATTTTAGGTGTCGATTTTATCCTGGCGAGCGATTTTTAGCGAGCTGTAAATTTAAGAGTCATCGGCCTTCGCGCCGGGAGACATTTTTCTACCGAAAAATGTACAAATTTATCTTGAGAGGGGGTCAAGGGAGTGACATTTTAAGATTGCTGGAAGAGTAGAAAACAAACTAGAAACCTCCCCTTAAACAAATTAATAAGTAAATAGTTGAATAAATAAATGCATAAATTTGGGATTACTTGTTATATAAATAATTGAAAATAACACAAAACCATTCTACATTATTATTATGAAACAAAACACATTAAAATGCATTAATGAATAAACGAATAAACGTATACATAACTATAGTATTAATGTTTATGATAATATGAATAACAACAATATTAACATAAATAATACTAAGAGTAATTATTTTATATAGAAAAACCAAGGTGCCTAAACAGAACCTTGGGGATCACAGCGAGGATGGTCAGCGACTTTTAATTTTAGTATAGGGATAGCACAACCCGGTCAGTAGGCGACAAACGTGGAAAGAAAGGATAGCAAAGAAGAATGATATCTCTGATGATAATAATTAAAATAATATATATTTTTTTCACTCCAATACCAAACACCTCTCAAATAAATTAATGAAAGCAAGCATGTGATCCACCGGGATTCGAACCTGGGTTACCACATTCGGATTGTAAACACTCTAACCATTGCACCATCAAGGCAGTATAACAATAATACAATACTAATAATAATAGAATAATGATGCAGTAAAAGTTAGAGTAATAATAATAATAATAATAATAATAATACAGGAATAATAATAATAATAATAATAATAATAATAATAATAAAACAATAACACTAAAAACAATATCAATAAAACTAATCAGAAAATTTTATTAACTCCCCCCCCCCCCCCCCCCCCCCCCCCCCCCCCCCCCCCCCCCCTCCCCCCCCCACCCCCCCCCCCTCCCCCCCCCCCCCCCCCTCCCCCCCCCCTCTCTTTATCATGACACAGTTAATTATAAAAGTTTGTGTGTGTGTGAGTCAATTCATCAGCTTTAATTATATTAGTGTAATGGTTGGGAGGGTTTACAGCTCATTGGTTCTGGGGAGGAGAGAAGGAGTGAGAGAGGGAGAGAGAGCGGAACGGGCGAGGGAGAGTAAATAGGAAGAGCGTGTGGGTGTATGCTGGGGGAGGTGTAGTGATGAGAGGGGCTATTGAGATGCGAGGAGAAGAGAGGAAGAGAGGACAGACGAAAAGACGTGGGTATTCGTTCCGCTCTATGTTTTTGTGTGGCCGTGTGTCGACGGAGAGGAGAGTGAGAGAAGAAAAAAATAGAGATAGGATAGAAAGTGAAGGTATTAGCATCCCAAAGTTGTGTGTGTGTTGCGTGTGTGTGCCCCTGTGAGAGGAGAGTAGTGTGTCCCGTGTGTGTGTGGTGTGTAGATGGGTGTGGTCGTGTGTGTACACTGTATAAGCTAAAGGTAGTGAGTTCGTCCGTATGAGTGTCAGTGTGTATGCTAGTGATCTTGTGCGAGAGAGAGAGTGAGTTAGATTGTATGCGTGTGTGTATGCATGGGAGAGAAAGTGTTCATCCGTGTGTATGTATGTGTGTGCGTGATATATATAGAGAGAGAAAGTGAGAGTGAGTGAGTGATATTGTGCATGTCCATAAGAAAGAGAGAGTGAGAGTGAGTTATCGTCTGTGTGCAGGGGAGAGAAAAGAGAGAGATAATTTGGGTGGGGCAAGGACTTATTGATGGAGGTCGAAATATAGGAAAATACTGTTAGTGTAATATATATATATATATATATAATTTGTATATACTGTATAATTTATATTATTTACAGAGAGCGAGAGCGGGAAGTACAAAAGAAGTACAAAGAAAAATAGAAAATACAAAGCAAACAACAGAATCTAGTTAGTGAGGGAGAGAGACAAGAGAGAGCGAGCCGGAGCATATGTGTGACGTGGAGGAGTGGCTGCGATTATGGATGATTAATTGTTTTGATATGTCACAATTTAATGTGTTATTGTGGGTGAGTTTATATGAAATTGTGTGTGAAAGAAAAAGTGTGTGTGTGTGTGTGTGTGTGTGTGAGAGTGTTGGGGGTCAGTTATAATTATGGCAGTATAGGTCAAGAGCTGAAGGTCAAATATCATTATAGGCTGACCTATGATTTAAATTCCCATCTGCAACTATATAATTTACTGTATATGTGTTAATTAATATATTCACAGTTATACGTGTTGTGTGTGTGTACAGTATATATTTT
>CM064545.1:34823555-34851055 GCA_032716605.1 Paralithodes platypus
GAAAAAGATCAACACCTAAATAGCACGGAATCTCTTATAATCTCAAAACAAATGGGGCTTAACACGAGGGAGAAAGGGGACCATCAAAAACGACCCATCTCCCCTTAAGATATAAACTACTGTACATGTTATATAGACCAGATAGACCGGTTTTGTTGGATTCTTTATTTTATATTTTTATTTTTTATTTTGTTTTATTTTTATTTTTTTTAGGAGGAAGAGTAGAGTTGTTGAGCTGATTCTGTTAAGGGGAGTTTTTTTTAGTTTGTTCCCTAGACTTCCATCAAGCTTAAAATTGCACCCCCTAGATCCACTTTCAAGATAAATGTGTACATTTTTCGGTAGAAAAATGTCCCGGCCGAAGGCCGCTTACTCTTAAATTACAGGCTCGGTATCGCTCGCCAGGAAAAAATCGACACCTAAATGGCACGAAAGTTCTTAAAATTGACAGAAATGGGGTGAAAGTTCTTATAATCGCCAAACTAATGGGGCGAACGTCTTAACACTCCAAAAACAATTGAGGTAAACATGAGGGAGAAAGAGGTAAAAAAAAAAAAAATACCCCAAGTCGAAATCTCCCCTTAAGGGGCGAGGGGCTGTTTTTTCTAGTCCCCCTCCCATCTTCCTCATGTTTTTCTAGTCCCCCTCCCATCTTCCTCATGTTTGGTCCCATTAGTTTTCAGACTTGATGACGTTCGGCCCATTATTTGGCGATTTTAAGACCTTTCGCCCCCGTTTATTTTTTGTCAATATTAAGACCTTTCGTGGTATTTTGGTGTCGATTTTTGTTTTCCTGGCGAACGATAGTGAGCCTGTAATTCTGGAAGAACCGGCCATTTTTCTACCGAAAATGTACAAATTAATGTAGAATGGAAGTTGTTTTCGGAAGGTTCACGTAGGTCTAGGGAGGAAATTAGAAAAATAATAAATACAAGAAAAAATCGACCAAAAAGTGAACCATCCCCCCCTTAAGTGAACCATCCCCCCCTTAAGTGAACCATCCCCCCCTTAAGTTCAGGCCTAGTAACATTCTTGGTAATTGTTGAGATCATCCATTGTATTTGGTAATAGTGTTTGTGTGTGTGTGTGTGTGTGTTGTGTGTGTGTGTTGTGTTGTGTTGTGTTGTGTGTGTGTGTGTGTGTGTGTGTGTGTGTTTGTTGTGTCGTGTGTATGTGTCTGTTGTGTCGTGTGTGTGTTGTGTTTGTGTGTGCGTGTCTGTCGTGTGTGTGTGTGTATATATGTGTGTGTGTATCTAGTGGTGTGGTCTAAATAGGAGTATGTCAGGATTAAGGATGGCATTTATGTGTGTGTGAGTGTGTGTCTGTCTGTCTTCAAAGTAAGAAATTCTGGGATTTAAGTTAGTCTTAGTGTGTCAGTGTGAGTGGGTTTGTGTGTGTGTGTGTGTGTGTGTGGTGAACCCAATAGGTGTAGAAATACATGAGGATTATGGGTAGGATTTGTGTGTGTGTGTGTGTGTGTGTATTTTTGTCTAGTGGTGAACCCTCTATGAAATACATGGAGATCATGGAACGATTTGCATGTGTTTGTGTGTGTGTGTGTGTGTGTGTGTGTGAGTATTAAGGTTGGTTTATATTTTTAGTAATCCCTTCAGGAGTAATTACTAAGTTATTTGTCTTTGTCTGGTTATCATTAGGGTGATCAATGCATTTTATATTAAGAATATATAAACATGATAAATAATACCTTGCCCAAGAGTAAAAACAAATTGGTAGGTATTGCCTAGAAAGACACTGAAGTAAATAAACCTAGAAATTAAACCTTGTATCTTTGCTTAAGGGGAGTTTTTTAGTTGATTCCTAGACTTCCATCAAGCTTAAAATTACTCCCCCTAGACCCCCTTTCAAGATAAATTTGTAAACATTTTGGTAGAAAAATTTCTCGGCCGAAGGCCGTTTCCCCTTAAATTACAGGCTCGCTGTCGCTCGCCAGGAAAAAATCGACACCTAAATGGCACGAATGGTCTTAAAATTTACAGAAATTGGGCGAGGGTTCTTAAAATCGCCAAACTAATGGGGCGAACGTCTTAAAATCTCAAAAGCAATGGGGCTAAACATGAGGGAGAAAGGGGTCAAGAAAAAAATCCCTCGAGTGGAAATCTCCCCTTAATGTCAACTGAAATCAATTTGCCAGTGTTGTTGTTCTGGTGTCTCTGCCAAGCTGAATGATATCACCTTTGAGTATATTCACCTGTCGGAGTAAACTAGGATGAATGGGGTTCGGTGGAGAAGTTAATATGGCAAGTATAATGTATTTAATTTGGGTCTGAGAATGTCAGTGGTATATTAATATATTTGATTGTTATTATTATTATTATTATTATAAGTAGTAGTAGTAGTAGTAGTAGTAGTAGTATTTATGTTTGTGTTTATTATATTAATTATATTGTTATTTGTATTATTGTTGTTGAAGTTGTATAATTATATGGTTATTGTTTGTTATTATGTTATAATTATTGTTATTTTTATTTTTATATGTATCATTATTATCATTATATATTTTTTTATTTTATAACCTTTGATTATAGCTTGTTGGTGAAGGAGTTATACTGTATATGTATTAATATGTATATGTATTAATATGTATATGTATATGTATTAATAATGTATATGTATTAATATGTATATGTATTAATATGTATATGTATTAATATGTATATGTATATGTATTAATAATGTATATGTATTAATATGTATATGTATTAATATGTATATGTATTAATATTCCGTCGCTGCTACAACCGGTTTTCTTCTTGAAGGCTAAGGGTTCATAATGTTCCAAGGTTTATGTGTTTCTCTCTCTCTCTCTCTCTCTCTCTCTCTCTCTCTCTCTCTCTCTCTCTCTCTCTCTCTCTCTCTCTCTCTCTCTCTCTCTCTCTCTCTCTCTCTCAACCCCATGTTCTGTAGCTTTATGTACTTTTGCATGGTATTTTTAGAACATAATAAATATATCAAGTCATATCAGCATCCATCTCTCGTTCTTTCTTACACACACACACACACACACACACACGAGGCACTGGTTGGCACTTAGCTTGACTCTGTGCCAGACAGCTGTGTAAATAAACTGTGAGACTATGTGTGTGTGTGTGTGTGTGTGTGTGTGTGTGTGTGTGTGTGTGTGTGTGTGTATTTGGAGGCTAGGAAGGCGTGTGTGTGCATGTGGAGGGTGTGTGTGTGTGTGTGTGTGAGAGAGAGAGAGAGAGAGAGAGAGAGAGAGAGAGAGAGAGAGAGAGAGAGAGAGAGAGAGAGGAACAAATACATGTAGAAAAAACACATTCGCACAATGCTAATCCTGGAGCTTTAAGAGGAATTCAGTGTTGGTGGGGGGGAGAGAGAGAGAGAAAAAAAAATTATATATATTTTCCTCTTCATAGCCTACGCCTGTACCTTACGTCTACTGGAATTTATCAACCATTAAATTGCTTTCAGCTTCATCTCCCCTTCTCCTCCCCTCTCCATGTCTGTCTCTCTCTCTCTCTCAATCTATCTATCTATCCATCCATCCATCTATCTTTCAACATATTCATTCATCCACCCATCACCATTTTCTCTCTCTCTCTCTCTCTCTCTCTCTCTCTCTCTCTCTCTCTCTCTCTCTCTCTCTCTCTCTCTCTCTCTCTCTCTCTCTCTCTCTCTCTCTCTCTCTCTCTCTCTCTCTCTCTCTCCTTACCTTGTCCTTATTCTTGTAATATCAGATACCCCATGGTTTAATATCATTGACCTTTTGATCATACCGCTCCTCATCCAGCCCTCAATACCCACACCTCGCTCCAAACTATCCTCGCTACGGGGGAAGTAAATATGCATTCAACTTTTTTGGGGGTAATATTTAGAAGGTTGATCTATATTATTTTACTATATCCAAAATATATAAATATATTACTACTTATTTGGGGGTATATTTTGAGAATGTGGATATTTTAATTACTTTCTTTTCTATCGTAAGTGATTTTTTTTTTTTCGTACCTGAGTTTATGACCTGTATTTGCCTAGTGACCTTAAGAGCCGTTGGATATAATCATTAATATGTGATTGAGAATGATATGTGGGGAAGTAGAATAAGTATGTATGTGTGTATGTGTGTGTAAGAGAGAGAGAGAAAGAGAGAGAGAGAGAAGGGTACGTGAAGGTATAGGACTGGAGGGTATGCAGTGGGTATCTAGAGCGCAATAAGGTCAAATAGGAAAAGTACTGGAGGCTTAACAGGACCTGGGCTGAGGAGGGGTGGACAGGAGCAGAAACTAGGACAGCGCAGGACATAGAAAGGCAAGGTATAGTAGGGCAAAGCAGGGCAAAGCAGGAGAGGAGAGAGCAGAGCAGGGCAGTATCATAAACCATAACGGCAGAGAATGGTAGGGCTTTATACAACAGCAGAACAGGGTAGAGCAGAGGAGAATAGAACATAAAGACAGCTCGGGGCAACATAGAGTAAAGCAGAGCAAGGGAGAGTAGAGGAGAACAGGGCAGAGGAGAGTAAATCAGGCAAGGAAGAGCAGAGCAGAAGAGAGGAGAGGAGAGTAAAGCAGATTAGAGTAAAGCAGGCAAGGAAGAGCAGAAGAGTGGAGAGTAAAGCAGATTAAAGTAAAGCAGGCAAGGAAGAGAACAGTAGAGGAGAACAGAGCAGAGCAAGGCAGAGCAGAGTTAGGCAGTGTAGTAGCGAGGGAGGAAGAACAGACTATTTAATACACGGACAGGACAAACCTGGTGAGTCTGCTTTTTGTGTAGAAGTGGTGGTGGTGGTATAGCTTTTTTTTTTTTTTTTTTTTTTTTTTTTTTTATTCCAACTACCAACCTTGTGAGTCTCCTTTTTGTGTAGAAGTGGTGGTGGTGGTATATATATATATATATATATATATATATATATATATATATATATATATATATATATATTTGTTTTTCTATATTCCAACTACTCCCTCTCGGTCATAGGCTGATAGCCTTTACACTCTACCGCTGAACACGGTGCAGACCGTGAGGTCTTGTTCCAGTCTAGGTAGTGAGACATGCGAAGCACCCATTCACGGCTCGAGCCCAACTCCATCTCTGAAGCTGCTTCGCCCCTGCGCTTCACAGTCTCACTCCCCAGGCTCGGACCCTCACTCTCAGAACGCCACCTATTGAGCAATTAACTCACTAGGCATTGCCCCCCTGTAGCATATTTTGAATATGGGAATATTCATACAGTGCTATTTAATCAGGGAACAATGAGGGTATTTTGTTTTGGCGTTTCGGTGTGCTGTGGTAATGCACTGATACTAGGTACAGTACAAATTCCATCCCAATAATATCTTCCCATTGACATATGGGATTCGAACCCGGGTCCATTGGATTACCAGTCCAGTGGCAAGACCACTCTGCCACACCTCCCCTCCCCTGGCTTGTTTTTAGCTTACTTTAGTTCTATAGCTGAGGGTCACACTGTAGCTTCCTTATTTATATTCCTGGGGGTGACAAATGTAGCTGTCGTCTTTAATTTTTATGTGCCGTTTTTGGTCAGGAGCATTTTAACACCTCACACACACACACACACACACACACACACACACACACACACACACACACACACACACACACACACACACATACTACCACAGAGAGAGAGAGAGAGAGAGAGCGAGAGCGAGCAGACATACAGAGAGAGAGAGAGAGAGAGAGAGAGAGAGAGAGAGAGAGAGAGAGAGAGAGACAGAGACAGCACAGCCAACTATTTAATATAAGGGCAGGGCCGAGTTAGAACTGGATATATGGACCATTGAACCAACCTGGGGAAGTCAGGTTTTTTGGGGTTGGCTGCTGGTAGAGTTCTAGCTGCCTGGTTTATAGCTTGGCGTCACAGTATGACATTCTGTTTTTTAGCTTGGGGTCACATTATCGCTGCCTTGTTTTTAGCTTGGGGTCACATTATAGCTGCCTTGTTTTTAGCTTTGGGTCACATTATAGCTGCCTTGTTTATAGCTTAAGCTTATAATATAGCTAAGGGTCACATTGAAACTGAAGCTCATAATATAGCTGACTTGTTTATAGCAGATGTTAAAAATATTGCCTTTTTCATTACTGAGGTTCTACATAGCTGCCTTGAATATAGCTGAGGTTCACATTGTAGTTTGTACATAGCTGAGGCCAAGACACTATAGAGGGTCTTTAGTATAGCTGTCTTGTTTTAATTGAAGTTCACTATAGCCACACACACACACACACACACACACACACACACACACACACACACACACACACACACACACACACACACACACAAGCAACCGGTAACTTAACATTTTTACCTTTAGCTTATGATCGGATCCGAATATCTTACCTCATGCTGATGCTATTGTGGGGAGAGAGAGAGAGGGTTACATAGTTTTACACAATTTACACAGACCCTACTATGCAAGTGAAGGGGTCAGAAAGATACCACAGCTTCACATAAAGGAAAGTGGTAGAAGAGGATATCATAGCAGAGAGAGAGAGAGAGAGAGAGAGAGAGCGAGAGCGAGAGCGAGAGAGAGAGAGAGCGCGAGCGCTAAGGCTAGGTATGCTGTTCGACCAGAAGCAACATGGAAGCACAAAACTGTACATGTACCATAAGTATGAGAGAGAGAGAGAGATTGTTTTGACATGTTTATTACCCACCAAAGGCCTTACTATAAAAGCCACACAATAGGCCCAGCTACTAGTCCTCTTGATTGGATATACCACAAAGAGAGAGAGAGAGAGAGATTTTGTTTACATAGATTTACATAGATACACTGGCCACACAGATCTTACGATCCCTACGAGGTGACCAGGACTTAATCCTAATAGAGATAGCAACCCTAAGAGAAAGTGGAAGGAAAGGATAGCAAAGATGAAGGCTCTCTCCCCACCCTCCGCTCCCTCCGGCAATTTTCCGTACATGAAAATAGTTAGAAGTGAATAACCTTGCAGGGCTTGGAAATCGCCTGAAGGAATTTATAGTATAGTTAGAAATGGAAAGGAAAAGGCATGCACCTTCACTTTTTTTTTATTTTTTAGAGAGAGAGAGAGAGAGAGAGAGAGAGAGAGAGAGAGAGAGAGAGAGAGAGGATGGGATGAGGTAGCCAGGGTAGATGCAACTATCCGAAGTTTAAATACTTGACCTTTGCTGCCTCCCCCCCCCCCTTTCTCTATCTCTCTTTCTCTATCTTTATCTCTCTCTCTCTCTCTCTCTCTCTCTCTCTGTCTCTCTCTGGCTCTCTCTCATGATCGCCACTGCAGCTATTTGTATTGGAGAAAAGAAAGAAAGAAAACATTGAGAAAGAATGAAAGCAGGAGCAGATGAGATGGGAATAAATAGATAGATACATAGATAGTGTCTGTAATAGATATATACAGTATGCTTATAGACACGTGAATACATTTTGAGATACATATATTATTATTCATGTATGCATTGCAGAGAGAGAGAGAGAGAGAGAGAGAGAGAGAGAGAGAGAGATGAATTCAAATGTATTATGACGAACCAAATGTGCATATCAAAGGCAATGAGGAAGGGAGAGAGAGTAGTGTAGAGATAAGAGATTGGGATAAACACACACACACACACAGACTCAATCCTTTCAGTTTTCCTCCACCAAATCTGTTTTTAAAGCTGCCTTACCCAATGTCCCTTCCCACACCACCACACCACACACACAAACACTATCACACTTGCTTTGATACCACTACTACTATAACTACCACTACTACCAACATCACTACCACTTCTACCATACAACACCACACACACAAACACTACCTTTGATACCACTACTACCACAACTACTTCCATCACTACTACCACTGCTACCTTCCCACACCACCACACCACACACACAAACACTACCATACTTGCTTTGATACCACTACTACCACAACTACCAATATTACCACGACAACCAACAACACTTACTACCACAACTCCATCACTACTACCACAACTACCATTACTACTACCACTGCTACCTTCCCACACCACACACAAACACTAGCACACTTGCTTTGGTACCACTATTACCACAACTACCAATATTTGTGCCTTATTCCTACCACAACTACCACTGATTTTGTATTATCGTCGACATAGCTACCACTAATTCATCACTAGTTATCTTGTGTCCTTACCTTAACTACCACCATCACTACCACAACTACCATCACCACCACCACTACTATCTTCCTATACCACACACATATACCACCTCACTAATACTACCACAATCATTTCTACCACTACTACCATCACTCGTTTCATCCCACACCAAGGACAATACCATACTAGCTACCACAACGACCATCACTACCACAACTACCACCATTACTACTACCTTCTCACAGACACCCCACTAGCACTACCACTACCATGACCACAACATCTACAGTTTTTTGTTCTATGTGAGTGAGGGAGGCAAAAGGAAGAACTGCCTGTAGCGAGTGCCTCCCCCAGAGTTGAAAGAGTGACAGGGCCAACATCAGAGGACGTTCCATCCAATCATTTATGTCCTATCCTCACCCTAACTACCACTACCTCTACCATTCCTAGCTACTACCACCACCAACACCACTGCTTTTCCTACCACAACTACCACACTATCCCTCCTATTTTTTCCATAATACGATTTTGTTCCCACTACCATTCCTACCACAAAATTATATATATTCCTACTATTACTACCATTATGACCCTACCATTGTCACTACAACCTCAACTACCACAACCACCACTACAACCTCATTTACCACAACGACTACTACAGCCTCAATTACCTTAACCCCAACAACCACTACCACAACTCCCACTACTACCATAACTACCACTACAACCACAACTACTATGCACCGAACCCTCCCTACCAGTGCTTTAACATGTAGCCTACCAGTGTTACAACCATTAATAGTTTCATTGTTTTAAATGCCACGGAGATTAGACTTTGGTGTAATTATAACTGAGAGAGAGAGAGAGAGAGAGAGAGAGAGAGAGTGAGAGTGAGTGAGTGAGTGAGTGAGTGAGAGAGAGAGAAGAAAAAAGATAGTGAGAGAGTGTGAGTGAGAGTTTGGTAAATTAACATATACTGTAGATTTTATTTATTTATTTGGCAGAGAAGAACGTACAACAATTATGCATAATAGGTTGAAAGATTAATGGCTATGATTTGTTTTATTATATACCAAAATATGTTATGCAGAGAGAGAGAGAGACAGACAGACAGAGAGGTGGGGGGGGGGTTTGACAGTTCTCCATGTAGCTCCACCCAAGGAAGCTAACGGGGGTGGTCACTGTGTGGGTGGGCGTGGCTGTGTGTGTGTGTGTGGGTGTGGCTGTGTATGTAAAGGTGTGGCTCTGTGTGTGTAGTCTATATGTGGCTGTGTATGTAAAGGTATGTGCGTGTGTGGCTCTGTGTGTGTAGTTTAATATATACTGTGGAACCACAAAAAGGAAAATCTTACGGTAACAAAACAACAACTTGCACTGCACAAGGAACAATAATAGAACATTGGAGCCGTAAAACAAAAAATAATAATAAATATACAAAAAAAAAAATATATAAAATTATAAACAAAAATAGATAACAGGCAATTAAAGGTGCCAATCAAAGTGAAGCATGAACAATAAGAACATTTAATGAGGTGTGAAGGGGCAGTAAAGATGGAATTAATGGCAGGTGTTCCAGAAAGGACGATGCATTATGCCGAGGTTATTAACAATACTGAGAAACCTATCTGTATTAACCCGTCCAGTACCAGGGATGTCCTTTGTATCGTATTTTGGCAACTAGTATTCGATTTTATTCAGCTTAAGAAAGACCTCTAGCGATAATATGGCTTTCAAACTATCTCGACCCACCCTTTTAGCTACCACATGTCCTTCCTAATCTGCATAATGTCGTCTTAATATAGCCGGAATAAAATATAACACGTCGCTGGTACTCAACGGGTTAAGGGGGGAAGGGTATATTTATTGGTCGATTTATCTATTTATTTATTATTTATCCATTGAAAAATATCTGGCCAAAGGTCGATTTCTTCTAAATTACAGGCTCGCTATCGCTCGCCCAGAAAAATAGAATCGACACCTGACTGGGGCTGAAGCGTCATATTATCGCCAAACTAATGGGTCGAAACGTCCTAAAATATCCAAACTAATAGGGTGAAACGTCTTAAAAGCTTCAGACTAATGGAGCGAAACAGGGGAGGTCTATAAAGATCCAACTTGAACCAAATAGGGTTTAGAGGAAATAAACGTGGAATTAGTGACAAGTGTAGGAAGCATGGCAGCAGATTATTTAATAAACAGGAATGAATGGAGAATACTTGTGAATAGATGAGTGAACACGTGGTCATTTGGGGGAAGGGGTCGGGCTCAAGTTGGACTAGATAATAGTCCATCAGGCGCCTGGCCCGGGGAGACGATTTATATGAAGAGTGCGCCTGTGGAAGTGTGTTGGGGCAGGTTTGTGGTTTCGGCTCCTGCCGGCATTCTGCCTGCTCCGAGATCGATCGGAACCGCTCTCCGGGGGGTCGAGGGGCGGGAAAAGTGCTTGAGGGACCCATGGTGGCCCTGGTATCTGTATCTGGGTCTTCTCCTGGAGACCTAGATGTGTGCTGATTTGGTATTTTGTTTTGTGTGTGTCATTGGTTTATTTTATGTTTGTGCTGGGTGCTGGCTTCCTTGAGTCTTGAGTCGGAGCCCCGGGGGGGTCGGCCCCCCCCCCAAAAAAAAAGGAAAAGAGGAAAATAAAAATAACAAAAAAAAAAAAGGAAAAGAAGGAAAAATAAAAAAATAACAAATAGGAAAAGTTGGGATTGGGCCTGAGTGTATAGAATAATAAAATAGATAGAATACGGTGACGCATTTCACATATGTGTTCTGGCTATTATTAAACGATTTTATTCTGATTAGGATACGTACATGCAAGTCAGAGGGTTAGTTGAAGTAGTTCTTAACACAAATCATTCCTTTTTAAACTGGATAGATCGTTTTGTAATGAAACCAGTAATATTTAGGACCGGGGGGAAGACTGTCAGTATGGTTCACATTATTAGTATCCCTGGGTGTGAATGAGGAGAGGAGACGCCATGGGGGGGGGGCGGAAAGGAGGAGTGATGTGGTGTTGTGACCAGGTAATACCTATACGGGGGGGTGAGTTAGATGAGATAGAGACTGTTTGTTTTTGTGGATTGTTGAGGATGCCGATTGAGGACGATTCTCCCTGTTGGGGAGCGAGTGAGTGCAGTTGGAGGAGAGGAGCGGAGAAAAGAGGGAGGTGTTAATGGAGAGGAGAGGACGAGGGGCGAGAGAGTGGAAGGGGGGGGAGAGGAGAGGGAGACGGGATGAGTGAGTAGGTGGAGGAGGGAGGGGTGAAGGGGGAGGAGAGAGCAGATGGGAGAGCGAGGAGAGAAGGAGTGACGTAGGAGAGGGAGGAGGCGAGTGTGTGAGAGAGAGAGGGCCGGGATAGAGAGAGAAGTTGCGGGAGGAGAGAGGAGAGAGCAGGGGAGAGGCTGAGATGAGAGGGAGAGAGAGGGGGGGGGAAAGGAAGATAGAGGAGAGAAGAGAGAGGACCGAGAGAGTAGCGAGAGAGAGATAGATATAGGTATAGTAAACAGTGTATAGCAGTACTACTATAGACAACAATAGCAATCTACTGTAGAACCCGTGGGAAGATTGTCAGTATAGTTCACATTATTATTATCCATGTGTGTGTGTGTGTGTGTGTATGTAGTTGTTACTGAGTGTGTGTGTTGTTGTGACTGTGTGTATATGTGTGTGTGTGTGTGACTATATATATATATATATATATATATATATAGTTGTGACTGTGTGTGTGTGAAGTTGTGACTGTGTGTAATTTTGACTGTGTGTGTTTGTGTGTGTGTGTGTGTGCGTTTATATGCAATCATATGTGTGCCTGAGATGCAGAGAAAAGAATGTGTGTGTGTATTGTATGCGTGTGTATGTGTATATATATAATGTATGTAAATTCATGTGTGTGTGTGTGTGTGTATATATATATATGTGTATTTATCTAATCCCACTGAGGGTATCTCTTGCCAAATTAGTGAGTTTCTATGTGTGTGATTATCGTGTGTATGTATTTATGTGTGTATATTGCAGAACGGTATGTGTAATGTTGGTCTACATAGTTCTCTGTTGAGTGTATGTACGTATAAGTTTATGTGTGTGACAGTCAGTGTACATGACGTGCAATGTGATGTAGTGCATGTCATCCTCTGTGTGTGTGTGTGTTTGTGTGTGTGTAGCCCTACTTTAGTTTGGTAATCATGTGTGAGTTTGTGTGTACCAGTGTGTGTGTGTGTGTGTGTATGTGTGTATCTGTGCGTGCGTATGTATGATTTTACTTGCGTCTAATTTTGCGTGTGTATGTGTTTGCGTGCAGTTGTGTTATTGTGTATGTATATGTATGTGTTTATATACAGTATACGGATGGATATGTGTGCGTGTGTGATCTTGCATGTGTGTGTTTGGTTTTGCGTGTGCGTGTGTGGTTTTGCGTGTATGTGTGTTTGCGTGTGACGATTTGTGTTTGCGTGTGGTGCAGCAGGCGTGATGCGGCTAATATTAACTCGGTGTGGCTTCCTGTGACGTCAGTGAGAGAGAGAGAGAGAGAGAGAGAGAGAGAGAGAGAGAGAGAGAGAGAGAGCTAGCTTACATAGAGACTGAGGTGAATAGATAGATAGGTAGGTAGATAATATAGATAGATAGATAGATAGATAGATAGAAGGTATACTAAGCACAAATATAGATTGCATAGGCACCATCTTCATGAGAGAGAGAGAGAGAGAGAGACAGAGAGAGAGGGCTTACATAGAGACTGAGATGAATAGATAGATAGATAGGTAGATAGACAGAGTTATATTGAGATTGAGACCTAACTTAATCAATCAAAACGTATGCTGTATATTAAACACGAAAATATGTTGCATAGGCACGTACAGGCAGATCTTCATAAGAGAGAGGAAGATGAAGGAGGAGAGTAGTTTGCGGGAGACGAGAGAGAGAGAGAGAGAGAGAGAGAGAGAGAGAGAGACATGGGGAAACAGATGAATAGATAAATAGACAAATAAATAAGAGAAAGAGAGAGAGTGTGTGTGTGTGTGTAGGATAGAGAGAGAGAGATATATATATATGTACAGTAAATTATATATATCAATCACCAACACTATAATATCACACCCACTCAAGACCAATATCAGAATCTCATGATTTCACGCTTTGAGTTCCAGCGACGTGTGTTATATTTTTATTCTAGCTATATTTAGACTATATTATGCAGCTTAGGGAGGATCTGTGGTAGTTAAAAGGGTCGGTTGAGATACTTTGAAGCCTTATTATTACTACAGGTCTGTCCCAAGCTGAATCAAATCTAATCGTAGCCATAATATGATACAAAGGACGTCCCTGGTACTGAATGGGTTAAATTTCCCTTGAGAATGCAATTTGGCCTGATCATTGTGGTTAAAGACTTTCCCACAGTTTTCAGGAACAGCGATTCAGTTCTCAGAGAAGCATAATGTATATTATCATTTATTTGTTAAGGGGATAGTGCTTGGTTTTTGGGCTATTTATTTATGCATTCATTTATGTTTTAGTTTCCTCGCTAGAAAAAAAAAAAAAAAAAAAAAAAAACCCTGTAGACCCCCTTTCAAGATAAACTTGTACATTTGTCGGTCGAGTATAGTATTAGATTAGATTCTGCTCTAGATCACATATTTACCCGCGCGTTCCTAGTTAATATACCGCTCCCCCGCGTTCGCTCTCGTCGACCGTTAGCCAGAAGACGAAACAAAATCGATACTTTTATTTCGAAAAATATACAAATATACTGTATCTTGAAGGGGGGATCCGAAGAGGGTATCGCGTTTGTTTAGTTGGGGAGGGTTGTTTACAGTCAGGTTTGATGAAGGTATGATCTAGCGAGGAAACCTACCCCGACATAACATGAATGAAGATATATAACATAAAATAGATATAAAAATGAATAACCACTGATCCCTTTTAAAGGAAACCCAATTGCTGGATTATGGGCGCGCAAGAGCACACCTTATATGATTTGAGTGACCCTAATTAATTAAGAGGGAGTGAGCTGGAAGTGGAGGAGGGACAGGTGGGCATACTTTTCTCTTATCCTCGCTATGTTTGTTACTGTCTGCCTCTCGCTCAGTCTCTACTCTCGCTCTCTCTCCTCTACTCTTCTTCTCTCTCTCTCCTCCTCTCTCTCTCTTCTCCTCTCTCTCTCTACTCTTCTCTCATCTCGTTTACGTTATAGTAGTTCTGTGAACCCAATTAATTAATTTAGATGGGATACGTTCGTTTAGTTCTGTAAGCTTGCGACCGGGAGCTGTAAGCGGCCTTGGAAGGGGCTATTTGTTTATATATGAGTTTCTCTTATTATTTTTCTCGTCGCTCTATCTCTCCTTCTCTCTCTACTCTCTTCTCTTCTCTCTCTCTCTCTCTCTCTCTCTCTCTCTACTCTCTCCTCTCTCTCTCTTCTCTCTCCCTCTCTCCCCTACTACTCCTCTCTCTCATCTGTTCCTATCCAATTATCATCTACCCTTTTCCTTCCCCTCTCCCTACCTTATTCTAATTTGTGTGTGTGTGTTTTAGAGAGAAAGAGAGAGAGAGAGGGAGGTTACAAAGAACCCATTTTGTTGCACAGTACAATAACGGACGTTAACACTTGTGTGTGATATGTAGTGTAAGTGGCAATATCTCTTGGGTTCATTTTGACGATGCTACTTTGTGTGTGTGCTGATGGTGTGTGGTGTGATACATATCCTGGGTGACATCTGTGTGTGCGTCATGACTATAATAAGCGGGTCTGGGGTATGTTAATTTAATGTACGTGTATATTATTAGTTGCAGGATTATGTGCGTCTACTTCCTAATTTGACCGTGTGCGTTTATGTGTGTGTGTGTGTTTTTTTTTTTTTTTTTTTTTTTTTTTTTTGTGGGAGCTGGGAGTATCGTTTGGGATTAAGGGTAGCAGTGTGTGTGTGTGTGTGTGTGTTTATGTTGTGCAGTGAGTGTCATTGCTGGTGTGTATTTTGTGCATGTGCTTATACTTAATTAAGTATTTGAAGCGCGCGCGCACACACACACACACACACACACACACACACACACACACACACACACACACACATGACCCCTACTGAAGGTCATCTTGCACTTACACATTAAACAAAAAATGAAGTGCATGACTGGTGTGTGTGTGTGTGTGTGTGATGTGGCAGTCACGAGGGGAGGTACATATCACTGGGGAGCCTGCACATGCACACACACACACACACACACACACACACACACACACACACACACACACACACACACACACACACACACACACACCTACACGAACGTATACACCAAGAAATACGTACTTGCAAACATACATACGAAGGATTTAGAACGAAGCCATGAAAGTATGTGAAGTATTATATATACTGTATATATGTACTGTACCGGTATATATAATTATATCCGCTATGGTTTTATCGTATTCTGTAGCCATAACAATAATTGCAGTGGGGTTATTACCAAGAACACAATCTGCATAAACTAATATATAAGTGGTTAAGGGGAGATTTCCACTTGAGGGAGTTTTTTCTTGACTCCTTTCTCCCGCATGTTTAGCCCCATTGCTTTTCTAATTTTAAGACGTTCGCCCCATTATTTTGATGATTTTAAGAACTTTCAACCCATTTCTGTCAATTTTAAGACCTTTCGTGCAATGTGTTCGATTTTACATGGCGAGCGATAGCGAGCGATAGCGAGCCTGTAATTTAAGAGGAACCGGCTTTCAGCCGGGACATTTTTCTACCGAAAAATGTAAAAAAAAATCTTGAAAGGGGCTCAAGGGGGTGTAATCTTAAGCTTGATGGATATCTAGAGACCAAACTAAAAACCTCCCCTTCAGTCACAACATTTTATTTAGGAGTGTGTGTCTGTTTTCTATTAATGGTCTTATATTATTGTAATGTTGTCCAGCACAGAACTGTACAGTATATGTATGTTACTAGGCCTAGGGTATATTGGCATACATTCCACATATCTACAAAGGAGTACAAAGGAAATCAAGCAACAACAGATCTAGTGACCCTTCTAGGTTGCTTGTCCTCCAAAACACTGAGGATCAAGTGTCCAAACAGTGGACCTATGTGGATCTACAGTACACCTATAATGATTCATGAAGATAGTTATGTGGGTGTACATATGTGGGTGTACATATTGGACCCCATATACACGATAGCCCAGTTTGTGTTACCAGTCTAAATAATCTGTGTTGATGCCGACATTACACATATACGTCACACACACACACACACACACACCACACACACACACACACACACACACACACACACACACACACACACACACACATACACACACACACACACACACACACACACATATATACTCCTGTGGTTGTAGTTGAGGGCTGTCAGTTAGCGCCCTGTGGTCCACGCCGTTGCGGCGCCGCCGCTGTACATCCCATCTACCCTCCTCTGTGCCAGCTGGTCAAGAATGCTTGGACTACACATGCACTCACATGCACTCATACGTACACTGATTCTCTCTCTCTCTCTCTCTCTCTCTCTCTCTCTCTCTCTCTCTCTCTCTCTCTCTCAGACACACTTTGTTCTAGTAGCCAACACGCAAGGATCATTTTATGCATTTGAGAGAGAGAGAGAGAGAGAGATGGGGGGGGGGTTATATAAGACAATATTGGCAGACAGATAGACACTGACAAACAGACAGGAAAACACACTCACACACACACACACATAGACAAAACAATAAACTCCCTCTTACTAAGTTATCAAGGACACTCACCCACACAACAATATACAGACAGACACACACACCACACACATATACATACAACAACAACCCCATGAAACATACACACATACACAGACAATACAACAACACTTAAATACAAACACACAAACACAAATAGAGCAATAACAGCACTTCTCTGACTATGCTATAATAACACTCGCCCCAACACAACACAACACAATATATACAGACACATAGATATAGACAAACAGACTGAAATACAAACAAATACACAGACACAGAGATAATTCAATAACAACAACACCCCTCTGACAAAGCTGCAAAAACACTCACCTAAATACAACAGAACATGTAACAAACAGGCACATACAGACAGACAAAGATATATGCACATGGAGAAACAAACAAACACACACACAAACAAACAAACAAACAACAACACCACCAACCCCTCTGACTAATCCACCACACAACATACCATTAAACAGACAAACAACATCACAACCAACAACAACACCACCAACCCCTCTGACTAATCCACCACACAACATACCATTAAACAGACAAACAACATCACAACCAACAACAACACCACCAACCCCTCTGACTAATCCACAACACAACATACCATTAAACAGACATACAAATACAGACAAACAACATCACAACCAACAACACCACCACCACCAACCCCTCTGACTAATCCACAACACAACATACCATTAAACAGACATACAAATACAGACAAACAACATCACAACCAACAACAACACCACCAAACCTCTGACTAATCCACCAGGGCGCTAACCCCAACTCAACAGACCATTAACCATAACCTTGAACGATATTTTTAACACAGGATAATCAAGCTCTCTTTAATTCATTGCATTTTTTTGTTTCCCATTCCTCCTCGACGTAAGGGGGATGACCTGCGTTTTGTTATTTTTGTCCTTTTCCCTCTTTCTCTGGCTTGTATCCATTCGGCCCCATTCAGCCAACTATTTTAAGACGTTTATCCCCATATAGGTGGCGATTTCTTCCTGGCGAGCGATAGCGAGCCAGCATTATATGAAGAAATCCGGCTTCGCCGGAGACATTTTTCTATCAAAAAATTTACAAATTTAGCCTGCTGTCAAACAAAAATAAAAAAATATGCTGGCTCGCTGCCGCTCACCAGTAAAAAATTGACACCTGGATGGGGATAAACGTCTTAAAACAGTAGGCTGAATGGGGCCAAATGGATACAAGCCAGAGAAAGATAGAAAAGGACAGAACAAAAACAGGTCACCCCCCTTAACCTTTTTGCCATTGTTGTTGCCACTGTCTTAATGGTGTAATGGTTAGCGTGTTTAAAAATGTGTGTGTGTGTGTGTGTGTGGTAATCCAGGTTTGGAGTCTGTTTTACATTGGGACGTTTTAAATATTCCTGATACGTTTGCATTTAAAATCAACCCTTTTAGTAGTGTTGCATCATTTACTCGGCCTATTTAGTTTGAAGCAGCACATTCTTTGGTCTGATTTTTTTTTTTTTTTTTTTTTCTTCTCGTTACATGTCTTTACTATTATGTTACCCCAGCTATTGACAAGGGATTATATTCGCTTCAGATCAAAGTGATTTTAATGGGACAGTGGTTATTCTTTGGGGTCTTTGTATTTGTATATTCATTTATTTATTTTTTAGTTTCCTCCCTAGACCTCCATCAAACTTTAAAAAAAAACACACATTCATTAGATCCTCTTTCGAGATTAATTTGTAAATTTTTCGGTAGAAAAAGATACGGCCGAAGGCCGGTTCCTCCACAATTACAGGCTTGCTATCGCTCGCAAGGAAACAAATCGACACCTACTGTACAGGGCACGAAAGGTCTTAAAATTTACAAAGAAATGGGACGAAAGGTCATACAATCGACAAACTAATGGGGGCAAACGTCTTAAAATCTCATAAGTAATATGCTAAACATGAGGGAGAAGGGAGGCCTGAAAAACCAGCCCATCTCCCCTTAAATTAATCATATTCCATGCATATATACTTGTTCTCTGGCGTTGCATTAATTTGCAAGCTTAGGTATGCAGTTAACACACTTTATGCAACTTGTGACCTTCATCAAGGTCATGTTGCGAGCTTCAGGCTATGAGTAAGTTGGAGCCGTATGAAACACAAATGCAATAATAATGTAAGTTTATATAAGGAAGTTGGAGCCGTAAACATCGATATGAAACACAAATGCAATAATAGTGTAAGTTTCTGATGGGTAGAACATATGATGAATTTGGTTTTAAGTGTTTATAAATGTCCTACGACCGGATTATTGCTGGTAATTCTACTTAATAAAGAAGTCTACAGCTCCAACTTAGCATGAAGCTTGCAAGTAGTCAGTTCCAGCTCTGTATCTCGATGAATAACATCCATGAGTCACTTTTTCTCTGGAGCCCATCAATATAACGAAAGGCCAATGTATTTTAGTTTATCACCTAGGCTAACAAAAACGCCTTCCCAGACTTCCCTCAAGCTAAAAAAATGCCCAACCAAACCACCTTTAAGCTATATATGTAAAAACAAATTATAGTAATATGTCCCGGCTGAAGGCTGATTTCTCCAAGTTACAGGCCAAAGGCCTGTTCTTCCTAAGTTGCAGGCTCGCTTACGCTCGCCAAGAAATAATCGATACCTAACTGGCACGAAAGACCTTAAAATTGCCAAATTGTAGGGTGACTATCTTCTAATCTCAAAGCTAATGGGGCTAAACATTTAACACACACAAAGAATAGATTATCAAAAATTACATAAAACTCTAAGGTATGTGCTACCCTGATTTTGGTTATGCAAGGAACATTATTTCTTGAATAAGTGCTTGGTTGTTATGCAGTATTCAAATATGACTGGTGTATTCCATGTATCTGGGTAATATGCTTATGTTCAACACATTTATGAGCTGAATCTAAATGCCTTGAGGGTTATGACGCGTTTGAACTGTTTAATCTGGCTAACATTATATTTTTTTTAACACAAATACTTGAAGATTAGTAATGGTTTCATTAACTTGCCTGAAACTAAGACTGTGTGGGTGTGTGTTTTTAAGTGTGTATGTAATAATAATAATAATAATAATAATAATAATAATAATAATAAACGGTTTATTAAAGAATGGCAGCCTCATGAGCTGAAAATACACATTTTACAATTAGTGGATGAACATGAGATGTACAGATATGAAAATGGTAAGCTCAGTTTACAATGGGTGAGTATAATATACTTTACATTAAAACAAGAAATTAATACAATAATAATTATGCTAGTGCAAAATACAAAATATGTGTGTGTGAGTGTGTCTTTGTCTGCATGTGTGTCAATGTGTGCATGTACAGTATGTGTGTCTGTGTGTGTGTGTGTGTGTGCGCGTGTGTGCCTGTCAGTATGTGTGTCATGTTTATGTACTATAATAACGCGTTCCTTGTTGTAGCCAGACTTCCCCCTCTTCTCTCTCTCTCTCTCTCTCTCTCTATCTATCTATCTATCTATCTATATTCTTATATTTAATCGTTGTTATCTCTCTCTCTATCTATCTATCTATCTATATTTATGTTCTATTTTATCTTCGTCTTCCACTTTCCTCTCTCTCTCTATCTATCTATCTATATATTTATGTTCTATTTTATCTGTCTTCCAATTTCCTCTCTCTCTCTCTCTCTCTCTCTCTCTCTCTCTCTCTCTCTCTCTCTCTCTCTCTCTCTCTCTCTCTCTCTCTCTCTCTCTCTCTCTCTCTCTCTCTCTCTCTCTCTCTCTCTCTCTCTCTCTCTCTCTCTCTCTCTCACACACACACACAAGGTTCGTGCGTATGCGATAGTTTTTTGTCTGTTTACTTTTGCCTGCTTAAGGAGCATGGTCACGGTGTATAAAGGCTATACTGTGAGAGAGAGAGAGAGCTTTGATTGGGTGTATACATAAATTTTGTAATTTTTATACTGTATGTACCGGTATTTTTATATATTTATTTACTTTTTATGTATATTGATTTTAT
This sequence comes from Paralithodes platypus, assembly GCA_032716605.1. Classification (NCBI taxonomy): domain Eukaryota; kingdom Metazoa; phylum Arthropoda; class Malacostraca; order Decapoda; family Lithodidae; genus Paralithodes; species Paralithodes platypus. The sequence continues at coordinate 34,844,415 of CM064545.1, forward strand.
ATATATACTTATATATATATATACTTTATATTTCTTATAAATTATGTGCGTACGTCAATTGTGTGTGTGTGTGTGTAGTTGTGATGATTTGTAAGCACGTGTGTGTATGTTTATATTTAGATCACATTGTGTGCGTTAGCTATCGACACTTGTGAACGTGAATCATTAAACAAGTGTGCAGCAGCCTGTGATGTGTGTGTGTGTGTGTGTGTGTGATTATTTATGATTATGTGTGTGTATGCTTCGATTTATGCCCTTGTGTGTATGTGTGTGTTTATGAACATGTGTGTGTATGCTTCGATTTACGTTCATGTATGCTTGTGTGTGTGTGTGTGTAGGGGTGGGGGAAGTATATTTTCTCCCTGTGTGTGTGTCTGTATGCATATCCGTGTATATATGTATGCTTATGATCGTGTGTATACCTGTTCGTGTGTGTACCTTGCGTGTCTCCCAGGTGTTCTTCATAAGGTGAGTGGTACAATTGGTATGCAATTTATTTTTATTTTGTTTTCCCTCTAACGATATCCTGGTCACGTGACTTGTGGGTCCTCTAATTGTTACCCCCTGGGGAGTTTGTGTGTGTGTTTGTTTGTTAGGTGTGTGTGTGTGTGTGTGTGTGTGTGTGTGTGTGTGTGTGTGTGTATGTTAGGTGTGTAAGTGTGGGTGTAGGTGAGTGTGTGTATGTGCTTGTTAGTGTGGGTGGAGGGGCGATTGTGACTGTGTGTGTGTGTGTGTGTGTTGTAGGGTTGACTGTGTGTATGTTTGTGGCTGTGTGTTGGGGTGGCTTTGTGTATGTGGGTGGGTAGTTGTGGGTGTGTATTAGGAGTGATTGGCTGTGAGTTGGTGGTATGGGTGATAGTGCTTGTTACATATTGAGTGAAAATGTTTGGCAATTTGCTTCTTTAAAAAATGTATGCAGTATGTGATTATGTGTGTGTGTGTGTGTGTGTGTGTGACTGCCTGTGTATGTTTCTATTACAGTATGTGTGTTGTTTGTGTGACTGTATGGCGTATATTTTGTGTTTATATGCGTTTCCCTGTGTGTCTATAGTGTATGTGTATTTGTGTGTCTGTGTGTCTATAGTTTTGTGTAAGTTTGTATATGTGTATTTGTGTGACTGTTTATAGTTGTGTGTAAGTTCGTGTATGTGTATTTGTGTGACTGTTTATAGTTTTGTGTTAGTGTATTTGTGTGTCTGTGTTTATAGTTTTGTGTAGGTATGTGTATTTGTGTGACTGTTTATAGTTTTGTGTAAGTGTATTTGTGTCTGTGTGTTTATAGCTTTGTGTAGGTTTGCGTATGTGTATTTGTGTGACTGTTTATAGTTTTGTGTAAGTTTGTGTAAGTGTATTTGTGTGTCTGTGTGTTTATAGTTTTGTGTAGGTTTGTGTAAGTGTATTTGTGTGTTTATAGTTTTGTGTAGGTTTGTGTATGTGTATTTGTGTGACTGTGTTTATAGTGTTATGTAAGTTTGTGTATGTGTATTTGTGTGACTGTGTGTTTATACTTCCTGGTACTCGTTTGCTTGTGAATTGTTTATACATGATCCACAATCTCCACTCTGCCGACCCTCAATCAATGGTAGTGGTCAGCTTGTGAGAGATTTACATATGTTTACATACATACAATAAATACACAGACCTTACGATCCAAACGACGTGGTCAGGACTTAATATTGAGGCTAAACATTTTGCTATAATCCACATTGTCAAACCCATTAAATAAAAACTTCAATGAGCTGACCTCGCAGTCTGCGTGTCTCCAACGGGAAGAGATTAAGAGCTCTCAACTGGTCCTCATAGCTCATTCTTCTAAGCGATGGAATAAGCTTTGTAGCCCTAGCTTGTACTCTTTCCAGTCGCTCTATATCTTTCCTGAGTGCTGGAGACCAGAATTGAACAGCATACTCAAGGAGAGGCTGTATCAGAGCGTTGTAAAGTGTGAGGACTATATCCTTATTTCTATACTTAAATTGCCTCTTACTATAGCCCAATAATTTATGTGCTTTCTTCTCTACTTCAATGCACTGCTTGGAAATCTTTAGGTTACTGCTAATCAGAACACCCAAATCCTTTTCCAAATCAGTCACTTCCAGAGGCATTACCAATAGTGAATAGCCTGAATTGGGGTTTGCTTGGCCGATATGCATCACCTTGCACTTTTCAAGTTTAGAGGCATCTCCCATGTCTCCGACCATTCACCCAGTCTGTTGAGGTCCATCCTGAGCTGTTCAACCACTTTGGGGTCTTTCACATTCATTCCAAGCTTTATGTCATCTGCAAACTTGGAGATCACACTCAACAGACCAATATTGAGAGAGAGAGAGAGAGAGAGAGAGAGAGAGAGAGAGAGAGAGAGAGCAGCCTTGAGTGCGGCTACTGCCCCTCTGTGTGTGTGTGTGTGTGGGGGGGGGGGGTATCGTGAGCCATTATATTTCCAACACACCTGTCTTATCACCACCATCATCATTATTATACTATCATCACCATCATCACCACTACCACCACCATCATCACCACTACTACCACCATCATCATTACCAGTACCACCACCATCATCACCACTAACATCGCCATCATCATCACTTCTACCACCACCATCATCACCACTACCACCACCATCATCACCACTACCACCACCATCATCACCACTACCACCATCATCATTACCAGTACCACCACCATCATTACCAGTACCACCACCATCATCACCACTACCATCGCCATCATCATCACCTCTACCACCACCATCATCACCACTACCACCACCATCATCATCACCTCTACCACCACCATCATCATCACCTCTACCACCACCATCATCACCACTACCACCATCATCATCACCACTACCACCACCATCATCACCACTACCACCACCATCATCATTACCAGTACCACCACCACCATCATCATTACCAGTACCACCGCCATTCATCATCATCACCACTACCACCACCATAATCACCACTGCTATCATTACCACTAGCACCACCATCACCATTACTACTATCATCACCACCATTATCACACTTAAACTATCATCATCACCACCACCATCTCCATCATCACTACTACATGTATAGTCGATTCACTACACCTAGGCCAAAATTCTTAACCTTATCAGCTTGTAACTCAGAAGGAACTAGAGCAAATAGGCCATAAATTTCCACCCCTATTTCCTGGTTGACTCATCCCAAATGACAGACGCGTTAGCTCGATTGCTCCAGGCGCCTTTTATGAGTTACAAGGATGTCAGGAGGTCAGGTTGTCTGGCCTAATTACAGTGAATCGAGTATAATGCCACACCTATTATACGACTGTCACTACACTAACCACCACCACTACCACAATAACACCACCACTACCTCTACCACTGCGACTACCACTACTACCACTACCACCACAGTAACTACCACCACCACTACCACTACCCCAATAACCAACACCTCCACCACTACTACCACTACCACCACAATAACCACTGCAGTAACTACCACCACCACCTCTACCTCTATCAACCCCACCACCACCACTACCCCAATAACCAACACCTCCACCACTACCACTACCACCACAATAACCACTGCAGTAACTACCACCACCACTACCACAATAACACCACCACTACCTCTACCACTGCGACTACCACTACTACCACTACCACCACAGTAACTACCACCACCACTACCACTACCCCAATAACCAACACCTCCACCACTACTACCACTACTACTACCACCACAATAACCACTGCAGTAACTACCACCACCACCTCTACCTCTACCAACCCCACCACCACCACTGCCACTACCACTACTACCAATACCATTACTACCAACCCTAGTTCACTACAACTATGTACCACAACTGATTAACCCTCTCCGACATATGACGCGATTTTGAGCCGATTAGGGATACTTTAAAGCCTTTGTTAACATCAGGAGTATTTAGACACCTTTAGTTTAGTTACTTCAACCTCTGCAGTTGTCTTTGAGTTAGGTGTGGGCAGAACACTAATTTTGGAGAGGTAATTATAAGAGTGAGAGAACTCTATTTCTTATTGCTAATCTGGCAACCTCTGCGTCATATGAGTGAAGGGTTTAATTTAGTATTTACCATATACAGTAAGATAGACAGATAGATAAATAGAATGATAGATATATATATATATATATATATATATATAGATAGATAGATTGATAGATAGATAGAGATAGATAGATAGATAGATAGATAGATAGATAGATCGTTGTCTCATCCTGTTAAAAATAAATGTATAATGAATATAAACCTGTTCTCTTTCTCTCTCTCTCTCTCTCTCTCTCTCTCTCTCTCTCTCTCTCTCTCTCTCTCTCTCTCTCTCTCTCTCTCTTAAGGGGGTCACCGTTTTGTTTTTTTATCTTTCTCTCCTTTTCTCTCTTTCTCTGGCTTGTATCCATTCTGCCCCATTCAGCCAACTGTTTTAAGACGTTTATCCCATTCAAATGTCGATTTCTTCCTGGCGAGCGATAGCGAGCCAGCATTGTATGGAGAAATCTGGCTTCGCCGAAGACATTTTTCTATCGAAAAATGTACAAATTTAACTTGCCGTCAAAACAAAAATATAAATATATGCTGGCTCGCTACCACTCGCCAGGAAAATATTGACACTTGGATGGGGGTAAAGATCTTAAAACAGTAGGCTGAATGAGGCCGAATGGATACAAGCCAAAGAGAGAGAGAGATAGAAAGAGAAACAAAGCGAGGTGGGCTCCTTTAATAAATTCTCTCCAGGGGTGCGCAAGAATGATTTATATTTCCGGCTTCGATTGTAAGACATTAGCGGTGTGGATTCTCGCAGTTACCCCGTCAATTGACCACTTGCGAGTTTCGTTCTATAAGGAAGTTGGAGCTGTAGACAACGATATTTAGCAGAATGTACAGCTATAATACGGTCGTAGTACACTTATAAATACATAAAACCCAATTCAACATACCATTTGTCCATCAGAAACCTACATTATTATTGAATTTCTGTTTGATATCAATGTTTACAGCTCCAACTTCCTTATAGCCTGAAACTCGCAAGTGGTCAATTGCTTGGGTGGGGGCTGGGTGGGAGGGGGGGGGGGAGGGAGGGGGCAGTAGTGTTGGGGGTAGTGCACAAACATATGTACTGACTGACTCACTCACTCTCACACTCACTCTCACTTACTCTCACTACCCCATCAATTGCTTGGGTGGGGGTGGGGGGGGGGCAGTAGTGTTGTTTGGAGAGTGTTGGGGGTAGTGCACAAACATATGCACTCACTCACTCACTCACTCACACTCACTCTCACTTACTCTCACTACCCCATCAATTGCTTGGGTGGGGGTGGGGTGGGGTGGGGGACGGGGGTAGTAGTGTTTGGAGAGTCAGATCAGATCAGATGAAGTATTGAGGGATAAGCCTTTACAACGGCACCTCTTATATACATTCTACTTTTCCTATTTTTCTGAAGAGTGTAGAGAGGGGAGAGAGAGGAAGCTGTTGGAGTGGCTTTGTTATGTGTGTTTAGTCTATACGTCGTTAGGATGTCCCTTGACTGGGTGCGAGCATGTGAAACATGCTAGGACGTACTACCACACCCACTAAATGTCCGCCGTGGCAGGGATTCGATCCCGGGTCTTGCAGATTGTTGGGGGTAGTGCATACAAATAATATACACTCACTCACACTTCAAACTATCTCAATTAACTCTTGCTGTAGTGGCGATGTCTTTTTAATTGCATTCTAGATATGTTTAAAGGATTTTGTACAGCCTAAGAAGGATCTGTGGTAGTAAAAAGGGTTAAGTGAGATAGTTTGAAGCCTGTTGATTGCTGGAGGCTATTTAGAAACTGAATAATAACGTCTAATAGTAGCCAGAATAAAATTAAAAGGACGTCGCCGGTACAGAAGGGGTTAATCCTCCGACACCCACAATAAAATCGTCTAATAATAGCCAGAACAAATAGTAATACATTCCTGTTGTATACTAAAAGGCGACCTAGATGTGTGTGAAATTGTGTTTTGTTTCTGTGTGTTCATTTGTTTTGTGTTGTGTTTTCCCTGTTCGGGCTCTGTCTCGTGTCGGCCACCCCCAACTTTAAAAAAAAAAAGGAATGTGCCTGAGTATATAGATAGATAGATAGATAGATAGTTACTAAAGGGTTGCAGTGTACAGTATGTAAACACGTATAATAAAGTGCTGGGTTGAATGGGGAGTGCTGGTGAGGGTGGGGCCTAGGGTAAGTTCCTTCAACTCTGAACTTAAGGTGGAGGGAGGGAGAGAGACAGACAGACAGACAGACAGACAGAGAGAGAGAGAGAGAGAGAGAGAGAGAGAGAGAGAGAGAGAGAGGAAAATGACATGTATCTGTCATATAATATTGTGTGTATATATATATCGATCCGGCCATCCATATGTTTTTCTATTTATCTATCTATCTATCACATAATATCGTGTGTATATCTATCCATCCACACATCTATCCATCTATCGATCACATAATATCGTGTGTAAATCTATCTATCTATGTTTAGCTAACTATAAAATATTATCGTGTGTATTTCTAGCTTTCCACCTATCTATCTATCTATTTATCTATTTATGTGTCTATCTATCACATAATATCGT